>OX328101.1:19558225-20183739 GCA_946811185.2 Hippopus hippopus
TCTGTTGAATCTATGAAATAGTTATAATCTCCAGTCTTAATTTTCTCTAATTTTCACTTTAATTTTACTCTTCTTCCAATTTTTAAAGTGTTCGTAGTAGTTAATATACAATGTCGCTGTTACAGAAACCTCGTCATTGTCATCATTAGATGTATTTTATCTCTCAAGAAAGAAAAGATCGCCAATATATTCTATAGGGAAAGTTAAAGAAATGCGGTTTGTTTGTCTAAGAAAAACGCCCGGATGTAGGCATACAAAAAGGTGCGCGCGGATTATCGATTTTGATTGGATAATACGTAATTTATCAGCAATCAATTTATAGTAGTAGGCGGAGTTATCTACTGGTCAATCTAGGATTAAGAGACGTAATTCAACCGGCTTATCGTCAAACGTATAATTCTACCAGATAAAAGCAATCATGAAAGACTTACCATCAAACGAACGACTGGTAGGTCGGTTTGCCCGTCTGTTTTTCTATGTGTATGTAACTATTGATTGATTGATTGATTGATTGATTGTTTGATTGAAAAGAACGGGTACATTGACAGTATAATAGGATATTCATTCCTTGAGCTGAATATGTCAGGTATGTCAAACTAATCTAAGTTAGCATCATTCATGTTAACTTGAATGTTCACTTGGTGTAAACGACAGAATGTACTCTTCAATCACTTGAACTAAAGAAAGAAGAGAGAGAAAGATATAAAGATAAACAAAAGAAAGACAGACGATAAAAAACATAGTAGTTTTACACCTCTATCTTATATACGTACAGGTGACAGTAATAAAAGCGGGACGAGTTGTCTTCGATGTGGGGCGAGTTGTCTCATAATTTGGGGCGAGTTGTCTTCTGAAGGTGGGGCGAGTTGTCTTGGGGAGTTTTTTTGTGGGGCTAGTTGTCTTTGGGGCGAGTTGTCCTGGACCCCGTGACAATACTTCTTTTCAATCTGGACATTTATTGTGCACGTTACTGTCTCTAGTCCATCGTGAATTTTTCTGTAGAAAAACTACAGCACTGTACTGACTTTCTATTTCGTCAGTTTAACCTGTATTGCAGCAAATTGTAATTCATTCTTAGTGACACACATGACAAATGACAAATTATGAAATGTTTCATTAGATTAAAAGCGCTTTTAGAAGTCATTTATAACATGTAATTCTTGAAAAAAGACATATAGATAAAAAAAGAAAGAAAGAAAGACAATAAAAATCATAACAGTTTTACACCTCTATCTTATATAAGTACAGGTGATAGTAATAAAAGCGGGGCGAGTTGTCTTCGATGTGGGGCGAGTTGTCTTCTAAAGGTGGGGCGAGTTTTCTTGTGGCGAGTTTTTTGTGGGGCGAGTTGTCTTGGCGCGAGTTGTCTTTTGGGCGAGTTGTCCTGCACCCCATTTTGTGTGGTTTACAGTCATTATCTTCCGCTAGATGGCATTCTACAAATACACATCTATCTAATTTGGGCATTCTGGGTACAGAACCGGACTACTTTTCGAAACAACCGTTACTTTGAATTTCAAAATGAAATATACGTTTACTCAATAAAACGCTACCTGGTGCGATTCATTCAGCTATGATCGGCTAGCATGTAACCTATGCATCGGCCATTTATTAAAACAGTCCCTACATGCTTGGGTAATAGGCTAATAGCTTCGGTATAAGCCCTACTTTTCCCAAGTATTCGGTGTGGTGGCATATTTCTGCCGCGAGATACGAGATAGCTACATGTATCATGATAATTTTAGAAAACTATAGTGATAAAAAAAAGTTTCCTGAAAATATTATCTAGAAAATAAAAATTTTCACGGTAAAAATATCGCGAAAATCTACCTGTTATCATTTTTTTTTTTTTTTGCTTTCGTGCCCATAACTGACATTCACGGTATCTATAATTCGATACGGTTTCGGAACATCTTCGTCTACAACCTTATTAATTCTCCTTTTCCCTGAATAGTTTTAAAGTGTTCGTAGGAGGCATTTCGAGTCGTCTTTGTGATTTTACAGACTTCTGTTCATTTCGAGTCTTGTCAAAATTTACCAATTAAGCTACCTATAATTATTAATTATTCGAACTTTTACTTACTGCAATCTTGTGAAGTCAAAAACTACCGAGTTCATCCAAATGATAAATTTTCTATTTATAAATGTCGAGAAACAGGTAGAACTATCACGATAATTTTATCTTGCATGTCAGCTTCGTGCACGAATGAGAAATTTTGCGTTAAAATATTAAGTTTATCGTGATATTTTTTTCAGGAAACTTTTCCCTATCTCAATAAAATTTCCAGGAAACTTTAATTTATCGCGATATTTTTGTAAAATTATCATGATAACTATCTCGTATCTCGTGGCAGAAATATGCCACCATAATTTGGGGATGGGTGATGTGTCATAGCAGACAGGTCGAATCTTCGAAGAATATGACACGCGCAGACCACGGGTTTACAGTCAAAACGTGCCCAAACTAAAATGTACCCAAGTCAAAACGTACCCAAGGAAAGTCAAAACGTAACCAAGTGCAGTCAAAACGTACGCAATGTGAAGTCAAGATGTACCTATGATTTTTATAGTGTTTTTATCTTCCATCTTTGTACAATTTAAAAGAAACTGTCGTATTCATCATTTTGATGTTGATGATTTTTAATCCTGCTTTATCTTAATTTTGCCTTGTATGATTAAAAACAATGATGAAACAAATTACATAGCGAAGTAGATAAAATGCTTCAGGGTAAAAATAAACTCTCTTTTTTTTAAAGAGTATAATTGATATTAATGAAAAAGCATCAGATACAAAAATATCTTTATCCATCATTATTAATATATATCTTTTATCCATAAAAAAACATTTACATACATCCACGCATTTAAAGAAATGGGATACATAATACATTGTTTGATAGCAAAGGTGCAATTTGGACAATCAAAAAGAGTGTATCAAACTTAAGTGGTGTATAAATTAATTATTCACATGTTCTTTAACCTGTTGTAGATTGCATGGTAATTAATTTAGTTGCTTTGTAAACATTTTTTTTATGATTTGGTAGACAGTTCACTCGGTGAATTAAAGGAAATCAGATATAAAACTAAAAGGTTGACTTTTACATTTTAGTAAATGATTTGCTTGAAACTTTTTCTCATATTCTTTTCAACCCTTTAGAAGCTGTTCTTTGTGACATTTTTATCATCTGGAAATGCCCTAAATACGGACAAGTGTAAAATTTGGTTTCTGAGAGCAGTGACTCAATTACATTTACTTATCATTACCAGTAACATTTATAGTATTTTTTATTTAATTAAAATGTTAACAAATGATTTTTTTGGGAGTGAGGGAGTATTATAAAATATATTCTGAACTGAAAATACTGTAAACTTAACTCTTAACCAAACAACCTTCGACTTTCCCAGATTGAACACATTTGCAAACAACAAATTAGATGAGGCTTGGAAGTGTATAAAACTTTGTGAGAAAAGGATGATTGTGTTACCAGCATTTTCTCCTTTTGCCACAGTGTTTTTAAGAGCCATTTTCAGAAGGGTTGTTTATATTCTGGATCGTGTGTTAAAGGTAATTTGTGCTTATTGGTGAAAAAAACTTCTTGAATTAATTGTATCTGGCATTTTCATTGAAACATAAATTGACCAACCTATTTTTTGTAAACCATCAAAAATATGATAACAATAAAGGAAATGAAATATGCATAATACTATGTAACAATTTGTCCACATGTGTATAAATCATCTTTCATGAAAATAAAACTGTTAAATAACTAGTTTGTAACACCTGATTAGTTCTGATTTAAAAAAGAAACATCGCCCATAATTGAATGTAACTTGGGGTTAAAAACATGCAAGCTTCCTTTTAAAGAATTAAAAACAGATATTTAAGTAAGTTTGGAATTAAACCATCCTTAAAAGGTAAAATACATGCCATGTTTTATTTATATCTAACATCGAAATTGGTACAAAGAAAATTTTATTTTGGGTACATTTTGACTTACATTTTGGGTACGTTTTGACTTAATATTTGGGTACGTTTTAACTTTTTTTTTTTTTGGGGGGGGGGAGGTACGTTTTGGTTTGGGTACGGTTTGACCGCATCCCTTTTTGGTCTATTTTTGGGTACGTTAACATCCCAAATAAAAGATGAATTAATTTTTTTTTCTTAAATTGAAATTTTTTGTAATGAAACGAAGGATTATTTATCGTGCATGCACCTGTATGTTCAAATTCTAGCTTTACCTTCATTTTGTGAATATATGAGATTCTCAACATGCACACTACTGTGCTGAGATTTGAACCTTTTTCTTTTTTTTACTTTTTGCGGTTATCTTTGTACCAGATTGTGACCCATCAAAAACTAAAATCACATTCAAGGCCAGTTATTTATACTAGTCAGAGGCGTAGTAGAAATGTTTTCAGGCGAGAACAGTAAAACGAACATGTTTTTTTTTTTTAAATCTACTTGGAATCCAGATATAGACAAAACGAAAACTCCAATGAATCTCCGAAATTGGAGGTTCAAAAGCGTCTTCATTTGCAAGGAAAGTTGCTTGTCACCGGTAGAAATACAGAAATGGTGCGAATTTTAGATAGCTGACTTAGTTTTCATGAGGAGTTTCTGCATTTGTTATTTGATTTTTTTATTGTACTGAATCAAAGTGTCGCTTAAATTGAATTTAAATTGTTTCGCGCAGAAACTTGTTTTGAATATTGTAAAGTCTACTGTTGTTCAGTAGTGGGTGGGGTATGTATCTGTAGCGTGGATCTTGAATGGTCCGGATAGCTCAGTAAAAGAGCATTTGCCGTGTAAGCGAGGGCCCCGAATTCGCCACACTCTTTCCGTTGAAAATTACTTCAGTGGTGTGCTGGTGTCAATGGTACCTTTGATTAGAAGGGGAGCTCCGATGTTATTTTTTTATTGTTTCTCCATACCCCTTCGTCGCAGCCATTCATAACAAGCAACTGGAATGAAGATTGTTAATACCTGCATCTCTTCAAACGGCTTTATACAGCAATGTTTTCATTGACTGTTAATAATACGGTCAAGAATCGTAGATAAATGATTAATCTTCGCAAAAACACCCAGGATGATAATAGGGTAATTCTTACCTTCTCGCAAATCCACATTTTTCAACTTAAGTAGCCATTGACCTCCTTCTACTGAAATCAAAACATGACGATAACATCATTTTTTAATGATAATGAGTAGCAAGGATATTGAGCAGTCCCGGTAGCTCAGTGGTAGGGCACTCACTACATAAGTGCAGGGTCCTGGGTTTGTGTCCTATACCTGCTTCAGTTTTTCCCCGTTAAAAAATTACTTAGGGTCAAACAACAGGCACATGCTGGTTGCAGATATTTTGAATGGTTTTATTTCTGAAACATTAAGTTAGTTTCTAGTAAGAAAAATTGGCTTTCTTTGATGGCTCAGAAGGTTATTTATATGGAAAATAATGTTTACTTGAAGAGTTAACCCTTTGCCACATAATCCGAGTTTTAACAACCTTGAGAAAGAAGGCTTTTGATATTAACATTGTGGGAAAGGAGAAAATGCTGGTAACTAGCATTTTCTCCATTTCCCCCAATGTTTTCTACCCTTTCTCAGATTTTTTTTTTTTTTTTTTTTCCTTTTTGAGCTACATTTAATTCATTGCCTGCAAATGCTTTTAATTTGGACAGGTCTGAAATTTAGTCGTTTTGTAAAGGGATACGCTTTTTTTGTTGTCAACAGACCACTCTTTTTTTGTCTTTTCAGTTTCGGAATCAGTATGATAACGATGTAACAGTATGGAGCCCTCAGGTAAAATAGAGAAAGCTTTAATCCTTTACCTATCAGTCCCTGGTTTTCACTACCTTAAGGAAGAGGCCTTCTGGTAACCAGCATTTTCTCCTTTCCCCACAATGCTTTCTACCTTTTAAAAGAACTTAAGCTCATTTGTACCATTTTCAGATTTGTCATGTGCACATGCTCTGAATTTTGGGAGGGTTTAAAATTTGTCATTTGGGAAAGGGTCAAAGCTCTCTGAAATGCTTTGTTATAGCTTGTATTATATTCCTATCAGGGAGTTACTGGGATTTTACAGTGAATAACACCACTAGTGATGATAATTATGGTATCATCACTAGTGATGATATAGTTTCAGAATGTTTACCAGAACTACCTTTTTCCTATATTGCTCATATTGTACCATTCTTGATATCCATTAGAATAAAAAATGGTGAATTAGGAATATAATAAATATGATAATCAGCTGGTTGTGTGTGATATTAAAAATCTGTCACTCAAATGGGGTTTGATGCGGTTAAAAAACTTGTCCTTCGGACTCGTTTTTCAACTGCATCACACCCCATTCTAGTGACAGATTTTTAATATCACACACCACCATTTGATTATCCTCTATGTATTGAACCCTTTACCAGACAGCAAAGTATTGGACCTGTCCCAAAAGTTCTTGGAGATGAAGAAAATTGAATATGGCTAAAATTATGGGTCTGGTCTTTGAGAGGGTAGAAAATATTGTCAGAAAAGGAGAAAGTGATGGGTATCAGCCTTTTTTTCCTTTTTGAACAATGTTTTTAAAAGCCTTCTCTGTGAAGGGTCATTATAATCAGAATCCTTTAGAAAACTTTATTTCCTCAGAGTTGTTCAGACTGGGTTTTTGTTTGGTAAAGGGTCAGATTAAAAGGTTCGATATGCATTACTTAAAGTTTCATGACAGGGTGTTTGCATAGAGTATGAATCCTTATTTCATACTTTTCAGTAGTTTATAGAGAAATAACGGTGAAATATTGTTTGATATTTAATGGTTACGACCAGTGAAAAATACTGATTCTATTTTCTAACACTTCATTTGAAGGCTGAAACAGTAGTTCCCATACACTTGTTACCTTTATAAACAGTGCGTGCCATTCAACGAGACCGAAGTATGACGCAATTTACAATACATTTCTCATACTTTACGTAATTTAGTAGTGCATTGCTATGTGGAGGGGGATATGCCACGGGGAATTACCAAAAAAACAACTGTCTCGGATTTTGATAAAAATCCCAACAAAAAAGGGGGTAGAAGCATGAAATAAATAGAATGTTTGTTTCTTTCAGTGAAAGATCGAAAGTTATTTCATCTTGTGAACATCATTGGTAATAGTTCCACTTGTGGCTGTGCCACTCATAAAAATGTTACCAATTAATTTCACTCGATGGAATAAATTTGCATCTTCCACAGAAAAAAAAAACAAACATCCCCTATTTTTGACACTATTATGGCATAATTAATCAGAACATAAGTTAGCTGGAAAGTGGTGCATAGAGTGATTGGTTAACCCTTTAGCATACAACAAAATTTTGGTCTTGTGCAAAATGGGAGCATTTGCAGGAAACAAATGTACCCTGAAAAGGAAAAATTGTCTGAGAAAGGGTAGAAAACATTATGGGAAATGGAGAAAATGCTGGTTACCAGCATTTTCTCCTTTTTTCACAATGTTTGCTCAAAAGACTTCTTCCTTGGGGACGTTCAAACTCGGGATTGTGTGGCAAATGGTTAAATCAAGCACAATAGATAGGAAAAAACCTTTGATCCTAGCACTATTCATAATTCCAGCATTTTCCTGTGCAGTGTATCACAACAAAAAACCATGTGATAGTCCCATGATTGTTTATTAACCTTATTTTTTATTTGTAGGGAAGGATCCATCAGATTGAATACGCCATGGAAGCAGTGAAGCAAGGTTCTGCTACTGTTGGGTTGAAGTCAAAAACACATGGCATTCTTGTGGCTTTGAAGGTATCCATTACTACCCTTTTTCATCCTTTTCCCACCACGTTTTCTTCCCTTTCAAAGACAAAACACACCAGTTGTGTCACATTTAGTTTGTTGTGTGCAAATGCTTTCAATTTTGACAAGTTTAAAATTTTGTCACGACGTAAATAAACTAAAATATTGAAGTAAAGCTTGCTCCCAAAATGTCTCTATATAGCATAGTAATACAGTAATTGTAGACACATTAGTAATAAAAAAAAAACTATTTTACAACAATGAAGTTGGAGCATTTTTTTTATATCATTCGGCCATTCATGCATTTTAGATTTGTCTAAACTGTAACAATGTGCAGATGACAAATTATGTTTGACTCAGACTATGTAACTTGTCTTAGAAAGGGTAGAAAACATTGTGGAAAAAATGAGAAAGTGCTGGTTACCAGCATATTCTCTTTTAAATTTCATGGTGACTCCTACCATTTTTTCTGTGCTCATAGTTACCCTGTAACAACCATACAGGGGTAAATCCTGGTATGAAATACTGTTCCATGTGATGTCAAATAATTTTTTAACCCTTTTCTATACAATCCAATGTTTTAACAACCTTGACAAAGAATATTTTAGAAAACAATATGGGAACAGGAGAAAGTGCTGGTAACCAGCATTTTCTCCTTTTCAAATTATGTTTTCTATCCTTTTAAAGACAAATTTAATGATGCCATATTTAATTTGTCATCTGCAAATGCTTTCAATTCGGATTCCTTAAATTTTCGTTGTTTAATAAAGAGTGAAACATATAAATTTATCCTCTAATTTTCCTGTACTATAGAATATCTTCCAAATTTGTTTTTCTATATCTTTGTTATAGAGGGCACCTTCTGAACTATCCTCATATCAGAAGAAAATTTTACCTATAGATGATCATATAGGCATAGCAATAGCCGGGTTGACTGCAGATGCCAGAGTTTTAAGGTAATGCTTGATGAATATGGACTGCAGTAAAAAACATGTTTTTGAAAAATGCTCCTCCTTTGACCTTGTTTGGCAAAATTTAGAGATTTAATGACCTTGACTGTAAAGGCTTTTGAAAGGATACCTGGAAAAGGAGAAAAGCTGGTAACCAGTATTTTCTCTTTTTTCCACAATATTTTCTACCTTTTCATAAACGAAAGCCA
The DNA here is from genome assembly GCA_946811185.2 of Hippopus hippopus. Lineage (NCBI taxonomy): Eukaryota > Metazoa > Mollusca > Bivalvia > Cardiida > Cardiidae > Hippopus > Hippopus hippopus. The sequence continues at coordinate 19,567,160 of OX328101.1, forward strand.
AAATTTGAGCCACACTTAATTTGTCATCTGCAAATGCTTTCAGTGTGCGCAGATCTAAAATTTCTCTATCTGGTAAAGGGTTAAATAGATCATTTTGGATTTTTCTGCTGCAGATTGAAAGTTTTTGTTAAACACTTATGTACCACTTAATATATATGTACATCTTTCTGCAAACATAAAGAAAATAGACAGTTGCATGCAGTAAAAAGAATTTGAATTTGTTGTTCTAATAGTGGGTTGCTTTTGCAGTTGGTAACTTGGGTCTATTTTCATATCAAATATGACATCATCATACTTACTTGAATACAGTTCCACAGTGTTAACATTTGTTATCAATCACTTGACATTCCCACAAATCTTTGCAAATTTCAGAGGCAAAATCTGAAAGAACTTAAGAGGCTACAAATTCCATTAAAGAGACATCTTTACAGCCAGGGAGTAAACAAACGCTGTTAAAACTTGACAGTGTTATAATCTAGTCAGCTGTGTAAACATAGATAAAAAATCATGTAAGGTGTATGGTGTAAAGAAACTGAAGGGATTTGTCTTCGATTTAAACCAGAAACTGTGGTTGTTATGTCTATGGCTAGTCGTAATGGAATGAAATGCATTTTCTATCTGCCGTAATCTGTGCAACCTTGCAACCATCTGACAGGGGAAATATTTGGCATGAAGATACAAGAGTGATTAAAGTTTCATAAAATAAAGAAAAAAAACTCTTCCTCTTACATTTGTCTTTCTTTCACCTAACTTAAGTCAGTGATGAACCATTCTTGAAAGTTAGTGAAATCATAGGATCTGAATAAACCCCCCCCCCCTTTAATAAATGATGATTAATGCTTGTTAAGCCTTTACCACACAATTCCGGCTTTTAACAACCTTGAGAAAAAAGCCTGTTGAAAACCTTGTGGGAAAAGGAGAAAATGCTGGTAACCAGCATTTTCTCCTTTTCCCTCAATGTTTTCTACCGTTCCCAAAACAAATTTAAATTATTCAGTCACATTTATTTTGTCATCTGCACATGCTTTCAATTTGAACACGTCTGAAATTTTGTTGTTTGGTAAAGAGTTGACCAAAAGACAAAATGCTACACTTTTTCAATTCGAAAGCTATTCAAGACAGCAAATTTAATGTGGTAGAAATGGCTGGATGTGTAGACTGAAAAGGTACAAACATGTGTTATAATTTGTGAGCAATGGAAAAAAATGTTGGTTTCCAACTGATCCACCTATTCTTACAATGTTGTCAAATCCCTTCTTTCTCAATCAGGATTCCTTAAGTGAAGGGTTACAGCAAATTTTATAGAAGCAGTTGATGAACAATATGTATTATTTTCTCTCTTCACTTGAAATTTTGTGTTGAGCCATTATTTTTTTTTTTTTTTTTCAGCAACTATATGAGGTCAGAGTGTTTGAATTCCAGATATGCATATGATCAACCACTACCTGTATCCCGCCTTGTCTCCTCAATAGGAAACAGTATCCTTTTGATATTTGTAGACAAACACCTATTGTTATGTTCTGGCTCACTGGACTGAGCACATTTGTATTCAGGTGATATAGGACCATAACGGTCCTCTTGTTTTGACATATCTGTCCCATAGCTCAGTAGATAATATACAGGGCCTGAGACCAGAAGGTCATTGGTTCAAATCTCCAGCAAAGCATAGTTCTTTCGGAGGACTGATGATAGTCATTGCATCTTGGTTTATTTTTCTCTCACTCTTGATCATTGTTTCTGCAAATGGTCATGTTGGAAAGCGGACAGTTGGAAGAATATTTTTCAAAGTAATGACAAAAAAACCTCAAGGAAAACAAGGGTAGGTGCACTGACTGCTGCAGGAAGCCTGAAATAATGTTAAAAACAGCATTAAACACCATAAAAACAAATCTGGTTTTGACATGCTGTTTACCTTGAAAACTACCAATATGAGTTATGACAGGAAGTTTGAATAGTCAAATACATGTATTTAATGGAAAAAACATCAAATCCTTGACTTTAGGGACCTCATATAAGAGGGGTCTTGCAAACATGGTGGTTGAAAAATATTAAGAAAGTGTTAGTATGCAGCATTTTCTCCCTTTCCCGCAATGTTTTTTATCCTGTTAAACATAAAGTTATTGTTTTTGCCACATTTAATTTTTTGTCTGCAAATTTTTTCAATAAGGACAAGTCAAGATTTTTGGCACCTTGTAACAAGCTATAGTCTATGTTCTACACATATTTGTATTTACGCCTGTATTTACACCTTAAGCACCTACCAAAGTTTTAGATTCTTCCAAACTGAAAGCTTTAGATTTTGGTTTTAAATTTTCCCAGATTGAAAGCACTTGCAAATGACCTCTTAAATATGAGCCATGCTCTGTGAAAAGGAGGCTTATTGCAACTGCGAAAAGTATTGACGCAGGTCAGCCTGCGCAGTCCGTGCAGGCTGACCTGGGCCGAAACTTTTTGCTATCAGTCAATTTTCTGTATGTCAAAGGACCACACTTCCTCCAGATTCAGTCATTCATTAGACTAAGTGGATTTTATGGATCCCTATTTATGTTATGACTTGCTTGGTATAGTGGATCATGGAGATGCATTAAGCCCCCTTTTGCCAGAGCATGGCTGATATAGATTATGTGATAGTATCTGAGTCATGCTCCGCAAAAAGGGGGCTAAATACATCAGCAAAAAGTATTGATCTAGGTCAGCCTGCGCAGTACATGCAGGCTGACCTGGGTTGAAACTTTTTGCTATTGGTCAATGTTCCACATGTCAAAGAACCAGTGTACCTTATGATTAAGTTGGTTGTTATACAAAATTGATTTTATGGATCCATGATTATGTGATGATTCGCTTGGTATCATGCAGATGCTTTAAACACCCTTTTGTCAGAGCATGGCTCATTCGTTTATCAAAGAGTAGGCTAGCAGATATTGCGGGAAAAGAAGAAATTGCCTTTCACAAGCTTTTTTTCCTTTTCCCTAAATTTTTTCAAAAGTTTTCTTTACTTGCACATTTTCGCTAAAACACAACTTTCTTTAGTAAAGGTTTAATGTAAATTTGTGACCTTTTTTCCAAAGACTACGTCTGTGACAGTGAAGACTGTACACCCTATAAAACAACCTTCCCATTGTCAATTTCCTTTAGTTGATGGATATCTGTTTTTCAGGATGTCCATGTGTCACACAGTTATTTATCATTTTGTTAACTTCCAAGTTTTTAGCAGAATATTGTCCTTAATGTGATACAGAATCCCAAATATTAACACAAAGATATGGAAGACGACCTTTTGGTGTTGGTTTATTGATAGCTGGTTATGACGTAAGTTGACTGATTTGATTTTTAGCTTGGCTGTTTTCGAAGAAAACTATGAGTTACTGTCATAGCCCTTGTGTTGTTTGCACCATTGTTATTGTGCAAAAACTTACACATTTTGTAAGATCTCTGTTATTGGTTACTGAAAATATTTACTTCAAACTTGGAAATGCTGGTAACTAGTATTTCCTCCTATTCCCATGATTCTTTCTACGTTTCAAAGGACAAAAGTAGATATAAAGTGAGAGAGCTGGCACAGAAGCCGGAAGTAAATTATGCCCTCCTTCAATTCAAGCATAAACTCCCTCCTACCCCCCCCCCCTCTAACGTGGTCCCTCCCTCCTGCCTAACTCTGGTCAAGTCAAGCACAAAACCCTCCCTCCCTCCCCCCTCTAGAGTGGTCCCTCCCACCTGCCTAACTCTGGACAACTCAACCACAAACTCTCTGGTCCTCTCCACCCGCCTAACTCTGGTCAACTCAAGCACAGAACTCCCTCCCCATTAGGCTGGCCCCTTCCACCCGCCTAACCCTGGACAAGTCAAGCATAAAAAATAGAGTGGCCCCCTCCACCCGCCTAACTCTGGACAAGTCGAGCATAAACTCTCTGGTCCCCTCCACCGGCCTAACTCTGGTCAAGTCGAGCACAAAAACCCCCCTCCGCTAGAGTGGCCTCCCTCCACCGGCCTAACTCTGGTCTAAGCCAAGCGTAGAACTCCCTCCGCGCCTTAAGGTAAAAAAATGCATTAATGTCGTGAGAGGAACGCAAATATAAATGGTCGGAGTTGAGCGTAAAACTTTCCCCGCCTCCGAGCGTCGGCGAGGAGGTGCCCTCGGTCTCCTCTTATCGGGGGCCGACGGTCCCGCTAGAGTGGTTCCCCTCCGCTGGCCTATCTCTGGTCCCAGCGCAAAACTCAACGTCAAATGGGGGTAAAGGTCAAACGGTGCATCGAGCGAACGGGCCTGACGACGACCTCGCGTCGATCCCAGGCGATCCCAGGCGACCGCCAGGGAGCCTCCGTCAAGGAGCCTCCACCAGGGAGCCAGCCGCTCGGCGAGACAGTCTTGTCAGGGTGTCGAGGCAGCCTCGTCAGGGTGCCGTCAGGGTCTGAGGATCGCGCTCATTTTTGCCTTATCTTAGTATGCCCCCATGCTAACGTATCGATATTATTTTCGAGGATATGGCGTTTATCATCATCCCCGCTTAATGCGATTTTATTAACTACTTCAGTATACAACCCATGCTTATGACTCCTAATAACTACCATATTCCTTAATTGCGTCTTCTTTTCGAACAAACACTCTTTGTAATGTTCGTGCTTGATAAACGCCTTTACTACCTGCTTTGAAATTCCCTTGCATTTCTTATTCTCTTCACCCCCGCACATTTTATAGGAGTATAGTTTAGACCTGAGACCCACGAACTCCTCAATAGTCCCGCCGCTCACCTCATCCTTAAACATACCCACAACTTTCTTATTTAATCCAGTGGGAATGCCCAAAGGATGATCGGGTGGATATTCACTCGTATCAAACCAATCTTTAACATCATCGCTAATATCCTTATAGAAATCTTCCGTTTCTATTTCATACATTAAACTGTCTGTATCGGTGAAAAGAAGTTTAACTTTTTCACCATATTTATCTTTAATGTAATTATAATGGAAGTTATACATCAATGTCTTACTTAAATCTAGAATAGACATCCCTACATAGATAGGTTTATTAAAGCATAAACGAAGCTTTTTCATTTGAATTATACATAAGTCTTCATCAAGGATACTTATATGGTAGAAATTTGGTTTGGCGACTAATTTTTCCGCTTTCTCCTTGGTACTAACTAATTTTACATCGACTCTGTTCCTTATATTTTCCATGGTCTTACCGAACACGGAATTGTTCATGAGTTTGAAGAAGTCCTTTTCAAACGCCGTTTTAGCTTTCGTTCTCAGGTTAGTATTTTTATCGATATAAGGTTTTAACCATTCGCTCTCATCAAAAGTTAACCCTCTGTGAATCTTTTTAAGCTTTATACCCAAACTTAAATACAACTTTAAGTTTTCTCGATGTAATATGTAATTCTTTTTATGGTACAAATTAGGTATAAGTTTTTCGACTTTGCCTGCCTTTAATCTTTCAGGAGCTAGAGGTAAATCATTGTGTAAATCGTGTAATTCTTCGGGATATTCTAAGTCGACCTCTACTATACAGGGCTGGTCCCGCCAATTTTCTGGATTATCCATCCATTTGAAATTACCGGTAGGAAGTTTTTGAGACATTGCCCACCCATAAAGATTGTTCGCGTCTAAGTAAGTAATATATCTCGAGGGTTTGTTCGGGTCGTATTTCCCACCCATATAACTATTATTCGCTGTCGCGTATCGTTTTAAAATGGTAGAGATACCTCCTCTTATTCCGTTTTCGATAAATAAAACCATATCTGGGTCGGATAATAGTTCTAATTTTACCTCAGTAGTTTTTAACATCGCATCCCAAGCTAATCCCGGCGCCGTATAAGACCAAGATGGGTCCAGTCCGTAATTCTCGAAGCAAACGTTCCTGAAGTTCTCGAAAACATCGGCTAGCAGTAAAACGTCAACCTTGTTATATAGGTCATGGTAATCCTTAAAAGTTTCCATCTCGAATGTCTTCCATACATTTAACGCGTGTTGGTAATCTTCCTTATCAATTCCACTACATTTAAGCTTCGAGTAGAACTTCCTTTGTTCAGGTAGCTTCGTTTCTTCGAGTCTGCTAAGGCTATCGAACCATTCGTACGGGAATATGCCTTTTTGAGAGACCATTTCAAGCTTTTTCCCCTCGAAGTATTTTGAGAGAGTAACCTTCTCCTTCTCGGATAGAGACCTGGCGAGTTCGTCTAAACTTCTAGCTAGGAACTTAAAACTATCGAGGAATCTAATCTCATGCGTTTTAGTCTTCTCTATAAATTGGTTCTCTTTTTTAGCAAATACGTAGTAAACTATCGGTATCCTTTTAGACAGGCTTATATACGTTTCCATGTTTGTTGGTATACAACTCGTATCACCCTCTGTAGTCATTAAATCTTTTATAAATAAATGAGCATCATACCTACTAAGATTATGAAAGAATACGGGCGTAAAAGTAGGTTTTCCGCATTTCAAATTGCACGTATTGTGCGCGGCTCCCCTAAACTTTCCGGTGAAATGACAATGGTCTTTTACTTTTTCATCTGAATCCGTAAATGGTTTATTACATATCCAGCAATTTTCTGCTCTATCAAACTTCCTTTTATCCCTATCTCTAAAAATTATTTCCCTCATTGGTATCTTACTTACTGCTTTTATAACCTCTTCTAATTCATTTACGAATTCCTCACCCGCATTTTCGCCGGAATATTGGAAAACATCAGATGGGTAGACATCTTCGTAAAGCGATTTAAGGTAGAAACAGTACCCAGAGATTTTATGAGCGTGAATAACCTTCGTACTATTCCCCCTCTTTTCATATCGCCTTTCTAACGTAGCCTCCATATCTGCGTAAATTGTGAAAGGATGTCTCTGCTGTTTATGAAAATTCTCAAAAGATATTGTGGTACCCTCTTCAGGCAAGTCTATTCTACAGGCATCTTTTTTCTCGCAATACTCTAAATGTTTCTTTAAAGTTTTTTCTTCTTTGAAATGATTTAAACATCTTTGGCAAATATAAGTTCGACCGTTATGATTGGATATTTGTTTAGATAGCAATTTACTCAAGTCTTTAATCAAGCAATAATGTTTGATGACTGTCTCGGTCATGACACCCCAAAGAGTCAGCGGCTCATCCTCCAGGTAGTCGACCTTCTCGAGAAGTAAAAGATTAATATGATGGTCTCTTTTATAAGTTTCCTTACTTATACTAAGTGGGTAAACACCGGTGTGATTATATCCGAAAATTGATACCGATATCGAAGGATTTTGTCTCTCAAATTTAATTCTATCGGTAAGGGAAACGGGGTAGTTAATTCCTTCCATATTTATAGTGCTTAACAAAGGTTTTAGTCTAGCAATTCTTCCAGGGTTTTTACTAGTTGGGTTTAAAGCTATAAGAATACAATACGCGAAGCACATATCATCCTCCATATTTATCGGGTTAATAACGCTTTTTGTTTTCGCTATGTTAGGAGGAGTTGGAAACCAGGAATTAGCTCTTAATGGATTAAACGCTGCTGTGTATAATCTTAAATCGATTACGAAAACGACTCTCCAATAATCTGTTTCCATTTCTTTGGCAGCTATAGCTTCTAATATAGCTTCCGCCATTACATCATATATTTCATTCTCGTCTTCCCCTTCTAAGTTAGTGATTGGATGACCGGAATGGAAATTCATCTCTTTTAACTCTCGGGTAATAGAGTGTTTCATCATGCAATTCATAATGAGTTTAACTTTTGTCTGTCGGTTATTTCTAATAATACTGGTTACTTTACCTTTCGCTAGATCAAGGAACTGAGCTGGAGAATATTCTCCTTTACCTTCTATAAGATATTCTTTCGCGAACCCCCTTAGTGCGGATGAACTTTCTATAATCTCTATTTCATCTTTATCCTTATATAACTGGTCTATTTTTATTTGTAAAGCTTTTATCCTAGGCGATATATTTATCGGAATTTCTTTAATGCTATCTAAATACTTTATCAACTCGTCAACAGAGGTTTTGACGCCCCCAGGCGAGGGACCTCGCGTCGAGGGTTTGGGAGGCGTGTAAGGTGTTGGTTGTAATACCTTGGCTTGAAAATTGCCGATATTATAGTCTAATAATGACGCTCTCCGATTAAGTAAGAGATCGATTAATTCGCTTCTTTTGAGCCTAGAGTATCCTCTGATTCCACTAGACTTAGCTTCCTTTTTTAAGTCTTCTACTGTGGATCCTCGGAATTGATCGGTTAGACTAATAGGCGGGGGTTTACCTAGACGCGCGATTAATTCGGCTCTTTTAAGCCTAGAGAATCCTCTGATTCCTCTAGACCTTGCTAAATTTTTTAAACCTCTTACGGTATATATATTATAATTGGACATTTTTTTATATGTACCTTAATTACTTAACTTAACTTCTTTCTTTTTTATCATTTTTTACGTATATAAAAAATGATACATAACTTAATACTTCCCTGTCTCGCTGAGCGTCCGGGTGTCGAGGGGACTGAGGGATCAGGCGAGTGACGCAATAAAGTTAATCGATGGTAACCTTATATTTATCGTTCCAAATTCTCCCGTCCCAATTTCCGATCGTTTGCGGGCATCGATCTATAAATTTACTCGCGCTATAAATCGAAGGAAAGGTTTTTATTTCGCCGGTTTTAACATCCTCTAAAGTGACTTTCCTAGGATTACGCGAAATAGTCTTTAATTTATCATACTTCGGGTCTTTGCTCCTTTCTTTTTTTGGTGGCTCCTCCGGTAACAGTTTTCGCTAGTTCGAGTAACCGCTTTTTATCCCAGTACCCGTAAAAAGGTATATCATTTCGTCTAAGAATTTCCTTTAAATCGCTAGCCGTTAACATTTTTATATGTAACCGACTTACTTAACTTGACTTAACTGTTTTTATCATTTTTTATATATAAGAAATAGCCTCTTAACTTAATACACTACGCTCATCTTATTTCCGTCAGACTGGAAGTTAATTAACCTATCGCTAATAATAACGGCATATGCCTCTGTGTTTGCGGGCACATTTTCGGTAAAACTCGCTTTGATTTGGATATCAGTGACGGAGTATTTTAATCTCTCACTCTGTTTGGAAACGTCAAACAAAAACAGGGGATAAAGGGCTTTATAATCTGAGGGAGTAATGTTGGGGTTTGACACCATTTCGTTCATGTTATAAAACTTGGATCTAAATAGAGAAGCGTCACCATACACTCTACTAAATTGGTTCGCAACGAATGAAAGATTATAATCAACGGCGGGATATCTAGTAGAATTTAAGGTAACATAAATATTTTTAACGTTACTATGGTCAAATATAGCGGGATTTTGCTCTTGATCGCCACTTTTACCAGTTTGAAAGGCAACAACGATAAAACGCGGCACTTCGGGAGATGATTTGACGGAAAGTCTCCAGGTGAATGATGTTGACTGAGGAACTGCGATAGAGTCGCACTGTCTCATTCTATATCCGACCGGTATTTTTTCTTTTTTCTCGATGATTTTATAGAGTTGCATCTTCTCTTCATCCGCGGGTAGCACGTGTGGCATATACCAAGATATTCTAAGTAAATTAATTCTACCATCAGCGGGAGCGGCATTATCTCGAAAGACCGCATCATTATCATCATTTCTCGTTAATGTGAGAGTTTGCTTCATTCCGTACAATATCTTATCGTAATCGTCGCAAAAACCGAATATATGTTTTAATGGAACTCTGAAGCTAAAGGCACCTCTTGGAAGAGGATTATTAATAATATAATTTCTTCTTATGACGAAACCCGTGTTTCCAGCACCCGCGTTAACCGTTGTATCTTTATACCAGCATTGATTTAACCCTTGTGATTTAGAGAAATCATCAGGATATTTTAACAAACCGAGCATCGTAGTAGCATGGCCAGGATTCAATACGGACTCAATCTCCATGCCCGAAAGTTGATACTTAATATTTTTAAAAAGATACATGAGACCATTGTTTGTTAGAGAAATACCGGTGTTAGCATCGTAAGCTGCTCCAGTATCGCTTCTTACTAACTCACCTACAATAAGTAAATAACTCTCACTAGGATGAGTAAAAATATCTTGGGTCTCGATGTTAATCCTAATATCTCCTCCAGAGTTGTTGAGGTGTGTACCTGTAATTGGCTCATACTCATGGTGTTCATACTCATCGATACTATCGTCTTTCGAGATTGGTTCGGTGATTCTTAAAATGTCCATTTTATAGTAGCACTTATAATTTTAAATAAAATTATAAGTGTTCTAACCGTCTCACTCGACGACGCAGGGACGACCCAGCGAGTCAGCTCGTGCACCTCCCTGCCGGTCAAGGCGAGGCTGGATTTTCATACTGTTTTAATGCCCCTCCCACTGTTTAATCTTTTAACTAAGTCTTGAATAGCAATGGCGCTCTCTGTCTTTGCCAGAGAAGATCCATCTATTAACGTATTAATGTCTTGCGTTTTCACCGGGGGCGGGGGCTTTGGAGTCGTAGCACCATATTTTTGTAAGATTTCCCTCGATTTCGGTGTCAACGCTTTCCTAACTAATTTTTTCCCTACATTTACAGCGGCGCTTTTTCCAACCTCTAAAGCTTTCTTTGCACCTTCCTTAGCTACACTCTTTCCAACATCGAGGGCGGAAGACGCGATTTGTTTCGCCGCGCTACTAGTAAAAAGCCTCGCTAAAAAGTTAGCAACGCTATCAAAGATTCCAGCACCACCATATGTATACCTCTTTTTAAATCCGTGATGTTTAACGATGATCATTTTATAATATAGACATTAGATTCTTATAAGCGCTCGAATTTAAAACGCCTTGTCTTTTTAATTCGTCACAAATGCCCACTAACTCTTTTCTTACGCCCGTGTTACCCGCTTCTTTACTTGCCATCAACAGGTCTAGTCTTTCTATTAACGCGTTAGGGTCAGATGGGATAACAACGATGCCCTTTCCTTCATGATATCTTTTATTATCCCAAATAGGTCTAAGTATAGTGTTCCATTTTTTACTTTTAGAAGATTTAGGATATTTACTTTCTCGCTTGTTGTCACGAAAAATAGAGTTGGTTTTTACCATCAACTTCGCGTAATTATTATAATCCTCCTCTCCAAAAATATTACTATCCGGATCTTTAGATACGATTAACTCCCATAGACCGGGGGTACCTTCATATTCTTCACCATCCACAATAATATTGTTCTCTTGAATAACAATTGGTTTGTTACCGATATAAAACTTACCCTTTTTGTCATATATTCGGTGGGTTTTGTCAACTTCAGACTTAGTAGCAAACTTTCTTAAATACTTTTCCGCTATTTCTCCGATAAATATCGAATCCGTTTCTTCCGACGGTTTATCATAAGCTGTGATAGAAGGAAAGGCTGGAAATTTAATGTTTTGTGGTAAGCTTTCTGTACCCTCTTTAATAGGTTTAAGTTCTTCCGTAATCTCCCTCGCTGTAGCTTTTTGCGTTTCCGTTATAGGTTTAAAAAACTTCGAAAGATCGGTTTGAAGTTGTTGTTCGCCCGTTTTCTCCGCTATTAGATTATCCCGAATATTCTTTCTCATTTCGAGATACTCTTTTACGATTAAGTCCCTCTTTGCGGGATCCGTGATTTTTAAAAAAGACATTTTTTTAAAAATACTAAAATAGTTTTTCAACTCAGTTTTCAACCAAGTTTTCAACCAAGTTTTCAACGTAATATATCTTCGGATTACATGTCTGAGGTGTCACCCATTTCACAAATACATCTACAACGGATTTTTGGCAATCTAATATTCGAGCAGGTTGCCGTGATGTTTTTCAACAAGCCTCCGAAAGGACTCCCTTTGCTCACGCCTCCCCCTTTCTATTAGACTTTCTTCATTTTCTGAGGAAATCTTCTTCTTGATCTTGGTACGTATCTCTTCCTTCATGCTTTTATATTTATCTAATTCTTCCATGATTAGTCTGAATTCATCATCAGAGATATAATTGTCGATTAAAGCTTTGGATATATGCGTTGAAACGGTATCTAACTTAGCGTCAGCTAACATTCTAATCTTTTGGTGCTTTTCTCCTTTGCTTCTACTATTTCTAACAACATACTTACCTACCAATGAAAGAAGGCCGGTTCCCAAAGCCGTTGCTTCTAATGCTACTACAGCCGGAATAGCTACAACGGTAGAAAGCAAACCTATACCCCCCCGCACCAGCAACCATTGTTACGGTTACCAGGACGATATCAACGTTGTCTACTATACTGGAGGCACGAAAGTACTTTTTGGCTAGAGCTTCTCTTTCTCGAATCTCCTTCTCAAGAAACTGTTGTACTTCGGATATTTTTTGTAAACGGTAGGAATGGCCTTTGTCATCCGCATGCATCTCAATAGGCGAGACAGGCGGGGCGTTTGCAGTACTTTGTTCTTTGGGTAACTGGGGGTATATTTTATTAGGGTGTTTTTGATCCGTATCAGTCATTTTTATTAAACTACTATTTTTGTTTATGCCAAATATTTCGGATAGCAGATTAACTCTCCCTCAGGTATTTCGATCGGATACGTTACGAGGGACGTAATATTTAAGTACTTTTTGGCTAGAGCTTCTCTTTCTCGAATCTCCCTCTTAAGAAACTGTTGTACTTCTTCTGATATTTTTTGTAAACGGTAGGAATGACCTTTGTCATCCGCATGCATCTCAATAGGCCCCCGATCCCTCGGTCCACTCTGGGCGCTTGCTGTACTTTGTTCTTTGGGTAACTGAGGGTATATTTTATTAGGGTGTTTTCGATCTGTATCAGTCATTTTTTATTAAACTACTATTTTTTGTTTATACCAAATATTTCAGATAGCAGATTAACTCTCCCTCAGGTATTTCGATCGGATTTCGCGAGACATTATAAATGTGGACTGAGATATCATCAACCTCACTATCAAGATGTGTCCCATTAAGAATTGTTAAACTATCTTTCCATTTATTACTAACAGATATAACTACAACCCCTCGTGTAGTTATATAACCAAATCCTAGCGAAACTCTCATGGCATCACGAGGAGGAATCTTGATAGTTACTTGCGAGTATATTTTCCATTTTAGAGGATCTCGTTTTAAGGGGGGAAATCTTACTCCCTCTAAATGAGGTTTCCAAAATATTCCCCTCGGGCGACGACAGCCGAAGATATTAGACTTTATACCGAACTTATGAACCTCCATTTTAATATAGAATTATATTAGTTTATAATATAGCTCCTAAGATAGGGATATTAGCGAATGGACTATTAGGCCCGAGTAAAAGTCCTCTTCCATCATACATTTTTCCTCCCTGCTTTAGATACAACCCATCACCGACACGAGATAACCCCCTACCTTTGTATGGTTTTAAGTATAATCCACATCCATCAGTTTCAACTTGACACACACTTCCTCCTTTTTTAAGGTAAAGACCAGATCCCATCGCTTTTTGTACACCCGTTTGAGCTAATCCAGAAAGTGCACCAACACCTAGAGCCGGTAAAACGGTTTTTGCGAGCATCGGCAAAGCTCTAGCAGCTAACCCAGCTAACATTCCGAGAAAACCTCCTTCTATTTTCGAGTTATGTTTAAGTTGTCTCGCAGACATTCTAATAGTTATACCCTTGCCACCCTCATAGGCTTTAGCCATTTTCTTCGCTTGTGAATCGGTAATTGCTAAAACATCATTACCGCGTAAATCTTCGTGACCTAAACGAATACTTGTTGCTGAACAACCAGCTTTAACAGCATGTTGAAGCTTTTCCTTTTGCCCTTCCGATATATTTACTTTAACATTAGTGTAACGCGTCATTTTATATATAACTATTTTTTATTTATCCCACACACGAGACAGAGATTGATATCAACTTAATAATAAAGAAATTTCATAAATGTCTGACTTTTTTGTATCCACTCACACTTTCACAGCATACACAAACTTAAACGACCTTGATTTAGGAGTAATCTTCGATGAAGTTGGCATAAATTCTTCTCTCATCCATACGCTATATAAAGAGAGAGAGAAAGGTTTTAAGAAAAGAAAGGTAAATAAAACGAGGCATTTATTAAACTGTATATCATTTACTTTTTTCGAAGGAGTTAACCTTAACCTTAAACTTTTTAGAAATGGGGTAATTCAGGTTACGGGTTGTAGAAACTTTGATGATTGTAAATCGGGCTTACTTTTATTTTGGAGCCTTAAATGTTGTCCTAAGTTCGATCATTTAGAGGCTCGTATAGTTTCGACAATGAGAAACGTTATTTTTAACTTAGGATTCCCAGTTGATAGAGAAAAGTTATTTCGCGTGATTAAAAATTCGAACGACCTCGAGGTATCCTGCATTAATGAAAAGCATTATCGCGTAACTATAGACTCGATAGATGATATGCCGGTTTATAAAATTAGAATAGAAGACGAGGGATTAATAGAAGAACCGAGTATAACTTATAGCAAGTTTGCAATTAATAGAGCTAAGAAATATATTAGTATATTTATATTTACATCGGGGAAAGTCCTGTGTTCGGGTGTTCATGAAAAGTATCAAACTCGGGTTATAGAATGGTTATTAGATTTAGTAAAACGTGGTGATATAAAAGCGAAAGAAGCCAGCAATTTTTCGCTAAAAAAATATCTACTTCCGAGTTATCTTAAAGAGATCTCAGGCGAGTCAGACATGGACGGCATAAAAAAATTAAAATTAAGTAAGAAATACTATGTAAAAATGAGGGGAGATATGAATTGTATCAAAAGTGGGGAATTTCGTAAAGAAGATCTTTCTATAGATTACCCGAATAAATATAAGAGCAGGGAGTATGAATTTGTTAAGATACCAGTAAAGTACAGATACTCTAATGGTAAAAGTGGTTCGTTGTTTATACGTACCCCCATTTTGTTTTCATACGGTGTTAATGCGTTTAATAAATCGGAAGGTAGCCCGCCCGATAAATCGAAGAAAAAAGGTAGCCCGCCCGATAAATCGAAGAAAAAAGGTTCGAAAGGTAGCTCGCCTGATCCCTCGGCCCCCGCCGATCCCTCGGGGCCGAAATTGGAAAAAAAAGTCTAAAAGATTGCTCGTTACCTTTAATATGTTATAACGCTGGAAAACCTATGAAGAAGGAAAGAGCTTTTAAAGAAGATCTGGAAAAACTAACGGATTTCTTCAAAGGGCGTTGTAAGGATGAAGAACTAAAAGCAGATAAGATTAGAAATTTAGGAGCAATTAATATTTTAAGATATAGTGATAATGGATCGGCTATGTTATACGCGAAACTTTACGAAAACGAAGAATCTCGGACCCTCTTTTACGATAAAGAGGGCAGGGAGGTAGACCCTCTTTCATATATGGGAATAACTTGTAAGTTGTTTTGTATTTTAAAAGTAGAGGGAATATTTAAAAATAAAATCGTTGAAACGATCCAGATTAAGGTTAGTTCGGTAAAGATAGTAGAAAAGGATGTGGAAATACCGAATATG
The DNA here is from genome assembly GCA_946811185.2 of Hippopus hippopus. Taxonomy (NCBI): domain Eukaryota; kingdom Metazoa; phylum Mollusca; class Bivalvia; order Cardiida; family Cardiidae; genus Hippopus; species Hippopus hippopus. The sequence continues at coordinate 19,582,592 of OX328101.1, forward strand.
AGGAAAAAGGAAATTACACCTAATATTTTAGATGAAAGTCCGAGTGATGATGAGGAAGAGGATGATGAAGGTCCGAGTGATGATGATGATGAGGAAGAGGAGGATGATGAATAAAGTAGGGTCCGATCATCGGGTGACAGCCTCGCGTCGAGCGTGAAAATATAACTTGCTTGAAGTTATATTTTTATAAAAATATTCCTACGAGTCTAGAATAGAGATACGAAGGATGATCTAGGGTTGAGACACCCAACGCGTAGAAAAATATAACTTGCTTGAAGTTATATTGGTCCCCATAAATTTATTTCTATGAAGATAGCTATATAAGCGTGTGCTACATTACGACTGTCTGACTTCGAGATAAAGTTTATGACGTCACCTCCTCGTAGGAGAAATGGCGGATCAAAAAACGTACAGTCCCAATCTTGGCTTGCTATTTTGTGAATAGTGGTACCCCTCTCGATACCGTTTACCGTTACATTAACGCTAAGCTCTTCTCCGGGCAGATTAGGATCTTCCTTTACGACTGATATACTCCCCCTTACGATCTGTCCATACGAACACATACAATAACCACCCAAACCATGCTTTCTTCCAGAATTACCATTACCGAATGAAAATTCGAAATTACCGTTTTTAAGCTGTCCGTTTTCTTCTGCAAACACGGTTATAACATGACGCGATTCTTTTATCTTTTTATCTAGGGTGGTATCTACGTAAAACTTACTAGCAGCCTGATCGAATCTCAAGGGGGGTCCGAGATTGTTAATTACCCGTCCTGCCATAGAGATTTCATCAACTGCCTGATACCACCTTCCATCTTTATTAACGAAGGCTCGATCGAAGTTGTCAACATACCTCTTAGTAGCAACTTCACCAGGTTCTTTAGGTTCCTTAACATTTCGTATCTCGTTGAAACCCATATTTATAAATCCGAGTGCCTGATACCCCCCGTTTTCTTTTACCCACCCCCCACTCGAAGTTCCATCCACGTAATCCTTAGTCGCCACGTCGTGCGAATTTACCGGGTTACTAACCCTCGTTAATGTATTACCATTCATGTCTATAGAACCAGTAACAGCGGTCGTTCCATCCACGCGTAAAAAGTTATTGTTCACGTAAGCGAGTGACACACCGTCACCGATTGTGCCACTATCACCTTTCATTCTTCCGAATTTGTCAACGGGCATTTTAATACTAAAATAGTTTATTTAAAACGTTTTGAAACGCCTTGTCTCGGGATAACTCTTTTAGAATGTATAAACATAAATGACCGCAAAATACTTGTCCCACACCTTGAAATTGATCGGTATTGTACTGTATCGGGCTTCTTAAATACTCTCGAATTTCAATGGGGGGTTGTACGCCGTAACTGTCGAAATAAATCTTAGTCTTACCGTTTTTATACCAAGCGACCCAATGTGTACCTGGTCCTCCGCTTTTATCGAAGTTTACTATACCGCATTCTTTTTTACTAGGTTTTCTCGGTAATGTATCTAGTAAAAAAACTCCTCTAAAATAAGGAATCTTTAATCTTTTCGCCGCATCTTCCAATTCGAAATTGCTCAACGGTTTATTGGGTAAAATTACGTGGTCGATCGAAATATTTGCCATTTTTAGAACTGCTCGATATTCTTATTATCGACCCAAGAATTAAACTCGTCGGAATAGCCTTTCCACTGTACGAGGGATTTATCTTTCTGTTTTTTAATAACCTTTTCTATCCTAAACGTCTTTTGGGTAGTTTTCTGAAGTTCGGGTTCATAAAATGCGCCTTCTATTTCTTCTCCGTTAAGATCCTTAATACTATACGTTATAGGCGATGTATGTTTTACTTCGGAAACTATAAAAACCTCTTCCGTCCATCTCGTTGTATAACCCTTCTCAAAGGTCCTTTTCTTTTTTGTTATCCTTACTCTATCTCCCACGGAAAACTTAGGCGCTTTTTCTTCACCACTATGAGGGTAAAGGTTTCTCCAAACCGCAGTTTCATTCTCTTTCTTACTAGCCTCTACCGGCGTCATTTTAATAGAGGAATGGATAGTATTATTATACTCCTTAACGAGATCTTGCAAGACATCGATGTAAACGATCGTAGAGTTGGCGGAGAAATACTTCCACATCTTCTCCTTCATCGTTCTAATCCATCGTTCAACGACGCTAGATTTCTCTTCATTTTGTGTGGAATACAATTGAACCAACGCTTTTACGTCTTTGTTGTAGAACTCCCGACCTTCATCGACCCACAATTTCTCTGGCTTTCTTTTCTTAAAAATAGCTTTAAACGCTTCTGCCGTCTCCTTGCCTGTCTTGTTTTTCAACGGGACCAACCACCCGTACTTCGAAAAGATGTCGATCACAGCGAGAAGATAATTATTGCCCCGATTATACTTAGAAAAAGCGCGCATGTCGACTAAATCCGCGGCCCATATACTATCGATACCGTTTACTATAACCCTCCTCTTTTTAAATCTTCGTCTTACGGGTTTGTGCAATTCCTCCGCCAGAGTCGTCATTTTCGGGTTTTTTTTCTGACTCGGCGAGGGAGTGCTTCGTCAGGGGTGATTCCCATTCCGAACTGCATCTTCGTACCTATGAGTCTACTTACCAAACCCCGTTCCATCTTTTCTCTAATAGAGGGGTTGTAAATACCATCCAGTTCCGCCAACATATTCTTGTCACACACCGCGTTTCTCGTGGCTGTGTCATTGTGCTTAAGATAACAAACATCATGGTTGTAAGCGGCCTTATCAACGCGGTTGATCGGTTTGCTCCACTTCTTCGGCGTTAAATCGGGGTTGAGTCTTTTCTTCAGCTTAGTACCTGGCCCCGTAAAATTATGGCCGGGTAGATGCATTTCGAAAGGCATGTTGTTTATGACTTTGTTTAGCAGGGATCCACCCCTCGCCATTCCTGATACAAATTGGGTTTTAGTTATCCCGCAAACCACGCATTTCCCACGCTTCATATTCCTGTTATTTTTACTGACCATGTAGCTTACATCTTTCGTATCGGTACGTCTCTTACACTTAACGCAGTACATCTTTTTCATATAAAATAATAAAAGTTAAATAGAAAATGGATATTATAAACTTGTCATGGAATGAAGTAGTATCAAAGAGATTTAATCACCTCCTTTTACCGAGAAGTATCAGAGGTTTAATTATAGGCAAATCGGGATGCGGTAAAACTACTTTATTGTTAAACCTTTTACTCAGACCGCATTGGCTCGATTACAACGATTTGAGCGTTTTCGGAAAAAGCCTTTCTCAACCCGAATACCGAATACTAAAAAAGGCTTTTGAAGAAAAACTACCGAAAGAATGTATCTTTAGGTTGTTTGACATGCGTGATGAGATACAAGAACAAAACATTGTGCCGACGGCTTTAGTCGAAGAATGGATTAAAACGATTAAAAATAAATCGGATATAGATTGCAACTTCTTCGAGAATGCGAGCGATGTGCCCGATCCGAGAGAGTTAAACTTGGAAAATAAAAACCTGATCATCTTTGACGACCTGCTTTTAGAGAGGCAGAATAAATGCGAGTGTTATTACGTTCGAGGAAGGCATAGTAACGTCGACTGTTTTTACCTCTCACAAAATTACTTTAGACTACCGAGGCAAACCATCAGAGAGAACGCCAATTTTATCTGTCTCTTTTCGCAAGACCTAAAAAACATTAACCATATTTATAACGATCATGTGGGTGACGATATGCCTAAGGACGAGTTCAGAAAATTCTGTCAAAAGGTGTGGGAAAAACCATTCGGCTTTGCCATCATTGACTTAACGAGTAAAAAGCATGACGGGAAGTATAGAAACGGTTTTGATAATTTCTATATACCGGTGTCGGTTTAAAGAATCTTTTCGCTTTTTAAAAGATGGAAGTAGATCTTTTAAAAAAGATTGTAAGAAATACGGAACACAAAACGTCGCTTCAAATCATCGTAAGCGATAACAAAACGCGTTTTAGAACGAGGTTTAATCCTCCGATTCAGCTTGAAAAGGATAAAGTATACGAAATAGCTTTAGTAAACCTCGAAACTTACTACTCTTTTCCAAACATTGACGAAACAAACAACACATTAGTTTATTCTCCGGACAATGGCGCCTCTTGGATTAAAATAAAAATACCCGAAGGAAGTTATGATCTTGTTGACATTAATGATACAATTCAGCAGGAAATGAGAAAAAAGGGTCATTATGATAGAGTTAATGAAGAGTATCCTATTAACCTTTCTGCAAACACTAATACCCTAAAGTCTGTTCTTACTCTAGAAGATGGATACCAAGTAGATTTTAATCAACCGGGATCCCTCGCTAAAGTATTAGGATTTACTCACGCTAAATACACGCGAGGATTTCACGAGTCGGAGAATGTAGTGAACATTCTTAGCATAAATAGTTTGCTCGTTAACATAGATATTATTTCGGGAAGTTACGTTAATGGTTCAACAAAAAACACTATTTACTCTTTTTTCCCGGACGTTGCGCCGGGATATAAGATAATAGAGTCACCAGTTAATTTAGTATACTTACCAATAACATTAGATGAAATACATAACCTGGAGGTAAATATTACGGATCAAGATGGTAATTTACTAAATCTTAGAGGCGAAAATTTAACGATTAGGTTTCATATTAGAGAAGCGAGGTGACTGTCTCGCCGAGCGGCTGGCTCCCTGGCGGAGGCTCCCTGGCGGAGGCTCCCTGGCGGTCGCCTAGGATCGCCTGGGATCGACGCGAGGTCGTCGTCAGGCCCGTTCGCTCGATGCACCGTTTGACCTCGATGCACCGTTTGACCTTTACCCCCATTTGACCTTGAGTTTTGCGCTGGGACCAGAGATAGGCCAGCGGAGGGGGACCACTCTAGCGGGACCGTCGGCCCCCGATAAGAGGGGACCGAGGGCACCTCCTCGCCGACGCTCGGAGGCGGGGAAAGTTTTACGCTCAACTCCGACCATTTATATTTGCGTTCCTCTCACGACATTAATGCATTTTTTTACCTTAAGGCGCAAAGGGAATTCTACGCTTGGCTTAGACCAGAGTTAGGCCGGTGGAGGGAGGCCACTCTAGCGGAGGGGGGTTTTGTGCTCGAGTTGACCAGAGTTAGGCCGGTGGAGGGGACCAGAGAGTTTATGCTCGACTTGTCCAGAGTTAGGCGGGTGGAGGGGGCCACTCTATTTTTTATGCTTGACTTGTCCAGGGTTAGGCAGGTGGAGGGGGCCAGCCTAATGGGGAGGGAGTTCTGTGCTTGAGTTGACCAGAGTTAGGCGGGTGGAGAGGACCAGAGAGTTTGTGGTTGAGTTGTCCAGAGTTAGGCAGGTGGGAGGGACCACTCTAGAGGGGGGAGGGAGGGAGGGTTTTGTGCTTGACTTGACCAGAGTTAGGCAGGAGGGAGGGACCACGTTAGAGGGGGGGGGGTAGGAGGGAGTTTATGCTTGAATTGAAGGAGGGCATAATTTACTTCCGGCTTCTGTGCCAGCTCTCTCACTTTATATCTACTGACAAATAATAAGACTGTCATTGCTTTGAAATCTTAACCCTTTACCTTACAATCCTGAGGTTTAAAGACCCTGGTGAGAGGTGATATGAAAACAGTATGAGAAAAGGCTTTTTCCGCAATATTTTCTACCCCTTCACATACTAAAAGTTTCATTTGAGCAATATGTAATATGTCGTCTGCATGTACTTTCAATTTGAACCAGTCTTATATTTTGCTGTGGTAGAATTTAACTTTTTTTTATATAGGGGTGGATTTAAAGCGTTGTGTGATAGTTTGAAGAAAGATTGGCTATTATATTTTATCGTCAGTTTACGGCTTTGTGATTTTTATGTTTTTGAATCTTAAATGCATGAAGGATTACAAGTCTTGCCAGTACACAATTTTTACCAGAGTTTTATGAACAATACAAACAAGCTAAGTTCTGAAATGTGGCAAGAAGAGTTTAAGATACAAATTTCTTTAAACTCTTTTTAACAAGATAGTATACTTCATATCATGCTTCACAGAGGTGCATTAAGCCCCCTTTTGCCAGAGCATGACTCATACATATAATGCCATACTATATTTTCAGTCACAAGGGCCCCACATATATCAAACATGCCCCTCTGCAAACTACTATGATTGTAAAGCAATGGCTATTGGTGCAAGATCTCAGTCAGCCCGTACTTATGTAGAGAAACACTTGGACAAATTCCCAGACTGTAAGTAACATGTGTTAAATAATTAATATATCTTTTAGATGCTGTGAAAAATTGAACACTTATTTATCAAGATATTTTTGTAGGAAAACATTTTACTGTTATTCATCAAACAATGAGAAAGGAAGATAATTGGAAAAGAATTTATCTAGGCCATAAAACTATATGTATTTTCTACAATTTTATGCCCTGTCATAGTATTTAGCATGTCTGGTCCTACTTGACACCAATTTAGATTGTACTTCCAGCACTGAGGTAGCAAGCTAATAAAAAACTTGGCTGTGAAAATAAGGTGATAAAAGATGACTTGATTTCTACTTAGTCTTGTTTAATAGCTGTGTGTATGGATAGTTTCTCTCCATTTTTGAAGTTATGTTAAATTTTGTTAACTTAAGCATTATATTCATGTTGAAGATAGCTTTTCTTGAAAAGAGAAATTGTGTGTTGCAAGCAGGTGTTGCTTTTTCCACTTTATTTTCCAAAGCTACTAAATAAATAGAATTTTTTTCCTTTTGTAGGACTCTGAAAAACAAAAAGTATTCCACAATATCAAATCTTTTTCCTTGGTCTGTTAATAATGTAGTCTTTTTATGTTTGGTCTTTAATAAAATATCTGTCCAATAGAGGTTTAGAAAACACAGAAATTACTTTTTTTTTTAACTTTCTTTTTTTTTTTTTTTGATAAACATGAGATGTTTGATATGTTACATTATGCAGTGGAACTATGAAGATTATATGGAATCGTTTTTCTCTCTTTCATCTTTCAAACAGGCACACTTGATGAATTAATTGCCCATGGTTTAAGAGCTCTTAGAGATACTTTACCAGCTGAAATCAACTTAACAAGTAAGGTAAGTCAAAACTTGGCCATTTAAGGTAATTGTTTCCTTTTTATACCCCCGCAAAACGAATGTTTTCGGGGGTATACTGGAATCAGCCTGTCTGTCTGTGTGTCCATCCGTTTGTCCGTCCGTGTGTCCGTCTGTGTGTCCGTCTGTGTACAAATAATTGCCTGTTTCTGTCAAAGCGCTGGTGGGGGTATTAAGTCACATTCAGTGACAGCTCTAGTTATTTCTGGACTAGTATAATGCTTTTTAGCTCCACTGGCCAAAGCCCAGCGGGCTTATGTCATGGCCCGGTGTCCGTCTTGCGTCCGTCCGTGCGTGCGTTAACTTTTATTTCAAACATCTTCTCTGAAACTACCCATCCAAATTTGATGAAACTTAACAGAAATTATCCTGCCATGGTCTTCTTCAGAATTTCTTGAAAGAATTTGATTCCTTCAAAAACTCTGTTTACCATAGCAACAAAACTGAAAAAAAATTAACATTTTTTAAAAATCTTCTCTGAAACCACAAGGCCCAGGGCTACTGAATTTGGCATGTAGCTTTATCTAATGGACCTTTAACAAGTTTCTTTATATCATAGGCCTGGGGTCAAAATTGGCTCCATTCCAGGGATCACAAGTTTAACATGGGCTTCCAACAATATAGTCACTTCAATTTAAACATTAAACAAGGGAAATAACTCTTGTTATAAAGGATAAAGTTTGTTACTATTTACCTCCCTTGATTTTCAAACTTCAGTGATACATGATTGGTGCTAGATATTTAAGTTTTTTGATAGAAAATATTCTGTTTTCAGGGAGAGTGATTAATTTTGATGCTAATAGTTATGCTCACATGAGTGGAATATTAAATTCAAAGTAAAGTTTCTATCATCCAGGTTTTTTTTTTCCAAGAACTTTACCTTTCATGCCAATGAATAAAGTTAACCTGCTTGTATTGCCTGACAGTGTTCATTGTTTTCGAAAGCCCTCTTTTTCAGGGTCATGAACACTTCAATTTGTGTGGTAAAGGGTTAAAAAGCCAGTGGAGAGATACAGGGCCATCATAGCCCTCTTGTTCTGTTTGCTGTATAAAAAAGCATTTGCAAAATTTCTTTTCGGTAGAAGTATCTCCATTTTGCAAAAAAAAAAGTATGAATACCTCACTGCATAGGGATCAAAATGTGCCAGACCTGATAAATGAATATGCTAATAGTTAAAAACTGAAAAAGTATGATGTAGGAAAATATGATTTAATTCTTGTACTTACTTTGATTGTAACCATAGGGCATGCCAAATGAACAGAAGTGAATCCATATATTACCAAACAAGTGAGAGTGTGAAGTAAATCTAAAGAGCATTTCATTGCTTTTCAAAAGAGGGAAATATATAAATGAGCCATACTCTGGCAAAAGGGGGCTTAATGTATCTCAGTGATGCATGATACCTAGCAAGTCATCACATGATCATGGATCCATAAAATGCATTTAATTGCCTCCAGTTGTTGGAAAATTTGAAAATAAAACTTTGATCTAATTAACGTAGTTGTCTATAAATGAAATGGACATTCCTAATTAGAGAAGAACATGCAGATTTTTTTTTTAATTTCCAGTCTGTTCAAGTCAGAATGTCAGGCAAACAAGCAGACAGTATAGATCTGAGATCAAACTGCATGTTCTGTGCACTCATCTTGACCTACTCCTTATGCATTAGAGGCTTAACCAGGTTTCAGTGCTGTGAAGGTTGATATAAGAAAAAAAAGTTCTAAACTGAAAATTATAAAGAAACTATATCAAGATACATTATATTAAATGTAGATTTTCTTGTTTGTTTTGTTTTCAGAACTGCTCACTTGGTGTTGTTGGAAAAGACATGGATTTTACCATATATGATGATGAAAAGATAGAACCTTATGTATCCTTCAATAAAATGGACAATATGTGAACTGTTTTACTGTAACCCTTTACCACACAATACCGAGTTTAAACAAACCTGGAGAAGAAGGCTTTTGAAAATACTGAGAAAAGGAGAAAATGCTGGTAACCAGCATTTTCTCCCTTTCCCACAATGTTTTCTACCCTATCAAAGACAGAAATCTTCATTTTAGCTACATTTATTTTGTCGTCTGCAAATGCTTTCAATTTGGACAAGTCTACATTTTTGTCGTGTGATAAAGAGATAAAACTCATCTTCCCTTTCAGACAATTTTTTTTTCCGGCAACTTGGATCAAACTGTTTGTAAAACATCATAACAGAAGGCGACATTACTCAGTATAAACAATATCTTCCTTTGCAGCAATGTTTTTAACATATATTGATGTTTAACTTCTTAGTGCATGTTTGTAACATATTTTACAAGGGAATATTTGACATCCTTTGCTGCAATGTTTTTAGGAGGTAGCATTCATTTCTTTAGCTAAGAGTTATCTAATAACTCTTAATCATTTTAATATCAGGTTTTACCTTTTTTTTGTTTATTATCACCCAGAAAAAGGCCTGAATGGAATATTGAATGGTTTGCTGATAGTGAAAATTAAACTTTATATTGCACATATTAAGATCTCAATAGTTACGAATTTTATGTAGGTGTTATGTACATGTATATCAAGCAGACTATGTATAAATAGCATGTATGATTTGTAAAGAACCAATAGCTGCTTTTGCATTGGGTAATACCACAGGGTGAGGATAAAAAAGCTGATTGATGATGATAAATGTATTTTTGAAATATCAAGAAATGAAATTGATGTGGAATAGAATTTGTACAGGAAAACAATATGGACAAATAGCTTTCTAATTATGAAGGGGAATTCAAAACAAGTGAACTATACTCTGACATAAGGGGATTCAATACATCTCCATAATGCATTATACCAAGCATGTCATCAAATGATTATGGATCGATAGTTTCTAATTTGTCTAACAAATGACTTAATCATGAGGTAGAATGGTCTCTGGACATGCAGAAAATTTACCAAAAGCAAAAAGTTTCGACCCAGGTCAGTCTGCGCAGACTGATCTGGGTCGAAACTTTTTGCAGATGCATTAAACTCCCTTTCCACAGAGCATGGCTTAATTGTAGAATGTGCAATGCTTCCTTAACCATGTTTAGTTATCTATGATAGAAGGTGAAGAGAGATCAAGAGCTCCAACAGATGGAGCACAGGAAGGAGGGGAGGTAATAGATGAAACTAATTTTTTTTGTTGTTATCTCCCCTGTGTTAGTAACCATCAAAATGCATTTCACAACTTAATTCAGAATTTTCACCTTATCCTTATTGAATGCATCAAAAGACAACAAAATTTATTTGTCTTTAAAAGAACTACAAGACATATCCTTGAAGAGGTAGAAAACTTGGTAGGAAATGGACAAAATGTTGGTTACCATCATTTTCTCCTTTTCCAATAATGTTTTCAAAAACCTTGTTTCACAGGGTGGATTAAATGTATATCAAGTTTGAACTGCACAGAAAAGACAGTTTTATCTTTAACCAAAATTTTCCAATATTTTATGATAGATTCAAGCAAAACTGCAATAAGATTTTGAGGTGTCTATTCCATTGATTTGATGCACCATTGGTCAAATTCATGTTGTAATTATAATGTTCATCATATTGCCAGTGTGTGTATCAACCTTGTCCTTTCAGCCATTATGTCTTTCAGTCTTTATGCGAAAAATTATGAAGAAATAAATGACAGCCATCAGGCTTTTTTTAAATTTTATCATTTTGTCAGGCTATTTTAACCATATTCTAAATATATGCAAAAACCATTTTTTTCAAGTATATTGTCAAAATCAAGTTCATATCATTTTTCATTGAAAAATCTTTTCTAAACTACAATACACAGAGATGCTGTATTTTGTTTTAAAAAGATTTAACCAATGTTTGACAAAATAAGATTTAACCCTTTACCAAACAATCCCGGGTTTCCACGACCCTTGGAAAGAAGGTTTTTGAAAACATTGAGGGAAAAGGAGGAAATGCTGGTAACCAGCATTTTCTCCTTTTTATATACCCGTCGAAGACGGGCCGTATTATGGGATCACCCATGGCGTACGGGCGGGCGGGCAGGCGTCCGTCCGGGCGGGCGGCGTCCAGTTCTTTGTCCCGAGCATAACTTTGTCATCTCCAGTCCGATTGACTTGAAACTTGGCATTTGTGTTTGTTGCAATAATACGGAGTGCAGTGCGAAAAAACCATAACTCTACCTCGTGCTATCTTTGAGTTATTTCCCTTTGATCGTCATTTTTACAGCATTTTCTGCTTGTCCGGAGCATAACTTTGTCATCTCCAGTCCGATTGACTTGAAACTTGGCATTTGTGTTTGTTGCAATAATACGGAGTGCAGTGCAAAAGAACCATAACTCTACCTCATGCTATCTTTGAGTTATTTCCCTTTGATCATCATTTTTACAGCATTTTCTGCTTGTCTGGAGCATAACTTCGTCATCTCCAGTCCGATTGACTTGAAACTTGGCATTTGTGTTTGTTGCAATAATACGGAGTGCAGTGCGAAAGAACCATAACTCTACCTCATGCTGTCTTTGAGTTAATTCCCTTTGATCGTCATTTTTACAGCATTTTCTGCTTGTCCGGAATATAACTTTGTAACATCTTCAAATTCGGTATTCATGATTGTTGAAAAATTACGGAGTGCAGTGCACAAGAACCATAACTCTTCCTAGCACGAATTTTGAGTTATTCCCCTTAGATCTTCATTTTTATAGCATTTTTTGCTTGTCCGGAGCATAACTTTGTCATCTTAAGTAGGAATGACTTGAAATATTGTATGCTTATTTGTTGCAATAATTGGAAGTGCAGTGCACAAGAATTGTAACTCTACCTCGTGCTGTCTTTGAGTTATTTCCCTTTGATCGTCATTTTTACAGCATTTAGTGCTTGTCCGGAATATAACTTTGTCATCTCAAGTCGGAATGACTTCAATCTTGGTATGCATGTTTGATGCAATATTACAGAGTACAGTGCGCAAGAACAATAACTCTACCTCATGCTATCTTTGAGTTATTTCCCTTTGATCATCATTTTTACACTCCAGTTCTTTGTCCGGAGCTTAACTTTGTCATCTCCAGTCCGATTGACTTGAAACTTGGCATTTGTGTTTGTTGCAATAATACGGAGTGCAGTGCGAAAGAACCATAACTCTACCTCGTGCTGTATTTCAGTTATTTCCCATTGATTGTCACTTTTACAGCATTTTCTGCTTGTCCGGAATATAACTTTGTCATTTTTAGTCTGAACATCTTTAAATTTGGTATGCATGATTGTTGAAAAATTACAGAGTGCAGTGCACAAGAACCATAACTCTTCCTAGCACGAATTTTGAGTTATTCCCCTTAGATCTTCATTTTTATAGCATTTCTTGCCTGTCCGGAGCATAACTTTTTCATCTTATGTAGGAATGACTTGAAATATGGTATGCTTATTTGTTGCAATATTTGGAAGTACAGTGCGCAAGAATTGTAACTTCCTCGTGCTGTCTTTGAGTTATTTCCCTTTGATCGTCATTTTTACAGCATTAAATGTTTGTCTAGAATATAACTTTGTCATCTCAAGTCAGAACGACTTTAGACTTGGTATGCATGTTTGTTGCAATATTACGGAGTACAGTGCGCAAGAACAATAACTCTACCTAGCATGGATTTTGAGTAATTCCACTTTGATCGTCATTTTTACAGTATTTCTTGCTTGTCCGGAAGGGAACTTTGTCACCTCAAGTCAAATTGACTTGAGACTTGGTAAACGTGTTTGTTGCAATTATGAAAAGTGCAATGCACTGGAGCCGTAACCTTACCTAATGTCCTTTTGGAATTATTCCCTATTCATTATTTTTTTTTTTACAGCTTTTCATGCATCTCTACAATATAACTTTGTCTTTTCATGTTGGAATGACCTGAAACTTTATATGCATGTTTCCTTAACATTAGACATTCATGCCTATTTCAATCACTTACATGATTTCTGCTGCACTACTATTTTCCTCTACCTGCCCTTTATGATTATTATTCCCCCTCGACAACTGGCGGTGGGACGGGCATATCTTGCGACAATTTGCCGCTCTTGTTCCACAATGTTTTCAACCCTATAAAAGACGGAAATCATCATCTGCGCCACATTTAAATTGTCGTCTGCAAATGCTTTCAATTTGGGCAAGTCTAAAATTTTTTCTGGTAAAGGGTTGAAACTAACATTAATGTAAATACCGGTATACAGTTCTATGATACTGTCATTATATTAGACATGTATGAGCTTTTCATCAAACAATCTTGTGTTTTAGTGACCATAAGACACATTCTATCAATTGAGCCCACAGAATTTGTTTGCATAGCACCCATTACATACAAAATGCTAATGTGTAATATAGAAAAATGGGAAAAGTTAAGGATAGGGCACCCTAATGTGATTTTGTAACATCGCCTTTCATTGTATGGATTCGGCTAAGACTCGGGTAATCATAATCGATGCGGGGAACCAGCATCTATCTGCCGATCGATTATGGATTACCCGAGCCTTAGCTGAATCCGTACTTTTTTAGGCGACAAATCCTTAAAATATGCCCTATGCTTAAAACATTCGTTTATCACTTTACAGAACAATCCAGTGTTCATAATTAAGCCTAAAACTGAAAAAACCCTTCAACAAATAAGAGAAAGCCGAATATTATTTCTTTTTGATGGCGATCTTAGTGCATTGAACAGTGAAGATAGAGATCAGATAGCACATTCTGTGCAGTCTGATCATGATTCACTCTTTCTGCAAAAGCCCACTGCATGGTACAAAGCAGCCTGGGGGTGAAAAAGCACTCTTGATTCGGAGTTCTGGATGATTCTGAACCCCTGGTTATACCCCCATAGTCATCTGTAAATGCTATTGATATGGACAAGTCTAGACCTTTTTCTAGTAAATATTTAATGATTCACATTTATATTCATTAGCAGGAGCCCATGCAACAAGAAGATGCCCCACAAGAACCCCAAGTTGCTGGACCTGAAGCCCAAGACAGGATGGACCAATAAAATGACCGTTGCATTTATAATGTTATAGAATGTGATAAAGTGATTGGATAAGAACTTGTTTTCATAAAAAGTGCTGCAATGTAGTATTTGAAATAAACACCAGTCAGTGATATCTTAGAGTAAAGCACCCAATGTCCTTTTCCCTTTTCTCTATTCTTTTCTATAATATTTCTGTTTTGGGAATGAATCAACCTTTACCAAACAATCCTGTTTTTTAAGGACCCTGAGGATGAGGTCTTTCGAAAAAATTGTGAGAAAAAGAGAAAATGCTGGTTAACAGCATTTTCTCCTTTTCCCACAGTATTTTCTAAACTTATACTGATAACTCAAATTATTTGAGCTGTATTTGATATGTTGTTTGCAAATGCTTTCAGTACGTGCAAGTTTTAAGATTTTATTATGTGGTTAAGCATTAAAGATATGAAGAACTTAGAAAACTTACAAAAAAGAAAGTGAAATAAATTGAGAAAGTAGAAGAAACTGAGTTCTCAAGGATAATTTTAAAGAATGGCTACCCTGTACATGTAATATTGTACCAAATTTAACACACTTAGTAGCATAATATGTAGTACTTAGTAGCTATGTGCAAGCGTAGTGTACACTTGCAAGGCATTGGGCGAATTACAGCTTTTCCTAAAACACATTGTTTGTGGTCCTGATTTGTGTTTACATGTGTCTACATTAAACATGTCTAACTACCATAAAATCATACAGAGTAATTAAAAAAAAAAAGCTTTAAAAAGTTACCATGTTTTTCTGTTATGCTTTTCAGTAGTTTATAGAAATCTAACAGTGAATTATATCCTTATAATTCACCAGTGAATTTTGTATTTCACAGGTGAGGTTGATAACTTTTGTGAATGAATTTTTAGTAGGTGAACATGAAGTTTTATGACACAGTCAACATCACTCATGTCCATATCTGACTAGACTGTTTCGCTTGAAAAACGCACATATCTTATATATTCATTTTGACAAGTCTAAAATGTTGTCGTTTGGATATCTACATGTTTGCTATTAAAGATATTTCAGTATTATAAACATGCGGAGTAAATAGGGGAAAAAGAACTAATCAGTAGTATTCTCTGTAACAAGTTTAATGTTAACCATTCGCATATTACCACCTGCAGGAAAAGCAAGCAATTTCTCTATTTATCAAATGTTTTAGACAGATCTTTTTAAAGTCTGTATGAAACTTTAGCCCTGTACCAGATAATCCCGAGTTTTAATGACCCTGGGATAAAGCCTTTTTAAAACATTTTGGGAAAGGAGAAAATACTGGTAACCAGCATTTTCTACTTTTCTCGTAATGTTTTTTCCCTTACAAAGACAACTTTTATAATTTGAGCCACAGTTGAATTTTTTTCTGCAAAAGCTTTCAAGTCGGACAAGTCTACATTTTTGTTTTGAGAGGTTACAAGTTCACTGACTTTTTACGTGAAAGTTTTCTGCTGAAAATTCATTTCATTAGGTGCTAGAAAGAAAAAAAATGAATAATGGAAAACCAAAATACTTTTTTTAGGCCGAAATGTTTAAACAAAGCAGACCTTGTTGATTCTGGATCAGACTGCATGTTGTGTGTAATCTGATCTTAACTTTCAGATAAAGCAACATAAGCTAGTATTGGCAATCATATAGTTAAGTCAATATGCAAATGAAGAACAGAACAGAAAAATACTGGCAAATGGTGTTAGCCTTTGTTTGCCGTTGACTTTTCTTGCCCATCAGTGACAAATATTGATCTTTTTGAAGGTTACTTTGTTATTGAAAATGTTTAAAAATAACATGAGTGAAAAAATAGTCTGGTATTTATCGCTCCATGACTGCCGATAGCAACTTCTATAGCTTTTTTGGATGGCGTAGATCACGATTAGACAGCACAGAACGTGCAATCCGATCTTGAATTTTCACCATCTTCACTATCCTGTACATTATGCTATAATCTACTCTGACTAAATTCATCTTTTGTAGCAGTAAACATCTAATTTAATACTTCGAATGTATTTGAATTTATTTAGTTGGCGCCAAAAGAGTAAACTGGGAGTTAAAAGTTTGCATATAAGCGATATTCTGGTAAAAGAGGGTTTATCACTTTACCACTCAACAAAATCTTAGACATGTCCAAGTGGGAAGCATTTTGTAGATGACAAATTCAATGTGACTCATGTAACAGTTCATACAAATACCCTTCCGAGGCGGAGAATGAATCCTGGACCTCCAGGTCCCAAGGCGAACGCTCTACCACGTCGCTACAAAAGCTAGCTCTATAGCAAGGCAGCATAAGTGTCCCCTTATATAAACACAAGCTATACATTTACATCTATCTGAGGCTGGATAGACCAGTATACTACAACAGAAAAAAAGGTCAACATGGTTACACTCATATGATTAGATTTTGTTTTGACAGTAGAAAACATTGTGGGAAATGGGAAAAATGCTGGTAACCAGCATTTTTTGCCTTTTCCCACAAGGTTTCGAAAACCTTCTTTTTCAGGGTCGTTAAAACTTGGAAATGGGTAGTAAAGGATTAATGCATTGTACGAAGCAAGTTATCACATATTTATGGATCCATAGAATCCATTTGCCTAAAAATAGACTGGATCTGGAGATAGACTGGTCCTTTGACATACAGAAAATTGATTGATAGCAAACAGTTTCGACGCAGGCTGACATGGGTCGATACTTTTTGCAGATGCATCCCCTTTTTACAAGGCATGGCTCATATATTGCATGCAACACGTGAAAAGGGACATTCGGACATTCGCGTAAAGTGTTGTTTCGGATCAGCCTGCGCAGTGTTAGAACCACTTTTGTAATAAAACGGATATTTGTAATAAAATTTTCAACTTCGCTATATTCCTATATCCGTTTTATTACAAAAGTGGTTCTAACAGCGCAGTCCGCGCAGGCTAATCCGAAACGACACTTTCCGTTTTTATGTAATTTTCTGTTTCACGGAAGTCTACTGTAGGACAAAATCTGATGAAGTCGTAAAGTGCCGTCTCGGATTAGCCTGCGCGGACTGCGCAGGCTGATCCGAGATGACACTTTATGCAAATGTCCGAATGCCCCCTGTTGCATGTTGCAAGCCATGTATTTCTCAATAACTGGTTTGTGGAAATATTTCATTGAAATATGACACCTAGTCTAAAAATTTAAACCCCATAGAAATTTAAACCTCTCAGGCGTCCAACCACAACTTCCGTTCTTTTGTGATCAAAGCAGACCAAGAAAAGAGCACAGTTTGAGCAGACTGATCGTTGTTCTAAAGATGTAAACTGTTCGGTCTTTTTTATGCTCTTGTCACAAATGTCATTTTGAAATTAATTGCAATGGTCTAGAGCGATCTGTTTCAATTACTAGTGCTTAAATACCAAAAATGTCGATTTTATGTATTGATAAAAAAAAAAACATTTCATTTATGAAACCTAAATGAAAGTTTGCGATAGAACCATTATTTCAAGTGGCATCTAGATGCAGACATTGTTTTCAGATTTCGAGTATTTGGACAGTGAACCCAACTCTGGCATAAAAAGACTTCTTCGCTTTTGATCTCAGTCACATTTTTATATTCTATTTTCTCAACAAATTGTGATTTTATGTCATTCGTGAAAAACATATGAAATCATTATTCACAAAAGTATAATTTTCCAACCAGTGATATGCTTTCTTCATAGACCCCAAAATTACCATTGACACTGCTTGTAGTCCAATGTTTTATATAAGAATATAATAAAACATAGAGATTGTAGAAATAATTTAGCGTCGCTTTAGCTGAAAGGGTTTTAACTGTTGTCCCGCTAATTTTGATGTTTTTTTTGTGTGAAAAATATCTCCTTATTGGACAGTGTAGATCAGAGATCAGACTGCACTTTCTGTGCAGTCTGATCTTGATCTACACTGTCCGCAAAATGTCTGAGTCGTGCTTAGCAGCCTTATGGTTAAAGCATCATTGCAATGCATTTATTTAACCACATACTAAGCAAGCCGTCGTACGATATAAATCCATTCTGTCTAAAACCATGCTGAATCATGAGGCAGATGATGGTCCTTCATCAAGCAGAAAATGTACTAACAGCAAAAAGATTTGACCAATGTCAGTCTGCGCGGGCAAGCAGACGGCCATGAGTCCATACTTTTCATGGGGCTTGACTCAGTTATTTGAAGCTATTAAACGTAACCTACTATATAAGTTAATCTTTAACTTGCTAATAAGTTAAATGAAACTTTCAAGTCGAAAGTTAAAAACACGAATATTGCTATTTCAATTGTAGTATTTGGAGAAAAAATATCTCCTTACCGGACAGAGTGATCAAAGATCGGACTGCACGTTCTGTATAGTCTGATCTTGATCTATATTGTACGCAAAAGATCTGTAAGTAGTACTCAGCAGCCTATGGGTTAAAAGTCTAGTTTTCTTAGCTTAATACTGTTTTGAATGTTAACTCTTTTCCAAAGTAAAAAAAAAGAACTTCGACTAATTCAAATTTAAAGATACATCTTTACTCATTTTCATCCATCGTTATTTCATGAAACAATTGTCATTCTTGTATCTTCATGCCAAGTGTTGCCCCTAACGGTGGCAAGGTGATACAGAGTATGGCCGGTAGAAAATGCATTCCATTCTCTTGGTGCCGGTGTAATGCAGAGAAATGACCCTCCCCTACAAAATGACCCATGGGTCATTTCACTACGTAGAGAAATGACCCATGGGTCATTTCACTACGTAGAGGAATGACCCGGGTTATTATTCTACGTAGAGAAATGACCCCAGACTGTCCTCTGGGGTCATTTCTCTACGTAGAATAATGACCCGGGTCATTCCTCTACGTAGTGAAATGGCCTATGGGTCATTTTGTAGGGGAGGGTCATTTCTCTGCATTACACCGGCAAACCAAGCACTGTTGTCGTTTCCGGTTCAAAATCAAAGACAAAACCCTTCAATTTCTCTAACCTGTACACCATATTTATTGATTAATTATTTATGTTTAGACCGCTGACCAGTATCTGAACCATTCTATACACTATAAAGTTTTCATAGCTTTAATTTCTTCTCCCTCTCCCTTTCTCTCTCTCTCTCTCTCTCTCTCTCTCTCTCTCTCTCTGTGGCTGTAAAGATGTTTCTCTAAGGCAAATTTGCAGACGAAAAATAAAATATAGTTCAAATTATGTGAATTTGTTTTTAAAGGGTAGAAAATACATTGTGAAAAGCAGAAAATGCTGGCAACCGTACGAGGGAATAGACCTTTGAAGACCTTAGAAAACAATGTGGGAAAAGGAGAAAATGCTGGTAACCAGCATTTTCTCCTTTTACCACAATGTTTTCTATCCTTTACAAGACAAATCCCTCTATTTCAGCCACTCTTAATTTGTCGCCTGCAAGTGCTTTCAATTTAGACTTGTCCAAAATTTTGTCGTGTGGTAAAGAGTTACAGACGAAATCGTGTGCTAAAGGGTTGGTTAATTCACAAAAGGGGGTGGGGTGTGGGGGACGAAGTGCTTCGTTTCGTCCTACTTTTTTTCAGTGCTTTGTTAATTCCCACTTATGCCATCACGCAGTGCACAAATTCAATACAACTCAATTAGGCGAATTGACCTACCGTCGAAAAGAGGACAGAAAGAAATCGGTGTAAAATGCGTGTCAGATAGAGAGATAAAGACTTCAAAGGAAGTTTTATGAGACGTTCACTCGTGATCTTTTATAGCCGTGTAACTCATTATCAGACGACATCATTTGAGGCTTATCTAATTTCAAAGCTTTTGCAGACGACATATTACGTACGGTTTGTCTTTTGAAGGTAGAAAACATTATGGGAAAAGGAGATAATACTGGTTTCTCCTTTTCCCACAATGTTTTCAAAAGCCTTCTCTCTCAGGGTCCTTAAAACTCGGGACTGTTTGGTACAGGGTTAACCATACTGAAATCTTTTTATCCATTTGTCACATAGTTTGATTCTATAATAGATCCATGCTATGTGAAAAGGGGGCTCAATGCATTTGAGAAAAGTATCGACCATTGTCAGCCTGCACAGACCGCGCAGTCAGACATAGGCCGAAACTTATCGTTATCTTCAAATTTCCTGCATGTAAAAGGATAGTTCTTCCTAATGATCCAATCGGTTGTGTATGACAAAATGGATTTTATGGAGCCGTAATTAGGTGATGTCTTACTTGGTGTCATGCATCACGGAGAAGTATTAAGCCCTCTTTTGCAAGAGCATGGCTCACTGTTATGTATGAAGAAAATGAATATTTGGGGGGAAAGCTGATGAAAAGAGGAGAGGAAATACCGCCGAAATTTGAGATGGTTTCATAAACAGCAAGGGGTCCTGTGCGGCTCAGTGGTTAGGTGTAGGACTCGTGACCTGGAGGCCCCGGGTTCGAGCCTCACTGGCTCCACTGGGTTTTTCACAGGAGTGTCCTTGGGCAAGGCACCTCAGAGCCCCAGCCTAGTACTGGTTAAACCCAGGAAAACATGAATATGTGAGCTGTCGCCGTGATATGACTGAAATAATGTTGAAAGCGGCGTAAAATACCATTCAAACAAACAAACATAAACAGCAAACTAAATGGATAAATTGCTTAAAAAGAGAAGACACATTTCTCATCATTTAATTCAATGTATCTGAGCCATTCTCTGTGAAAAGGGGGCTTAATGCATCTACAAAAAGTATCGACCCATGTTAGCCTGCGCAGTCTGCGCAGGCTGACATGGGCCGAAACTTTTTGCCAGAGGTCAATTTTCTGAATGTCAAAGGACCATTCTTTCTTGTAATCAAGCCGTTTATTAAGCAAAAATAGATTTTAAGGATCCATAATTATGTGATGTATTGCTTAATTTCATGCACCACGGAGATGCATTAAGCCCTCTTTTACCAGTGCGTGGCTCATTTCTATATATGCTACCAATGGGCCAAGATAAGGGAAAGCTGTGATACTGGCGCGCATAGTACTAGTCAGCCTAGGCTTTTATATTTTAAAGTGTCGTTTAAATAAGAGGGATACAGTGGTTACTTATTTTACCAACATGTTTACAACCATTTTGAGGGAAAATCTCATTCTTAAAGGCCTGTGACTCGTTACTAGACGACAAAATTTCAGACATGTCATAATTAAAAGCATTTATAGATGACGTTTTCAGTGTGGCCCAGTAGGTAGGATTAGTCTTTGAAATGGTAGTAAACATTGTAAAAAAAGGAGAAAATGCTGGTTAGTTGCGTTTTCTCCTTTTAACCCACAATGTTTTCTGAAGCATTCCCATTCCAGGTCGTTATAACACAAGATTGTTTGATAAAACATTATTACGGAAAAACAGATTGTGTCGCATGAGAAAGTAAATCACGTGTGATACACCTCCACGTAAGACGGACGGCATATCGAAGGGCGCATGAAAAATCTTGAAATAACTTTAACGAATTTGCAGTCGACAACTTTGAAAAAAAAAATCTTGTAAAATCTGGATATTCGCATATACGGGAAGATAATGGGTATTCGCACGTAAAGTATAGATACTGACATATCTTGTCCAAGGATTCCTTAAAGAAGGAACCAGTGCTTCCAGTGAGACTCGAACACGAGTCCTGCACTTAACCACTGAGCCACGCTGGACCTTGTTTGATACATGAATATCCGCGAGAAAAATGTCGTAAAAGAGAAAACGCTATCGAAGAGGGATTTCTTCCTTTTGATGCAATGTTTTTGACATTGGCGTACCCAGGACTTATAAATCATTGCGCACCCAAGACCGATACTCATAAATATTCATTTGACCGCAAGAGATCTCAATAAACTAGTGGGCTTTTTGAATCGGCTGAAAAATGCTACTTGTTTTTGCCTGCGTACTAATGAAGATGCCAGATCAGACTGCAATGATTGTGCGGTCTGATCTTGATCTACATTGCTTGAGAAAGACATGTTCTACAGTTTGACCTTGTGATATACGTTTTCTTCAAAAACAACTCAAGTTGTGCCTAGCGCCCCAAGATTCAAAGACGAGGATAGGTTTAAGCTCTAAAGTGACAAAGAAAGCATTTAACAATTTTTTCGACAGTATACCACTTGCATTTGCACCTCCTGGGCTTTTGCCCACGCCCTTGTTTTAAAACGTAGTCTGTTGCAAGGCGAACCGAACGTGCAGTCTGATCTAGGATCCATAGCCTATTACGCATTTGCATTTTGTGCCTACTAGGCGTTAGCCTACGCCCTTGCTTTAAAAATGTAGTCTGTTGCAATGCGAAGAAGAACGCGTCTATAAGACGCAATGTTTTAAGTCGTTTTGCCGATGCTTAGTTTTGTAATGGGCACTTTGCTTGACCAACCTTTTTAGTGCCTTAAGCTTTTACGGACGGTATAGATCAAGATTAGACTACACCGAACGAGCAGTCTGATCTTGGATCGATACCACTCGCTTTTTTTTCCGAGCCTAAAAGATATGAGCCGTGCTCTGGCAAAAGGGGGTTTAATGCATCTGCGAAAAGTATCGATCCAGGTCAGCCTGCGCAGTCCGCGCAGGCTGACCTGAGCCGAAACTTTTCGCTATTGGTCAATTTTCTGTATGTCCAAGGACCAGTCTATCTCATGATTGAGTCAGTTGTTAAAAAAAGTGGCAATTATGGATCCATACTTATGTGATTGCTTGATTGGTATAATGCATGGCGGAAATACCAGAAGCCCCCTTTTGCCAGAGCACGGCTCAATTATAGATCTTTCCGTGTTTCAGTGGACGGTTATTTTCAGGGGTCGAAAAAGGTCGTAAGAGGTTAAGAAGTTAAACATTCGGCGCTGAAAGAACCAGATGCGGATGTTCTCCGTTTTGATTTTCTTTGCCAAAAATATTTCACTGCCAATATTATATAGCAGATAGCATATTTTTCCCATCCAGCAGTGTTTATTCTTTCTTTTGTAACGGTCATAAATGCGGGATCGCTAGATGTAAAGAGTAGATGTCGGAAGACACAAATGCGTGTTTCTTTCAGTCTCAAACGGTGAGATTATTTTATTTGTGTTTGCAATCGTAATAATTTCTCTGCTACGACTTTGTTGTGGTTCAAACATGCTTTATTTCATCAGCTCTTTATTATCACAAAGCTTTATTTTAAACGTAACTTTTTTTCACCACAAAAAGTAAAAAAAAAAATTTCCCCCAAACGACACAGTTGTGGACTTGTCCTAATCACACAATTTACCACTGAGTCACGCAGGAACTGCTTTTCAGGTCGAATTCCAGATGGGCCAAGCTCTTTTCGAAGATCGGTAAGTCATTACTTCCTAACTGCTAAAAATTATTTCGACGATATTTATGGGGTAAAGCACTCTCTGGATTGAAAAGAGTTAAGCGCGGTGTTCTAGTAAAAGAAATTCAAGGACAGCATGGACAGTTACACTGGCTGCCGTGATATGAATAAGATAATGTTACAAACGGCGATAATAACCAGACAGACGTGACTGTAAGGCATTCAACGAACGTGAATACGAATGTACTTGTCTGTTTGCATTTGTTTATGAAGTAAAGTGGAACTTTCAAGCCAACAGTAAAAACACAAATTTTGTTACTATAATTTCAAGGTTTTTTTTTTTTAAAGGAAAACATCTCCTTATCGGACAGTGTAGATCCAAGATCAGACTGCACGTTCTGTGCAGTCTGATCTTGATCTACACTGTCCGCAAAGGGTCCTTAAGCAGCCCTAGGGTTTATTCTTGTCTTTTTCTATAATACCAATCAGAATAAGTCGGGGAAAAAAATGCTGGGAAAAAAAAAACAGCAGCTTGCATAAGTCGGGATTGGTTGAGTGAAACTATGAAAAGTGTTAACCCTTCACCACAAAATCTGTTGTTTTAACGACCCTGAAAAATGCGATTGAAAACATTGTGAAAGAAAGGAGAAAATGCTGGTTACCATTTTCTCTTTTTCTCACTATGTTTTCTACCCTGTTGAAAAGACAGTTCCAATCTTCAAACCTCATTTAATTTGTCGTCTGAAAAATGCTTCCGAATTGGGCAAGAATAAAATTTTGTCGTCTGGTACAGAGTTTAGTCAAGCAATACGGTGTGGGAAATAAATCATGGATTAACTCTCCCAAACGACAAAATTCTATACTTGTCCAAATTGAAAGCATTTGCCGACGACAAGTTAAATGTGGCGCAAATGACGAATTTTTTTTAAACGGTTCAAAACATTGTGGGAAAAAGGAGAAAAATGCTGCTTATCATTATTTTCTTCATTTCCCATAATGTTTAAAAAAAAGCTTTCTCTCTGGAGGTCATTATAACTCTCGATCTTACGGGACAGGGTTAAATGAGATGAAGTCATAAAACTGTACTTGAAATAATGGTACTGACTGCATTCATTTAATTTTTCATTTTTTTAATTTTTGCAGAATAAATTCAACTAAAGATTTTCAGCCCATAGTGAAAACCCATAGTTAACGATTTAAAAATTTTGCTAGTCGGAGAAATCTAACCGTATCGGACAGTGTAGATCCAAGACCAGACTGCACAGAATGTGCAGTCTGATCTTGGTCTAGACTGTCCGCAATAGCTAAAAAAGTCGTGATTAGCAGCCTAAGGGCCAATCGTTAACATAGTAAACCCTTTAGCAGATGACAAAATCTTAAAGTTGCCCAATTTGAAAGCGTCAGCAGACGACAAATTAAATGTGGCTAAAACAATGTGTTTTGTCTTTAAAAGGCAAGAAAATACATAATTTTCTTCGTTTGCTTCTATGCTTACAATATACAATAGATTCTTCTTCTTCTTCTTCTTCTTCTTCTTCTTCTTCTTCTCCTTCTCCTTCTTCTTCCCTTTTTTTCTCCTTCTTCTTCTTCTTCTTCCCTTTTTTCCTCCTCCTCCTCCTCCTCCTCCTTCTTCTTCTTCTTCTTCTTCCCTTTTTTCCTCCTTCTTCTTCTTTTTCTTCTGGCTGTTATAACACGGAATTGTTTGAGAAAGGGTTAAATGATTTTAACTTTTAGGATGCTAAGCTCGACTCGGGGGCGCTTTTGCGAACAGTGTAGATCAAGATCAGACTGCACAAAACGTGCAGTCTGATCTTTGATCTACATTGTCCGTATGGTATTTTCTTTTCGGTGAAATCAGCTTTAAAATCACAATATTTGGGTTTTTACCATTGAGCGGAAATTTTCTTTTCATTTATCTAGCAGTATAAGGGCTGGGGTAAATCAAAGTGCAAAACAGACTAAGATACTTCAATTTTGAGGGCGTTTGGACCAAAGTATCTTTAACAAATAACGTGAAGGTGCAGATCCAAGATCACGTGACTTGTTCTTTGGAGTATGATCTAAATTTATACCATCCGTAAACGCTTCCAGACGACAAAAGTTTAGACTCTCACATACTTTGCCGACGCCAAATGAATTGTGACTCAAATAATGAAATTTGACTCTGAACATTGCCTTGGAAAAGGTTGGAGGAAAAGAAGAAAATACTGGTTACTAGCATTTTTTCCTTTTTCCACAGTTTTTTAAATCTTTCTTCTTCCAGATTGTTAAAATTCAGGATTTTTTGGTAAGGTACCTAATGCCTCTTATAGCATGCAAAGGCAAACGAGTATTTGTGGACTGCTTTATGCAGCAGACGATTTTTTTAACATCCTTGTAAATTACAATCGACATGGATTTTTATTTCTTTACACGCTTGAAATCATTGTGGCAAAAACAGGGATAGATCATATTTTTTTTCCTTTTGCCACAATTTTTGCAAGACAGTTAAGCTGTAAGACGAAAAAATTCGTCTGAAGAATTCTCCTCTTCACCAGATATTAATTTTTTTTTTTAAATTTTGACAAATAAGATGAGACTTAAATGTCGGAATTTGTCTTCGAAAGGGTGGAAAATAGAATAATGCGGGAAGTGGAGTAAAGGTTGGAAACCAGCATTTTCTCATTTTACCACAATGTTTTCAAAAGCCTTCCTTTTCAGGGTCCTTAAAACGTGATATTTTTTGGTGACTGAATGACTGATTTTTGCGCTTGGAATCAATTTGACAAGAAGAGATAATGTTCAGAAGAGAGCTTCTCGTTTTGCCACAATGTTTTCAAAAATATTCGGCTGCAAGACGAGGAAAAAGAAAGTGGTCTGCTGAGGTCGTCTTTTGGTGACAGGAGCGGTTAATAAAGTATGTGGAAGGAGCGGGGAGATTTAAAACCTTATACCAAACAATTCACTGTTCTAACGAAGAAAAAATCCTATGGAAAACAGTGTGGGAAAAGGAGAAAATGCTGGTAACCAGCATTTTCTCTTTTTCCCACAAAGTTTTAATCTATAAAGAAGGCAGATTTTCATGCTTTAAATTACATTCAATTTGTCATTAGTAAAATGCTTCCAATTTTGTGCAAGTCTAAAATTTCGTCGCTTGGTGAAGAGTTGAAAGACTTTAAAAAATGAAATATCATGGCGTTGAAAAATTTCACATATGGTATCGTCATATTATAAGCCTTTTTACACTGATGACAGACCAAATGTATAAAACATACAAGTATATGCATGAACGCACCCCCTCCCCGTTTCTCTGTTGTCGTGTTATTCGGTGCAAAATAAGCAAAAAAGTATCAAGCTGAATTAACCCATGGTTTGCTTTGAATGTTTCTACTTTTATTTAAACATACATTAAAGAAATTGAGGAATTATTTCTCCAAAAGTCTGTGTGTCTGTCTGTGTGTCTGTCTGTGTGTCTGTCCCCCCCCCTCTCTCTCTCTCTCTCTCTCTCTCTCTCTCTGGTATTTTTCTCTCTGTCTCCCTCAGCCACCACATGTGGTACCCAAACACCCAAACAAATGAAGTGAACCAAAAATACACTCGCAGACAGCTTTTTATTACAAATTTACATTATAATTCCACCATGCAGCCCATTATTCATTATTTTTTGTTAAACTCTTACCAGACGACAAAGACTTAAACCTATCCAATTTGAAAGCACTTGCAGACGACGAATTAATTATTGCACAATTTAAAAAAAAAAATCCATGTAAGGGTAGAAAACATTGCGGGAAAAGAAGAAAATGCTGGTTACCAGCATTTTCTTCTTTTCCCACGATGTTTTCAGTTGCCTTCTTCTGTAGAGGTCATCAAGACATGGAATTGTGTTGGACAGGATAAAAGATGAAAAGGAAAGAAAACATGTTTGGGCAAGTGAAACCTTGCGCGCAAAACACATTTCGTTCCCACAGTCCTTTGTTACCAAGCAAGGTCGATCACGTGATTGTTTTGCCAGTGTTACGTGGGCTGTTTTTCGTCAGAACTGAAATCTACTTTTTTTTTGTTTCAAGTTTGCGAAAAGAAAATAAATTTATTGAAGAAAGAACAACGTTTTCGGCAAAAGATAACAATTTTATATTCAATGCAAGTGTCAAAGATTTTTTCTTCATTGATGAATAATATTTAGACTGAATAACGTTCAAATTTGCCTTACTGACAGTTCACAGTTGAGCACTTGTGTTCACACGAAGCTGGCAACCAGTGTTATTTGCGTGAGTCTAACAAGGGAAAATGACAAAAGATCAATGGACCTAATTTATCAGTGACATACTGATTGGCTTCTTCTTATTCTTGCTCGTCTTTTTCTTCTTTGTTTCATCTCTTTTTTCCTCTCCTTTTTCTTCTCCTTTTTTTCTTCCTTTTCCTTCTCCGTCTGTCTGTCTGTCTGTCTGTCTGTCTGTCTCTCTCTCTCTCTCTGTCTCTCTCTTACCAATACTTCGCTCAACATTCTTACCAAGACACCGTTTTTTTTCCCCATATTACCATTTCCATAATATTACCATCTTCGAAACAATGATCCCTGGCCCGGCCAATTTCTTTCCGAGGACTGATAATAGTCATTGCGACAGGATTCATTCCGCTCCCACCGCTGACCATTGTCTCGACGATGGTTATGTGGGAAAGCAGCCAGTGGCTTGGAAAGAAAATTGTCCTGAGTACTAGTAAAGGAGACTCCAGGAAAGCATGGATAGGTGCACTGGCCACCGCGATATAACTGAAATAATGTTGAAAACGGCGTTAAACACCATACAATCAATCAATCATCTCTCTCTCTTACCAACACTTTGCACAATATTCTTCCCAAGCGCGGTTTCTTTCCTGTATTACCATTCCCATATTACCATCTTCGAAACAATGATCAACAGTGAGAGAGAGGAATAGACTATCGGAATGATGTTCATCAATCCTCGGAGAAAAAACTGGCCGAGCATGGGATTCGAAGGAGCGGTACCCCTGGTTTCAAGTCATGTACGACTAACGTCCGAGCTATCGGGCCCGATATGAAAAAAAGCAATTTTATGTTTATACATTACAGCTACAATATGGCCTGCAATACGCGAAAAGGGACACTCGGAAATTTGCGTAAAGTGTCGTTTCGGATTAGCCTGCGCAGTCCGCGCAGGCTAATCCGAAACGACACTTTCCGTTCTTTTGTAATGTTCTGTTTTGCGCAAGTCTACTGTAGGACAAAATCTAATATAGTCGTAAAGTGCCTTCTCGGATTAGCCTGCGCGGACTGCGCAGGCTGATCCGAGACGACACTTTACGCAAATGTCCGAATGCCCTTTTTCGCCTGTTGCAGGCCATATCTATGAGTTTCCTCTCCTAACTGACCATGTATTTTTGCACCCAACTGTGTATGGTAATGGGCTCCACCCGATTTATAAATCCAACATTTGATCACTACCCTCGGTTTCATTTTCACGGTCAAAGTTACAATACCTTTGTCCGAGTGTCCCAACAATGACCTTGACAAAGATAAAGGTAGTAATTCGGTCATTGCCGTGTTCAGTGAAGTGTAAAATACAAAATACATTCTTGGGTTTTAAACGATTTAAATAGGCCTACTGGTCACGGTGTATTTAAAATAGTTTCCGTTCAGTGTACATAAAGATCAGGCAGTCTAATCTGGGGTCTATGCTGTCCTTTTACAACTAAGAAAAGGTGGGTAGTACTGCCCGAACTATTTGTAAACCGCGACAACAAAGTTTTAGTTTCGTTCATATCCAAAGCATTTGCAATAGCTTCAAATGATAGGTTTTGTCTTGGAAGGAGTAGGAAACATTGTGGGAAAAGAAAAAAATGCTGGTGACCAGAATTTTCTTCTTTTCCCACAATGTTTTCAAGAATCATCTTCTTCGGTGTTTAAAAACCCAATATTGTTCTAATGCAAACTAAAAACTAATTGGACTAATTGGGTCTTTAACACTGATTCAAATTACTTTAAAGGGAGTTATTCAGATTTTTATATTCTCACCAAACTTAAGAAAAGATTTATCACTGAATATCACTGAATATAATTTTTTATTATATTACTATCAGTGAATTACTGGGATTTCTCAGTGTATTATTTTTGCAGTTTTTCACAGTGAATAACATCACTAGTGATGATATGGTATCATCACTAGTGATGATATAGTTTTAGAATGTTTG
Source organism: Hippopus hippopus (assembly GCA_946811185.2). Lineage (NCBI taxonomy): Eukaryota > Metazoa > Mollusca > Bivalvia > Cardiida > Cardiidae > Hippopus > Hippopus hippopus. The sequence goes on from OX328101.1 coordinate 19,612,080, forward strand.
CCGGAACTACTTTTTTTCCTATATTTCTCACAGTCTAATGTTTCTGTCTCTGCTTCAAACATCTTTAGTAAACACTAGCACAGTGAAAAGATTTTTGGTACAGTCTTTCCAAACAACCCTGAGTTAACGACCTTGTGGGAGAAATCTTTTGAAAACGTTTCAAAAATTAAGATAGCTTTTGTGGGAGAGAGCTCTTGGAAAATATTGTGGAAAAACGAGAAAATATTACCAACCAGTATTTTCTCCTTTTTCCATAATGTTTTCTATCCTATCAGAAAACCTAAGATCGTTTGTACCAATTTAGTATTTGTCATTTGGAGATGTTTTTAATTTGGGAAAGTCTTAAAATTGCCATGTGGGAAAGGGTTAACTGTTTCTTCTTCTAATTTCATATGGCTGGTTTTAAATTGTAAAGGCGCAAAACAATGCATTCCTTCAAATGGAGAGATAGATGACGTAACATACCCTCGAGCGTTACGTCATCTGTTGCGTCAGCTGCTTCTGCCGAAAATGGATCATTTGTTTGTAAAGAAAAGTCCTATACATGTATAGCTACCGTTCTTGATAATTATTAGCAAACAAAAGGAGAATTAGGAATATAATAAATAGAATAATCAACTGGTGGTGTGTGATATTAAAAATCTGTCACTCGAATGGGGTTTGATACAGTTAAAAAACTCATCCTTTGGACTCGTTTTTCAACCGCATCACACCCCATTCTAGTGACAGATTTTTAATATCATACACCACCAGTTGATTATCCTCTATTCATTTCATGCTTTCCGGTAGGTTATCGAGAAATATCGGTGAAACATTTTTCGATATTTCATATGTTACGACCAGTGAAAATACCGATTTTTATATTCTAACTCTTGAATTGAAGGCGGAAACAGTTGTTCCCGCGCACTAGATACCAAGGTAAAATGCGCGTGCCTCACAACCAGATGGAAATATGACGTAATTTACCTTACATTTCTCGCGCTTGACGTAATATTGTAATGCGTTGCTTAGGGTTAAAAGCATGAAATAAATAGAATATTTGTTTTTTTCGGTGAAAGATCGAAATTTATTTCATCTCATGAACATCATCGGTAATATTTTCACTCGTGGCTGCGCCACTCATGAAAATATTACCGATGATGTTCACTCGATGAAATAAATTTCGATCTTTCACCGTAAAAACCAAATATCCTCTATTTCTTACTCATGTCTTTCCTTTTTACTGGTAGTTTACCAGCTATCGTCTTTATTAATAAAGACGATAGCTGGTAAACATGTCTTTCCTTTTTACTGGTAGTTTACCAGCTATCGTCTTTATTAATAAAGACGATAGCTGGTAAACTACCAGTAAAAAGGAAAGACATGAGTAAGAGAAAAATACATTTTCAGTGGAATTTCCTTAACAGGCTTCGTAGCCTCTAAAGGAATTTTTAGATTTCGCGCTAGAGGTCTGCGTAAATATTTGTGGTAATGTTACATGTTCGCGTCAGTTACGAGAATTTGTAATACAATCAGTATGATGACGTCATATCTGATACAAAAAATGGATGGAGTTACCGACTGCAAAACGACCATCCCTTTATTTAAACGCCCAAAGTAGAATCAGTATACTGGATGCTTTCAACCGTAATTTATACGATTTTTATACGATTGCAAAGAAAAATATATTTAGTTGCATTTATCGTTGTTTAACAAGAAGTTTTGATTTACAGAATAACAACTAAATGAGAAATAATAATACAGTCAAAAATGACACAGTCAAACCTGGCAAGCTCCCATATTGCTTGTTCCGTTTCGTTGTGTTTCGTTTCGGTTCTGTTTCTCACTTTATAGGGACCCTGTTTAAGGCAGGGTGCTTGCTTTATACAAATACATTAATAAACTTACCAATACAGGTTGCTTGTTAGATGTTCATAGTTTATTTATTGTGAACATCTTATCTTGAAAACAGTGAATTCTTTCTTCACAATAAGTTTCTCTGTGTGTGCGTGTGTGTGTTTTTTTTTTTTTTTTAATTGAAAATAAAAGAAAGAAAAAAATATGTACATTTCTTTTACCGACTTCTCCCGCGTGTTCATCTATTTCTATCTACATATATCTATCTGAAATAGTCTGAACCATGTTCTACAATTCAATATCAGTCATAACCTATACTTGCTCCCTAAAAATATAAGCCGAGCACCGTATTCACCGACAATTTTTATAACATTCTTAGTCCAATTATCAAGATTAATTTTTTTTTAGATTTCGATGTAACGCAACTTTTGGTTGTCTACACCGAATAGTTTATATAATCAAGCATTGGTTTACTTTCTGAATCCAGGATAAGACTACAAAAACCATTAAGAATAGTTGGTGAACACAGGCCCAGTTCCTGCACCATGATGTGGAAATTTCCAAGGAGAAACACAAATAGTGGAGGTTAACGTTAAAACAAAATCAATTCGGAAAGTTAAATGATACGTACGTACATGTATTACAAGCTAAAGTATAGATCTAGTCTTTTTTGTTGTTTTGTTTTTTGGTCTCTTTCTGGGCATACACCAGGGATCTTGTATCTATATATACGATCCCTGCTTACACACAGTAGCCATACCCTTGCAAAAGGGGTCTTGATGCATTTCCGTGATCCATAATACCATACAAGTCATCACATAATTATGGATTCGTAAAATTCATTAAGTCTAAAAACCGACTGAAATATGAGGTAGACTTTGACATGTCCTTTGACATGGAGAAAATTGACCGATAGCAAATATTTTTGACCTAGGTCAGCCTTCTCGGACTGCGCAGGTTGAGCTAAGTCGATGCTTTTTGCAGACACATCAACCCTTATCCTGCTAAATAACTTAACTTAAACTTTCGGGCCGATAGTATAAACCCGAATAATGCTACTCCAATTTTTTTTTTTTTTTTTGAGAAACATATCTTCTTATCGGACAGTGTAGATCCAAGATCAGACTGCACGTTCTGTGCAGTCTGATTTTGATCTACACTGTCCGCAAAAGGTTAGTTAGTCGCGCTGAGCAGCCTAAGCCCGAGTTATATTAAATACCCTTTTCACAGATGCTGGCTCAAACGTATCTGTATATGTGGTCTAAACATACATCTATAAAAATGGTAGATCTACAGTGTATGTGTTTTATGATTGTTTGTACAACATTTGTATGATAAACCAGTGTTAAAATTAGAACCAGACTATGCAAATTAGATAATTCAACGGCACGCCTACAAAGCTCATTACACGGTTTGCTAAAAAAATAAGATTCACGTGTATTTCACTTATGACAGAGGGGACGGGGCAATGAACTGAGGGTTTAGCGCCCTTTTATTAATACCTTAAGCCCCAGTTGAAACCCCTTTTTCAATATTTGTCGTCGAGGAGTGGGACTCCCGAACGAACCCAATAACCCAGCTTTGACCTTTGACATTTGTTACGAGCCAGATGGCCCTGATTTGAATTTGTCATTTTTCGTTTACCCTCTGTGCGGATTTGAAATTTGTGCTATAGATCATTTTAAAACAATTAAATTTAGATACGTAGAGGGGAAAGAAAACAGAGATGAAAATCAGAAAGCCACAAGCGCAAAAATATTGTGCTGACGTAATATTAGAAATATTAGAATTGTTGGAAAAGGATAAAACGCGGATAACCAGCATTTTTTCCTTTTTCTCACAATGTTTTCTACACCTTAAGGAACCAGTTTCATTTTTTTAAGTGATTTTTGATTGCCGTCTGCAAATTCTTTCACTTTGGACAAGTCTACAATTTTTCCGTTTGGTAAAAAGCTAGAATATACTGTAAATACGAGCACGGGCCCGGTTTCACGAAAAGACTTAAGTCTGTCATTTTACTCAAATCTACTAACGACCCCAGGTTCTGACTTAAGTTGAGTTCATTATTTGACATGCATTTCAGTAACATTAACAGACTGTCGTAACATTCTAAAATCCTGAGTTGACAGTATGTTTCAGACTCAACTAAGCAAAATAAATGAGCTTAAGTTATTAAAGAGACTTACATCCATTGTTTTGCTGAGCTGAGTCTAAAATATTGTGTCAACTTTAGATCTGAGAATGTTCCACAAGTCTGTTAATGTTAGTGGAATGCTTTTGGAATAGCAAACTCAACTTAAGTCGGAAAATTAGTCTTTTTGCAGATTTGAGTAGAATAAGAGACTTAAGTATTTTCGTGAAACCGGGCCCTGGGTTGAAGTAGTTACATGTACATGTATATAAATAAAGCAGCTGGCCTGAAAAACAAGATGGTAGAAATACAGCTCGCTCGAATATTTTTTTTTTTAATAACCCTTGGGGTGCTAAGCACAACCAAGGGCGCGATTGAGGACAATGTAGTTGAAGATCATACTGCACAGATCAGGGGGTCTGATTTTGGATCTGCACTGTCCAATACGGCATGTTTTTTCCAGAACAAAGAAATTTGAAATCAAAATCATTTTTGAGTGTTTACTAACGGGTTGAAATTTTCAAATGTTTGGTATCGCAGTATAAGGGTGAAATGTATACTTTGAAATCTTGAAGCTGAACATCGCACTGACTTAATTTTTCTTTATACGGGATTGCAGCCAGTGGTTTTGCGAAAATTTTTGCATAAAACTTTTACAGAAACACAAGGAATACTCCATTATATAACAAGCCGCCATAACAATAGCGAAACACTGGTGAAAATATATAAATAAATTCTTATGAAGATCAAAATAAGTTATATTTCAAAAAAAAAATCTTGTAATGTTTTAATATTTCTTTCTCTTTAAACGCTTTCCAAAAACAACATTTTTTCGACTCTTCCAAATCGAAGCATCTGCAGGCTACAAATTTAAAATTGGATCACCCAAGCGTAAGTTCTATGATAGGTTAGAGAAAAAAGTGGGAAAAGGAGAAAAGGTTGGTTACCAGCATTTTCTCCTTTCCTCACAATACTTTCAAAAGACTTATCTGCACTGGTTCTTAAAACTCGGGATTAAGTGGTGAGGGGCTAGGTGAATAAAGCCAAAAAGTATGAGATGTATGAGTGTGACTCTGAGAAATGTGTGGAATGAAAACATTTCCACTGCAGCTATTGTTAAAGAAGCACTTTCAAAGGTCTCATAATGCGAACACTGACACCAATTCTTCACTAGTGAAGGATTTTTTTTCAATCGTTTTTATTTTCATCCTTTACCTTAACAAACCTTCGTTTCAACTACCCTGAAGAAAAAGGCTTTTGAAAACATTGTGGAAAAAGAAGAAAATGCTGGTAACCAGCATTTTCTCCTTTTCCCACAATGTTTTCTAGATTTATTGTTTATGTAAGTCTCCTCCAAATACAAACTTTTCACTAAGATACAAAAAAATAAAAATAGTATATATTTGACCATTCTAAAATAGAATTAACGGAGAATATAGGGCCTACTAATATCAACATCAATCATATGAACAGAAAAGTTGAAGATCTTTTCATTATACCCTCAGACATATAGATCTACATCCCCCTACAGACACACACGTGCGCGCGCACACACTCACACCCATGCACTCACATATAACCATTCGCATGCCTGCACTAACGCACAGGCACACGCACAAAGAATGTTGCTAATCGACGATCTATGCGAACACGAAACATTGTTATTTAGAGATCAACAGACATGCACAGTGCTCATAAAAGCAGATGTACATGTTTTAATCATAGAATCATGTCGTTAGCGCTTGCATAGCGCAATCATCATTCCCGCGCTTGCTAAGCATAACATGCTAAGTACTGTATTTAAACAAGAATGTATAAGTGCGAGTACGAGTGAAATAAAGAAAAGATAAAAAAAGCTGATTATTTACTTATGATAAGACTGCGTTTACGTAAAATATTTAAAAAAAAAAACTATAAGCGGCCAGATGTAGATCCACATAGGCCTACAATTTGGTCTTGCACTCTATGGGCGATGACCCATCATGAGATCGGTGTGCTCCATGATTATGCAATTAGCTCCAGATCTAGATCTGTAACGACTCAGATTAGACCAAAAAAAAAAAAACCATTGCGATAAGTGAGGGAAACTAAATCTACATCTACTCGGTCTAGATATAGACTAGTCAGTCAGTTTCTGATTTCTATTCCTTGATGTGATTGAGGTATAGATCTGTTTCCATGTTACCTGCTGAAAGCGATTTGCAACAGACAACTTATACACAATGGGGGGAAACCAGTATTTTACTAAGGAGTAGATCAAGGTCTAGATATCTAGATCTGAAAACATTTTGCTAAAAGAAGAAATTGCTCATGGCCAGAAATTTCTTTTTGACACTAAGTTTTCCTTAGAAGACGCGAAATTTAGTCAACACTTCAGAACTAGATCTAATAGATCTAGGTTCTATTCATTAGGATTAAAAGATCTAGATATTTAGAAATGAAAATGTTATAGCGAAAGATGAAATTGCACATGACAATGTTTTCTCCATTTGAAAGGCGCGAAATTTCGTCTGCACTTCAGAACGTAATAAGTTCAAGTACTGTAGTTAGACAATTTCGTACCAGACAGGTGCTTACATCACGTGTAATGCTCAAAACAGGGAACAAAGAAAGAGTGAAGACAATATGAAATAATGAAATACATCTAGGTTTAGTGAGTGAGGGAAAACTATGTTGAAATCTCTACGTCACATAATCCTCAAATTAATTTTTCCTGTAAGATTTCAGCTGGTTCAATATTCAATAACGAAAAATGGGCGGCATTTCAAAATCACGTATGTATTGTCCATGAGTGAAACACGTGGACCGTATTGCGTATAAATACAGCTGCTTGTCAATTAACGATTAGTGGTAAACTGGACGGTTCTACCATTCACTAGCATCAGCAAACTGAACCGAGCCTTTACTACAACATCATAAAGGCTGAACTTCTGCTGCATTCGCGAATCGGCTCTTGTCTGCTAGCAGTATCTTTATTTCTAAACGTGTGACCGGTGATAGTGGAATGGTCAGATATTTGTTGTTACTCAGCTGCGTTGTTGAATTGATTTTCGGTAAGTCAATTTTTTTTCTTTGTTTTTTGTGTTTTCTTTATCTAAGTAATATTTTTTTCAGCTGCTCAATCTAAATCATGTTGGTATATCTCACGTTTTTGTGCACTAATAGATACTAGATGTAACCAATTTTAGTAATTTCACTTATGATAATCCCGTGGTTAAAATCTAACTCTCGGTCAAAATCCATTTACCTAGATCTACATCTATCTAGGTTTACTTAAATTTTCATTGTGAAACAACGATCTCTTTACCATTAACTCTTAGGCTGCTTAGCGCGACTCACTGACCTTTTGCGGACAGTTTAGATCAAGATCAGACTGCACAGAACGTGCTGTATGATCTTAGATCAACACTATCCGTTAAGGAGATATCTTTCCCCTAAAATACCTTTGAAATATCGAAACCTGAGTTTTTACGGTCGGCTTGCAAGTTTCTTTTTGAAGTTATATAACAGAATAAGGGTTAACTCGTTACCAAACGACAAAATTTTGGTCTTGACCAAATTGAAAGCGTTTGCAGACGACAAATTAAATGTATTACAAATGATTATTTCTGTGTTTGATAAGGTAGAAAACATTGTGGGAAAAGGAGAAAATGCTGGTTACCAGCATTTGCTCTCCTCTTCCCACAATGTTTTCAAATCGCCTCTTCATAAGTCGGGATCACTAATGTGGAAAAAAGTTAAAAGCTCTAGATCTATATTGTTTTAATGTTTGTAGAAAACATTGTGGGAAAAGGAGAAAATGCTGGTTACCAGCATTTCCTCCTTTTCCCACTATGTTTTCAAATGACTTCTTCATAAGTCACGATCTTTTCAAAAAAGGTTAAAAGCTCTAGACGATGTTTTTTTATTTTTTCTTGCGGGTATAACATGGGCAATTTGACAGCCCTTTTCCTTACTTAGTGGATCTAACCTTTATCATAACAATTCCAAGTTTAACGACAATGTTTAAGAAGGCTTTTGAAAACATTTTTTTGCAAAAGGAGAAAGTAATGGTGACCAGCAATAACTCCTTTTCTGACAAGGTTTCCTATCCTTTCAAAGACAAATCCCATTTGAGCCGTATTCAATTTCTCGTCTGCTAGATCTAATATTTTCACTTTGGATATAAATCTAGAAACGTGTCGTTTGGTAGAGTTAGATCTACAGGGTTAGCCTGTAAGTTTCATAGTAGTCTAAATTTACTGAATTCAATACGTCCTTATCGACACAAATTTGAAACTTTTGACCCCTTACCTTGCAAAATAAGTAAAATGAAACTTTGAAGCCGATAGACTAGTAAGAACCTAAATTTTGCCATTTCGCAAGTATTATTGGGGAAAAATATCTCCATACCGGACAGTGTTGATCCAAGATCAGACTGCACGTTCTGATCTCGATCTACACTGCCCGCAAAAGGTCTTTAAGTCGCCGTTAGGAGCCTAGGGTTTAAACCATTCTTGTAATTTATTTATAGATCGAGATCTAATAAACGTAAATTTTGGTCAAAATTTAATGTCGTACATGCATGTAATCATTTAAAAATATTGTAGTAAAAAGAGATTTTTTTTTTTACGATCAATTTCACCTTCTGTCACAACGTTGTCAAAAGTGGTCCGAGCAGTAAGGTGTTTTATAGTTTTGAATTATCAAAATGTTTACATTTACCTGGTTAACTTTTGACCCTTTACAACAAAACGATCGACCTCGTAATTTTACCACCCTAACAAGGAAAAAAACTTTTCAAATCTCTATTGGAAAAAGACAAAGCGCAGGTAACCAGCATTATTTTCTTTCTCCTCCTCCCCCATTTTTCCCTTTTAAAGATAAACCAATTAATTTAACCCATATTTCGATTGTTGACTGCAAAAAGTTTCAATTTGACCGAGTGCTAAATTTTGGCGACTCGTAAAAAGTATTACAAAGTCGGACAAACCCGTCTTTTGGCATCTTGTCTAAGCCGACACGGTCGTGAATTATAATGGACAGTGTATTTTAAATCTGAAATAAGACTATTCTTGTATTTGCAGGCCAATATTGAACCATTTACTAAACAAATCTTATGTTTTAATGACCTTAAGGAAAGAGGCATTTGAAAACAATGTTGGAAAAAGAGGAAAATGCTGGTAACCAGCATTTTCCTCTTTTCCAACATTGTTTTCAAAGCCAATTTCAATCGTTAGATCTACAAAATGGTTTTGCAAATGCTGTCAGTTTGGACATGTTTAAAATTTTGGTCTTTGCTAAAAAGTCACACAAAAATCCAACAAATCTGTACTTGTATTACATCTTTTCGAATCGGAATCAGCCATAAATGCTAACAGACTGAGTACCGTTTCTGTCCGTTAATCTGAAATCAGACTTTATCTCTACTTGGAAAACAAGAAAACATCCTATATAAACATTGCTTGCAAGTGGAAGAATAAATGACAAAACTTCCATCCCGGGTTTTCATTTTAAATCTTTCCTCTTTCTCCAATATTTGTTTACTTCACAGACCTCAACACTTAACTTTGCAGCCAGTGGCGATCAAGATCAGACTGCACAAAACGTGCAGTCTGATCTTTGATCAACACTGTCCGCTTTGCTGCAATAGGCCTACTAGACACAAAAGCAACATTGAAATTGCACTTTTTGGGTCTTATTTTTAGACTGAAAATGTTTCTTGTTTTTTCTCTGCGCTCCTAGGAATAAACTGCTATAGAAAATCAAAGGGAAATTTCTGACTATATGAATAAACCAACTTCTGCGATGTCACTGCTCTTTTTTTTTTGCTGTAACTTTCACACCAAAACAGACTGCGTAGATCCAGGATCAGACTGCAAATCAAAGAGCATTCTGTGCCGTCTGATCTTAATGTACAAGTGGCTAAACTCGAGAGAAAGTCTTCGTGTTAATAAGAAAAGTGTTTCGTTGCTTGTCGTTGTTGGATCAATAACAAATTAACCTCTCGCTGACCACCAATTAAACCTTCAGACTGCTAAGCGCGACTCACTGACCTTTTGCGGACATTGTAGATCAAGATCAGACTGCACAGAACGTGCAGTCTGATCTTTGATCTACACTGTCCGATAAAGACTCATTGTTCCCCCAAGAAAATACCTTTATAATTGCAAAAGTTGGGTTTTTACTATCGGCCCAAAAATTTCATTTCACTTATTTAGCAGGGTAAGGATTAAAGCCGTTCACTCCGTACATTGCAAGAGATTTTTTAAGATCAACTAGTAAATTTGGTATAAATTAAGACTCCACCCTTATCCTGCTTAATAATTTAAATCAAGCTTTCAGGGCGATGGTACAAACACACATAGTGCTATTTCAAACTTACTTTTTGGAGAAAAAAATATATCCATATCGGACAGTGTAGATCCAAGATCAGACTGCACGTTCTGTGTAGTCTGATCTTGATCTACACTGGCCGCTAAAGGTCAGTGAGTCGGGCTTAGCAGCCAAAGGGTTAACTACTTGCTATACAACAAAAATTACTGGGTTGGCGTTTGACCTTCCGATATCATAAGAATGAAAATAACGTTGCCTATGAATTCACCCTTCCACTACCGAATTATAGCTCTGGGAAAGATTTCCTGTCGAGAAAAGGACAATTCATTGCTGAAATAGTAGAGATGGATGCCGTGGTTATTGATCTAATAATCTCTGGTTTTCTGAGGTCGTTGTTTGAGGTGGTTTGCAGTGCTAGGCTAGAATTCCGATTGTCTTCCTCATATATCCAATGACCTTTTTCCTAACAAACTTGCGTTTTCATGACCCTGTTTAAGAGGACTTTTGAAAATATTGTTGGAAAAAGGAGAAAATGCTGGTAACCAGCATTTTCTCCTTTTTCAACAATTTTTTCTACCCTCTCAGAGATAAATCCCATCATTTGAGTAACATTTGATATACGTATTTAAGGTCTACGGCCCCAAACTCTCACTCTCAAGACGGAAGCTTCCGAGATTGGCCGAATAGCCTTTACAAAAACGTCGATGCTACATGATATTTACCGATAAGTTAGTGAGTCTAAGGCCCCTAACTCTCATATTAAAAGACGGAAGCTGCCGAGATTGGCCGAATACGAAAACGTTGAACACGATATCGAACACCGATGAGTTGGGCGTCGTAATCCTTAAATGCTGTCAATGTGGACTTGTCTAAAATTTTGTCGTCTGTGGAAGAATCCACCGGAATTTTCTCCTTGTCTGTTCATAATTTTGACTGACTGAATGATTGGTGTTTAACGCCGTTTTCAACAGTATTTCAGTTATATCGCGACGGTCAGTGCACCTATCCATGCTTTCCTGGAGTTTCTTTTATCAGCACTTGTCGCAATATTCTGTCCAAGCCACTGGTTGCTCTCCCACATTACCATCCTCGAAACAATGGTCAGCGGTTAGAGAGGAATGAATCCTGTCGCAATGACTATCATCAATCTTCGGAAAGAAATTGGCCGAGCCGGGAATCGAACTAGCGACTCCCTGATTCCAGGTCCCTTACGCTACCGACTGAGCTTTCGGAGCTCGGCTTATAATTTAGATGAATTGCCTGTGTTTATAAAGAGCTCTGCATGTAGTTTAGATATGGCCTGAAACACGCGAAAAGGGACTTTCAAACAGTTGCGTAAAGTGTCGTCTCGGATGAGCCTGGGCACTCCGCACAGGCCGATCCGAGACGACACTTTCCGATCGTGTGTGATTTTCTGTTTCACGCAAGTCTACTGTACGACAAAATCTAATGTTGACATAAAGTGTCGTCTCGGATTAGCCTGCGCGGAATGCGCAGGCTGATCCGAGACGACACTTTACGCAAATGTCCGAAAGCCCCTTTTCGCATGTTGCAGATCAATTATAATAATTGTTATATCTTTAAGCGTAATATGAACCATGCACTTTGAAACGGGGGTATAATGCATCTGCGCAAAGTATCGACCCAGGTCAGCCTGCGCAATCCGCGCAGGCTGACCTAGGTCGAATTTTTTGCTGTTAATTTTTTGTTTGTACAAGGACCAAAAATTGGGTCAAAATACTCCTTTAATTCACGCAAGTATTCTCATTTGTGATGAAATATGATACAGGAGCTATTAATACTTGAAGGGAAAATTTATACTGGTATGTCCTTACATAAACGTAACATCCCTGTCAATAAGTAGGACGTGATTGCCAGAATTCCACGAGCATAATTAACCTTTTTTTAAAAGCGCCTTTCACGACTATGGTTGCCTTCGCAGCCAGTATATATCAAGATCAGGCTGCACAAAACGTGCAGCCTGATCTTTGATCTTTATTGTCTGCTCTGCTGAGACACTCTAGACAGAAGCAACCAAAAAATTGTGATTATATGTGTCTAATTTCAACTGTGAATATTTATGTCCTTTGACGACTATAGTTGCCTTCGCAGGCAGTATAGATCAAGATCAGGCTGCACAAAACGTGCAGCCTGATCTTTGATCTATACGGTCTGCACTGCTGAGACACTCTAGACAACAGCTACCATGAAATTGTGATTATATGTGTCTTATTTCAACTCTGAATATGTATGTTAGATTGATTCGGCGCTGTAACGACCTTGCTGTAACGACCTTGAGAAAGAAGGTTTTTTGAAAATATTGAGGGTAAAGTAGAAAATACTGACTACCAGCATATACTTCCTCTTTTCTCTGCAACGTTTTCAACCCGTTTACAGACAAAAGATTCATTTTAGCCACACTTTATTTGCTGTCTTACAGACTTTTAATTAGGACCCTTGTAAAATTTTGCCGTCTGTTAAAAAGTTAACCATTTGAGCTAGAATCTGTATTTAGACACAGATGTAACTCTTATTGCCGGACCCCGTAGCGAAGTCGGTAGCGTACAGGACTTGAGAACTGGGGTTTGCTAGATCGAATCCCCGGCTCGGCGAATTTCCTTTCGAGGACTGATGATAGTCATTGCGACAGGATTCGATCCTCTTTCACCACTTATTATTGTTTAGACAATGTTTATGAGAGAAAGCAGTTAGTGGCAAGTATACCCTTACCAAAGTTTCCCGAGTTTTGACGACACTGAGATAGAAAGAAGGCTTTTGAAAATATTGTGGGAAAAGGAGAAAATCCTGGTAATCTTTTTAATTTTAAAGATGAATTCCATTGTTTGAGACCTATATCATTTATCGTCTGCGATTGCTTTAAGTCTGGTCAGGTCTAAAATTTGTAGGGTTCCTGCGTGGCTCAATGGTAAGGTGTAATACCGTGGGTTCGATCCGCACTTAGTTTTTCGTGGGAGTCTCCTTGGGCAAGACACTTCAGAGCCCTAGCCTAGTACTGTTAAAATCCAGGATACGTATGAATAGATCTATGTAAGCTTTCGTCGTAATGTAACTGAAATAATATTGAAAGCGGCTTAAAAAACATTCAGTCAGTCAAATAAGTAGATTTTTTTCTTTTGGTTAAGAGTTCAAACTGTTTCATTATAGTGCAGTTAGCTAATTTTAAATTTCAATACTATCATATGTGCCACCACAAGTCCTGTATTCGTAGTCTAGTACTGCATTGGGCACTGTATGATTTCATACATTGTCGTATCACTTGTGATATATAAGTTTATCACTGCTTGCAAAGAATTTAGACACAAACTCACAGGAAGTTTTAACTCTTAGGCTGCTAAGCGCGACACATTTTCCTTTACCGACAGTGTAGATTTAAGGTCAGACTGCAAAGAACGTGCAGTCTGATCATGGAACGACACTCTCCTTTAGGTCATTTTTTTTCCTGTTAGGAAATAATAAATGGAATCGCAGCTTTTGAGGTTTTGCCAGTTGTAATAATTAGATTTTATTTATCTAGCAGTGAAGGGTACAGTGTAATGGAAAAACTAGGTAGAACGTTGATCTACACTGAACCAGGATCTGAGGATCAGACTGAATAGTGCACTGTATTCGTCTACTGAATCGGGATCGTTTGTCTGTGTAGGATCCCTGACTGAACTTGCTGAAATTTACACAACTGTTTGCATTCTGTCTGTCTCTGTCTCTCTGTTTCTGCCTCGGTCTGTCTGTCTGTCTGTTTCTCTCTCTCTCTCTCTCTCTCTCGCGCGCGCGCGCGCGCGCGCTCCTTCTCTCTGTCTGCCTATCTCTCTGTCTCTTTGTCCCTCTCTCTCTCCTCTCCTCTCTCTCTCTCGCTCTGTCTCTGCCTGTCTCTCTGTCTCTTTGTTTCTCTATCTCTCTCCTCTCCTCTTCTCTGTCCTCTCTCTCTCTCTCTCTCTCTCTCTCTCTCTCTCCCTCCCTCCCTCTCTGTCTCTCTGTCTCTGTCTCTCTGTCTCTGTCACATTTATTTTATCGCCTGCAAATGCTCAAGTCGGACATGTCTTTTTTCGTGTGTGAGTTAAATGAATAATTAAAAGATATATCCTTGTAACCCCTAGGCTGCTTAGCGCGACTCAAGGACCTTTTGAGGACAGCGTAGATCAAGATCAGACTGCACAGAGGGTGCAGTCTGATCTTTGATCTACACTGTCCGACAAAGAGATATCTTTTCCTCAAAATTACCTTTCAAAAAGTAAAACTTGAGGCTCAATTACCTTTGCGGACAGCGTCGATCAGGATCAGACTGCACAGAACGTGCAGTCTGATCTTTGATCTACACTGTCCATGGAAGAGATATGTTTTCTTCGAAATAGTAAACCTTGGCATTTCACTTATTTAGCAGGATGAGAGTTGGACTGAAAGATCTCTTTTACATTGTACCTTCTCTTAAAATACTAAATCTAGTGTTCCCACTCGCGTAAATTATTGCGTAAATCACGTTATAGAACTGAAATTAACGCAACAAATATTGGTCATACGCGAGACCTCATGTAAGAAAATACAGGGACAAAAAAAGGCAATTATCAGCTTATCTTGTGCAAAATGACAGGTTTTCAAGTTACTTGTTAACCGTATTGACAAATTTATGTCAAATCATCCAGAATAACTATCCAGAAATTAACAAACATGAAAAATTGATCGATACAAAAAACACGGAAACCCATGACACAACAAAATGTCTCTGACACTGTCCGATCAGAGTCACTTCGGACTGCTTTTGCAACTTTTTAATTACTTTAAGCAGTAAATTTACAGATATATCTGGTTATAACAGACTTTTTTGTTGCAAATCATCAGATTCAGATCAATATAGATTGCTTTACCTCTAGTTCAGAACCATTATTGTCATACCCTCTAATATGAAATCTTACCACCAGATTTACAGCTCAGGGGGTAAGTATACCCTTGAAAAAAAAAGCTAGTGAGAACACTGCAGTAAACTTTCACATTATCTACATTTTGTACTCCTTTAGGTGTCCTAGGGGATCACCTTGACCCCTGTCCACGTCACAGGGGATTAGCTGATGGTTTGAGGCAAGCAGAAAATAGAATCAATGGTCGATCGTTATACCGACTGGACTTGCGGAACGCAATACGCGGTTACGAACCAAACAAGGTTTATCGACGTATGTATTATTCATGTTTTTTTTTAAATATGGCTAGTTGTAGCAATATCCAGAGCTTCAGACAGAGGGAGTGATTTCGATTTCGAAATTGAAAATATTAATTATTCTCAACTAAACCCTATGTTGTGGGTACTCATTAGAATCGTCTCACAACATAGGGTTTGGAAGAGAAATAATGGATTTAGAATACCATCACTCCCTCTTATCTAAATTATAATATTCTATTTTGTTTGTACATAGGCCCTCTAATCGTTCATTATGTTGGAAAAAATAGCATTTCTGAAGAGACAGACAGGCAGTACAGAGAGACAGACAGACAGACAGACGGGGGAGGGGGATGGAAGGAAGGCAATTTCATGATTTTAATTTTTTATTTTTTCCCACTGTATTCGCAAGCCTATTGCTTCAAGCATTTTATAATTTCCCGGGGTACCTGCGTGGCTCAGTGGTAAAGAGTAGGACTCGTGAGCTGGAGGCCCCGGGTTCGAGCTTCACTGGATCCACTGGGTTTTTTCGTGCAAGTGTCCTTTGGCATGACACTTCAGGGCCCTAGACTAGTACTGATGGAACCCAGAAAATACATGAATATGTGAGCTGTCGCCGTGATATGACTGAAATAATGTTGAAAGGGGCGTAAAACACCATTCAATCAATCAATCATTTTATCATTTCCCACAGTATCTTCGTAAAAAGCCCTCTCTGTCGGGGTCGTTAAAACTGGAGATTGTTTTATAAAGGGTTGACAGCCCGGACATGTTAAAGTATAAAACTTTAAGCAAGGAAATTAGATGACAACATCGAATTATTATTTTCAGTTCGGGTTCACACGACGTCGAAAAAGCACAAATTCAATGACGCATCACTGATGATTGATCCCTTTGACTCCAGCTGTGGGTTTGGACGTATCATTATTGACAGCGATAAGCTCTACTCACCGAAGAGCTGCCCGGACTTCGTTACAACCCAGCAGAAGGAGCCCATGGGCAGAGCCCACTTCAAGTGGGAAGCTCCACCTTGCGGCTGTGTTCATATCAGGTAAAACTGATAAAAAAAAAAGGCTGTTTGGGTTATTTAAATGAGTCATGTGTTACATAAATGAGTGATGCTCTGTAAAACGGGGGCATCTGCCAGAAAGTATCGACCCGGGTCAGCCTGCGCAGTTTGTGCAGGCTGACCTGGGTCGAAACTTTTTTTTGCCTTTTTCATAAATTTTCTGCATGTCAAAAGACCAGTGTACCTCACAATTCAGTCGGTTGTGATACAAAATGGATTTACTGGATCCATAGTTGTGTGATGACTTTCTTGGTATCATGCACTACAGGGATGCATTAACCTTCTTCTGCCAAAGCATGGCTGAAACGTTTTTTTTACAGTTTGACTGAAGGGTTTTTTGGACGAAAGATTTAATTTAATAATGACACTTTTATCAGATAAATGGCAACTAAAACAGTTTCAGGGTTCGATAAAGAATAAATGATTATTAGGTCTCCTTCGACCGTAGTAACAACTAACAACAATCTACATTATTTAAAAAAAAAAAAGTGATAAATTAGCCTCAATGTTCGAGATCATTTCATGGCTGGAGAGACAGATGATGCAAAAGGTTGCCATTTTAATACTAGTATTAAGGTCTACGGCCCCTAACTCTTATATTAAAAGACGGAAGCTGCCGAGATTGGCCGAATAGCCTTTACGAAAACGTCGATGTTTACCGATGAGGCCGTTGACCTTAAGATTAACCTTTATTATAGCGACAGAAACTTTGGCAGACCAATAAAACAGTATCATACTCAAACTAATAGTCTATCCATATTTATATGTTATGAATTAAATTTGACCGTTGTGTGACCCCGGGATTGTTTACCATTAACGGCTAGTTGGGCCTTTAAGCCGAGGTAAAAATTCAATTTCAGATTTTTTGTTTTTTGTGATCTTTGCAGAATTCGAGTGCACGCCAACTCGAGTTACTACATTGAAGATGAATACACTCAAAACGGACCACTTGCAAGGACCATCTGCCCCAAAGGTAAATACACTTGTACAATGATATCAGAGGTATCCCGCATAGCCTATATGACCCAGTTTAACGTCGGCTGCTCCCGCCATGAATAAACTGCAATATTGGGAAATTGAAAACAGAGGAAAAATTACTTTCAGTGGACCAAAAACAAGAGCATGAAAAGTCGAACAGCAGTGTTACCCGATCGTACTTACATTTCGTCAGATGGAAAAAAAAAAGCCTGTTTTCAAAATTGTGGAATAGACAAAAAGTTTAAGACATGGTCAAAAACAAATATTCATCGATTAAACGAACAGATTGCCATTTCTGTGCTCACAACCGTTGCTTTCTCTACCCATAAAAGCACCTTCTTCCTTTGTTCCTCATTCTATTTTTTGAATCGATGTCAATATAAGCAAAGTACATAAAGTAATGACCTTTGTCAGTCTGCGCAGTTCGAACAGGCTAACATGGGTCGAAAAATGTCGTTTAAAGTTTTCTGTTTTTTTTTGTCTCGATCATTCGGTTATATGGTTAGATGGGTCTACAGTACCAATGTTTGTTTGTTTTTGTTTCTGCTTCAGCTGGCGCAGTCATATCAACGCCCGAGCCAAAACCGAAGGTTGCTGTTAAAGTGGTAAACTATATAATTCTTTTTTGTTCGATTTCATTTTGAGATATCTAAAATCAATTTAAAATGTCGAACCTAAATTTAAACAAAAAGCAAAAATCAGAAGAAAAACTGTTATTGGGTATCTAATTGATTAAATTTATTTGCATGTAAATCTTGCGAGATTATGTTGCACAAACCTTTCATATATACGAGTATAATGCAAAATGTCACAATATCGGAACGGTAAACCTATGTACGAGTATGTTTCACGTAAGATTTGCTATATCTAATGTAATAACCCTTCCTCTCACAAATATCGAGGTCTTCTTGTAATGTTTAGTTGCAGACAAGGGTGTATTAAGGCGTAGGCCAATGCGTACCTTTGAAAAAAATAAAAACTTTTAAACTCAGTCTCTTTCCCACACGAGCCCTTTAATTTTCCGACGCTGAGATGGAAAGCTTTGGAAAACATTTTCGGGAAAAAGAGATACTTTTTTCTGCCCATTCCGTGGTAAATCCCATCACATGAAATGATTTTAAAATTTATGGTCTGCAAATGCTCTTAATATGGCCAAGTCTAGATTTTATTAATCCGGTAGAGAGTTAGAACAAGACCGAGGATTACACATCCCCACTCGCTTAAGAAAGAGGGAAGTCTTCAATCTTTACCGTAAGAATTTGTCGCCTGTGAATGCTGTAAATACACACACATGTAAGATTTTGTTATTCTGGTAAATATTTAGACCAAGTGGCAGTGTGACAGAGACCCAAAATCGCTACTTAAAGGGTCTACTTTGATCTGCAGTTTAGGAACATCCCTAGTAAAATTCTGAATCTCTCTTACAGCTTTCAAGAGCTGAGAAACTCGACCAATTATGCGAACTGAACAAAGTACAGCCAGTCAGCCTACTTATGAAAGGACGAACATTTATGAAAAATCGAGAGCTTAGCTTTGAAAGTGAATTCGAGAAGGAGCGTCTGGAAATTGCTCTAGAACAACGGCAAATCGAAACAGAAAAATGCTGCTCTGAGGTAATTAATTAATATATGAGACCTGTTTTAAAGTGATTTTGACTTGTTATTACTTTAAGAAATTTAGCCCATAAAGCGCCGGTTACAACTAAATTTGCCTTTGCGGTCAGTGTTGATTAAAAATCAGACTGCACATAATGTGCAGTCTGATTTTCATCTACATTGTCCGCCATGCTAAAACATTATTGACAAAAGAAACATTGAAATCGGTATTAATAAGGTCTTATTTCTTGACCGAAAGTGTCTGTTGAGTTTAATGGGCGCCCTATGGGTTAAGATCAGTTAACAAAGCAATGAAAACGGCAGGCTTAATGGTCCTTAGACAACGATCAAAAGCTAAATCGTTGTCTCATCAGAGAGCTACATAGATAGCGATCAGATCGGATTTTGTTTCATATTGAGAAGAAGCATGATAAGCATCGAAGATTGCAATGAAACAGGTAAGATTTGATTCTAAGTAGATATCCTTTTGTGCCGCTATTTTTGCGGCTTATGATGATAATACATGAACGTCCCTGTACATTTAGGCGAGTCTGATGACGGACTGTTTTGGAGATGTACGGCGACGAAGGATAGATCAGTTTTGTGGGACAGGTGAACCCGACGTCCCCTTCACAAGGTCTAGATATGACTGGATCAAACAGAAGGAAACCGAGTGCTGTTGGCAAATCGGTGAGATTCCAGAATTCTGATTTGTCAAGTGTATACACGCGTTTGTATGTTTTGGTAACTTCATAGACGGTCCTCTGAGTTTCTGTTTTGCCTTTGTTTTTCGTAGAAATATCTTCTAGTCATCTAAGGTCCTATGTTGATCTTAGTTTACGGTCTAATTCTAATTCCATTCTAATCACGAAAAAAAAGGATGGACAACCTAAATTTAATTTTCATCAATATTCTAATAATAATAAAGCGACTTTGCACCAAAGAAAATTCATGTATCAGTTTAACTCTTTACCAGACAACAAAATCTTAGACCGATACAAATGCATTTAAAGCATTTCCTGACGACCAGTAAAATGCCTCAAATGACGGTTTTGCCTTTGAAAAGGTAGAAAACATTGAGACAAACGGAGAAAATGTTGGTTACCAGGATTTTCTCCTTTTCCATCAATGTTTTCAAAAGCCTTCTTTCTCGGGCCGTTAAAGCATGGCATTGTTTGGCAAAGAGTGAAAGCTCTTCAGAACAGAGTCTAGCTTGATGTCAGACTGGTGATATTGTCTCTGAAAATAAGCAAAGGAGATCTTTTCATTCATTAGTCGAAAGCTCTGGCAATGTAGGATTGTGGTACCAATGAAATACATGTACTGTCTTCATTGATTATTTCCTGAAGATAAGATTTCGGCATCTATAAGTCCCACGGTACATCGATGAAGCGTAATGTTATCAAAGTACTAACGGTAGCCGTCAATGTATTAACATGTTATTCAATAATTTTAACTCTTCCAGAGCCAAACAGGTTTTAACTCGACCTCTTTCAACGGCTAAATATTCAGTCCTCTGACGCTCAGAAACGATCTCATCTCTTAGGCTTGGATAAGCAAGCAGGCAGTATGGATCCAAGATCAGACTGCACGTCAGCAAAAGCCCATGTTTTTTTTTTATGGCGCTTTTAGGGTAGACTTTAGAACGCTTTCTTTTTTCTTTTCATTCGAACTGTTTTTGAAATAATTTTGAAAGTGCGTACTATTACTTATCAGAATCGCAGCGTAACTCATTTGATAACAACATTTTCAAATTGCAGGTATAACCAGTGCACACTATTTTGATAATGGAAATTCTTGCCATTCAAGATTCTCTTTTTCATCTTTCTTCTTATCAGCAGACCGTTTTCAGTCCGTAAAATACAACAGTGATTAATTATGTGATTATCAATTTTGTTTCAGGAGAAGACAGGTATCATTGCTTTAACTACTCCATCGAAATGGAAAGAATGATCAATGATGGACGTAATCACGATTTACAGGCTGTCAAAGATTTGGATGATTTTGATCCTGCTAATGATGTGGATGATTTTGACAATGAGGATGAGGTTTGTTTGTCATGCACATTGTCTGACTGTGAATGTCTGTTCTGGTTATACACGTGACAGCAGTATAAATATATATATAGTACACTCTCTCATTCTCACTTACTGTCTCTGTATGTTTCTCTCTCTCTCTCTCTCTCTCTCTCTCTCTGTCTGTCTGTTGGTCTGTCTGTCTGTCTGTCTGTCTGTTGGTCTGTCTGTCTGTCTGTCTGTCTGTCTGTCTCTCTCTCTCTCTCTCTCTCTCTCTCTCTGTTTGTTTGTCTGTCTGTCTGTCTGTCTGTCTCTCTCTCTCTCTCTGTTTGGTTGTCTGTCTGTCTGTCTGTCTCTCTCTCTCTCTCGCGCGCGCGCGCAAAACATCAAGAAGACGTTCAGCTCACTCGCGAATCTATTTAACTCCTTACCAAACGACAAAAATTTAGATTGGTCCAAATCGAAAGCATTTGCAGACGACAAAATTAACAAGACTCAAAAATTGAAATTTCTTCTGGGGGGGGTAGAAAACATTGTGGGAAAAGGAGAAAATGCTGGTTACCAGCATTTTCTCCTTTTCCCACAATGTTTTCAAAAGGCTTCTTTTTCAGGGTCGTGAAAACCAGGGATTGTTTGGTAAAGGGTTAAATTTCTTGAATACTTTCAGTTACTCCACCTAGCGATTGTCTTTCTCTATAAGGTAAAATCCAGTGCTACATGTGATTCAGTGAAAATCAATGTTTCAAGGGGACGGATATTTATATCATTCTATATCATTTTGTGACAGGAAGAACAAGACGTTCGTGATTTAAAGCAGGAACAAGATCAGAAAGAGATTGTCAGCGTCAAAAATAAACAACGTGATCCGAAATACGATGGCATTACAAAAACGAAAAAGTACAAAGGTGATAAAAAGGTAAAATCCAAATACAGAAGGAAACAAGTGGATGACTTGAAAGAACAAGACGACGACGAAGAAAAGGAGGATGAAGTCAAGGACAATAACGATGGTATTGAGGTGAAGGGTGACGGCGGTGCTGTTGATGATGACAATGAAAATGATGATGACGATGATGATGATGATGACTTGGAAGACCATAGGGATGACGATGATCGGGAGGATAAAAAAGACACGCCTACCAAAGGTAGTTTTTAGTTTCATTTTTTATATAGCATCAAATATATAGAGGACATTTGGGTTTTTTTTTCGGTGAAAGATCGAAATTCAACATCAATGGTAATATTTTCGCGAGTGGCGCAGTGAAAATATTAACGATGATGTTCACGAATTGAAATGAATTTCTATCTTTCACTCCCCCCCCCCCCAAAAAAAAAATTCTATTTATTTCATGCTTCTAGCCCCTTTTTTTTTATTCAGACTTTCGTCAAAATCCAGTACAGTTGAATTCGATAATTCCCCGTGGCGTACCCCCTCCACATGAGAGCGCATTACGTTATTACGTAAAGCGCAAGAAACGTAGGGTAAATGCGCCTAAATAAGCGTCATATTTCCCTCTGGTTGAATGGCAAGTCACCTCATAATTATGGATGTATAGACTTCATTGTCTCTAACAGACGACCGAGTCATTAGGGAGTATGGTCCTTGAACATGCAAAAATTTACAAAAAGTAAAAAGTTTCAACCCATGTCAGTTAACACAGGCTGACATGTGTCGACTCCTTTTGCAGATGTATTTATCCCTATTTCCACAGAGCATGAGTTTTTAGTTTTTTGCTTTGTCCGTTTCGAAGCTACAGTCAGACAGATATATTTGAGCCATGCTCTCTTAAAAGGGGGCTTAATACATCTGCAAAAAGTATCGACCCAGGTCAGCCTGCGCAGTCCGCGCAGGCTGACCTGGGTCGATACTTTTTGCTTTCGATAAGTTTTCTGCATGCCAAATGACCGTTGTACCTCATGATTCAGTTGGTTTTTAGATAAAATGGATTTTATTGATTCACAATTGCGTGATGACTTGCTTGGTATCATGGGTCATGCACATGCATTAAGCAACCTTTTGCCAGAGTATGGTTTATTTCTTTTTTCTGACAAACGCTTACTACATTATTGGTTTTTTTTTCCAAAATAGTTCGAAATTTAGACGACAAGAAACTTACACCAGAAGAATGCTGCTTTAATGGTATAACAGCTGGCACGAAAGTCGTCCATGAAGGCATGGACGGTTGTTTCCGTATGGCCGACATGTTTCAGGAAATCTTCACCAACTGGAATCGGATTTGTGACCGGAAGTTTGTTGTATGCTGCATGAGAGTTGTTGAAGGGTAAGTAGCTTTTTGTGTTTTGTGCATTGAGTAATTCTGTGCTGCACAAACCCGAGTGTCATCGACCCCACCCCCCCGAAGAATATAGGTTTTGAAAACTTTTCGGGAAAAGGAGAAAATGGCGGTAACAAAAGTTTTCCTCTTTGCCCATATTGTTTTTTACCCTTTCTTAGACATTTTTTTTATTATTTAAGCCATATTTGAATACTTCCGTAGTTACCTGCGAAAGCTTTCAATTTGGACAGGTCTAAAATTTCTTGTTTGGTAAAAGGCAAACGTTGTGACTCTAAATTAGACTTTTACGACGGATACAAATACGGTACCGCTGCAAAATGAAGAAACAGTTGGATAATAATTCAGAATGACACGTTCTGTGTAGTCTGATCTCTATCTACGCTGTCCACAAAACCTTCTAGTATAGTTTATTGTAAGGAAAAGGTGAGCTTTAGTTTTTAGACAGCTGTTGTCGCCTCGAACAGTGTTTTTTTTTCCGCTTCTTTTACCCTCGACGTATATCCCGTTGGAGTTCCAATTAAATACAAACTGATCTGTATCGGATGTGTTTTACAAAAAGTTACAGCATGCTGAATTGTTGTTTTTTTTCAAAAAATTGTTGGGCTCGATTTTTTCTGCTGCTTTTAATATTTAAGTTAGTATGGCATTGATCAAAGACCTTTTCAACTGTTTGTAGCAAAAGTATTCATTAAACATATTTTTCTGACTGAAACGTCATGAACTCGTATAGTAGTACATATTATCGATTCAACAGTTCAATGGCCAATTTTGTAAGTACATGTGCACTTTCATGTGGATTCGTGTTTAGATCTCATAGGTACTTTTTGAATTTTTTCAGGAAATACAACAACATAAATGGCATAGGCATCGTCAATAAAAACACTTGGCGGACGAACGAAATCGATACAGTTGGTGACCAACTATACACACAGTGTTTGGATATTATTTCTAACAAATGGTCAATGAACGAAATTCCAAACACACGTGATACCAATTTAGAAAGAAATGTCAAAAATAGCCATTTTCAAAGAAAAGGTCATTTGCAAAGAAACACGACAAGAAAATTTAAAGCGAAGTTCAATACAAATCACATCCTTAACAATCACACTCGAAAACAAAAGATAAGAAAATTAAGAAGAAAAATGAGAAGAAAAATGAGAGAAAATGAAGTGATTAAAACAATAGATGAAGATACTTTTCTTCCTCCTGATCCCGTTATAATATTACGCGGGAAGAAACTGACTTATTTAGGAAACCATAAACATCCGCAACATCTCAAACAAACATCACTCTCAGATTTCAACACAGCAGCACCT
Organism: Hippopus hippopus; assembly: GCA_946811185.2. Lineage (NCBI taxonomy): Eukaryota > Metazoa > Mollusca > Bivalvia > Cardiida > Cardiidae > Hippopus > Hippopus hippopus. Next base: position 19,636,796 of record OX328101.1, read on the forward strand.
AAATATCACAAACTGTACAAAGAAACAATATCATCGTCGTTAAATCATGGAAGACGAAAAACGGAAAACAAGATATTAAAGCCAGCATGAACATTGTAAAGGGGCCACACACGAGGATGCTTTCTCTCGAAGTGGTAAATGTCTACTTTATTTGTTTTGCTCGTAATCAGACAACTCATTAGTGCTGTTTATTAGTCGACTACCACTCCATGTATCACCTCTCCTTGCCTTGCTTCATCCAATCATGTCATTGTACACACATTATCCTCTCTTTATCCTCATGTCTGGAAAAAAAAGGTATGAATGTGCAAACGAGAACTCAATACTTTCATGTTACGATGTTACATGTTACCTCTGCTTCTATGGTCCATGTAATGCCAAAATGTTATCATCTCTGCCCTTTTCAGATCCATGTTTTATCTCACACTTATGTGTCATTCATCTCATTTGCATGACATCAGATATACACCCTCGGTGTCTCATATTTATTCAACAGATTAAAAAAAACGATTCCTACAGACTACTTTTAGCAATCGCTCGGGGCGACATGATTCACCACAGCCGTGAACAAGTTTCCAAGTCCCTTGCCACCTGACCGTACAACGAATTTATTATACTGCAAAGTTTTACCATTCCAACGTGTGTTACGCGAATTTTACCTGTTTTTTGGTTTCCAAAATTGAGTTAGCAGACGAAGTTGGATTTCCCTTCTGAGTCCCCCAATCAGTGAAAACTGACGTCACTGGGAAGTGACGTCATTGAAACCTTGGTAAAACGTGCTAAAACGTGCAAATTGGCGCATAATCTTGATGTTAATCTTGATCGATGCCGCCATTTTGGATGTTGTGTTGAAATGTATACGGGGCTCCCGAAATGGAAACTGCTTTTACGTTGGTTTTGCCAGTGTACATGATATATATGTTCAGGGCATATTATCCAATCAGATCACGAGAAATTTCTTTGCAGTATAATAAGACAGGCGCTCTGGCAAAGGGGATTAAATGCTTCTCCTTGATGCATTATACCAAGCAAGTCATCAGATAATTATGGATCCATAAAATCAATTTTATCGAACAACATCTAATTAATGACTGAATAATTTTGTGCGCGGTACCAGTATTTTTGACACTGCTTCTATGATCTTTTTCTTCAGGACGTTATCAAGTGTAAGATTTAGAACAGCTTTTTGGCCGTGACTAAGTCATTTATTTGTTATGTCGTTTAGTTGTCTTCATTTGCACTGTTAGAATGTTAAATTCTAACATACAAACCCATACATACCCATCAACCTTTGTCATTTACAATATTAATATCCGTGTAACATAGTTGAACTACTGTACCGTTAATGCATTTTTTTTGTGAATCATCGCTTTGTTCTCATATGTGTATTCATGTACCACTAAACGGGTGTTGGTTGGTAATTTGATTTGCATTAGATACGCTATATCGTTGAAATCATTATTCAAGTTAAAGGTTTGGGGTATAGATGGCACGTTGTAACGTTAGTAAGCTTGTTTGTTTAACATTGGTATGTCCTTAACGATGTATATGACAAATTTTTCTAACGGACAGATTTTTTTTTTAACTTTTCACATACAAAGCTCGCCATGTCTCTAGGCGATAACATTGAAAAAAGTTATGGGTCACCGTGCTTGTTTCTGAGAAATTTGCCTTTGAAAAGGATATATACAGCTCCAGAACTCAGCTTATATTGGAATTAACATACTTTTCTTTCATAGTCAGTCAAACAGAAAAATTACCTGAAGATTATACAAATATACATCATTTTGATTAAAATTGATTTAGTTTTACACAAAAAATATATAAAAGCATGGTTTTGAGCATGGTAAATGTACAAATTTGCATGTTATATATGGACCATTGAGTTAAAAAGGGAGATAATTTGACCGAATTAAGGTTTATTCTTTAAAAAATACATACTTTCTAACGGACAGATTTTTCTTAAAATTTCCACACTTATAGTATTTATAAATCTAAACAATATGAAAAAATAAAAGTTGCACCTATCCGTTACTGTGGAAGTTAATATTTTCAAGGATAAAAGCTCAGCATACATAATGGGTAAAGGAGAACTTGATCATTTGGAGCAATTTCTCCTTTTTACACTGTAATTTTCAAAGTGGAAACAACTATACTTCCACAGCTTTAAATTTCCTGCTTTTGTTTGCTTGTTTGGTGTGTAATGCCATATCAACAGTATTTTAATTATTTCACGATGACAGTTCAAAGATCTATTTTTTCCTCTTTACTAGATCTAATACTACCAGAAGAAAGTGCTACTTGTTTCAGTGCTGCAATAGTATTTCCATATGTGCGAAAAAAACATGGGTGCACTTTTGATTCACTATCCATGACAAAAGTATATGCGCAGTAGGATGCGCGCGAACATTTGTTATATACATCGTTAATCTTTCATTAAGTGTACGGAAAGCGAATCTTTATTATACTGCTAAGAAATTTCTTGCGATCTGATTGGATAGTATTCTCCGAACATATACAGTATTGCTATACACTGGCAAAGTCCAGGGACAAGCAGCTTTCCTTTTGGGAGCCCCGTATACATAACTACACTTTGAACACAAAATCCAAAATGGTTGCGTCGATCGATACGAGTCGCCTACTCTATATTATTACTAGTTTCCCTGCATGGTTGTCATTAAATTGGAAAGAAGGGATTATTTTTGAAAATATAGAATATAGTTACATATTTTATCGTTTGTTGTCATTCTAAAACAAGTACACGGGGTTGAAACTAGCCACCGCTTCGTCGGATAAGCAAATTGTGAAATGACAAAACTCATACATTGCAATATTAAAAGGATAACCCAATGGTCGTTTGAGACAAGTGATAGTCGTTTACTTTTGCCAACAAATAATTGAAATGCATAGATACTTACCTTGAAGTTGTTTAAATCTATTTTTAAATAAAATTATGTCGAATGTCTATCGCAGTGACATTATCAAGTTTATGCACCAAACTGCACGTTTTACAAAGGTTTCAGTGACGTCAGTTCTCAGTGACGTCAGTTTTCAGTGAATTGGGGCACTCAAAGGGGAAATTCGATTTCGTCAGCGTACTCAATTCGTGTGACCGTAAAAAAAGGAAATTTTCCTGAATACACGTTGGAATGGTAAAACTGTGCAGTATGATAAATTCGTTGTACAATCAGGTGGCAGGGGACTTAGAAACTTATTCACGGCTGTGGCGAATCATGTTGTCACCTCGCCTTTGGCTCGGGGCGAGGCGAAGGCGAGGTGGAAACATGATTCGCCACAGCGGTGAACAAAGTTTCCAAGTTCCCTGCCACCTTACCGTACAACTGGTAATTTCTGTTATACCGATACTCAAGGGAACGCAACTGTTGATTGCAGTATGGCGTTGAATTGAACAATTCCTGGAATTTGCCAGTCGTATTACCAATGGATCTCCATATTGTGAATGTTTGGAGGGAAAATTCATTCCGAATCGTAGATTGACTATAAAGGCCAACAATAAATCATAATATGATTTTAGTGCCGCCGATAAGTTTGAAAACTTCATGGCACAAGCAGGTGTCTCTTGACGAGTAATATCACTCGGTCGCTCGAGGCTTGACCTCTCCACTAGGCAACAAAAATGACTTGTTCAACAATTAACCTTTGCTTCAGGTATTTTCATAACGTTTATGACTGGCGCAATTACTTTAGAAGTTATCGTTGAGCTTAATGGCGTAACATTATTATTTCAATTACTGCTAGGTCGGACTCGTGGTGTTCTAAATACATTTCTGACAGATATAAGCAGCGGTTCTCTATTACATTGGCTATGGTTTTCCAGGCTGAAACCATTTATCACGCAGTCCCGATTTTTAGCAACCTTGAGAAAAAAAAAAAATAAAGCTTCAGAAAACAATGTTGGAAAAGGAGAAAATGCTGGTTACCAGCATTTTCTCCTTTTTCCACATTGTTTTCTACCGTTTTAAAGACCATTCCTACTTTTTGGCCTGCGTTGAATAATGTTTGTCCAAATGCTTTCGGTTTGGACAAACATGAAATTTTGTTCTTTGGTAAAGAGTTCAACTGTACAAGTTTGTAACCATGCATGGTGTTTCTTTTAACTCCTATAAAGAGCTTGTCAACAATCCTGCTGTAATGAGGGCCATTCCTGTAAATTAAATTATCTCCCTTGCCAGATAAAGCCCAAAGGTAACCAAATAACAGATTGGTCCTTTCACCTGTATTCCTTTGTTTTTATCCTTGGTTTCCTTGAGGATGTTGCGATAAATATAACAATGATTTATGATGTATGTGTAAGGTTCGCATATAATTCAAATCAAATTCTGTTCTTAATCATCAGGAACTACGTATATATTGATTTGTAAAACAATCTAATCAGATTTACTTGAAATATTATCTCCAGAACATAGCTCTTCGGTGCAAGAAAATCAAGGATAAAATCCAAGTAATCCCCTTATCAGGACCAATGTAGTATTGGAGAAGAATCAATGGAAATAACTGAAGAATGGCCCACATTCTCCCAGCACCTATATGACTTTAAGTAACTAATCTATACTTATACATGTTAAAAACTTAAAAAAAAAAAATGAAAAAGGTAAACGTGTTAAAACAATGTGGAAAGCATTATTAGCACAACTATGAATGAAGAATTGCTTATCTAAAATGTCTCTGCGAGTTACTGAAAAGTTTATGTCAATAAGGGTTGTCGTGTAATACAAAAAAAAAAAAACGTTGCAGAAGAACGTGCAACGAATGAAATTTAAAGCAGAAGAATGTTTAAACTTCACTCAACGAAAAAATTGTAGATTCTTCCATATTGACAGCATTTGCAGGCGCAAAATTAAATGTAGCTAAGATGATAAGATTTGTCTTTCAAAAGGTTAAAAACGTTGTTTCTCCCTTTTTCCGAATATTTTCAAATGTCTTCTCTCTCATGGTTACTGAAACTCGAGATTGTGTGATAAAGGGTTAAAAAGAAATTCTTCCTGTGGCAGATGAAGTAGTTTTCGATCTAAAGATAACTTCGAACATTTTTTTCTCATTGAAGACTTATTTAATACAACATGCAATGTCAATACAGGTAATAAAACTTATATAAAAATTAATGTTATATAGCATTGTTTATTTTACATAGCAGAAAAATAGAGATCTTTTTGCCATTACTATCAATAGTCTACGATTTGTGGGATTTTCTTTCTTTTTATTTTGACTAGTCCACATTGACGCAATGTAAGCATATGATGTGTTTAAAAAATCGAGACTTTTAATGTAAGGCACAAGCATATTATTCATTCCAGAACTTTACAATTCAAGCCAAGCCATTTAAAACATGTTTTCTGCTTTTTCGATTCGGAAATCTTCTTGTCAAAGCACTTTTTGTTAGAGTTGTTAGAGTTGGGTTTTTTTTTTTTTTTTTGCGGGGGGGGGGGGGGGGGAGAGAGAGAGAGAGAGAGAGGTACTGTCTTTAAATTTTCTGCATGTCTAAGGATAATTATACCTCTTGATTCAGTCGGTTGTTTGACGAAATGGATTTTTATGGATCCATGATTAGGTGATGTCTTGCTTGGTATACTGCATCACGGAGATGCATTAAGCCTCCTTTTGCCAGAGCGTGGTTCATATGTATGGTTGTATGGCTAGAGTAATTACCTTACTATAAAGAATGTAAATAAGTTGGCCGAGACAAAATGTTTGTGTACTTCTGTAGATATATCAGCTGAGACTATAAAGCAATCATGCCATGCTCTGCCTAAGGGGGTTTAATACAGCTCCGTGATGGATTATACCAGGCAAGCCACCACATAGTTATGGGGGATAAAATCCATTTTGTCTTACAACCAACCGTATCTTAAGGTAGTAGACCCCTAATGAAAAACAGCTATTTCCACTGTAATATTATCGTACAAAATTTGCTATGATTAAAAATGAGCATTATTGTACTACTTTAACCGAGCCACTTTTTCCTTTTTTTTCCTTCTTAGAATTATCATTTATAAATCTAAAACCGCTATATTCTCATTACAAAAGGAGATATTAATTACCTCCCTTTTCAGGGAACTATAAAAGTATCAATAAATAATTTAAAGATAGACACCAAAGGAATTTCTGGTCGCTTAAAAATATGCAGAAGTATAATATCACTATAAATCCTTTTTTATCAACTAACAAGAAATTTTATTCCATGTTGCACTAGAATCGTTAGGGGTCTACTACTTTAAGGTAGACTGATCCATGCTTTGACATGCAGAAAATTGACTATTAGCAAAAAAGATCGACCAAGATCAGCCTGCGCGATTTGCGCAGGCTGACCTTGGTCGATACTTTTTTGCAGATGTATTAAACAGCCATTTTGACATCCATTGAGATGTTGGATGCATCAACCTGTCTGCACTAAGTGCCCTAGCTTTGCGCTTTCGAATTATTTGTCTGGTTCATCGTATTTGAACTTTATTCCTACTCGCAGGTCATAGCAATGATCATATGTGGACTTTTACATATGAGCTACGCTCTGTGAAAAGGGGATTTTATGTATCTTCATGATGCATTATACCAAGCAAGCCATCTCACAATTATCAATCCATGAAATCCATTATAAAAACACGACTGAATCCTGAAATAAAAAGGTCCTTTGACATGGAGTAAATTTACGGATAGCTAAACGATTTTGCCCATGTCAGCCTGCGCAGGTTGACATGGTTGATACTTTTTGCAGATGCATTAGACCTTCTTTTCGCAGAGCATGACTCATACCAATCACACATTTTAAATTTGAGCCACGCTATGGCAAAAGGGGGCTTAATGCATCTGCGAAAAGTATCGACCCAGGTCAGCCTGCGCAGTCCGCGCAGGCTGACCTGGGCCGAAACTTTCCGCTATTGGTCAAGTTTCTGTATGTCCAAGGACTGGTTTACCTCATGATTAAATCATTTGTTTAAAAAAAATGGATCTTGTGAATCTATTAGTATGTGATGGCTTGCTTAGTACCATGGATCACGGAGATGCATTAAGCCCCCTTTCTCCAGAACATGACTCTAATATTTCAGGATGACTAGAAGATCCTGGTTATCTAGAATTGCCCACTAACAGAAAGGAACCAAATGAGCATGCAAGGAACAAAGAAAAAGGGACGACAAAAATCATACCAACAAATGTACCGATTTTCAGAGCGAGAGAGGAACAAGATTTATACTTTTTATATACTTTTACACTCTTTGTGCTCTTTATTTGTTAAAGATCTTTAAAACATCATTATTGTACTGCTATTGGTATTTTATAGTAAAAATTTAGAGTGTTTTCAGTGAGATGGAGGAGGGACTTTTTTCTGGTTACATTCGGTAAGCTGTTTATTTTGATCGTCAATCTGAACATAAATCTGGTTATACACATATTTGGTGAGTGTCTTTGGGCAAGACACTTCAGAGCCCTAGCCTAGTTCTGGTGAAACGCAGGAAATGCATGAATATGTGAGCTGTCGCCGTGATATAACTTAAATAATGTTGAAAGCGGCGTAAAACACCATTCAATCAATCAGTCGATCTACACATTTTGCCAGCCTCGAGAGATGCCCTTAGGACGTTCTAACTAACTCTGTTAGATTGCATTCTTATTCTAAATTTAGCAAGTAACGTAAGTTCCCATTGGCCAAAGCCCAATAGTTTAGCGAAGCAAAAATTGCGTTACTTCGAAAGTTAGAAAAAAATCCTGAGAATAAGGCGAAGACTTTTCGTTAGAAAGGTTGGTAAATACGAGTCCCCCTCTGCTTCTCTGAAGTAGAGTAGTGTATGCTAGTGTCGCCTCTGCATAGCTACAATAAACTATGTATTGATCGAAGTTAAAAAAAAAAAAATATTACTGTAATTCAGAAATAAAACAGAATATAGAATGATTGGTGAACTGACTCTATAGGAGCCGTTACAAGTCTGTCCTGAATTATTTATTTCATGAAATAAGTGCTAAATAATATTTGCAATGTTAGTAAATATTTAATATCTTATCCCACCGCTATTGCCTTTATCTTTCTTGTTCTTTTTAACTTTTAAACTGTTAACTAAGTTTTTAAAAAAAAAAAAACTTTCAAGCCGATATTTCAAACACAGCTATTGCCATTTCAGAATTATTTTGGATGGAAAAATGTCTCCATAACGGATAGTGTAGATACAAGATCAGACTGCACATTCTGTGCAGTCTGATCTTGATCTACACTGTCCGCAAAAGGCCACTTAGTCGCGCTTAATAGGCTAAGCGTTAAACCTTACAGCGCTGACTGAACGAAGTGAACATGTTCAGTCTTGGACAACGACCGAAAAATTGAGGTTTTTATACCGATTTTGCCAGTATCTCTTATTAAACAATGGAATGTTTAAACCATTTCTGGGCAGTCTACTCCTGTTTTTTTTTTAAACATTCGTTATTGAAAAATTACCGAATACATCAGTTATAATTTGTAAAAAATCAAATAATGTACACCTTTGGTCGCAAAAGTAATAATTTATATCATTTGTAACAAATTAATTTTTTTTAGAATACTGTAAGTTTTTTGATTCGTATTAGAATTGTAATACGTTGTAAATTGTAAATTCAATACAGCGCCAAAAGTTTGTTCAACGTTCTGTACTAAAATATTCACGAATCAAATAGCGTCTATCATCTGTAATGTATGAGCTTTTCTATGGTGAAAGGGTGCTTCTCTGTAGTGCATTTTACCGAGCAAACTATCACATAATTATATATCCATAAAATTCATTTTGTTTAACAACCTTACTGAATCATGAGGTACACTGGTCCTTCTATACATGCAGACCTACGGCACAAAAGTTTCGACTCATGTCAGCCTGCGCGAACTGCGCAGGCTGACATGATTCAATACTTTTTGCGGATACATTGAACTCCCTTTGAACAGAGCATGGCTAATAGTTTACTTTTAAAGAAAATCAAATATTTTGCATTATTTGTAAAGATTTTTGTAAGGTTTATACTCTAGTAAATATTTAAATTTTTGTAATGTTTAATTGCATACAGCGTGTTCAGTAACGATGTATTTAAGAGAATTCGTAGATCGATTTCTGTGTGCAAAATGATTCCGCTAAAAGCTTAACGTATTACATTGGAGTTCTTTAGTATAGATTCCAATAAGATTTTGGTCGAATTACAAAATAAAGTATCATACAACGACACATGGATCTATGTAAAATTGAAATGTACGATGTACAGGTGATGTCATATTATGGATTATAGAAGTCGTAAAACTCATGATATGTGAAAAAAAAAAAAGATTATCGTATTGTACAGATGGCGTAAACTCATTATTTGAAGTACAGATGATATCGTATTATTGAGTATTATGGAGTATAGATGTCGTAATAGTTATTATGTGAAGTAAGGATGATGTTGTATTATAGAGATGAGATGTCGTAAAATTCATTATACGAAGTATAGATGTGCTTATCTCGCTCGTCGGGGTCGATACTGTTCTAGCAGTATGAAGCTACAGTTATCCATTATCTTTTATGTCGGTTTACAAAGAGATTATACTGTTCCATTTTTATTTTATTGATCATCTTAGTAGTACATAAAATGTACGTTAGTAATTTATTTTTAGCTCTGTCAATAACGAACATGAAAGATAAACAATGATATGAACGTAAGGTAGTCTTTCCTTGTCACATGACCAATCTGAGATACCTGCAGTAAATGGCATTATTCCTTTACTGGACGACAAAACCAAAGACTTTTTCATATTGAAAGCATTTGCAGACGTTTTACGAGCATGAATGTTCGCAGCAAATGCATAGCTGAAATACAAACCGCGTTGGCTGGGATTCGAACCCGTGCAGTAAAGATCCTCATTTATTGAGGTAAAGTATCTCCTTATCGGACAGTGTGGATCAAAGATCAGACTGTACGTTCTGTGCAGTCTGATCTTGATCTACACTGTCCGAAAATTGTACTCGAGTCGCGCTTAGCAGCCTAATTGTTAACTGTTCTTTTTGTCTATCGCCCTAAAAATATACATTAGAGGAATTTAGTGTAATGGTCAATGAAAGAGGGCTTGAAAAATATTGCAGAAGGTAGCCAATACAGGTCTGTGAGGTATTAATACTTTTCTTATGGTAATGACTGGGCAATTTAAGGTGCTAGTTTGTCTGAGATCTCATTTTACATTCCTGGGAACAAAGTGGGAAAAGTATTTTGGCCCCTGCATACAAGCAATGACTACTTTCGGCAGTATATTTTTAAGTACATATATTTGAGCCACACTCTGGCAAAAGGGGGCTTAATGCATCTGCATAATGCATAATACCAAGCAAACCATCACATAATTATGGATCCATAATAGCCACTTTTTTTTAACAACCGACTTAAATCATGAAGTAGATTGGTTCTTGTACAAACAGAATATTGACCAATAGCGAAAAGTTTCGGCTCAGGCCAGCCTGCGCGGACTGCGCAGGCTGACCTGGGTCGATACTTTTCGTAGATACATTAAGCCCTCTTTTTTTACAGAGCAGGGCTCATTTATTTCGGTTTCTGTTTACGAGCAATGGCTCAATGGAGAAAGGGGGGTGGGGGTTCCAGCAAGGGGTGCGTTCACCATCTACCGTTTACCTTTGATTAGTTTTTGACAGAGTTCACCATCAAATTGCATGCTCTAAGCAAAGTAATAAGAAATAAAAGGGAAAAATACTATCTTGTGTGTTCTTTTACTGGTTTGGCTTTACTGGTTTTGCACTCCTACCAGGTTGGTCGCCCAGCCCCGGTAGCTTAGTCGGTAGCGTGCTGGACTTGAGATCAGGGGGTCGTGGGTTCGATCCCTCAGTGGCTTGGAATCAGTCAGTGGCTTGGAAAGAAAATTGCGCGAAGTACTGGTAAAAGAGTCTCGAGGAAAGCATGGATAGGTGCACTGGCCGCCGCGATAAAACTGAAATAATGTTGAAACCGGCGTTAAACACCATACAGTCATACAATAAACAGCCTACCAGCTTGATCCAACAGTTTTCGGAGAAAATGGCGAGGTATTGTGATAGCCTGTCGTTGTTAGAGCCGTCGTTCGCGTGGAAAAAAAAAGATTCTTGAGCCATGCTTTGTGAAAAGGGGGTTTAATGAATCTTCAAAAAGTATCGACCCAGACCAGCCAGCGCGGTCCGCTAAGGCTGACCCGTATCGAAACTTTTTGCTTTTGGTAAATTTTCTACGTGTCCAAGGACCATCCTAGATCCACCTCAGGATTCAGTCCGTTGTTAGACAAAATGGATTTTTATAGATCCATAATAATGTGATGACTTGCTCGGTATATAGCATCACGGATATGCATTTTAAAAATCCTCTTTTGCGAGAGCATGGTGGTCTTATGGTTCAGTTCGGTCTTTTCAAACCCGGGCTAGTTTTTAACTATCAAAATGGGAACCAAAACCCGACGAGAAGGTAACGCTCAAAATATATTTGACACAGTTATACCCCTTTTCATAATTGAAATTTTCACTGATAGATTGTATGGTGTATAACGCCATTTCAACATTTATTTCAGTTATATCGCGACGGCCAGTGCACCTATCCCATGTTTTCCTGGATGAATTTTCACTGAAAAAACAACTTCAGCAGAGCCTTTGCACCCACATATGGTGCTCTTCATCATTGCAACACCATGTAAATACGGGATTTTTTAACACTTAAATGCGCTGAATTAATGATCTGGACTTTGTAACCTTCATACCGCTATATAAGTTAAATGAAACTTTCAAGCCGATAGAAAGAAAGCCGAATACTGCAATTTCAAGCGTACTTTTTTGAGAAAAATATCTCTCTATCGGACAGTGTAGATCCAAGATCAGACTGCACAAAACGTGCAGTCTGATCTTGATCTATACTGTACGCATAAGGTCAATGAGTCGCGCTTAGCTGCCTAATATAGGGAAAAAAAAGCCCGAAATTAGTGCTATTTCAAGGTTGTTTCCGTTATTATATGTAACATAGTAGCAGACAGTGTAGATCAAAGATCAGACTGCACGTTCTGTGCAGTCTGATCTTGATTTGCACTGTCTGCAAAAACAACTTAAGTTGGTTCCAGGGCTTTAAGGGTTAAGGGAGCGGACGAAGACTGCCGAGGCATATTTTGTCTCGGTTCAATAATACAACAGTATAGTTAAGGATAGGGCACCCTAATGCGGATTCCTGTAACATCGCCTTTCATCGCCAAAAAAACGTACGGATTCGGCTAAGACTCGGGTAATCCGTAATCGATCGACCGGTAGATGCTGGTTCCCCGCATCGATTACGTATTACCCGAGTCTTAGCCGAATCCGTACGATGAAAGGCGATGTTACATAAACCCTATTAGGCTGCCCTATCCTTTATGAGAAAAAAAAAGAAACTGTTTGGGACAAGCAATTAGTACATGTCACAACGTTTGTTTGATTTTAGTAAACATGCATATGGCTCAAATAAATTTGAGCCATGCTCTGGCAAAGGGAGGTTTAATGCCTCTGCATGATGCATGATAGGCTACCAAGCCAGTTATCACACCATTATGGTTCCATAAAATCCATTCTGTCGAACAAATGGCTGAATCTCGAGGTAGAATTGTCATTGGACATGCAGAAAATTTAACAATTGGCAAAAAGTTTCGACACAGGCCAGCCTGCGTGAACTCCGCATGGTGACATGGGTTGGTACCTTTTGCAGATGCATTAAGCCCCCTTTTCATAGCGCACGGCACATTTCTAATAAGAATTTCATAACAATAAGAAATATTTGTACAAATATAATTTTGAAATATAACAATCATTTTGTAGGCAAAATACGTTAAAATCTGCGTAGAAGAGATAACATTATCTTTTTTTACTTCAAGTTGTATGAAGCAGGCTCGAAAACTGCATATAAGATACAAAAACTTGCTTCAGTGTTTTCAAAACCGGCCTGTCTCAAGACGCGAAATAATTTTTCGAGGGTGAAGAGTTACTAGAAGTAGCACTATATGGCTCAAATGATGGGATTTGTCTATGAAAGGGTGAAAAAAAAATGTGGAAAAAGGAGGAAATGCTGGTTACCAGCATTTCCTCCTTTTCCCACATTGTTTTCAAACGTTTTCTTTTTGGTAAGTTTGTTTGGTAAAGGGTTAACCAACTTTATACAGAACCAAAAGAAAATGTCTTGTCATCCGACGGTGTTGATGGATAATTCATCTTCGAGGGACTAACTGCTCGAGGTGAATTTACATAGTCACCGGTTGTCAGATTCATGTAACCACCGTCTGGGTTGGACGAAACGCTTGCCTTGCTTGTACTAGCGAGTGGGCTATTGTCTCCTCCAAAACTACCTTTATAACCAGAGTCGCCATTATCGTTGTCAATCACACCATCTTTGATTTTAAAATAGTCACCCTTTTCCTTTTCAAAGACTTCATCGTCAATTCTGAGTTTGGCTTGATCAATGTAATCATACGTGTCACTTTTGTCGCTCTCCAGTGTTTTAGTTCTACTGTCCATGGGTTTAAGATAATCGTGCTCATAGCCTGGATTATGGACACCGAAGCCTATGTCACCATTTTGCGGTAACTTTTCCGCCGCTTCATCAGGATTATCGTAAGGAGCAGCGAGTAGTTCCGTCTTCAGGTAATCTTTGTCACCAGCTTTATCCGCAAATGTCGTCAAACTCGGCCTCTCTTTTAATTTCGGTTTACTTCTTGTGGAATCCACAATAACGGCATATCTTTCTCCTGTATCGGTAGAGAAGTGGGGTATATAATCGTTGCCAGCCCCGGGAGTTTCCGGTATACCGCCGATAAATAATGCATTCACCGCTCTACTCGGGTTTTCACCGTCGTAGTTATAGAGCTCGTTTTCAGTCACCGTGACGTCACCAGATGGCACGAAGCTCACAGACCTGTCAGTTTTACGTGGTTGTCGGTCACGGCGCCGTCTGTAGAGAAAAACAAGATGTTGTAATATATATTTATGTCATGCTCTGTGAAAAGGGAGCTTGATGCGTTTGCAAAAAGTATCGACCCAGGTCAGCCTGCGCATACCGCGCAGGCTGACCTGGGTCGATACCTTTTGCTGCAGGTCAATTTTTTTGCATGTCCAATGATCAGTTTACCTTCCAGGTCAAGTCTACTGTTAAACTAAATGGATTTTATGTATCCATAATTAATGTGATAACTTACTTGGTATCATATATTACGGAGATGTATTAAGCCCCCTTTTGCCAGAGCATGGCTTTTTTTTTCAAGCCGTTAGTCAAAACTCAAACTATGCCATTTCAAAGGTATTATTAGGAAAAAACATCATCTTTGACAGTGTAGATCCAAGATTAGACTGTACGTTCTAAGCGACAATTTGCGTGATAATTAAAGCATATAAATAGACGCATGTGATACTGACAATGACAACCACATATGACCCGCCCTCTGCCAAGAGGGGGTTAAATGCATCTCCGAGACGTATCGTTGTCGTTTCCGATTTGAGATGAGGATAAATCCCTTGCGTTTTTTCTATTCCTTACACCATATACATATATATTGGTAATTTATCTATGTTTACACAGCTGAGCCATTCTACACACCTTCAAGCTTCAACAGCGTCTCTCTCTCTCTCTTTCTCTCTCTCTCTCTCTCTCTCTCTCTCTCTCTCTCTCTCTCTCTCTCTCTCTCTCTGTCTCTCTAGCTAAAAGGATGACTCTTTAATAACTAGTCAGAGTTTGAAGTAAATATCTTCAAGTAATAACAGAGATATTATAAAATGTCAAAGTTTTTCAACGACGACGACAGGGCCATGAAAATATCTCCACGCTTTTTTTTTTTTGAAAAACAGCTGAGCTAAAAATGAGGAAAATTTCAAATGATGCAATTTGTATTTGAAGGGATACAAAACACCGCTGCAAATGGAAAATTGCTGGAAACATATGCGTCCTCCTTTTCATACCATGCTTTCAAAAACTCTTTTTCTTTAGGCTTATATAAGTGCGAAATCGTTCGGAAAATGATAGCCCGGCAAGGTAGCTCAATGGTTAGCGTATTCGACTCGTGACCTGGTGATTGTGAGTTCGATACCCAGTTGAGGCAAACTTTCTTTCCGGCAACTTTTCGCCCCTCACCTCTGATGCATGTGAGAAAAGTAGTCAGTGACTTGGAAAGAGAGTTGTGTCAGTGCTGGTGTGAGAAAGCCAGGAAACACATACGTCGATGTACTGACCGCTGTGCTATGACCTAAGCTGTTAAAACGGCGTAAAACTCCAATACAGTCAATCGAAGAATGACTGTACTTAAGGCATTAAATTGCTACATAAAAGTCTCTTGACCAGCCCGCATAGCTCAGTTGGTAGAGCGTAGGACTCGTGAGCGTGTTGTTTCGGTTCACTTGAGGGTGGGTTCGATCCCCACGGCTGGCCATCTAAAATTACTAATAGTCTTTCGGATGAGACGTTAAACCAACGTCCCGTGTGACAGTGCTATACACCGAGCACGTTAAAGAACCAGGCGTAACATAGGATGGGTTTCGCCCTGTATCTGCACTATACCCCGAAACAATGCTAACAGCCTCCATGGGGCGTCGCCCATATGGGCAACCGGTGGCGACGATAAATAAACGTAAAGATCAATCAAAAAGTCTTACCTACAAATGAAGAAAACGATCAGCAAGATCAGAAGAATAAGAAGAAGAATGCCAGCTATCACACCGCCGATCAGACCCCAGTTCAAACCAGCTGTTGGATGAAATATAACAGTTAAACTTTTCAGTCTCATGGGCGAACACATGGGCTTTTTGTGGACGGCATGGATCAAGATCAGACTGCACAGGGAGTGCAGTCTGATCTTAGATCTATACCGTCCGCTTATTTACTCGTAGTTGAGCCATTTGCAGTAAAAGTTTTTCTATGTTTCCGCAGAATGTATTTTCACCCGTCGAAATACATGTAGTTCGAGGTTTATATATTTGCCGCCGATAGAGTTAACCCTTAGGCTGCTAAGCGCGGCTAAATGACCTTTTGCGGACAGCGTAGATCAAGATCAGACTGCACAAAACGTGCAGTCTGATCTTGGATCTACACTGTCCGATAAGGAGATACCTTTCCTCCAAAAATACCTTTCGAACAGCAATATTTTGGTTTTTACTATCGGTTTAAATGTTTCATTTCTTTTATTTAGCTGGATAACGGTTAAAAATAATCCACATGCATTTGACTCTTGTTTTAACCCTTTACCAGACGACAACATTTTAGATTCGTTCAAAATGAAAGCATTTGCAGACGACAAAAAAGATCTAAATGTCACTCAAAAATTGACAATTGTTTATGGAAGCATGTAAAACATTTTTGGGAAAAGGAGAACAAAACATAATTTTATAACCGACTTGTGCACATGATACATCCTCAGAAGACAAATTGACAAGTATACAATTTGGCGTTGGTCGAAATTCAAACTAGTCCCGTTCACGATTGTAGTTTACATCCATGTCTGAGCCAGAGCCTTCCCTTAATAAAGTTCGAACAAGGAAAGCGATTGACTTTTTAATCGTTATTCTGCTATATAAGTGAAATGAAACTTTCAAGCCGATATACAGTAAAAGACGAAATTCTGCCTTTTCAAAGGTATTTTTGACGAAATGATCATCTCCTTTTCGGAAAGTGTAGATCCAAGATCAGACTGCACGTTCTGGACAGTATGTACCTATCACCATGGAGTTATAAAATGGATTGACTTTCATAGGAATATTTTCCAATGGTTACGTGCTTATCTCTTTCCTTACTGTAGACGACACAAAAAGCTTTAGTGGACAGTGTGGATCAAGATCAGACTGCACAGAACGTGCAGTCTGATCTCTGATCTACACTGTCCACTACTTTATTCTAGATTATGACCAAAGTGGTTCTCCATTTTGCATGCAGTGAAGGCGTATTGGTGGCCTTTGAAAAAAAGTGACTTACATATTTAATAGTGAAAGGGTAATATAATCCATGCAAGCATGAAAACATACAGGTATAGATACTTAGAAAAGTGAGCGAATGATAGGAAAAACAAAATTGTTGAAAGGCTTTCCATATACGAACCATCTGCAGCCTTCACTTCACCAGCGACCGGCCCTGAAAAGAATTTTTTTACATATCAAGTATCCGTATAATGAACTGCAGGTACTTTTTTCGTCTTTCTGAATAAAAAAATTGTGACAAACAAAAAATCACTTCTAACGAGCAATTTCTGTGTTTGTCACGTTTTTTTTCATGCATACATGCATGTATTCAACATGCATTCAAGAGCATTGTTATTTCATCAGGATAAACGTTTGCTTCAGTATGGCAGACTTTTTTTTTTTTTTTAATAACGCGATTATAAACTATATACTTAAAGACAAAAATTTTGGATCGGACCAAATTGAAATCGCCTGCAGACGACAAATTGAATGTTGCTAGGGTAGAAAACGTTCTGGGAATAGGTGAAAATGCTGGTTACTAGCATTTTCTCCTTTTCCCACAATATTCTTAAAAGCCATATTTATAAGGGTCGTCAAAACTCGGAATTAGTCTTGAATTGCTAAATGAATTGATGAAATAATAATATCCAGTAAAAAAAGTAAAATACCCAAATATTGGGATTTCGAAGTTCTTTTAACCGGGAAAAAATCTCAAAGATAAGACTGCCCGTTCTGTGCAGTCTGATCTTGATCTGCATTGTCCAAAAAAACTGCATATAGTACTTATAGTACAATATTTCAGAATTGTTTCCTCTTCATAGCACATAAAATCACAAAAACAGGCAAACAAACTCTGCAAAGAACTGAGAATTGGTTTTCTTTTTTTTCAGACGATTATTTAGGACAGAAATTGATTGTTCACAATTTTGCTTAAATTTCATATTTTAAGAGCGGTTTTCTGATTGGCCGAGGCTTTCTGTCTCCGTCCTTACAAAAAACCAAACAAACAAACCAAAAAACTGAGACGTGGCCTCAAAACTGAATCCAAACCAAATTTAGAACTGATGTGAGCGGAGCAGATATGTTTTAGAAGGATGAAAGTCTGCAATATCTTGTTTCTACGATGTCTAAGTGGAAAAGCAGCCAGTGACTATTGTGTGAGATACATGTAATAGGCAGCCACCATATACCTGAAATGATGTTGAAAACGGCGTTTAACACCAAACGAACGAACCAGACAACAGTATTACTAGTTTACCTCGTTCACACGTGGAGCGCCCGATACCATCAATACAGGTAAATCCGTCCGGACACGAATTGGTCAAACACTCGTCAATATCTGAAGTAGTAAAATATGAGATGCCAGATTTGTCCTAAAACGTAAAAATGCTCAATTAATTAAGGAGTGAAGAGAATTTTTCTGTTTTCATGGAGGTATGCAAAAAAAACCTAATCACACTGTATGAAACCGCGAAGCAAATGTTCATGACAAAAACTAATATTGAATTATTTAAAAATGAAGATGACTTTATAGTTGCAAAAATAAGATTAGCCATGTTCTGGCAAAAGGGGGTTTAATGCATATCCGTGATGCATTACATACCAAGCAATTCATCATGTAATTATGGATACGTTATATCCATTCAAACTAACAAATGACTGAATCTAGAGGTAGAATACTCCTCTGTCATGCAGAAAATTTATTTACATATAGCCAAAAGTTTCCACCCATGTCAGCCTGCGCGGACTGCGCAGGCTGACATGGGGTGATACTTTTTGCCGATGCATTCAGCCCCCTTTTCAAAGAGCACGGTTCAAATAAATTCAACGCAATTTCAGTCATATTTTGGCAAACCTACTGCTATGGCACCTAATAGCAGTCTGATCTTGGATCTGCGCTGTCCGCTGCCTTGTTACATACATGTGAACCATGCTCCGACAAAACGGGGCTTAATGCATCTCCGTGAAACACGATACCAAGCAAGCCATCACATGATTATGGATCCATTATAGCCACTTTTTTCATGGCAGACTTAATCATCAGGTACACTGATCCTTGGACACTCAGAAAATTGACTAATAGCGAAGAGTTTCGACACAGATTAGCCTGCGCGCACTGCGCAGGCTGATCTGGGTCGATACTATTCGCAGATGCATTAAGCCTCCTTCTCACACAGCATGGCTCATGTATTTTGGCAAAACACTACCTTGTAAAAGCAATAGTTTCGTTACTTTTTTCTGTCTTAATCAAGTCTACTTCATAAATTTGGTGCTCAACTCTTTATCAAATGACAAAACTTTGGATGGACTTTTCCATTTTGAAAGTAGTTGGGAACGACAAATCAGATGTTGCTCAATCGATTGAATATATTTAAGTAAAGTAGAAAACATTGTAGGAAAAGGAGAGAATGCTGGTTACCAGCATTTTCTCCTTTTCCCACAATGTTTTCAAAAGCCGTCTTTCTCAGGGTCGTGAAACTCCAAATTGTGTGGTAAAGGACAAATGCAGTTTTCACTGTACACGTAGAAAGGAACTGCCGTTCTCTGTCGCTACATAAGGCGGGAACAGAAAGGGCTTGAAACCATAAGTCGCTGGTTTGGTTCTCGACCGCTTGGTCAATTTCTGTAAGAGGATTAGTGATTTGTTATTGCGACAAGATTCATTTCTCTCATACTTTAGAACATTATTTGGACGATAATTATGTGAAAAATCAGACAAGATAGTGACTTGGAAAGATTGTTGCTCGTTGTACTGGTAAAAGAAAATCCGGGAAAGTATGGACTGATGCACTGTGGCTGCGATAGTAAGAATGTCTCAACACCAAAATAAACAAACAAACAAATAACAATTAGGAGAGAACTGCTATAGTTCGATTGCCATGGATACCTGTTTCACATGTATCACCCTCAAACCCACGTGGACAAGAACATGAAAAGCTGTTCACGGCATCTGTACAAGTTCCGTTGTTTTGGCATGGACTGTCTGAGCATTCGTCTATATCTGTGATAAAAAAATTATATCAACCATGATCTGGCAAAAGGGGGCTTAATGCATCTCCGTGATGCCAAATACCAAACAAGTCATCACATAATTATGGATACATAATGTCCATTTCATCTAACAACCGACTAAATCATGGGGTACACTGATCCTTGGACATGCAGAAAATTGATAAATAGCAAAAAGTTTCGACCTAGGTCAGCCTGCGCGGACTGCGCAGGCTGATCTGGTCGATACTTTTTGCAGATGCATTAAGTCCCCTTTGCACAGAGCATGGCTCATGATTATGTTTTAAAAATGAGATAGACATATAGGTCCCTTGAACAATGCCCATAAATTTGTAACCGTTACAGAAACAGTTAAATGAAACGATTCTTTGCTTCTAATTATCTTTACTAATTTTTCAGGAACAATTTTTTAACCTTTAGAGTACCATACGTGACTCAATCCACCTTTGCCGACATTGTGGATAAGACTGCACTGCACTGTATATACAGAATATACGAGTATTACAAGACTAGGTACTAGTATGTGATTGGCATCTATACGTTCTGCCAAAGTCAATCAGACGCCTGGTCTTGAATTTGTATATCTGATCTGATTTTGGAAGGGTTAGAAAATCCGGTTTCAGGTTTCTTAGCGTATCTGACTCGTGATCTGGTGTTTGCTGGTTTGATACCCGGTTGATGCAACCTTTCTTTCCGGTGATTTTTCCCGTCTCACCTGTGATGCATGTGAGAAAAGTAGTCAGTGACTTGGACAGAAAATTATGTCAATACGGGTGTAAGAAAGCCAAGAAACACATGCGTAAGTGCACTACCCTCCGTGATATGACCTAAGCTGTTAAAACGGCGTTAAACTCCAATACAAATCAAACCAATCAGGTTTCTTACCAATCTCACAGTCTGTTCCTTCATAGCCCGGTGTGCATGCGCAGGTGTATGAATTCAACCCGTCCTCACACGTAGCTTGGTTTTGACATGGATTACTGGTACATTCGTCAATCGCTGAAATGGTATTTTGGAGCAGTCATACATTTCATCCTCAAGTCTTCATTAGACCACGAAATGCTAGACTTGTCCACACTTAAAGCATTTGCAGACGATAAATTACAAATGATGACTTGAATATTGGAATTTGTCTTTGAAAGGGTAGCAAACAATCACGGCTGGGAAAGGAGAAAATACGAAATCGTAGTTACACAAGCACGGCACAGTTAATTGAACATTTCTCTCCCTAATGTACCTTAATGCAAATAACTTTGACACCTTTTCTACAGGATGTAAGTTATTCTCTCTGCATTTTACGGTCAATGTTTATAATAAATAACGGTTGATTCCTTTGATTACTTGTAGTTGAATTCTGCAAGACAATTGCATGACCGGCTCTACCACATTTGCTGCTCTGAATGTTCCTCCTTTTTTTTTTTCATTTTGGTGTGTTGAATGCATCGGAAGCTGTCATTTATCGAATTATATTATTTGATTACAGTCTGAAAGGTTACCTGCTGAACAATTGTCATTTTCGAAGCCTGGAAGGCAGGTACAGGTATATCCGTTCACAAGGTTGGTACAGTTGGCCCCGTTCTTACACGGATCGTTCTCACACTCGTCTATATCTGTAATCAAATTTACTGGAAATGAAACATCTAACTTTTTCTCTATTTTCATTGTATGTAATCTCTCTCTCTCTCTCTCTCTCTTCCCCTCTCCCCTCCCCCCCCCCCCACACACACGTAACGTGGAATTTATATTGAATTACAATATTACAATGTGTCTAGATTACTCATCAAATCGAAATGCAACAATTTATAGTTGATCATGTTGAATTTTGGATGTCAACCAACTGTCATTGAAACCCTTAATACACAACACAATTTTAGACTGGTCCAAATGAAAGCACTTGCAAACGATAAATAAAATGGGGCTCGAGTCATAATAGCTGTCCTTAACTCTTAACCAAACAACAAAATTTGAGACTGGTCCAAATTGAAAGCATTTGCAGACAACAAAATTAACGTGACTCAAAAATTGAAATTTGTTCCGGGAGGGTAGAAAACATTGTGGGAAAAGGAGAAAATGCTGGTTACCAGCATTTTCTCCTTTTCCCACAATGTTTTCAAAAGCCTTTTCTTTTTCAGGGTCGTGAAATCCAGGGATTGTTTGGGAAAGGGTTAAACGGGTAGAAAACAGTGTTTTCAAAAGCCCCTATTCTAAGGGTAGTAAAAACTTGGGATTGTGTGGCAAGAGTAAAGGATTTTTTTTTTTTTCCTTCTTCTTTTTTTATAAAATCAATTTCAAGTGTTTTTATTGGAACACAAGGTATTGCAAGATTGAAATAAATATCAGGACAAATATCCCTGATATTTATTTCAATTTTGCAATACCTTCTGCGTAGTTTTACGCACTTTTTTTTTTGGGGGGGGGCGGGGTTGAAAATACACATATACGATCACTGCATTACCCAAACGTAAAAGCTGGTGTGAAGTTATGCAATTATTTACTCGAATCATAAAGTTATTCACTTCTGTGAAACCTGTTTTCAGACTTGATGCGTGCTTATTTTATATTCGTATACGTAAATTTCGTGCGAACGCAGTTTCGAGAAAGGTACCCCTGGTACTTCCATCTGAGCTAAAATAAACCATTTCAAGAAATGTTAACGAAAGTGCAAGTGACATTATAATAGCGTGAAATGATAGTTGAGTACAAGCATAGCATTTAAAAAGCATTATCCGATAAGCAATAACTGATACTGTATAGAGATAATATGAATCAAAAGTATAATCCCTCACCACCAACATCATACTTGCAATCTTATGACCAAAATCTGTTTGAATAGGTAGAACGAATATTTCCAGTCAGTAAAACTGACTAACTGATGTAATTTTAACGCCATTCTGGCAAAACAATTCCATTGAATGTTGCACTGTAAATCAAGACTCGACTGTATTCTGGGACCGTATTCACAAACCATTCATAAGATCATTCATAGTCTCATGTCTGAGTTTTACTAAAATTGAAAGTAACACAACTTCTGATTGGCTAAACCGAATGGTTTAGCCAGTCAGAAGCTGTGTTACTTTCAAATCTAGAAAATTCTTGAGGGTTACACAAAAACTGTTCTAAAGATTGGTTGGTGAACACAGATGCTGATCTAGATCCACCGAATCTACAGAATGATTATCGATTCGTCACTAGACTTTGTTAATCATACTTTTTTTTTTACCTGTTTCGCAAAGAAATCCTGTGTAACCAGGCACACACGTGCATGAAAATGCACTGACCTCATCGTTGCAAACTGCCTGGTTTTGGCATGGGTTACTTTCACATTCATTGATATCTGTTCTTCCAAACAAATAAACAAAAATTGGCTTTACTATGAATGAATTATTTTGCTATAAATTCTTTTACATTATGTTTTTATGCTTATTATGCTCTACCAGTTACCACATTGAATGACCACAACACTGTCACGTACGGTAATATGTTTTCTACCCTTCCCAAATAAAGTTTCAATATCTCAGTTACAGTTATTTTTTCGTCTACTAATACTTTCAAATTAGACAAATCTAATATTCTATCGTTTGGTTATGAATTTTAAATAGATTTTACTTTTTTCGGGTTCTAAAATTAGACCTTTGTTACGTTCGCAGCTAATCCTGGTAAAAAAAATAGCATCAAGTAGTGGACGATGTCGATCAAAGATCAAACGGCACGTCTTGTGCAGTCTGATCTTGATCTACACCGTACGCAATAGCTATTCATGGCGACATTTTGGCAGTGAAAAAGTTAAACATTTTTCGAGGTCTGATATATAGGATCTGACATGAGTGGGATTTATTAAACGAGTCTAGGGAAATGTTATTAAGCGAGCCTTTGGCGAGCTTAATAACATTTTTCCTTGACAAGTATAATAAAATTTTATCTCAAACGCCAACGAATGTCAGATTCTTTTTATCACATAACCATAATTTACGAAATATAGATCAGGTGATGCAAAACCATTTATAGATGCACCCGCGGTAATATCAATAAAACCCATTCACTTCTATGAAATACGTACAAAAGACGTCAAAAATGACGTAATACAAATGATATCAAACGTGTATAAGATAAGAAAATTCGTAATGGGTATATTACACTGAAAACAAGGGAGGTTTAAGAAATAATCTTCTTTCTATCGTGGTTTATCGTTCAATAAACCACGGTTGTGAGTTATGAGACACAATAAATAATCCACGAGGGCGATAGCCCGCGTAGTTTATTCATTGCGCCTCATAACTCACAATGTGGTTTAACAGTGTCCGATAATGAAAATTTCGTTACCCTATGATAGACCAATGGAGTTTCAGAGGCCTATGGTTTACTGAACGATAAACCACGATAGAAAGAAGATTGTTTCGATTCTAACATGATCAGCTCTTTATCAAAGGAAAACAAGTTCATACTTTTCTAGTACAGGAGCGGATGCAGATAATATTCCCTTGAATAAACCATGGCTGTTCCAGTTACTAACCAAAACAAAACCATAGGCACTTGGTTTCCATGACTTTAAATTTCACAACTTACATTTATTTCTGTATATTATAAATACTAGAAGGTTTCGCAGCAGCCATGTTTTAAAGCAACGGAAGTTCGTTCAAATTACACCGGTTCCCGAATCGTCGCATAGCGAACATTGCAAAAACGGGTACCTAGGTAATTTAAACATACCGTTCACTTTAACTTCATAAATATTGCAAAGTAAATGCTTTATAATTTGGTATGAATAACACACAGCTAAAATAAAGTAAGTTTATTTAAAAGTCCGAAATAACCGTGATACCCGTATTGTAGATCTTCGCTATGCAACGATTCGGGAACCGGTGTAATTTGAACGAACTTCCGTTGCTTTAAAACATGGCTGCTGCGAAACCTTCTAGTATTTATGATACACAGAAATAAATGTAAGTTGTAAAATTTAAAGTCATGGAAACCAAGTGCCTATGAACAAAACCCCAATGCCCGGTCGGTAAATACAAAAAGTATCAAAAGTTCAATAAAACCTTAGGCATCGAACAGAACATCAAAAAATCCTACCGTTTTACTGTTATATTTTCTCCCTTTCAAATAACAAAGAAGAATGAATGCATCGTCAAGTACTGGAATCGCAGTCGCTTCGAATGCTCTGAATATTACTCCACCCACTCCCACCCCAACTTCCAATGCAACACCGGCTAGTTTTGAACTAACGTTCACCATGAAAGACACCTGATTTATATATCTTTACCGGTAACATTTCAAAAAGTTTCATCCTTGTCAATTTTTATTAAAAAAAATGTTAATTTCGGTAAATCCTCGAGTTTTTCCTTCGTCCTTGGTCGAGTATCGGAAAATTGACGATTTGTTTACGTCAACTGACATTCAGCGATAAAATATCGGAGGGCGCAGACATGGAACAGCCACAAGCGACTAACTTTATACAGAATGACGTCACTCTATATAGAATGAGGTAGATTTTACCACGATTTCGTTGGACTGTGTTAATAGAGCCGAATTCACGTGTCATGTTAGAATATGTGATAAATTACAGTTCCAATGCAAATGGATATAACTGTACAGTTTATGGTTTAGTAGTACGTGGCGGAAGAAGTAGATCAAAGATCAGGGTCTGTATATACCTACCTTGCTTCAGAACTTTTTTGAACTTATTATTCAGAATTTTCTAAATTTGAAAGTAACTCGACTTCTGATTGGCTAAACTATTTAGTTTAGCCAATCTGAAGTTGTGTAACTTTCAAATTTAGAAAGTCTTAGAAAATATGACTGAGAATGCTCTTACGAATGGTGGATGAATACGGACCAACATTTACTACATGTATGCTTCTGAAATTTTATGAATCAATTACAACTAAAATTTAATAAAGTAGGCTATGGGAAGCTTTCCGTGACAGACCTAGAAAGAACTTATCATTTAACGCTTAGTTAGCAAAAAAAAAAAAAAATAGCAACAATACTCAAATATATTACAAGCAAGTAATACTGTCCAAAACAATGAGATTTGTCTATGAAAGGGTACAAAGCACTCTGGAAGAGGAAAAATGTTGTTTTATTCGTAATTTCTCTTTTATCTACGCTGTTTTCAAAGGCCGTCTTTCTTAGAACATGTTAAAAACATACGGTCGTTTGATACAGGGTAAATCTTTATTTCGGGTTCATTGTACGTATGAGATATGTTCTGTGAAAATGGGGTTAAATGCATGTTTGTAATACACTATACCAAGCAAGTTGTCGCATAAGACAGACACATGTACTATGCCTAAAATCGACTGAACCACGAGGTAAAATGAGGTAGAAATGGTCATTGAACAAGCGGAAAATTTACCAATAGCAAAAAATTTCGACTCAGGTCAGCCTGCGCGGACTGCGCAGGCTGCCCTGAATCGGATTTTTTTTTTTGCAGATGCATTAAGCCCCCATTTCACAGAGCATAGGTCAATAATTTTCAACATGAAACTGTGATTACCTATTTCACAATAATCGCCTTCATATCCAGGCAAACAAGAGCAGCTGTAACTGTTTATTCCGTCCATACATATAGCATCATTACGACAGGAATTCGTGTCGCACTCGTCTATATCTAGGAACAACATTGATTGGTTGATTAATTGATTGATGAATGGATGGATGGATGGATGGATGAACTGGTTGATTGGTTGGTTGGTTTATCGAGCGAGCGAGGGAGGGAGGGAGGGAGGGAGTGAGTGAGTGAGTGAATGAATGAGTGAGTGAGCGAGTGAGTGAGTGATAACGTCATTGGTTATTTGTTAGATTGAGGTAATGGACAGCATGGTTGCTTGATCAAAATGTACGTTTGTAGCAATTTGATCTCGATCCCGTCCCAAAAAAAAGCTACCCGAAGCGGTCGTGTTCTATAGAGGATGAACTCATCGATATTCGGAAAAACAGTGTATGGTACTGTCATTTTAGACATGAATAAGCCAAACCGTACTCATAAATAAATAGCAACATACAGATTTCAGGTACATTTTTTAAACTTCACTGTTCATAATTCACTCACTGCTGCCCAAACCATTTTCTATGTCTTAAGTCTTTCAGTGTTATGGACTATATCTGACAATAATTTCTGCCGACGGCATAAGTCTAGATCAGACTGTACAGAATGAACAGTCTGATTTTGAATTACAATCTATGACAAATGATCTCTAACTTCCAGTGGGATTGTATCAATAACTCTCGAAAACCAAAAGTAGCAGAATTTGCTTATTAGGCAGAGAACGCGATACAGCCATGTTACAAACAGCCCCCCACCAAATAAAGGGACTTTCTTGTCATGAACGAGAATCAAGAAATGGTGTAGATCTAAGATCAGATTGCACGTTTGCTGTCTATTCCTACTCTTAGAAATGAAAATATTGTCAAGCAACTACAGAAATATTCTTCGCAAAGGTCTCTATAAAACAAATTGGTCAAAGACCGAATTCGATTCCCTGCTAATGATGCTGTCATATACAAATAATCGGAATGATTTACAAACCAAGTACAAGGTATAAATATATTCAACTGATATCTATACCTGTTTCACAGAAGGCGCCCTCATATCCAGGAGCACATACACATGTATATGAGTTCACGCCGTCCTCGCAAAATGCCTCATGTTGACAAATATTCGTCACACATTCATCTACATCTAAACAATACAGAATAAAATGGCTAGAACGCTGACAAACATTGCTAAAATTTGCCCTATCTTTCTGTTTTGGTCATAATTAATGCTGTAATCAAACTGATAAACAAAACAAAACTCTTGGCGGAAGAAGTTGGTAAACATACATTCCTAATGACTTTATCCCATTTTAAAACAAATATGTACAAAAATTCCAGAGTGTTTTAAAAATACCTTTCAAAAGGTGACAAAATTAATAAACCTAAACTGCCTACGTAATTTCATGGATGTTACATCTAAACCCTTTTCTTAAACTCCCTTTTTTTGGGTGGTAAAAGTTGTCAAAAATGAACATTAATTTTGCAAATTTTTTACTTAGAAGTATTTACGTCAAATTAAAGCATATCAATAAGATAAGGACCTAACTCAGCAACAAAATCATAAAGGTGTGCGGGCATTCGAGTATAAAATAAAGAGACTTGATAAAATTAAAATTGTCATTCGTATCTAACATATTATACCGAATGTAAACAGCTGTAATACATATTGAAAATAATGTTTGTATATTATGTAGAAAATAGAAATAAAGTTGGAAAAAAAAAAGTCATTCACTGTGCTATAGAGCAGATGTCAAAAAGCTTTTAACTGTTTTCTTGCCATGTCTATATTGTTGACTAAAATATAGAAGAGAACTTTCAGTTAAATTTGTTGGCACTTAATTAATATGAAATCACTGAAACCGTTAGCAGAGGAGCGGATAGTATAGACAAAGATCAGACTGCACGTTTTTGTTTACAGTCTCTGTAAAAAACAGCGACTCTTGCTTTCTGAAGGATACGGTTTAATAAGTATTCAATCACTGTTTTAGGAAGGTCGAAAATACCTGTCTCACAAAATGTTCCTTCAAAACCCGGTGGACAGACACATTCATATGTACTTATACCGTCTTTGCATGCGGCACCATGTTGACAAATATTGCTCAAACACTCATCAATATCTGAAAATGTTTTAGGGCCAAAATATATCTTCTTTTCATTCTGATGTCATTGTTAGATTTTCTTGTATGTGAATTCTAGATAACGCCATTGACATAACACATCTATTACACTGCAACGTCATTATCAGAGTTTATGTATATCTATTCCATTCTAACGCCATTCCTAGGGCCAATTTATTGCACACTAGTGCCTTTGTCAGAGTATATGAGCCATGCTCTGACAAAATGGAGCTTAATGCATCTCTGTGATGCAGGATACCAAACAAGTAATCACATGATCGTAGATCCGTAAAGTCCATTTTGTCTAACAATCAATAGAATCATTTTGTAGACTAGTCCTTTGACATACGGAAAATTGACCAATAGCGAAAAGTTTCGGCCCAGGTCAGCCTACGCGGACTGCGCAGGCTGACCTGGGTCGATACTTTTCGCAGATGCGTTAAGCCCCCTTTTAACAGTGCATGGCTCATTTCTATTGCATTCTACTTGTATTGTCAGAGTAAATTTATCTTATTCTACAGTTTTTGTATCGGTATGCCTATGTCACTCTAATGTAATTGTCAGAGTATATCTCTTTACAATAGATACTGTCATTGTCAGAGTATATCTATTGCATTCTACTTTCAATTTCGGAGTATATCTGTTCAATTCTAGAGTTTTTGTACCAGTATGCATATGGTACTCTAATGTTATCGTCAGAGTATATCTATTACAATAGATATTGTCATTGCAAAGGTATATCTATTCCATTCTAAAGTGATTGTCAGCATATATCTTTTGCACTCTTATGTCATTGTCAGAGTGTATCGTTTGCACTCTAGTGTCATTGGCAGAGGTTATCTGTATTTCATTCTCATGTAATTGTCAGAGAATACCTATTGCAATCTACTGTCATTGTCAGGGTATACGTATCTGTTGCATTCTAAAGTCATTGGCAGAGTATATCTATATTTCACTTTAATATCATTTTCAGGGTATAACAATTGCACTTTACTGTCATCGTCAGAGTATACTGCTCACTGCATTCATCATCAGAGCATATCTGTTGCACTCAACTGTCGTGTATATCTTTTGCATTCTAATACAATTCCCAGTATTTATCTTTTAAATCTACGGTCATCGTCAGAGTGTATCTATTGCTTTCTAATGTCATTTTCAGAGAATATCTACAGCACTATAGGAGGTCTACTGTAATTGTCGGAGATTCAGATACCGGTAGTAGCAGCGACTAACAATTAACACTTCGCTGGCCAACATTTTCCTCTGACACTTTATCATGTGCAGAAGCTAAATCCCTTTTCACGTTCCTAAAAGATAGATATCATGTCCTTGAAAACAAACGGAAAAAAAAAATGTAAGAAACTTCTTTTCCTTTAATATTACTTCATGAATTGAATATCTATGGTAAAATGATCCTTCCATGAAAATATCTTAAACAAATATTTAAGTTTTAATGATAATACCTTTTTCACAATACTGTCCCTCATAGCCCGACGTACATACACATGTAAAAGTGTTTATACCGTCCTTACACCCTGCACCATTCTGACATAGATTGTTCTCACACTCGTCGATATCTAGTGGAAAGAGTGATTGGTGAATATGTTAAAGTTTTTGGAAAGTACCTAGCATTAAAACCCTTGACGCTTGATTGATTGATTGCATGGTGTTTAACGCCGTTTTCAACATTATTTCAGTTATATCGCGGCGGCCAGTACACCTATCCATGCTTTCCTGGAGTCTCTTTTACCAGTACTCCGCACAATTTTCTTTCCAAGCCACTGGCTGCTTTCCCACATAATCATTGTCGAAACAATGGTCAGCGATGGGAGAGGAATGAATCCTGTCGCAGTGACTATCATCAATCCTCGGAAAGAGATTGGCCGAGCCAGGGGTCGTAGCCAGGGATTGAACCCTGGACCCCGTGTTCTCAAGTCCTGCACGCTACCGACTGAGCTACCGGGGCTCGGCCCTTTGACGCTTGACCATGCAAACTGTCCTGAGTTTTAACCCTTATCTTGCTAAATAACTAAAATGAAATTTTCAGTTCGATAATAAAAACCCAAATATTGAAATTTCAAGGTTATGTTTTGGGGAATAATATCTTCTTCTCGGACAGTGTAGATCCAAGATCAGACTGCACGTTCTGTGCAGTCTGATCTTGATCTATACTGTCCGCAAAAGGTCAGTGAGTCGCGCTTAGCAGCCTAAGGGTTAACTACCCTTAACTCTCATCCTACAAACTAAGTGAAAAGAAAGTTTTAAGCCGATAGTAAATACACATTATTTGCTATTTCAAAGGGTATTTTTTGGGGGGAAGTATGTCCTTCTCGGACAGTGTAGATCAAGATCAGACTGCACAGAACGTGCAGTCTGATCTTTGATAACCAGAATAACCAGTGTCATTCCCCCGACATGATGCCCCATTTACGCAGTTATTGTTCTCACACCGGTCTATCTCTGAAGTAAGGCAAAAACACTCGTCCTAGAGATCTATCTATAAAACGTTCTGTGCAGTCTGATCTTGATCTACACTGTCCGCAATAGGTCAATGAGTCGCGCTTAGCAGCCTAAAGGTTAAGACGAAGGCTTTGAAAACATTGTAGGAAAAGTAGAAAATGCTGCTTACCAGCATTAACTTCTGGTCCCACGATTTTTTTCTTTGTTATCAAAAACAAATCCTACAAAAAATAAACTTTGTCTTGGATCTGTAACCATTAACATTAGTTTTTATTGGGGAAAGAAAGGGGAAAGTAAGAAAGAAACAAAAAAAAGATTTTAAAAATGGGCTCTATCCTTACTACATTTCTATCTTGACTTCTGAATGCAATAAGGTTTATCAAAATATCCTAGTTATTGGATATCCAAGACCAGATTGCATAAGACATATTGCTCGGTCTTGGATCTCAAAGTTTGCTTCATTGAAATAGCAGGTTGAAAGGTTTATAACAATGATGATATATTGATTGCTTTTCCCATCAGTTTCCATGGTATTATGTTTATGAACTGGTTCTGGGACAATGTTAGTGATTTGATGAGATGTAGGCTTTTGCAGCTTCTGTGATTTCATCATTACAATTGCAATGCCTTACGCTGACATCATATGTATATGGCTTGCATCACGCGAAAAGGGGCATTCGGACATTTGCGTAAAGTGTCGTCTCGGATCAGCCTGCGCAGTCCGCGCAGGCTAACCCGAGACGGCACTTTACGACTACATTAGATTTTGTTCTTCAGTAGACTTGAGCAAATCAGAAAATTACAGAAGAACGGGAAGTGTTGTTTCGGATTAGCCTGCGCGGACTGCGCAGGCTGATCCGAGACGACACTTTACGCAAATGTCCGAATGTCCCTTTACGCGTGTTGCAGACCATATCTATTTGTTTGTAATGCTCAAACTCTGCGTTGCTTTTATTCATTTATTCATTTATTTATTTATTTATTTATTTTCGTTATTTCCTAATTCTAACAATCAACTGCCATGAGAAAAAAAGTACATTTACCGTTTTCACAAAACCTGCCTTCATATCCCTGAACACAGATACAAGAATAACCAGAGTCATTCCCCCGACATGATGCCCCATTTACGCAGTTATTGTTCTCACACCGGTCTATGTCTGAAGTAAGGCAAAAACACTCGTCCTAGAGATCTATCTATGAAACGTTCTGTGCTTTGAGCCGCACCAGTATGTGTAAGAATTTGTGGCTACATTTAGGAAACGTTGAAAAGAACCATACAAAATCTCAAGAAGTACGCATGTTTTTCAATATGTTCTACCTCAAACATTTTGGATTTTATAACCTAGAATGTACCCAAGTCTTATAGTATCATTACGTTATGGTCATGAATTAAAGATTTGGACAATGACTCATAAATCACTTGAGGCATTACCAGACAGGAAATTGACAAGTTGGATTCTTTACAAAAGAAGCCATGAGAGGTCAGTACCCATGTTTTCAAATAGTTTAATGTCAATATATTTTGGTACATGTAAACAAACAAGTAAAAAAGCCGCCGCGTAGAAACCTCTTATGCTTTACATGACGGTCGTTTGACCCTCTTTCCGCGTTTACAAGTCGCATGATCTTGTCCAGCGGTCTTCTTTCTCTTTTTTTAACGAAATTCTTCTTATTTTTTCTTCTGCTTAGATTTATTTGCTTATTGAAAAATTACAATTATTTGAGAGGTCATTTGCAACCATGGCAAATCAATATAACAAATCTTTTCTGAAATTCGTCATATAAAAATAAACCACGTCTATTTCCTGTTTCGGTTTTTTGATTTCGCTTTATTTACAAAACCATGACGAAACAGACTGTGTATCAGAACAATTTCGCAAGAAAAATGGATTTAGACAGCAAATTAGGTGGCAGTCTGCCTTTTAAACTCACCACTGTTGGAGAGGTCTCTCCAATAACACAAAATTGGCTTGTATTACTCGGACAAATTGACCTGAAACTGACCTCTATGGAATGATTAATTAGTGAATATTTTAATCTTCGCGTATAGTCGGACGGTACGGAAATTCTATTAACGGTAAATATGGGGTTTAATCCTTTCAGGGCCATAATGAAAATATAAAGATTTTTCAGGATGACATGGATCAACATGAGACTGCACAGAAAGTGCATCTTTAAATCAATGTCATCCGCCACGTATTACCAATCTAAACCAACAAAATCATGGTTATTTCAGGTGTTTTATTATTCTTTAAAGTCAAGATAAATCTATTAGACGCATAAAGAGTTGAAAATCGTTCTCATAGTACCTGCATTCAGACGACAATAGCCGAAGCTAAGTTTGGACAATAATTCAATCGTGTAATATATATGGTAATAGAGGTCATTATTTCATGTCAGTTTGTTCGAGTAATACAACTGTTTGATTGGCTGTAACATGCATCCGGGGTATGTATTCACCAACCATTCTTATGAACGTGCTTAGTCTTATTCTACAAGATTTTTCTGAAATCGAACGTAACACAACTTCTGATTGGCTAAACCATTTGGTTTAGCCATTCAGAAGTTGTATTACTTTCGGATTTAAAGATTATTGAAGAAGAAAACTAAGAACGTTCTTAAGAATGGTTGGTAATACTGACCCTGTTTTCGTTGATCTTACAATTATTCAGGAAGAAGGATTATGAGATTACACTGTAAAATGAGATAACGTGATGTCTGTATACAGAGTTTTCCATATCGCTATTACTTAATCATGTTAAACTTGAGAACTGGCAGAGACATCACAAAATGCATAATACTGAGGGGGCCGGTACTCCCCAACCATTCTTATTTACATTCTTGTTCTAATTAATGAGAATTTTCTAAATTCCAAAGTAACGCACTTTCTGAATACCTAAACCAAATGCATCAGCTATCAGAAATAGCGTTACTTTTAAAAACAAGAATATGACGAGAATAATTGGTAAATAAGGGCCATGGCAACTGTTTGTGAAATATAGAATGCTATGCAATCATGCAGTATAATACTAGTGCTCATCTTACATATAAACAAATATATACATGATATATGAAAATTAAACGACAGTTGAATGTCAAACTGTCATAAGCTACATAGTATTTCAAAGATAAAATCTGTCGTGCCCTGTGCCATTCTTTTTTCAAACAGTGGTGTATCTCAACCTGCTTGTTTGCCATTTTAACACTTAACTTGCTAAAAACGTTACATCAAACTTTCAAGAAGATAATAAACACACGAGTAATGTTGTTTCAAACTTATTTTTTGGAGATAAATGTCTCCTTATCAGACAGTGTAGAGCCAAGATCAGACTGCCCATTCTGTGCAGTCTGATCCTGATCTACACTATCCGCAAAAGGTCAGTGAGTCATGCTTAGCAGCCTTAGGGTGAAATGAACAGCCAAATTATGCAATTTGCACATAGAAAGCAAAGTAATATCTAACAGTATTTCACAAAGTAACCAGTTGAAAGCGATTATTCAAATAAGGCAGAATTCCTAAGCACCAATAGCTAAGCACCCCTACCACATCACATAATTATATAGATTGTACAATACCTGCTTCACAAGTTGGACCTTCAAACCCAGATGTACAATTACATGTAAATTCGTTAATACCATCTTTACATGAAGCACCATTTTTACATGGACCAGAGGCACAGTCGTCGATATCTATAAAAGATGAAAATGAAAGTTCAGACTCTGAGATTTGTAATTAAATATTTCGCTTGAAATGCTGACACCTGCTCACGTGTATGTTTGCAAACAGCTAAGGTACATGTACGTATATACGTAAGGAACTAACGGATTATCCCGTATCCTGCCTGTCAAGAATCATGGTTGTCTGGCCGTTGTCTCTTTTCTTATCCAATACTTACCTAATGTTTTAGCACAACATTACCCTTTCAAATTGAACATCGAATCATGACCAACCGTTCATTTCGTTAATATTCAGTAAACGGGATGAAAGTTTGCAAAGTGATTCCGGTGGTCACGTGGACAATAGCATGCGAGTCCATTGACATCGTGTCTGTACAGGTGGCGCAAGGGGTAACAGCTAATATCTAAACACATGTACCGCCACTTTTGTGTGTCTCAAACAGAAGATACTAGTACATATGCTTTAAACTACGTACCTGTTTCACACGTAGGTCCCTCATATCCAGCAGTACAGTTACATGTGAATTCATTGACACCGTCTGTACAGGAGGCGCCATTTTTACATGGACCAGAGTCACAGTCGTCAATATCTGAAGGATTGAACAAGATGTGTGTACAAATTTTGGACACGAAAGACAGCTGTATACAGAAATAAGGTTCGCTCTTAATTTAAATCTCTAATTACTCAGTAATACAAAAAAGTACATCTTCGCCATCACCTTCAGGAACTCAAAGGATTTATGTTTTCATTTTTTTTAGGACATGGTGTTAATGACCATACCTGTTTCACATGTGGGTCCCTCATATCCAGCAGTACAGTTACATGTGAATTCATTGACACCGTCTGTACAGGAGCCGCCATTTTTACACGGACCGGAATCACAGTCGTCAATATCTGAAGGATTGAAAATGAGTGTATACAATTTGGAAAACAAAAATAGCTCTACACAGAAATAAGGTTTGCTCTTAATTCAAACTATTAATTACAACGGTAATACAAAAAAAAAGATAATACATCTTCGCCAACAGCTTCAGAAACTAAAAAATAATATCTTCTAAATCTTTTAAGTACTTCCTTTTCATGATCATACCTGTTTCACAAGTGGGTCCCTCATACCCAGCAGTACAGTTACATGTAAAATCATTGACACCGTCTGTACAAGATGCGTCATTTTTACATGGACCGGAAGCACAGTCGTTAATATCTGAAATAGTAATAAAAAGAAAATAACTTACAACAAGCCGGGTTTTTTTTTAACAATCTGTGTCAATCTATATGGCTTGCAACACACGAAAAGGGGCATTCGGACATTTGCGTAAAGTGTCGTCTCGGATCAGCCTGCGCAGTCCGCGCAGGCTAATCCGAGACGGCACTTTACGACTACATTAGATTTTGTGCTACAGTAGACTTGCGCAAAACAGAAAATTATATAAAAACGGAAAGTGTCGTTTCGGATTAGCCTGCGCGGACTGCGCAGGCTGATCCGAGACGACACTTGAGGCAAATGTCCGAATTCCCCTTTTCGCGTGTTGGAAGCCATATATAAAAAGGAAGTGGGCCATATTATTGCAAAAGGGGGCTTAACGGATCTCCGTGATTTGCAACACCAAACAAGTCAACACATAATTATGGATCTATAAAATCCATTTCGTCTTACACCCGACTGAATAATGAGGTAGACTGGTCCTTTGACATGCAGAAAATTGACCCAAATGCAAAAAGTTTCGACCCATGTCAGCTGCACGGACTGCGGCTGACATTGGCTCATACTTTTTGCAGATGCGTCAAGCCTCTTTTCACTTAGCATGGCTGAAGTAGAATTTATGGGCGCACTACTAAGTTACTTGAAGATTCCATTACTCATACATTTATGTTCAACGATAGATAAATTTATACAAGATACCTGTTTCACATGTAGGTCCCTCATACCCAGCAGTACAGTTACATGTAAATTCATTGACACCGTCTGTACAGGAGGCGCCATTTTTACATGGACCGGAAGCACAGTCGTCAAAATCTGAAACGGTTTATGAACGACGAAACATTGTATTAAAGCAGCCTTTTCAAAACTCCTTTTCGACTTTTATATGTGTCAAACAACTGGGAGAAAAGGGTTTAATGCATCTTCGTAATACATTTTACTAAGCAAGTCGTCAATAAAATGGATCCATTTTGTCTAAGAATCGTGGACTAGAATGGTCTTTTGACATGTAGAAAATTTTAACAAAATAAATACAGTAAATTTAACATGTTATATGAGTCATGAGCACATAATGAAGAGTTAAAAAGATGCATGTCATGAGAAATTAATCTCTTGATCTGTCTCCTCGGCTATTTCAAGTTTTGAAATCTTTTTTCCCGCATCTTCCATTTACGTTTTCTGTTTCTTTACATTTTTTGTACAGAAATACCTCTGGTTATTCTTACTCTGTCCGACTGTTGTCACTGTGCACTGTCCTTTGAATTCTTACTTTGTCCAAGCCTATTCCTACTCTGCGAGCAGACCATAATATTGGCCTGCAACATGCAAAAAGGGGCATTTGGACATTTGCGGAAAGTGTCTTTCCGGATCAGCCTGCGCATTCCGCGCAGGCTTATCCGAGACAGCAATTTACGTCAACATTAGATTTTGTCCCACAGTATACTTGCGTGAAACAGAAAATCACACACGATCGGAAAGTGTCGTCTCGGATCAGCCTGCGCGGACTGCGCAGGTTGATCCGAGACAACACTTTACGCAAATGTCCGAATGTTACAGGCCATATCTGATCTATACGATATATATCCCTCGTGCAATCCTAGAATTGTCCGGTACAATTCCAATCGGAGGACCCAGGCGGACAAAGCTACTTTGCGCAGGACGATTCCAAAATTGTACCGATTCTTACTTTACGCCGAACATATACATGTACATGTACATTTTGTTTGCAACCGCCACAAGAAAAAAGAAGTACAAAGCAACCAAGCGTAATAGGGTTTTGTTTAATTTTACCAAATTTATTTTCTCGCACATGTATATGTGTGTTTACCAGTAGATACATATACTTTATAGCATACCTGTTTCACAAGTAGGTCCTTCATATCCCGCGGTACAGTTACATATAAACTCGTTTACACCATCTTGACAGGAGGCGCCATTTTTACATGGACCAGAAGCACAGTCGTCAATATCTGAAAAGATACACCAAAGACGTAAATTTATAACAAGGCTGCTTTTTCAAAACTTTTATTGACTAAAATACAGTCGTCAGTTTCTAATGCACATAACGCCGAAAAACAAGGTGTACAGGACAGCTGGCTAGTGTTGAAATATCAAAACATCCATAAAGTACAAAAGTAGATCCATGTATTTAACACATATTACATTTTTCACATATAAGTACCTCATGTTCAGCAGTACAGTTACATGTGATACCGTCTGTACACGAGGGGCCACACTAATATGGAGCGAAAGCACAGTCGTCAATATCTGAGAAAGTACATGAATGATACCAACTTATTACAAAGAAGCCTTTTCAAGATTCCTTATTGACTTATATGCTTTCGTTTCTTCCTTCACCAAACAGAAGTACAGAACAGCCTGGCGATAATTATGATATGTCTTAAAATTACGCAAAGTTTCTTTTATTCCTATATACAACAGCATAGACGATACCTGTTTCACATGTGGGTCCCTCATATCCATCAGTACAGTTACATGTGAATTCATTAACACCGTCTGTGCAGGAGGCGTCGTTTTTACATGGACCGGAGGCACAGTCGTCAATATCTGAAATGAAAGATACCAAAGTTTAATAAAGCACTCCTTTTCAAAACTATTTTTGACTTAAATACATTTGAGTCACAGTCATCAATATCTGAAGGATTGAACAAGATGTGTGTACAAATTTGGTACACAAAAAACAGCTGTAGACAGAAATTAGGTTCGCTCTTATTTTAGATCACTAATCACACCAGTAATACAAAAATAAAATTCGTCATCGCCAAAAGCTTCAGGTACTCAAAAAAATTGTTTTAAATCTTATAAGTGCATGGTGTTAATGACCATACTTGTTTCACAGGTAGGTCCCTCATACCCAGCAGTACAGTTACATGTAAATTCATAAACACCGTCTGTGCAGGAGGCGCCATTTTTACATGGACCGGAAGCACAGTCGTCAATATCTGAATAGGGTAAAGAAAAATGCCATGTATTGTACTATTTAAAGCACCTCTTTTCAAAATTCTTCATCATAATTTGAGCCATGCTCTGTGAAAAGGTGGTTTGATACATCTGCAAAAAGGATCGGCCCATGTCAGCCTGCGCAGTCCGCGCAGGCTGACATGTGTCGAACATTTTTGCTTTAGGTATATTTTCTGCATGGCCAAAGATCATTCTACCTCAGGAATCAGCTGGCTGTTCTGTTAGACAAAATGGATTTTTCGGATCCATAATGCATCACGGAGATGTATTAAACCCCCTTTTGCCACAGCATGGCTCATTTTAGTGCTTCTTTCACACACAAAAAAAAAAAAAAAAAAAAAACAGAGATACCCAGCAATCAGGAGATACGAGCTATTTTCAAATTCCTCAAAGTTTGTTTTATTCGTATGTACAGCAGTAAATTCATACATTAAAGAAGATACCTGTTTCACAAGTAGGTCCCTCATACCCAGCTGTACAGTTACATGTAAATGCATTGACACCGTCTGTACAGGAGGCGCCATTTTTACACGGACCGGAAGCACAATCATCGACATCTGAATAAAATAGGAATGATAGCTATAAATCGGTTCTCGTTTGGACAAACCTGGGCTTCATTCTTTTGGTCACAATCTCTTTTTATAAGTATTTCACTATTTAAGATGAACTCTTTACCTGACAAAATATTTAACTCCTAGGCTGTTAAAAACTTCAAATGAAACTTTCAAGCCGACATTAAAGGTGGCCCTTCAGATTTTGGGACGAAAATTTTACAAAGAAATCATCCTTATACTCCCAAAGCCTTTTAATTTTCATTCATAAAACCCCAGTAGCCGAAACCCATCGGACAACAAGAGAAATTAGAGATTAACTACGGCCCAGGTCGACACCGACGGGAAACACGGTCTATTTTTAAATGAACAAATCGCTCATTTACATACCGGAAGTACACAGACGAAGCTTCAAACATAGCGTTCGAAGAAGACATTATGGAAAATAATTTCATGTTTGTTATGTTATGGAATTTAAGCATCATTAGTCACGTGCCAGTCACTTGACATCCCACAATGCTTTTTTGATTTCTGGCGCGAAATCTAAAAATAACCTTAAGAGGCTACGTAGCCTTTTAAGGGAACACCATCAAAAAAAATTTTTTTTGTAATTTTATGATTCTTAATTATTGATGATTTGTATTGTTTTTTCGTATAAATTTCAGTGATATATATATTTTTTAATTTGGTGAGATGTGAAAAATCTAAATACCGACCTTTAAAACCCAATATTTGCTATTTTTAGGGTATTTTTTGGAGGAAAGATATCTCGTAATTGAACAGTATAGAGCCAAGATCAGATTGCACGTTCTGTGCAGTTTGATCTTGATCTATACTGTCCGCAAAAAGTCAGTGAGTCGCGCTTAGTAGCCTATGGTTAAAATTAGAGCTCAAAGAATGGAATTTGGCTGTGAAAGTGTAGAAAACATTATGGTGAAAAGAAGATATTGATTACTTTTCCCACAATCTTTTCTAAAGTCTTCTTCGTCGAGGTCGTTAAAACTCTCGAGAGTATGGTAAAAATTTAAACTTACTCCCAGAAGAAAAATAAATCGAAAACAGTAAAAAGGCACCGAACAGTACAGACCAAGACCAGATTGCACGAAGATGCAGACTTATCTTGCTCTAAACTCTTCGTGAAAGACAATCTAGTTGTAATGAATAGCAGTATAGGAGTATTATACAAAACAATCATTGGTCCAAAAGTGACATTAGTTCTTTTCCATATAATTACATACATACTTGCTGGAGTTGTCGTTCTTTCCTCTGGTGGGATATACTCAACCCATGGAAAGCACTGAATACTCAAATTCGAAAAGGCTGCAAAAAAAAAAAAGAGGTTGAGAGACGGGTTCTAGCAAAGTTACAGTGTCTTTGTATAACTTCTCTCGCCAAGCCGGGTAGCTTAGTCGGTAATGTATAGGGCTTGGAACCCATTGGGGTCACTGGTTCGAATTCCCAGCCTGGCAAATTTCTTTCTGAGGGTTGGTGATGGCTAGTGCGACAGGATGTATTCCCTTCTCATCATTGATCATTGTTTCGACGACAGCTACGTCTGAAAGCAGCCGGTGGCTTAGGAGGAACACTGTGCGAAGTACAGGTGAAAGAAACTCCGAGAAAAACAAGGCACTGGCCGCCGAGATATAACTGAAATAATGTTGCAAAAGGAGTTTGATACCATGCAAAAAAAAACAAGAGGGCCATGATGGCCCTAAAGTCGCTCACCTGAGTCTTTTGAACAAACATGACCCATTTTCAATCTCTTTTGAGATATCATGACAAACAATCTACTAAGCTTTCATTATTATTGGACTGAAAATTTGTCATCTAGCATGTAAACAAGCTTTTTCTAGAATTTCTCTCAGTGACCTACTTTTTAGCCAACCATACCCAATTTTCCCATTGTAGATATTATCAAAACAAAGATCCTGACCACCTTTCATTAGTATTGGACAGAAAATATGGCCTATAGAGCATACACAGGGTTTTTCTAAGATTTGACCTAGTGACATAGTTTTTGATCCAACATGAATCATTTTTTAACTCGTCCGAGATATCATCAAGACAAACATTCTGACCAAGTTTCATAAGTATCTGACTGAAAATGTAGCCTCTAGAGCGTGCACAAGGTTTTTCTAAGATTTGACCTAGTGACCTAGTTTTTGACCGGACATGACCCATTTTCAAACTCGTCAGAGAAATCATCAGGCCAAACATTCTGACCAAGTTTCAAAAGTTTTGGGCTGAAAATGTAGCCTCTAGAGCGTACACAAGGTTTTTCTAAGATTTGACCTAGTGAGCTAGTTTTTGACCCGACATGACCCATTTTCGAACTCATCCGAGGTATTATCAATACAAACATTCTGACCAAGTTTCTTGAGTATCTGACTGAAAATGTGACCTCTAGAGTGTACACAAAGTTTTTCTAAGATTTGACCTAGTTTTTGACCCGAAATGACCCAGTTTCGGACTCGTGCAAGATATTATCAAGACAAACATTCTGACCAAGTTTTAAGAGTTTCGGACTGAAAATGTGGCCTCTAGAGCGTACACAAGGTTTTTCTAAGATTTGACCTAGTGGCCTAGTTTTTGACCAGAAATGACTCATTTTCGGACTCGTCCGAGATATCATCAAGACAAACATTCTGACTAAGTTTTATGAGTATTGGGCTGAAAATGTGGCCTCTAGAGTGTGCACAAGGTTTTTCTAAGATTTGACCTAGTGACCTTGTTTTCGACCCGACAAGACCCATTTTCGAACTCGTCCGAGATATCATCAAGACAAACAATCTGACCAAGTTTCATGAGTATCGGACTGAAAATGTGACCTCTAGAGCGTACACAAGGTAAAAGTTGACGACGGACGACGCACACCGCACGACGCACGACCGACGCCGGACACAGCACGATCACTAAAGCTCACCTTGAGCACTTCGTGCTCAGGTGACCTAACAAGCAATATGTTACTAATAGAGCTGCTTATAAAATCTGTGAGATTTTCAATAAATGCATCGTGTGAGATTGCATATTAATTTACGAGCCTAAGAAAGAAGAATTGTGAAAACAATTCGGGAAAAAAGTAACCAGCATTTTCTCTTTCTCTCACATTGAACATTACCTATCCATTCAAACCATATCATTTAAGCCAGATTTAATGTGGCCTCTGTACATTTTCTTGCTTTTTGTATAGACAAGTCATCAATACTGTCGTCTGCCTGGTAAGGAATAAACAATTCAAAAGTAAGTGATACTTTGTGTGAAAAGGAGGTTCATAACATCTGCAAAAAATATCGACCCGAGTCTGCCTACGCAGTCCACGCAGGCTGAACTGGGTCAAAACTTTCTGCTATTGTTAAATTTTCTTTATATCAAAGGACCCCTCTAACTCCTGATGGAATCGTTCTAGACAAAATGGGTCCATACTATGCATCGACTTGCTTGGTGTAATGCGTTACAAAAATGTATCTAAGGCCCTATCCAAAGGCGCGACTTATGTCTGAAGACAGCTTCTTACGGGCTCTGAGACTGAGACACGAAGACCAGTCACCAATTGTGTCATTGAACTTGATGTAGCTTAGCAAGGCACTTGCTTGTAACGTCACTCCACCGTCATCATTGATTTCGCAGCCCCATTTTTCGCCACCAAGTGAGACTTCTATTCCACACTGAGTCACGGGGGCGCTCCTGGATGTGCAAAGGGAAGTAACTCGGTAAAGTTGAATCGTATAGCAAGAGCCCAAAACTAAATTTAATTTAAACCCTTAGGCAGCTAGGAGCGAGTCACTGACCCTTTGCGGACAGTGTAGATCAAGATCAGACTGCACAGAAAGTGCAGTCTGATTTTGGATCAACACTGTCCGATATGGAAATATCTTTTCTCCAAAATTTGAAATAGCATTTTTCGTGGTTTTTTTTTTGCAATCGAATTAAAAGTTTCGGTTAACTTATTTAGCAGGTTTTACATTTTTTGAATTGTTTGGTGTTTAACGCCCTTTCAACATTGTTTCAGTTATATCGCGGCGCCCAGTGCACCTATCCATGCTTTCATGGAGTTTCCTTACCAGTCCTCTGCACAATCTTCTTTCCAAGCCACTGGCTGCTTTCCCACATAACCATCGTCGAAACAGTGGTCAGCGGTGAAAGAGGAATACATTTATTAGTTTAAAAGTTAAACCAGCTCCCCTTGTCGGTCTGATGACGGTGTTTAGATAGTTCAACTTTCGGTAACTTTTCTGTAATCTAAACCAAAATCCTTGGAATGAAAAACGCGACTCGATGGACTCTTATGAACAGTTTAGACCAAGATCAGACTAGATACACAGAATGTGCAGCAAGATCTTTGATCTTAACAGGCCAAAACACTAACTGTTTCGCCCCTCCGGGTAGCTCAGTGTTTAGCGTATCTGACTCCTGAACAGGTGGTTGCAAGCTCGATACCCGGTTTGAGGCAAACTTTCTTTCCAGTGATTTTTTGCCTCTCACCTCTGATGCATGTGACAAAAGTAGTTAGTGACTTGGGAAAAAAAAGTATTGTCAATAATGGTGTGAGAAAGCCAGAAAACACATACGTAGGTGCACTGACCTCCGTGATATCATTTAAGTTGTTAAAACGGCGTAAAAACCCCGATACAGACAAACAAGGCTAATTTTTTCAGGGATAGTGACTTTGAATTCACATTTTTTTTGTCTTTTTTCACAATGCTTGTTGAATTCATCAAGCAGTTTTAGGGTAAAGATACCAAAGAAAGTCACAAAAAAAATGGGCCAAGCTCAGTGAAAATGAGGCTTAATGCATTTGCAAAAAGTATCGACCCAGGTCAGCTTGCGCAGTCCGCGCAGGCTGACCTGGACCGAACTTTTTGCTTTTGGTCAATTTCCTGCATGTCCAAGGACCATTATACCACTGGATTCAGTCGATTTTTAAACAAACTTGGTTTTACAGATCCATAATTTCATAATGTCTTGCATGGTAGACTACATTACGTAGATGCATTAAGCCCCCTTTTGCCAGAGCTTTGCTCATTTTACACACACATATACATATGTAACAGTCTCAGTTTTTACGGTAATTTCAGCGCTTTGATTTAGTATTAACTCTGTTTCAAAGCACTGAAAGTACTTTTTTGAAAGAGAGTCAAATACCAAATCAAAGCGCTGAAATTACCGTTAAAACTTAGACTGTTACCTATATATTATATGGTATTTTGAATTGTCCCTTACCTGTAGGCCACAAACACTGTGCTTGTTCCATACAAGGTAAGCGTACAATCACACTCGACCGCTTGGAATTCTGGGGCGCCTGTTGTATCTAGATAAATAGGCTGATCGACGTCCACGAAGCCGGAGTTATTTTGGCACAATAACAAACCTGTAATGATAGGTGTATATATAGGATCTGACATAAGCTGGCATTTGAGATGAAATTCTATTAAATGAGTCTAGAAAAAAGTAATTAACTCTTAACCTGCTAAATAAGTGGACGAAATTTTCAAGCTGATAGCAAAAAAAAAAAACAACAAATGTTGC
Organism: Hippopus hippopus; assembly: GCA_946811185.2. NCBI lineage: Eukaryota > Metazoa > Mollusca > Bivalvia > Cardiida > Cardiidae > Hippopus > Hippopus hippopus. The sequence goes on from OX328101.1 coordinate 19,681,780, forward strand.
TATTTCAAACGTTTTTTTTTGGGGGGGGGGGGCGCAAACGTTTTTTTTTTTTTTTTTTTTGGGGGGGGGGGCGCAATATCTCCTTATCGGACAGTGTAGATCCAAGATGCACTATGCTATAAAAGTCATCATGTAACAATGGATCCACTAAATTCATTTTGTCTAACATCCGACTTCATCATGAGCCAAAATGGTCCTTGGACATTAAGAAATCTGACCGATAGCAAAAAGTTTCGACTCGTTTCAGCCTGCGCGGACCGCGCAGGCTGACATGAGTCGATACTTCTTGCAGATGTATTAACCATCCCTTTTCACAGGGCATGCATGGCTTATATAACTAAGATGGGGTCTAATGCATCTCCAAGATGCATTATACCATACAAGTCGTCACATAGTTATGGATCCATAAAATCCATTTTGTCTAAAAACAATCCATTTTGTCAGAATAACCAGTCAGAATGTTTCTTCGACATACAAAAAAATTATAAATAGCTAAAACTTTGGATCCAGGTCAGCCTACGCGAGGTGCGCAGGCTGAAATGGGTCGACACTTTTTGCAGATGCATTATGCCCCCTTTGACAGAGCATGACACAACTAGATGTCTAATTATAGATTTCAGAATTATTACATGTACCATGGGTATTTAAATATTGGAACTGTAGGAGGGACTTTTTTTTTTGTCTAAGCAGAAAGCTTGCAGTGTCATCGTGGATATATCAGAGTGTTACGACCAACAAGTCGAAACAAAGACTTAATTCAGTCATCACAAAAGGCGAAGGGGTATTTGTGCAAGCCATAAAACTTCACTTCTTTAAAGAGGTCGGACAGCCTTTTTCGGCATAACATTAAGAAGTCGTTCAGTTGATGACATGAAGCCAATGTGGCACAAAATATAATCAAGGCTCTAGTAGACATATATGAGTCCATGCCGGAGCAGCCCCCGATGGTTACGACTATCAAGTGGCAACAACGAGCAGACGAAGTAGATTTATACGGCGAAAGCGCCAAGCTGCCGCACTCTAGGCAGCCAAACAGACTGAACCAGAGGGGGTAATTATGCTACCCTGCAAGAAGAGAGAAATAAGCACTTACTGGGGGATTCCTCCACGTAGCAGTATCTACGACCAAGTTGACCAGCTACACCTGCTGGAAGGAAAAGCACAGAACCAATCAATCAAACAATACAAGTTGCTTTATTCACTGGCCGTAACAATAGAGGTGAACATGTAATCAAACCCTGCGTAGAAAATAAAAATGTTCGTATACTTAAAACCCTAAATATCCGTGTAATACACGTTTGTAGATATATTACTGAATATGATCCATGCTCTGGCAAAAGGGTGCGTAATACATCTCCGTGATGCATCACACCAAGCAAGTCATCACATAATTATAGATCCATAAAATCAATTCAATCTGACAATAGATTGGATCATGAGGTAGAATGGTCCTTTGACATGCAGAATAGCTAAAAGTTTCGACCGCGGACTGCGCAGGCTGACCGGTGTCGATAATTTTTTCAGGTGCATAAAGCCCACCTTTCAAAGAGCATGGACCATATAGCTATAATATGAGAATAGACTGTTACAATACGGGCTAATTGTTTAGCAATTTTGCACTTTTAGTGCACGTACCATTCTATTTAAGGCCAAGTAAGTCTATACACAAACTGAAAGAGTTTCTACATAGTACTTTTCTTCTATTATTATTTTTTTTTTCCTTTTGCTTATTATTGTTATTATTGTTTAATTGATTCTAGAGGGAACCGTTAACTCGTTTCTCTGTTCCGCTTAGATTATGATACATCTACATGTAATTGGTTTGGTTTGCATTGGAGTTTAACGCCATTTTAAGGTCTACGGCCCCTAACTCGTCGGTAAACATCGACATTTTCGTAAAGGCTATTCGGCCAATCTCGGCAGCTTCCGTCTTTTAATATGAGAGTAAGGGGACCGTAGACCTACCAACTCATCGGTAAATATCGTGTAACATCGACCTTTTCGTAAAGGTTATTCGGCCAATCTCGGCAGCTTCCGTCTTTTAATATGAGAGTTAGGGGCCGTAGACCTTAACAGCTTAAGTCATATCATGGCGGTCAGTGACGCACCCATGTGTTTCCTGGCTTTCTCACACCAGTACTGACACAACTTTCTTTCCAAAGTCACTGACTACTTTTCTCACATGCATCAGAGGTGAGAGGCGAAACATGTAAATGACGAGGAACCTTGTTGTTCAAGTCAGAGAATAAAAGTATTGAATCGACAAAAAGAACCTAAATAGTTCAGACGTTTTCTTGAAAATATTAAATGAAGGTAGATTTAGCAAACATTAATTCGATACGTCATAGGTTTGCGGTTTAGCGATATTTTGTCAGCAATTATAATTGACATTAAAGTAAATGGAGTGGAAAAAAAAAATACATATATGAGCCATGTTCTGTGAAAAGGGGGCTTAATGCATTTGCGAAAAGTATCGACCCATGTCAGCCTGCGCGGAATGCGCAGGCTGACATGGGCCGATACTTTTCGTTATCTTCAAACTTTCTGCATGTGAAAGGATAATTCTACCTCATGATTCAGTCGTTTGTTTCACCAAATGAATTTTTATGGATCCATAACTTGGATGATGACTTGCTTGGTATCATGCATCACGGAGATGCATTAAGCCCCCTTTTGCCAGAGCATGGCTCATTTGATACACTGGTATTCTCTTTGGGTTGATTTTTGTAGAGTCATTGAAGCGTGCTTAAAGAGCTCGTAAGCTCTTTCACCCTTAACGAAATTATCCCATTCTTAACGACACTGAGGGAGAGGGCTTTTGAAAACATAGTGGAAAAAGGAGAAAATGCTGGATATCAGCATTTTCTCCTTTTCCCACAATGTTTTCTATCCTTTCAACGAAAAAAAAAAAAAACATATAAGCCACATTTTATTGTCTCTAAATGCTTTCAAAATGGTCGCAGTCTTAGATTTCTTCATCTGGTGAGAAGTTAAACACGCAGCAAATACAAGTTGGCTTCTTTACAAAAGAAGCCAGGAGAGGTCAGGATCAATGTTTTCAAATAGTTGGCTTTCAATTTCAATACATTTTGGTACATGTAAACAAACAAGTAAAAAAGCCGCCGCGTAGAAACCTCATATGCTTTACATGACGGTTATTTGACCTTCTTGTCGCGTTTTCAAGTCGCATGATCTTGTCCAACAGTCTTCTTTCTCTTTTTTAACGAAATTCTTCTTATTTTTTCCTCTGCTTAGATTTATTTGCTAAGTGAAAAATTACAATTATTTGAGGGGTCATTTGCAGCCATGGCAAATTAATATAGCAACTATTTTTTATGGTGGCATATTTCTGCCACGAGATACGAGATAGCTATCATGATAATTTTACAAAACTATCGCGATAAATTAAGGTTTCCTGGAAATTTATCGAGATAGTGAAAAGTTTCCTGAAAAAAATATCACGATAATATGGTGGCATATTTCTGCCGCGAGATACGAGATAGCTATCATGATAATTTAAGAGAATTATCGTGATAAAACAAAAAAATTCACGATAAAAATATCGCAATAATGCTAACTCTTATCATGATTTTTTTTGCTTTCGTGCCCACAACTGACATTCATGATATCTATAATTAGATACGGTTTCGGAATACCTTCGTATACAACCTTATGAATTCTCCTTTTCCCTGTACGGTGTCAAAGTTGTTCGTAGGAGGCATTTCGAGTCGTCTTTGTGATTTTACAGACCTCTGTCATTCGGGCATTGTCAAAATTTACCAATTAAGCTACAATTGCTAATTAATGATTCGAAATTTTACTGACTGCAATCTTATTAAAGGGTAACTCCACACCAAAATTTTCATTTCAAAATCGGATAAAACGACACTAGAGTATGTTAACAAAAATCTTGTTAGCGTTCTGTGATGTTTACTCCACGAGATATAGAGGTTTATACTTTCGGATTTTCACCTGTGTGAAAGTCGCTAATTGAAAAAACCGTGACTTCCGGTAGTTTGCCGTGATCTCACAAGTGTGAGAAGATAATTATAGTCGCTATATATGAACTAACACAGAAAATTGAGAAAACTGCATAATATTTATAAAGATATAAATCGCTATTTCACGTTTCAATCACTTGTGTACTGCAGAGTTTCAATCTCTATAGACCCGTCACACCAAACTAGGTCTTACAACGTCTTAACCCGTCCTGACATAATCGGAAAACGGGTTACGGTCGGGGATGAACGTATAATTTTGGCCTGATAATGGCTGAAGCCCCTATCTCACCAAACCTATTCCCAGAAAGTCTTAACCCGGTCAACAAAATCGAAAAACTGGATGGGATAGGACATGTAATTTCGGTCGGTAAAATGCAAACGCACTGCAGGTTATTGCCCGACCGCACTGCGTCTCTAATAGGATCGAAGTACAGCAGTTCTGTTCGTAGTACGTCCATCTCGCTTTAAGTACGTTGTTACTCCGTCTAATCACAGGACGGGATGGATGGCAAAAAATTTTGAGCGGGCTCAAAGTTCTGAAGCACCCTTCGTAAAAGGATACTAATACGCCCACTTCGTCTGAAGACAGTTTCAGTCCGATCAGCAAAAAAATTCGGAACAGAGTGAGAACGAGTTTGGCGTGACAGGGGTATATCGCTCTTACATCTACAATCATAGGAAAGAAATTTTGAATGAATTAGCTTAGTGGAGAAAGTACTTATAAAAAAGTGAATAGTTATTCTTCTGGTAACGAACATAAATATTTTGAAATTTATTTCTTGATGTTATTTCAATTGTACCACTACCTAATCAACGAGTTGTAATAGATAACTATAAAAAAAGAAATAATAAATCAAGATATTTGAATCATGCCAAAATTCTCTTCTACTAGGTCGTAGAAGGAAGAAGGAACATTGCAATGTGAAAAGGAAATCATTCGAGTTAATTTCTAAGGCTGTTTCTACCAAATATAGGACACAGTCGACCATTTAACGGTCTACAAATCCTGCGCAGTCTGATCTGGATCTACACCATCAGTGTCAGCATTTTACATGTCTCCTTCAGCTTGGAAAAAATTAAAAGCCTTGATCTGCCTTAGAAATCTTATCCTCTCTTTAACATTCACGAACAACATTAAATCCAGCACACATCCTGAATTTGCTGTTAAAGTTAAAAAAAAATTTTTTTCACTCGATCTTCATTTATTTTCCTACGTGCTTTTTTTTTCATAATCTCAAATTTGTTTCTTTCATCAACAACAACGTTAAAAGATTGTCTGAATTGCCTCCTGCCTTCCTGTCCTCCATATCATGCAGTAAACATTTTTGAACGTCTGCAAAATACAGGGTCAGTCCATTTCCTAAATACTGAGACATGTAAGGCGTACAATTTAAAAGGAAATACCAACGTGGACAAAAACTGTTTAACTGTCTTCTCCCGTGTTTCTCCCTGTAATCATATACGAGATAAGAGATGCTGACCATGAAAATGCAGCGTAAATTAAAAATTTATAACTGCGTACAAACTTTACACAAAATTTTAGTGCGCCAACCTTTTATTTTGAGAAAAGAATTGTGTGTTCCATCCATGTACAAGGACAAAGGGTTAATTCGGTGCCTCTTTTGTGATGATATCGCACCGTTGTGGTCTGACATATTTTTTTTTTACCCGGCTTGCAGCTTGATTGGTTGGTTGGTTGGTTGTATTGGGGTTTAACGCCACTTTAACAGCTAAGGTCATATCATGGCGGTCGGTGACGCACATGTTTCCTGGCTTTCTCACACCAGTACTAACACAACTTTCTTTCCAAAGCCACCGACTACTTTTCTCACATGCTTCAGCAGAGGTGAGAGGCGAAAATATGCCGGAAAGAAAGTTCGCCTCAACCGGGTATCGAACTCACAACCACCAGGTCATGAGTCCGACACGCTCACCACTGAGCCACCCGGGCGGGGCGCTAGCAGCCTGAGGTTAACAAGCACTTGTCATGAACATGTCATGTACAAAGTTACTCTTTTGTTTTCACGACCATATTGAACCCTTTTTCGTAAATAATGTAAATGGAATTTGGAATTTTGCACAGGTTAAATGGGTAAGTCGAACGTCATAACTTTTGTATTTTCCTCATTCATACGATCTTAAATTAAAAAAAAAAAAAACGCATAATCTGCTTGTCGAATTTCTTTTCTAACTACTCTCTCTCTCTCTCTCTCTCTCTCTCTCTCTCTCATGAAAGAGATGGATAATCAACAGTGAATTTACCATTTATTGCTTGCCTCATTTAAATTTCGGTGGGGCCCCATGGCTGCTGAGCGCGACTCAATGACCTTTTGCGAACAGTGTATATTAAGATCAGACTGCACAGAACATGCAATCTGATCTTATGTACAGTGTCCAATGCGGAAACATCTATTTTTGTTTCTTCAAAAACTAGCACTGTTCAAAATTTTGCAATCGGCATGGAGGTTTATTTAACCTTTTGAGGATTGATGGTAGATCTGATATTAAGCCATGTCATTTAGTTCAGACAGACAGACAGACAGACAGCAGACTGACAAATAAAAATAGTCATCTCCTGGCTCGAAATAGGGCTTAAACTCAGCACCCGGCATACGATAGGGATTTTTGTGACGAAAAAAGTCGCCTCCTGACATGAGGGAGGATAAGGCTGAGAAAAAAAAAGTACACAGAAGCCGAAATAAGAGTGGCATCACATCCGGTTTATCGAACATTTCACAAACTCGCACAGGTGAGCAAACCACATCTTGGCTTAAAACTCTCTTTCTACGATAGACATTGAAATGCGGTTTTTCTATTTTAAGATGGTTTTCATTTAAGGATTCATATATCCAAAAAAGAGATTTTGGCTGTAGTTGCCCTTTAAGTCAAAACTACCGAGTTCATCCAAATGATGAATTTTCTATTTATAGATATCGAGAAACGGATAAAACTATCACAATAATTTTATCCCGCATGTCAGCTCCGAGCACGGTGGAGAAATTTTGCGATAAAATATTAAGTTTATCGTGATATTTTTATCATGAAACTTTTCACGATCTTGATAAGATTTCCAGGAAACTTTTAATTTATCGCGATAATTTACCAAAATTATCATGATAGCTATCTCGTATCTCGTGGCAGAAATATGCCACCATACGATAAACTTAATATTTTAACGCAAAATTTCTCAATCGTGCACGAAGCTGACATGCAAGATAAAATTATCGTGATAGTTCTACCTGTTTCTCGATATCTATAAATAGAAAATTTATCATTTGGATGAACTCGGTAGTCTTTGACTTCACAAGATTGAAGTAAGTAAAAGTTCGAATAATAAATAACTGTAGCTTAATTGGTAAATATTGACAAGACTCGAAATGAACAGAAGTCTGTAAAATCACAAAGACGACTCGAAATGCCTCCTACGAACACTTTAAAACCATTCAGGGAAAAGGAGAATTCATAAGGTTGTAGACGAAGATGTTCCGAAACCGTATCTAATTATAGATACCGTGAATGTCACTTATGGGCACGAAAGTATGGTGGCATATTTCTGCCACGAGATACGAGATAGCTATCATGATAATTTTAGTAAACTATCGCGATAAATTAAAAGTTTCCTGGAAATCTTATTAAGAAAGTGAAAAGTTTCCAGATAAAAGTATCACGATAAACTAATATTTTATCGCAAAATTTCTCAACCGTGCTCGAAGCTGACATGCGAGATAAAACTATTGTGATATCTATAAATAGAAAATGCATCATTTGGATGAACTCGGTAGTTTTAACTTAAAGGGCAACTACAGCCAAAATCTCATTTTGGATATATGAATCCTTTAATGAAAACAATCTTGAAATTGAAAACCGTATTTCAATGTTATAAGCGAAAATGTAGTTGCACACCTGTGCGAGTTTGTGAAATCTGCCAGTCTGCTGTCTGTCTGTCTGAACCGAATGATGTGGCTTAATATCAGATTTACCATTAATCCTCAACAGGTTAAATAAACTTTCATGCCGATTGCAAAATTTCGAATAGTGCTAGTTTTTGGAGATACAAAAATACATATCTCCGTATTGGACACTGTACATAAGATCAGATTGCACGCTCTGTGCAGTCTGATCTTAATATACACTGTTCGGAAAAGGTCACTGAGTCGCGCTCAGCAGCCTTGGGGCCCCACAGAAATTTAAATGAGGCAAGAAATCAATGGTGAATTCACTGTTGATTATCCATCTCTTTCATACGCGCGCGCGCGAGAGAGAGAGAGAGAGAGAGAGAGAGAGAGTTGGAGGGTAGTTAGAATAGAAATTCGACAAGCAGATTATGGAATTTTTTCTTTTTTTTTTATTTAAGATCGTATGAATGAGGAAAATACAAAAGCTATGACGTTAGACTTACCCGTTTAACCTGTGTAAAATTCCAAATTCCATTGACATTTTATAAGAAAAAGGGCTCAATACGGTCGTGAAAACAAAAGAGTAACTTTGTACATGACATCTTTAGGACAAGTGTTTGTTAACCCCCAGCTGCAAGCTGGGCAAAAAAAATATGTGAGACCACCACGGTGCGATACCAACATCAAAGAGGCGCCGAATTAACCCTTTGCATTGATGGAACACACAATTCTTTTCGCAAAATAAAAAGTTGGCGCACTAAAATCTTGTGTAAAGTTTGTATGCAGTTATAAATTTTTAATTTACGCCGCATTTTTATGGTCAGCAATCTGCATCTGTTATCTTGTACATGATTACAGCGAGAAATACGGAAGAAGAGAGTTAAATAATTTTTGTCCACGTTGGTATTTCCACTTAAATTTTACGCCTTACATGTCTCAGTATGTAGGAAATGGACTGACCCTGTATTTTACAGACGATCAAAAACGTTTACTGCATGATATGGAGGGCAGGAAGGCAGGAAGGCAAGAGGCAATTCAGACAATCTTTTAACGTTGTTGTTGATGAAAGAAACAAATTTGAAATTGTGAAAAAAAACACGTAGGAAAATAAATGAAGATCAAGTGAAAAAATAAAAAATGGATTTAACTTTAATAGCAAATTCAGGATGTGTGCTGGATTTGACATTGTTCGTGAATGTTAAAGAGAGGATACGATTTCTGAGGTAGATTAAGGCTTTTAATTCTTCCCAAGCTGAAGGAGACATGTAAAATGCTGACTCTGATGGTGTAGATCAAGATCAGACTGCGCAGGATTTGTAGACCGTTCAATGATCGACGGTGTCCTATATTTGGTAGAAACAGCCTTAGAACTGTACTCGAATGACTTACTTTACACATTGCAACGTTCCTTCTTCCTTCTATCACCTAGTAGAAGAGAATTTTGGCATGTTTCAACTATCTTGAGTTATTATTTCTTTTTTATTTTTATCTATTAAAATTCGTTGATTAGGCAGTGGTATAATTGAAATAACTTCAAAAAATAAATTTCAAAATAGTTTTGTTTCCCACCAGAAGAATAACTTTTCCTTTTCATAAGTACTATCTCCACTAGGCTAATTCATTCAAAAATTTCTTTCCTATGATTGTAGTAAGATGTAAGAGCGATAGAGGTGAAAATTCTGCAGTGCACTAGTGATTTAAACGTGATAAAGCGATTTATATCTTTACGAATTTTATGCAGTTTTTTCAGTTTTCTGCGTTAGTTCATATATAGCGACCATATCTTCTCCGTGACACTTGTAACGTCACGGCAAACTGCCGGAAGTCACGATTTTTTCAATTAGCGACTGTCAGACAGGTGAAAATCCGAAGTTTAAACCTCTATATCTCGTGAAGTAAGCATCACAGAACGCTAAAAAAAAAAAAAATTGTTAACATACACTAGTATAGTTTTATCCGATTTGGAAATGAAAATTTTGGTCTGGAGTTACCCTTTAATAAGATTGCAGTGAGTAAAATTTCGAATCATTAACAATTTTTTTTGTACCTAAATTGGTAAATTTTGACAATACTCGAAATGAACACAGGTCTGTAAACACAGGTCGTCACAAAGACGACTCGAAATGCCTCCTACGAACAACTTTAAAACCATCCATGGAAAAGGAGAATTCATAAGGTTGTAGACGAAGGTGTTCCGAAACCGTATCTAATTATAGGTACCATGAATGTCAGTTGTAGGCACGAAAGCAGAAAAAATCATGATAAGAGTTAGAATTATCGCGATATTTTTATCATGAAAATTTTTGTTTTATCACGATACTTCTCTTAAGTTATCATGATAGCTATCTCGTATCTCGCGGCAGAAATATGCCACCATACGAAAGCAAAAAAAATCATGATAACAGGTAGAATTATCGCGATATTTTTATCGTGAAAAATTTTATTATCTAGATAATATTTCCAGGAAACTTTGTTTTATCACGATAGTTTTCTAAAATTATCATGATAGCTATCTCGTATCTCGCGGCAGAAATATGGCACCATAATTTTTTTCTGAAATTCGTCATATAAAAATAAACCACGTCTATTTCCTGTTTCGGTTTTTTGATTTCGCTTTATTTACAAAACCATGACGAAACAGACTGTGTATCAGAACAATTTCGCAAGAAAAATGGACTTAGACAGCAAATTCTGTGGCAGTCTGCCTTTTGAACTCACCACTGTTGGAGAGGTCTGATGACCTCTCAAATAACTGCTCCGAGCCCAATAGCTCAGTCAGTAATGTCCAAGGCTTAAAACCTGGGGTCGCTGCTTTGGATCCCAAGCTCGGTCAACTTCTCTCCGAGGACTTATGACAGTCATTGCGACAGAAATCAATTCTGTCTGATCTGATCTCTCTCCACTGATTATTTTTTCGATGTCGTGGGAAAGCAGCTAGTGGCTTAGGATGATAACTGTGCGAAGTACTGGTAAGACAAACTCCGGGAAAGCATGTATAAGTGCACGGGCTGCCGGGATATAAGAGTAATGATGCTGAAAAAGCGGTTAAATGCCATACAAATAAATACATACGAACAAACTGACAAATATAGCTACATAATGGAGGAATATAAATACAGTTCCAATGTAAAAGGCACCGTGTAGACCTTTTGGCCATAGGTTAGAAGCCAGAAGCAGATGGTGTTGATCTGTGCTTAGACTGCACGTTTCTGTGCGGTCTAATCTTGATCTACACTGTCTGTAATAGTACCTTCATTGCCCATCTAAGTGAAAAGGGTAAGAAAATTGGGGCGATTATTTGATTTTGGGCTACGCCCACAACATTAAGTGAAATATTCTAGTAACGAAACCGGGTCATTCTTGTTAACGTGGCTATATGGAAAAGAGACTAGATTTTCTAAAACCTTTTAATATTTAGTAAATGCTGCTAACCAGCATTTTTTTCCTTTTCCGACAGTGTTTTCTACCCTTTCACATACACATTTCCCAAGTTCAGCCACATTTTATTTGTCGCCTGCAAATACTTTCATTTTGAACCATTCTAAAATGTTATCGTCTGGTTAAGCTTTAAGCAACTTTCGCATTGGATTAAACTTGCTTTGATTGTTAGATTTGTATGGTGCGAAACGAAAATGATCAAACATATCTTCTAAATACACAGATCTTTAATAAATACGGGTATATATATTTTTGTGTATTTTTGTTTGTTTGTGTGTGTTTCTTTAAACATTATTTCAGTTATATCGCAGCAGCCAATGCACATATTCATGCTTTCCTGAAGTTTCTCAAACTCCGCAAAACTCCTAACCGGCCACTTTTGTTTCACCAGTAAATTTAACCAGGTAATAGACAGGAAAATAAAAACAAATTGCAACAGGTATCTTGACGCTAGCCATGGTATTGTAACGAAAAGATTCCCGATTCTGTAAAGAGAAAACACTTTTTTTTTTACAAAAAAAGGAAAACATACAGTTTCCGCGTGCGTGGTGTCTATTTGCCAAAACAGGTATGAATATGAAGCATGAACGACTGAAATTTTGTCGGCAACAAGAAAAAACATGAAAATTATTTTCGGTACAGAATTATAAACCAAAAGAAGGAGCATGAAATCTACAAGGAATGGTTGACTGATTGATTGAATGGTGCTTTACGCCGCTTTCATCTTTATTTCAGCCATATCACGGCAACAGCTCACATATTCATGTATGTCTTGGGTTTCACCAGTGCTAAGCATCCTACCAATAGACAGTCTCACGAAAAGCCCAGTGCTTCCAATGAGGATCGAACACGGGGCTCACAGGGTACCAATCCTACACTTTAGGACTATGCCACGCAGGACAGGATGCGTACCACACGTATAATAACGGACCATTTAGATGAAGAAAACATTGACTTAGCAATACTGGGCTTTGTCTGACCTCTGTCCTCTTGTTCACATGATACCCTTGACCTCAAAGTCACACAGCTGAACCCAAATCTCTATACCCATCATCTGGTTTCCATCTTAACATGTATGTGTATTAAACATCTTCAAAATTTGACCATCGGTCAAAAGAGATCGGCAGATACCAATATCACAGTTCAGTTACATTTGTCGATGTCCACGTTTTACCAAAAAATCCCATATGTCTTAATGACTGTTAGGAAGAAGGCTTTTGAAAGCATTGTGGGAAAGGAGAAAATGCTGGTAACCAACATTTTCTCCTTTTCCCACAATATTTTCTACCCTTTCAAACACGAACACAATCGAGTCAACTTTGATTTTTTGCATGTAAATGGTTTCAGTTTTGACAAGTCTTAAGTATTCATCTGGTAATGAGTTAAATAGACTGTCTTCGCTGTTTTTTTTAAATAAAACATATCCCAGTGTTTTTCTTTTTTTTTCTAACAGTCCTTATCTTGTAAAACAAACAGAAGATTCAATTTTAACCCTTATCCTGCTAAATAACTAAACTGAAATTTTCAATTCCATGGTAAAAACCTAAAAAATGCTTTTTCAAAGGTATATTTCGGGGAATGATATCTACTTAGCGGACAGTGTAGATCCAAGATCAGACTGCACGTTCTGTGCAGTCTGATCTTGATCTACGCTGTCCGTAAAAGGTCAGTGAGTCGCGCGTAACAGCCCAAGGGTTAATGTCCTTCACTGACCGCCTCCCCTCCACCACCATTTGTCAAAAAACTTAAGAACTGCAGAAACATTATTCGTAATGTTAACTACGGCTTCTCTTGTGGCACCATAAAGATTTCAATTGCAGATTCTGTTAACAATTTGTACTTTCAACATAAAAATATAATCTATTTTTTATCACAAAGTTCTTCAAAAATGATACTGGGGGCCACGTCCTGGTCCCGTATTTACCAATCATTCCTAAGAATGTTCTGTGTCTTATTCTAAATTTGAAAGTAACACAACTTTTGATTGGCTTCACCAAATGGTTTAGAAGTTGTGTTATTTTCATATGAGAAAATCTTGGGGAATTAGTCGTGGTACATTTTACAAAAAAAAGTCGTCACACAACATGCATCCTTGTTGTCTAAAAAGCAGGCTGAAATATAAGGTAGACCGGTCCTTTGACATGTAGATAACCCATCGATAGCAAAAAGTGTCGACCTACGTCAGCCTGTGGAAACTGCACAGGCGGCCATGGGTCGATACTTTTTGCAAATGCATTAAACCCCCTTTTCACAGAGCATGACTAAAATATATGACACAGCCAAAAAGGTTTGCCTTACCTGTCAATAGCCCAACACAAAAGAATGTCAGAATTCCGACCCTCAAAATTCCAAGTTTTATTGAGGCTACCTCCATGGCAATTGTCCATAGGCCTAAAGGAATCTATTCTTCACAACAACTGCGCTTACATCGTTTATAAGATAAAGCCTGACACATATATTTTCGTCTCGCATGAAAGAAAACGATTGTATTTAGTCAACATCACGCCGTAATGAGTAGATTTTACGTACATTTAATGTGTTCGAAATTTAACATAATTAGGTTCTCCCCTACTTTTCTATATATAAAGATTCTACACTGATTCGTTAGCGTTCTGCATCACTAAACTTGTAACCTGCAATCCGAAACGAAAAAAAAAAAAATGTTTTTAATTCTGAATACCTTTATGTACTCATAAAAATAGAAACTTAAAAAAAATACCCCCTAACCCTTTACCACAAAATTCCGAGTTTTAACGACCTTGAGAAAGAAACCTTTTGAAAACATTGTGGGAAAAAGAGAAAATGCTGGTAACCAGCATTTTCTCCTTTTCCCACAATGTTTTCTACCCTTTGAATGAAACATCTCATCATTAGCACCACATTTAATTTGTCGTCTGCAAACGCTTTTAATTTTGGCAAGTTTAAAATTTTGTCGTTTGGTAAAGAGTTAACCCTTTACTCCTCGCAAGAAAACTTTGACGCCTCCAAATTTAAAGTGTAGGTATTTGTAGACAGCAATTTCAATGAGGCTCAAGCCATGCAATTTTTCTTTTAGAGATTAGAAAATATTAGCATGAAAAAGGATAAAATGCTGGTAGCCAATATTTCTCCTTTTTCCTCCACAATGCTTTCAAAAGCAATCTTTCAACATCAGTAGCTTTTGCCGACAGGTTGGATCAAGATCAGACTGCACAGAACTGTCCGACATGTTGTGTTATAACATGGCCAAACCCCTTGAAATTGAACTAGACGTGACGCGTCTTTCCTTCATGTCTGTTTCACGTAATAAGCACTCTATTTTATAACACGGCCAAACCCCTTGAAATTGAACTAGACGTGACGCGTCATTCCTTCATGTCTGTTTCACGTAATAAGCACTCTATTTTATAACACGGCCAAACCCCTTGAAATTGAACTAGACGTGACGCGTCTTTCCTCCATGTCTGTTTCACGTAATAAGCACTCTAATTTTAGTTAACCTGCTAGATTAATCAAATGAAACTTTCAACCAGAATGTTTTTATTTCAAAGTTAGTTGGGAGGAGGGGTATCGCCGTATCGGACAGTGTAGATTAAGATCAGACTGCACGTTCTGTGCAGTCTGATCTTGTTCTACACTGTCCGCAAAAGGTCCTTGAGTCGCGCTAAGCAGCCTACGGGTTAAGATGCGACGAACTGATATTCAATACAAGCTATACATTTCACACACAGAAACTCTAATCTTTTTACACAAGGCCTCGAAATCAACTACGTTAAAATCGAGTGGTAGAAATTTACAAGTTTAAATGTCATTTTGACAGGTCTGTGTTGACTGAGGGGTGGAGAGAAGTCAAGCAAGACACCGGCCTGGGTGACAACGGGTTCATTTAGTCATGTGACGATTTTTTAAAACCCTGTCACCTCTTGCATTTAATGTACAAAGAGTTTTCGTATTTATTCAGTTATTTATGGATTAACTTATTCGAATTACATTCGATGAAACCGATCAAAATCATCTTCTTCTCCTCTTTCATCATTGTCATCATCATCATCGCCACAATTATCGTCGCAATCATCATCGTCATCATCATCACCTTCTACTTTTCTTCTTCTTCGTTTTCTTCTTCACCACAAAATATCATGGGAGTCATCGTCGTCATCATCATCATCATCATCATCCCAATGATCACCATATTCTTCTTCTTCTTCTTCTTCTTCTCTTAAAAAGAAGAAGAAAAAGAAGAAGAAGAAAATCGGGTTTTCCTTTATTTTAAGTGGTTCAGCGCACAGAATACATAGGCCAAAATTAAAACAGTAACATAGTCCACGATTTGAGTCTTGTTTCCGACCACATTGAATGTTGCAAACATCGTGGCAAAAAAGAGAGATTGATCTGAGAGACATTCAAAATCGTCAGCAGCAGGTATGTTTCAGACGATAATGGGTTACGTGAATAACGAGAGATGCACGTGTAACATAGCTGATTCGGAACGTAACGTGTGAATTTTAATTACTTTAACGGTAAGGATTGACCAACATGTGATTATGAATCACGCTTTGATCCTTTAGCATACCACACAATCCCTAAAAAGGCTTCTGAAAACATCGTGAGAAAGGGAGAAAATGCTGGTAACCAGCATTTTCTCCCTTTCCCGCAATGTTTTATACTCTTTGAAAGACTAACTTCATGCTTTCAGTAACATCTAATTTGTCATCTGCAAAGGTTTTTAATTTGGATGAGCTCAAGATTACGTCGTGTGGTAAAGAGTTAAACGTTATATGACGTTAACGTCACTTAACGTTGATAATGAATCAAACCATCAAACTTTGTGTTACAAGGAATATTTATCGGCTGTGTTCATGCCATTCCAGTTAACCCGTAGAAGTACCTTTAAGCACAAGCATACTTCCTTCATCAGGTTCTCTCCTAGTTGCCCAGCCCAGTCGGGCTGATAGCTCAGTCGGTAGCGTGTAGGAATTGAGAACAGGGGTTCCCTGGTTCAATCCCCGGCTCGGTCAATGTCTTTCCCAGGATTGACGTTAGGATCTATTCCTCTCTCACCGCTGACCATTGTTTCGATGATGGTGACGTGGGAAAGCAGCAAAGCAAGTGGCAAGAAAAGAATATTGTGGGGAGTACTGGTAAAAGAAACTCCAGGAAAGTATGGATAGGTGCACTGGCCGCGGCGATATAACTGAAATATGTTAAAAACGGCGTTTAACACCATACAATCAATGAAGCGTCTCTTAGTTAAATCGTTGAGAATAAAGCTCATTTAGATGCTTTTGCATACAGCGTAGATTAAGATCAGATCGCACTTTCCGACACACGTGAGATCTTCTCAGCAAGACAACCTTGGCACTTTGATATTAAGGTCTTTTTCACTATGACTGTAAATGACGACTATAATTATTCGACAGTCAAATGATACAGAGAACGCTAAAGATATTTTTGTGCCATTCAGGTATTCCAAACAATCACATTTTTAACGATCCTACGAAAGAAAGCCCTTGAAAATATTTTGGGAAAAGGCCGGGGAAGTGCTGCTTCCCGGCATTTTCTCATAATGTTTTAGAACTATCGTCTGAAGGACGATTCCCATAATTGAGTCAGATTTTAGTTTGTCATCTGCAAACTTTCCAACATAGGTCAGTTTTAACCCTTTAGCTGCTAAGTGCGACTCAAGTACCCATTGAGGACAGTGTAGATTAAGATCAGACTGCACAGAATGTGCAGTCTGATTTTAGATCTATACTGTCCGATAAGGATATGTTTTTCCCGAAAAATACCTATGAAATAGCCAAATTTGGGGTTTTTATCATTGGTTTGAAAGTTTCAAGGCTTGAATGTCCTCATCTGGTAAAGAGTTTAGCTGTATCACTAACATAAAAGGATTTTGAAACTTCATATTAGATCTAACTGTCTGCGAGTGATAAGACAATCATTGTTAACCGAGATTAATTATAACCCATTACCAAACAAATTCGGGTTCTTACGAGCCTGAGGTAAAAGGCATTTGAAAACAATGTGGGAAAAGAAAGTTCCGGTGAGCAGCATTTTCTCCCTTTCGAACAATGTTTTTTACCAAATCAAAGACGTATACCGTACTATGAGCAGCAACTAATATCATGTTTTATTGTATTCCTATCAGTGAATTACTGGGATTTCACAGTGAATAACACCATTAGTGATGATAATTATGGTATCATCACTAGTGACGATATAGTTTTAGAATATTGGCCGGAACTACGTTTTTCCTATATTGCTCATATTATACCATTCATGATGATTATTAGAATTTAAAAAAAAAAGCTGAATTAGAAATATATAATGAATAGGATAATCAGCAGGTTGCGTGTGATATTAAAAATATGTCACTCGAATGGGGTTTGTTGCGGTTGAAAAACTCGTCCTTCGGACACGTTTTTTCAACCGCATCACACCCCATTGTAGTGACAGATTTTCAATATCACACACAACCAGTTGATTATCTTCTATGTATGCAGTTGCTCTAAATGTAGACAAGACTAAAATTTCGTTGTCTGGTGAATAGAAGGGTTCCCTTCAAAAGTCTCTGACTAACTTGTTAAAGGCAATGATGTTGTTGTTGTTATTGTTGTTGTTGATGATGATGATAATGATAATAATAAAAATAATGGGGGAACCTATCGTACACCGATTTATTCTTTTATGGTGCGAGGTTATCTTGAAAACCTCTTTTGGAAAGAAAGGCGTTTACTTAAGAACAGTGATCGTATAGGCTATGTTTATTATTATCCCTCCTTGAGCAGAGAGATACGTGTAAGAAATGATTCCAAGTACATGTGTACACTGTACGTGTATTCCAAAAAGATTCAGTTATATCAAATCAAGTTATTTCGACTTTTTTCCCCCCAGATTTATTGGACTGTTATAAAATTTTGTTTTCTCTTTTCGTATTTCATTGATTACAGTCAATGAAATCTATAAATTATTTACGCGTACAAAGGGGATGACGAACTTGCACTCCCAGTGCTGAAAAAGTCTTCTCTTGTTTTGTCCATTCCAGATCTTAATGAACCCTCAAATCGATGACGTAGTCCACACTTCCGTTCAAAACACGAGTTTCCAGCGTCTAGATAATCAATCTTATCTTGTTTGACCATGGCTGATGACGACCATGATATTGACAAGTAAACTCTTTACCTATTTACAATATTTAAGTATGTGCTAGGAAACAGCATTTATCGCAAAATATCGTTCTTCTATTGATCTGGGTCAATTCGCCCCAAAGACAATTCATCCTGTAGATTATCACCGACTTCCAGCCTTCGATCTGAGAAGCCAAAGGGTAGCTTCGATGTATTGTTTTGTCCGCTTCCCTTCGCATTATCCCTTGTTTTAGTGTTTCTAGAAATTTCAAAATTTTACCGTCGCACTTTCAGCCAGTTTTTACTTGTCGCTCTCATCCGAAGGTTAGCTCAGAGACTGATATTATCGTCGACCATCCTGTGTTCCTGTCAGTCCATAGATCGTGCCCTCAAGCATTTTAGCCATACCAGTGGTTCATGAGAGAAGTTGTCATATAGTAGGTTGCCGGCTTTCGACTTGCTTCGAATAACTACATACAGAAAATTGCTTTGAAATGTGTTTTGCCGAAATAATACATTTTACACATTCCCATTCATGAAATATGTTTTATTGTCATAAAAGTTCAGAAGTACTTTTTGAACACGCCAGTACTTTGGCATGGCATTTGTTGATGTTTCTTTTTTTAAGATTATCCTATCATTTGTTCAACAGTAAGGCCAAAATAGTTATATCATGTGTTTTACGAAAAGGTTTCCCATACACTTTTAGTCCTGTTGTAATGCAATTATCATTTATGACAGTGTTCCCACTGGCACAAATTATGGCAAAAATCACATTATAGAGTTGAAATTTACCTAACAAGTATTGGCTACACATGAGACCTCAGGTAAGAAAATACATGAATAAATATGATCAAAGTTGGTATTAAACGTAAACAGTTAGATAATTAGACGTGATGACAAATAAAAGAGCAACACACATACAAAGCACATCCAATAAGTTCATAATTATCACCGATTTAGTTTTTATCATTATAATTTACAGCAATATAGATGGACAGCCGGACTGTGCTTATGAGGACAAATTATAGATAGTTGTGGATATTTTTGTTATTGTTTCTTAACTCACTTTTGCAGCAGCTTTTCTTTACATGCTTCTGGAAATTTCAAAATTGTACCAATCATCTTTCAGCCGGTTTTATGTGTCCTTAATCTGTTTGTCAGCTAACAAAAATGGACGTTGATTGATAGATAAATGATTGTATTCAAGTCGACACCAAGTTTAGTGCAAAGTTTTCATTGATCTTGTTGTAATTTACCTTTCGTGAAAGACACATCTAATTACTTAGTAAATGAGCACTCATTAGTTATTCAGTTGACTACACATGTGTATCTCTTCAATTTCATTTGAAAATTAGCGCGATATGATCCACTCTGAAAAGCATGGGGATCTCTAAAAAGTATGGGGGATCAAAATTAATTGCAAAATGCAAGAAGATCTGATCTCTTTTGATTATATTAAACCCTTTCGATTATATAGTACTGTGCCTCAGTCTGGTTCATATCTGACAAAAAATCTTACTTTGAAACTTGAAAGACATAACTGTAAATAGAAGTAAAAACGCAAGTCCCTGCATTTATTGGTTACACTCACCTCTGTCACACTGGCCATGACTTGTATGTTGAAAAACAGATTTTTCCCAAACTGATTATTCATCTTCATTGCCAACAGCTCTGTGTGTAAAGAAATCACTAAATCAACATTTTTTGCCATCTTAAAAAAAAGACACAACTGTCTATGTTGTCTGCTATTTGTTTGGGTTTATCCACAAAAAAGTTATCAACTTTTGGAAATTGGTATTAATAGAAAATAATAAAGTTATGTTGAAATAAATTCATCTTAACAGCTTTGGTATGTACTTGGATGGAAAGGCAATACCTAGGTCATATTTATTTTAATAAGTAAGTGTTGGAGACCTGTAATCTGTATATTTAAATTAAGAAGAAAAAAAATGGCAGACTTTTTTTTTTCATGAAAAAAAAATCTGTGAGGTAAGGAAAGGAAGTCACTCTTGATTCATAGGAATGATCTGATGCAGTTGTGTGGCATGTGAATGTGATTTTTACATCAATGTTTGAGTGTTAACAAGTGCAATCAAAAACTAATTGCCCATTTTTTTTTTTGCGTACAATTGTCATGCACTGGTTTTGAAAATGTGCATGAATGATGAAAAACTTGTGCGATTGTCGCAATCGCGCGCTTTGTATCAGACACCAATAATCTGCAATTTGATAAGTGTAAGTCCTTGTAAATGAACAGTTTAGTTATCTTTTTCCATGCTCAAGCTAATGAAAAATAAAGCCAATAAACTGTGAAATAAAGAACTTTAATACTCTACTTGAAATGACTTTTGGAACATGTGTAGTAAATGTCAAGCCTAGTTTTGTTTGCATTGGAACTAGGTGAGTGGATATTTACATTTCAAAAAACTGGAATTGCAAGAAGGTAACAGTTACATTTTTTTTAATCACTTTTGTGTTTTTGTAAAGATAAGTCATTAATATATCAATCAAGGATCTTACTGTTAGCTGACAATGAAAAGATTGACACATACAGCCATTTGAAACAATACCTTTATTTTCCTTTTTCCTTCCAGAATGGGCATAAAAACAGCTGCTACAGGGGCTAGCAGACACACCTCACAAAAATAACAACAGAGCTAACCTACCGTACTATGTACATGTATATAGACTTGTATCGATAGATTAATGACTTAACATTGACCTCCAGTTTTATCTGACATTTTATCTTACTGTAATTTACCTTTTTCTGACATAAACATGTCTGAATAATTTGTAAACAAACACTAATTATTAATGTAGTTATCTACACATGGGCATTCAATTTGATTTTTAAAAACAAGCGCAGTATGATCGGCGATTTATTCATGGGTAAACAGGGACTCACAGTTTTGCAGTACTCACAATTTGATCAAGAAAGAAAAGGAAGCATCAATAACCTAACTTAACAATAATGTAACTTTATTTTATTTTAATCTTGATGTCAGTGTCAAAGAAAACTCTCTAACTCATCAAGGTGGAGGGTTTTCTTTGACACACATTTTTACTGTGCAAGACTGCATCTGCTGTTTTGTGATGTACAGAAGAAATGCATACACATGCATCATCAAAACTACAATAAAGGAGAATTGTTTATTTTTCCACATTGCTTTTGTTTCATTTAGCTTTGATGATGATGCTGATGACTTAGATGATGATGAACCCTTAGATGAACACATACAGACTCAAGATGTGAGTATTTCAATTCTTCACCAGATGACAAAAATTCACTCTATAGACAAAGATTTATTCTCTTCAAACCTAGACATTTGTAGAGGACAAAAAACACATGGCTGTAGGATTTATCTTTGATAGTGTAGAGAACATTGCGGGATAGAAGAAAATGTTACTGTGAAAAGAAAAAAAAAAAAGCTGTGACCCTGTGTTTAGAAAAATACTTAGAAAAAATGTGGGAAAAGGAGAAGATATTAGTACATGTAACCAGCATTTTCTTTTCTTAACACGTACTAGATTTTATATGTCGTCAAATTTTGTCATCTAGTAAAGTGTCAATGTTGTATGATGAATGTATAACAAAGTGATCAGTCAATTTTTTTGTATTTAGTTGGACATTTTGTTTTTTGATAGGGGGATGGTCAGCTTGAAATCCTCCCAGCTGATGCAGCCCAACCCACAGCCCCACAGAAACGTATAACAACTCCATACATGACCAAATATGAAAGAGCAAGAGTACTTGGTACAAGGGCACTGCAAATTGCGTAAGTATTTGTTTAACCCTTTACTAAACAATCCCGAGTTTTAACGACCCTTGGAAAGAAGCCTTCTGAAAACCTTGTGGGAAAAGGAGAAAATGCTGGTAACCAGCATTTTCTTCTTTACCCACAATGTTTTCTACTCTATGAAAGACAAATTCCAGCATTTGAGCCATCTTTAATTTATCGTATGCAAGTGCCTTCAATTTGGACCAGTCTAAAATTTTGTCGTTTGGTAAAGAGTTAATGCCACATTGCTTTGAAATGTAGGTACAAAATTGGATATTAACACAAGTATTTTTTCATGATGTTTAAGTAGTATGATAACATGAATTGAAGAAAATAAAAAACACTATTCAAAGTGCAAGCCAATTGAGAGTTGGTCGTATTAGTGAATTACTCAGTCCTGTATCAGTCGGTCACCTATTTTAAGACTGATGAGTAGAGCTTTTGAAAACATTTGGGAAAAGGAGAAAATGCTGACATTGTCTCCTTTTCCCACAATGTTTTTGCCCATCCAAGGACAAATCTCATCAATCGAGCCATACTGAATTTGTCGTATGAAACTGCTTTCATTTTGGACCAGTCTAAAATTTTGACACCTGATGAGTTAACTCTTTACCAAATGACAAAATTTTAGACTGGTCCAAATTAAAAGCATTTGCAGACGACAAGATAAATATGAATCAAAAGTTGAAATTTGTTTTGCAAAGGGTAAAAAACATACTGGGAAAAGGAGGAAATGCTGGTTACCAACATTTCCCACAATGTTTTCAAAAGGCTTCTTTCTCAAGGTCGTTAAAAGTTGTGATTGTGTGGCAAGGGGTTAAATCAGTACAGTACTAAAATATGAATCGTAAAGCACAGTTTTCTTGGTTATCTAGTTAATGTAAATTTCTTAATTTTAAGTGTTTGAAGTACGAGTTACATGTTGTTAAATGGTGATAAATAGAAAAATACCTGGAGGGGAATTTCGTCATGAATATTGCAACAGTGGAAAAAGGAAAATTAAAGTTATGAATTAAGGTAAATGCAAATATTGCTGTGGCCTTTTGAAGGTTAATCAAGGATCATGTTTATTTCAGAATGTGTGCCCCTGTGATGGTGGAACTAGAGGGAGAGACTGATCCTTTGATCATTGC
The DNA here is from genome assembly GCA_946811185.2 of Hippopus hippopus. Taxonomy (NCBI): domain Eukaryota; kingdom Metazoa; phylum Mollusca; class Bivalvia; order Cardiida; family Cardiidae; genus Hippopus; species Hippopus hippopus. The sequence continues at coordinate 19,705,139 of OX328101.1, forward strand.
AATGAAAGAATTGAAGTAAGTGATGTAGCTCTTTACTAAACAACAACGTTTTAGAGTATCTAAATTGAAAGTATTTGTAGACGACACATTAAATTTTGCACAAATTATGAAATCTGTCTTTGAAAGGGTAGAAAACCTTGTGGGAAAAGAAGAAAATGCAAAAATGCTTAGGACTATCATCTACTATTGAGGATCATATTCACATAAGAACAAAGTCATCACAGTCATCTGGTCTCATAGAAATTCAAATCTGTTATTGAACTCTTTACAAAACGACTAGTCCAACTTGGAAGCATTTGCAGAGGACAAATTAAATACTGCTCAGATAGCGAAATTTGCCTTTGATAGGATGGAAAACATTGTTGGAAAAGGAGAAAATGCTGGTGACCAGCATTTTCTCCTTATCCAACAATGTTTTCAAAAAGCCTTTTCCTTTATGGTCGTTAAAACTCGGGATTGTGTGGTAAAAAGTTAAACAACACAATTTCATTTTCACTGAGGGCAACTGCTTGCAAAGAAAAATATATTAAGCAGTATTGATAAGTTTTTTTTTTATATATATATATATACACGAAATATTGAATTGTAGCAAAAAATATAAACAGGCCTCCTTAAATTGGGCCAAGTGCTGTAATTATGTTTTAGAGCTATGTGATAAAATACGAATGGTCTTTGAATCCCTTTTGTCTACTTCAGGGCCAGAAAAATACCAATTATCATCCGCCGGTATTTACCTGATGGCAGTTTTGAGGACTGGGGTATTGATGAGCTTATCATGACAGAATGATTGGATACTGAGCAGTTTGTGATTGTCTTGATGAATACCTTTTTTGTTTGGAGAAAGAGTTGTGGAACTTAGTTAATCTGTTTGGTGACAACTGTAAGAGTTCCAGATAAAAAGAATGCAAAGAGTGTCATTGTAACTTTCCATTAGAGAGCCAATCAGAACTCATGTTGCTTTTGTTGCCAGAGTAGATTAAAACCTGGCTGCACACAATGTGCAGTTGGTCTGGTCTTAGATCTACACTTTTTGCTACTTTATTACATATTCTCACTAAAATAACCTTGAAATTGTAATAAATAAGCTGTTTTTCCTGCTTGAAGATGTCCATTTTATTAATTCAGAGCTGTAAGGGCTCAGACAGATTTTGTTCTCTCGTGGATGATCATGACTAATTTAGATAACAGCGTACTTTAACTCTCTACCAAACAACAAAATTTTAGACTCGTCAAATTACAAGCTTTTGCAGTCAACAAATTATTTGTGGCTCAAATAGAGGAATTTGTCTCTTAAAGGGTTGAAAACATTGTGGGAAAAGGAGAAAATGCTGGTTACCAGCATTTTCTCCTTTTCTCACAATGTTTTCAAAGGCTTCTACTTCAACAATGTGAAAACTTGGGATTGTGTGGCAAAGGATTAACTGTAGGCAGAAGAATTATGCAAGGATATCAATGTAAAGATAAACAAGATAAACATATACTTCCTTTTTATTCCTCTGCAGTTTTCCTGTCATTGTTTTAAAACCTTGGACAACTTCCAACATATGGAAAAAAAAAATGTAAATTAGCATTCACATTGTGAATCCACGATGTTCATTAATGTAAACATAATCAAAAGCTGAAGGTGGATAAGGGTATCTCTAGGCCACAATTTCATTTATTTGATGCTGAATATAGAACAGGAAGGAAGAAATGACTAAGTTTTGCCTACTACTAGATTTTGAAAGGTGATAGCCATGATTGCTGTTTGTGGAAGCATGGAGGAGTGAAAATTACGTTGTAATTAACGGCTTTTTTTTTACTAATTTTGTTCATGTTTGAATAAAAAATCTTATCCACAGTGACAAGTGTCAAGTTTATTTTTGCTGAATATACTATATACCGTCAGTCTCACTCATTGAAATGAGTTAACCCTTTAACTCTTTACAAACAACAAAGTGTTGGCCTTGTCCAACTTTAAATCCATGTCAGAAAGATATCTAAAACAGAGTTAAACACCGTTCAATCAGTCAACCAAATTCAAAGCATTTGTAGTCGAGTCAATTGCGACTAAGTTGGTGAGATTGTCTTTGGAAGGGAAGAAAACATTGTGGGAAAAAGAGAAAATGCTGTTTATCAGCATTTTCTCTTTTTCCCACAATGTTTCCAAAAGCCTCTTTTGTCTATGTCATTAAAACTCAGGACTGTGAGGCAAACAGTTTACATACAATATGGTGTTTTTACGACCCTGAGGAGGAAGGCTTTAAAAAACCAGAGAAAAACAGAAATTCCTGGAAACCAATTTTGAGCATTTTCTCCTTTTCCTTCCCTGTCAATGTTGCAGCAGGCAAGTTAGAGAAATGACAGGTGTGCTGTATATATCGATTACGAGGCAAGGTCATCAGTAGGATGTTATTTGTATATTTTATTGACAAGAATTATTTTGCCTTGGCTGACTCTACAATTAAATATGACTCAAATAAGACACTGAGAAATGACTGATGCCCCCGAAGTTAATATAAAAAGCCCTTTCCCATGAGCTGTGAACAAGATGGATTGATTGATTAACTGAATTGGAACATAGCACTGTTTTTAACAGCTTACGTCATCACAGCAGTCAGTACACCTACGCATGTGTTTCCTTGCTTTCTCACATCAGTACTGACACAACTTTCTTTCCAAGTCACTGACTACTTTTCTCACATGCATCAGAGGTGAGGGGCAAAAAATCAACAGAAAGAAAGTTTGCCTCAACCGGGTATCAAACTTACACCGAGTTTGACACTCTAACCACTGAGCTACCTGGGCAGGCTGTATACATGAATGTTTGCCATGGACACAACTCTAACAAACACTTTTGATCTTGACCAGTGACCTATGGACATGGTTCTTACATATGATACATTTTCATCATTTGATTATGTGGTTGAAAATTCTGCTTAGTTATACTGAAGTTTACTTCGAATGAAAAAAGGGGCAGGCCCAACATGAACATGTACCCCCAAAATTTCAATTGCTCAACACATATGACATTGACCTTTCACCTATGAACATGACTCTTGGAGGTGACATATTGTCTCGATGTTATTGATATTTCTGAGCAGTTATACTGAAATTTATTCATAATCAAAAAAGGTTTCAGGCCACACACAAACATACACCTTTGTATGTGACCTTGACCTTTGACTTATGGATATGGTTCTTGCTTGCCCCACTTTGTCTTTTTGCGGTTGACAATTCTTCAGCTATTCTGTTGTTCATAATTAAAAAAAGGTTAAAGGCTGGACATGAACATACCCCCCCCCCCCCACAAAAAAAAAAATAATCCCTTTTTAAACATGTGACCTTGCTGTGAACATGACCTTTGACATATATGGACATGGTTCTTGCGTGTGACACATTGTGTGTAGTTGACAATTCTGTGAAATTTAATGAAATTTATTCTTAACTAAAAATGTTAAGGTTGGACACAAACAATACCCCCCAAACAACATAATTGAGGTATGACCTTTGACCTACGGACATGACTTTGCTCATGACACATTGTTTCTATGTGGTTAACATTTGAGCAAAATTATTTTGAAATTAAGCTATAGTAAAAAAAAGTTATGACCCGCAGACAAAAACGTCACTGAAGGACAGATGGATATACCAAACAAATACTATATAAATTTTATTGGGCGCATAAAAACAGAAACAGTGGGGGAAAAGGTGGCTGCAATAAGCAAAATATATTGACACATGTGATAGTGAAAAATCTATCAGACTGCACCTTTTGTGTAGTATGTACTTGGTCCCAAACTGTCCATGTCAGCCTTTAGTTCTTTGGGTCAACCTGGATGGCTGTGCATTGGTTTGAATCATATTAGACAACTCTTCACCAAACAATGAATACTGAGACACTTCTAAATTTAAAGCTTTTGCAAATAACTTATTCCATGTAGGTCAAAAGATGTATGTAACCAGCAATTTTTCCTTTTCCCAACCAGCATATTCTCCTGTTCAGACATACTTTCAAAAGCCTTCTTCATCAGGGTTGTTGAAAAGACGGGATTGTTTTGTAATAGGTTGATTTGAGAAAAGTGATTGTTATACATAAGAGAAGAGAAAATATTCCAGAAAGTATCAATTACATGTAATTTTTTTTTGTTCATATTCTACTAGAATGCTTTCAAAGTTACTGGCTACAAATTTGTTTATTGACTGTTTATTGCATTATGTCACTTTAACATTTATTCAGCCATATTCCCAGCTTACTCTTATATGTGATTGTCCTAGGTTTCACTTGAACTTTGCTAGGGCTCTGATGTGTCCTGCTAATGGGCATTCCCGCTAAAAAGTCGGTGCCTTCAGTGAGGATCTAAAGCCTAAATTTTCACCACTGTACCACACAGGGCGCCCTGATAATTTGTCTCTGGAATGTTACATGGATGTTTAAGGAAACACTGTGACTGATAAAGAAAGGAAACAATTTCTTCACTTGCTGTATTGCTTTAATGTAAATTTCTATAGCAATAAATGTGTTGAAATAGATCTAACCAGAGAAAGGGTAAAACAAAAATTAACAAGAAAAATATGAATCATGATAATTTTATTCCTTAAAAACCAATGTTAACAGGTACAAAAAAAAAGTGATACATATGCAAGTGTTGCATTTTTTTCCATTCAAGATAAAAACATGGGAATAAAGAATAGACATTCATTCAAAAATGACTACCAATTATGAATGAGGCATGCTCCGTGAAAATGGGGGGGGGGTGTCGTCAGTGCATCTGCAAAAAGGATCGACCCATGTCAGCCTGCGCAGGCTGACATGGGCCGAGACTTTTTGCCATCTTTAAAATTTTTACACATCAAAGGACTATTATACCTCATGAGTCAGTCGGTTGTTAACCAAAATGAATTTTATGGATCCATGATAATGTGAAGACTTGCTTGGTATAATGCATCACAGAGATGCATTATGCCCCCTTTTCACAGAGTATGGATCGAATGCATTTACCACATCTAAAAATTACCTGCAAAGTGTTGAATTTTCCTTCATCTAATATAGAAGAAAAAGGAAGACCAAGAAAATATTCCACAATATTTTCATAATCTATTTACCATACAAGTTATTTTCTGTATTCCATTTGTGTGTTAGCTAGTTTCTCATCTGATTTAGTCTAGTTCAAGTGACATTGATACGTATCGGATTTTTTTTTTACTTTCTTCGAAAAATTTCAGACTTGTCCAAACTTAAACAACAAATTGTTTCAATAATGGAATCTGCTAAGTACAAGGGTAGAGAACAGTATTGGAAAAGGAGAAAATACTGTTTGCAGCATTTCTTAATTTCCAACAATGTTTTCAAAAGCATTCCTAACCATCCTAAAAACACAAAATTGTTTGATAAGGCAAAACTTAAAGGAAAAGAAAAAAATCCTGTTTTTCCAATGAGGTATTCCTCCATTGTTCACAATCTTTTCATCCTCATTTTCCAATCAGAGAAATAGATATCTGAACTGGAACTACATTTCTCCAGTACCATTCACACACAAAAGTTATCTCAGAATGATTCTATGAAAATACTATCCAAACAAAAAACAATCCGAATTAAGATTCTGCTGAATATTAACAAGAGGTCAACAAGAGTCTGAAACTCACTACTGGCCATGAACTAATGAATATGTTGAGATGTCAATCTTATAAACATGTAACTTAAATTGAAAGTAGACTATTGTTTAGAAAAAAATACTTATGCCACAGGTCAGAAAGAGACACATATCGGCAATCATCGTGCTCTTTCTTTTGGCCATGAAAACCTTTCATCAGAAGTCTCACGAAAGGAAGCATTTGTGGACTTCAAAAGTAAACTGGTTTAATTTGTTTCAGACAAGGTAGAAAATAGTGTGGGAAAAGGCAGAAAATGTTAGTTACCAGTATTTTCTCCTTTCCCCACATTGTTTTCTTGAGCTTATTCCTCCTTGGCCAAAAAACACTGTATCATTAGATACATGGTTACAGAGCAATAAAAATTTTGAAGGCTGAAACTTTGACATTCTGTTCAGTTATTTACTCGAGAATCTAGATTTTATTGCTTAAACAATAAAATGGCGACAGTGCCAGACACATGGATGTTTAGCTTGCCTTAACTCTTTACCAAATGACACAATTTTGACCTTGTCCAAACCCAAAGCGTTTGCAGATGACAAATGAAATGTGGCTAAAATGGTGAATATTGTCCTTGAAAATAACATTGTGGAAAAAGGAGAATATGCTGGTATCAGCATCTTCTTTCCCACAATGTTTTCAAAAGCCTTCTTTCTCAAGGTCATAAATACTCGGGATTGTGTTGTAAAGGGATAACTCTTTAATAAACCGCAACATTTTCTACTCTCATAAACTGAACAAAAATTGTAGACAATTCTCTGAATTGATGGAATTTGTCTGAAAGGGTAGAAAAGGTTATGGGAAATAGAGAAAATACTGGTTAGCAGCATTTTCTCCTTTTTCCTCAATCTTTTCAAAAGTGCTCTTTCTAAGGTTGTTAAATACAGTAAAGTGTTGAAATAACCTTTTCAGGACTTTGGCCAGCAGAGATAAAAATTGTTTGAGGATACATACAGGTTATTACACGGCTGATGAGGGCCGGAGAGTGATATAGGCCCGCCACCTTGATATCTGCCCCAAGGGCTTTAGCCGGAGGGCAGATTTCGAGGTGGAGGGCCGATATCACTCTCCGGCCCTGATCAGCCGTGTAATGACCTGTTTATTACATTCATGGATCAATTGCTCGATTTTTTTTTTGGGTTTTCTAACATGTTTAAACACTTAAAACAAAAGCATTCTTGTCTTTATTCGACACAACTTTTTTCCGCGGGTAAATGTCACGTTCATGACGTCATTCACCATCACTATCGTAGAGCTGCATATATGTGCAGTAGGCTATAGGACGTTTTAAATAAACAGTTCTTCATGTTTGTTCATTGTTAAACAGGTGTTGCCATTATTGTTTCTCCGATCTAAATATTCAATTTTGTGTGATACGGATCAAAATTGAGAAACAGGATAAATAGAATAGATGGTTAGTGCTTCGAATTATGAAACTTAATCAAGCTCGGTTCACCCGGCTCAATGGATAAAATTCGTAGAAGTACTAGCCTATAGACACTACGCATTGCCTGATAAGTTTCGTAATCCAAGACAACAACAATCTATTCTCTATTTATCGGGTCTTTGTTGGTTTAACGATTCAACATTGACTGTAGTTCTGAAGATTTGTCCGCTAGCGATTGACGGACCGATTCAGCCATTTTTTTTTTCAAAATGGATGTTTTGAGAATGCAAGTTTACGAGCGAGTGTTCTGTTGCTATAGATTTAGAACAAATATCTTGTCAACGGGCAGGATATCAGATATCAGCCCGTTGCCCCGCCATATCTGCCCTCACGTGACACTGATATTACACCATTTTCAGTGGAAAATGTTACTATTATTAGTAACAGAATGTAATAAAACAAAATACTGACCCCTTGAGATGATGGGGACATATTAAGGTTTTGAACAATAGACAGCATGATTAAACATCTGAGCAAACACTCTTTTGTGCCTACAGTACATGCAGTCTTCCATATTTAGTCAGAACAGTGCAAAAGGATGGTAACATACTAAAACACAGACCTTGCTCAATTGCTATAATTGAAATTGACATTCTATTTGTCAGGACAACGCTCGTAACTCTCCCAGGCGACAATGTTTAAGACTTGTCCAAATTGTAAAAGTTTACAGACTATGACTTGAATGTGATCCTTGATTGCTTGGAAGATGGTTAATAAGATTATTTCTCAAATTATTCTACAGAGTAGATCAAACTGTAAATTCTTGATCTGTTATCTACTTAAGAATTTAAAAGTTGTAGATGCCATACAAAAGGTTAGAAAAATTATCATTTAGATATGCTTTAAGAGTATTCAACATCCAATATTTAAAGAATGAAATTCAATCAGTCAGAGTCTATTAAAATGGAGATTTTTTAAGTCTTATTGAACGTCAGCTGTAACATGTGTATACAAAAAATGTAGAAGTATTAATCCTCTCCCAAATGACAAACTTCAGACTGTTCCAAATTCAAAAAAGAATCTGCAAATGACAAATATGATATTGGTGTATGCAAGCTGTAGTTGTCTGAAAGGAGAGAAAACAATCTGAGATAGGGAAAAATTACTTGCTTAAAGCACTTCCTCCTCTTTCCATAATATTTTCTACAGGCTTCCTTTGTAGACATGCTAAAACATTGGATTGTTTGTTGCTACCATAGGCAGGAAAATGTACTCTTTTTACTTATTCTTGTTCACAGAAATTATACTGATTGTTTTACCAAATTATCGCATGATTTTTAGACAATGAAAAAGAAGCCAGAAAATTTTCTCTGTACGCAATCATTTGAGCCAGCATTCAGTGCATCATCTGTAATTACTTTCCATATGGACAAGACTAAGATTTTTTTGGCTTGGGTCCATATTCACTGACCATTCCAAACTGCATTCATAGTCTTAATCACCAGTAAGTGGCCTGAAATAATTCATCAACCTCTGAATTCCCACTGATTTACATGTATTACTCTAAGTGCCAGTAAATTAATGACACTGTTTCTGATCATTCAATCATAAGGAAAACTATACTGAAAGAAAGCGAGATTACTGGGGCTATTTACAGTGATATGTTATTAGTGTTTGTTGCTTGATGTCAAAGATGTAGCTCTCTAAAACATAGGTGTGTTATTTTTCGGCTAAATTTTGTTACTTCAGTGTAACAAACTTTTAACAAAATACTGACAACTTTTTAAACAACAGTTGGTTGGTTGGTTATATTGGGGTTTAACACCACTTTAACAGCTAAGGTCATATCATGGCGGTCGGTGACGCACACGTTTCCTGGCTTTCTCACACCAGTATTAACACAACTTTCTTTCCAAAGCCACCGACTACTTTTCTCACATGCTTCAGCAGAGGTGACAGGCGAAAATACACCAGAAAGAAAGTTTGCCTCAACCGGGTATCGAACTCACAACCACCAGGTCATGAGTCCGACACGCTCACCACTGAGCCACCCGGGCGGGGTTTTAAACAACAGCATTGATTTTTATATCATGTTACATTGTATCAAGTCTAAAAGTATACATGTATTACTTCACTGTGGAATTCATTTCGCAATATTTTCATACAAATTTCATAACTATAGCTTCAGTCTTTAAGCCACAATAAATCAAAAAGTGAAGCTGGAAATACATGTAAGTCAATGGGGATTCGAACATTGATGAAATATTTATTACCACTAACTGAAGATGTTGAAACTAACACAACTTCTGATTGGCTAACCCATTTGCTCTAGTCACTCAGTATTTCGTTTTGGAAATCAGACACTGTGTTACTTTCAAATTTAAAAAGTTCTTGAGAATAGCACAATGAATGCTTTTCAGAATGGTTGGTGAATATGGGCCCTGATAAAGAGGTAAGACAAGTAACAAGGAAGTGGAGTTTGAGTAAGCTAGCTACATACTGAAGCACATGGAACTATGACATATAAATAAATAAATTAATATTTTCCTCATCTCTACGCATGTATTTGTTTTCTATCAACCACTCTATCTGTTCCTTAATCAGCTTTTTAGACGGTAAAAACATGTTTTTAAGGATTTCAACAAGTTCTGTTTGTAAAGCTGCATTTGTTATCTTTTTTCGCATCTTCATTATTTTCACTATGGCCTCCTGAAATTGTGAAAAAAAAAAAGCTCATTACCTCATTTCCAAAATTACCGCACAATCTCAAGTTATATCAACCCTGGGCAATAAGACTTGAAACCACTGTGTGACAGGGAGAAAATGTTGGTTACTACCTTTTCTCCTTTTTTCACTATGTTTTGCAACCTTTCAAAAACAATCCAATCATTTTAGCCACATTTAAATTGTTGTCTGCAAATGCTTTCAATTTGGACAGGTCTACGTTTTTTGTTTTGTCGTGTGGGAAAGAGAGAAAGAATGAAAACTATTTAATGCTTGCCAAACAACAAAAATTTGGACTCCTCTGAATTGGAAGACTTGCAAATGACAGATTGAATTTGAGTATGAAAGTGCTGGTTAACAACATTTTCTCTTTTTCCGACGTTTTTGAAAAATTGAATCTACAGGGTCATTAAAACTCCAGATTGTTTGGTAAAAGATTAAAATAACAATCAATTTCATTGAAATGATATCCCCCGCCGAAAAAAACCTTTTCAAAAATTTTACGTGACCGCGTAACTCTAAATCGCTCCCAGTCGGCCATTTTGCATCGAATCAAAAAAAAAAAGAAAAAAGTATATCGGCGGAATATGTTATTGTACACATGTATAAAGTTTCACGAAATTCCGTCCAACGGTATTGGAGATATTGTCGCAGACGGACACATGGATGGACGGACAAAGTGGACAAATACCCCCCACCAGCACCTTGTCACTGAAGCAGCACAATCACAGAACAGAAATGATTCTCAAAACAAAGATCACCTGTGACTTTGACCCATGTGACTAAAAAACAATAGACCACTTTCTTGAATCATCGGCAACACTCACATAAAGTTTCATGGTCCTAGGTCAAACAGCAACTGAGAGCATGGAAAGGATTATCAAACAAAGATAACCAGTAACCTTGACCTATGACCCATGTAACCAAAAACAATAGGGCACTTCCTTGGGTCAAGAGCAACAATGTATAAAGTTTCAGAGTCCTGGGTCAAACAGCTATTGAGTTAGAGCATGGAAACGATTTTCAAACAAAGTTCACCTGTGACCTTGACCTTTGGCCCATGTGACCCAAAAACAATGGGGTACCTCCTTAGGTCATGAGCAACACTTGTAGAAAGTTTCAGGGTCCTAGGTCGAACAGCTTTTGAGTTAAAGCATGCAAACAAAAAAGTCTACGGACTGATGGATTGAAGGACAGACAGATGGACATGGTGAAACCAGTATACCCCTCTATACTTTGTAGCTGGGGAGTATAATTATGAGACTCCAGTTATCCTAGGTAACAGATGGAGAGATTGATAAGCAGTACCTGAACCCTCAATATTCTGAGCTCCATAATGCCCTCATTGTCCTCTTCTTTACTCTTCTCTGTTGATAACTGAAGACGACCTATCAAGTTGATCTTTCCTCGCTTTTGCACCTTCCCGTTTTTGCTAAAAGAAGAAAGAATAAAGTTTCACCATTTACCAAACAATCTCACGTTTTGGTGACCCTGAGGAAGAGGGTGTTTTCAAAACATTGAGTGAAGGGAGAAAATGCTGGTAACCAGCATTTTCTCCTTCTCCCAGAATGTTTTCTTCCCATGCAGACAAATTTCATCACTTGAGTAGCACCTGATTTTGTAATCTGCAAATGCTTTCAATTTGGAAAAGTTTAAACTTTTGCCATCTGGTAAAAGAGTTTACCCAACCAGATTTATAAAATAGGTATTTTGACCATGTTTTCTGTCTGGATCCATTCTTTACAGAGGTACTTTTATCATATTAATTTGAGCCATGCTCTGTGAAAAGGGGGCTTAATGCATCTGCGAAAAGTATCGACCCAGGTCAGCCTGCGCAGGCTGACCTGGGCCAAAACTTTTCGCCATTGGTCAATTTTCTGTATGTCAAAGGACCAGTCTACCTCAAGATTCTGTCGATTGTTAGACAAAATGGATTTCACGGATCCATGATCATGTGACTATTTGCCTGGTATCCTGCATCACGGCGATGCATTAAGCCCCCTTTTGTCAGAGCATGGCTCATTTATTCGAGCCATGCTCTGGCAAAAAGGGGCTTAGTGTATCTCCATAAAGCATTCTACTAAGCAAGTCATCACATCACTATGGATCCTCAAAAACCATTTTGCATAGCAACCAACTACATCGTAAAGAACACTAGTCCTTTAACATGCCAAACATTGACCAATAGCAAACAGTTTTGGGTCACGTCAGCCTTTAGCCCCCTTTACACAGAGCATGCCTCATTTATATTCATTAAGCTCCCTATCTCCTCCAGATTTACTTTTTCATCAAGCCATAGAAGGGTTTTGAAATCATGGTTGCAACAGGAGATATTGATTTTTGTAACAACCAACTTTGCCCTTTCCCACCATATTTTTTTTTCCCACTTACACAATGTTCTAAATCATGTTGAAAGAATCTGTGACTTCTACATGTATGTAACAAGTCCCCCTGCACTAAAACCTGACAAGAAATCCATAGCAGAACACAAAAAATTAGCTCTCTAAATTCTTCAGTATTTTATGCTCTCTCTCTGTGTTTTCAATGGTTTTATGCTTTATTTGATACTAAACATTTTTCTGCTACTCACATTAAAGCAAATTCCTGATTCACCCAAAATTCTGTGTTATCTTCAAAATCTTTTGGAGATTTCACATCACCAGGACAACACAAAACCTGTCGCCGTATTTTAGGAAATGCCACCAAAGACTGCAAAGAGAATACATGATATTGACAATTCAAAAACTAAAGATAATGCAAATATAATAAAATCAAAATATAGAGTACTTGTACTTCAAAGAGATTTTAGAGTGAAATAAGACACTTTATGAAAAATTTACTCAAATAAGTGTTTTTCCTATTTTCATTTTACCTCCTGCAAGTAGTACTATAAAATCACAGCAATCCAAGGTCACATTGGGATGAGCAAGACAGTCCTTACATTCATACAAGAGGGCCATGATGGCCCTGAAGTCACTCACCTGAGTCTTTTCACCAAACATGACCCATTTTCAATCTATTTTGAGATATTATGACAAACATTTTACCAAGATTTCACAATTACTGGACTGAAAATTTGGCCTCTAGCTTGTACACGAGCTTTTTCTAGAATATCTCTGTGTGACCTACTTTTTAGCCAAATATAGCTCATTTTCCCATTGTAGATATAATCAAAACAATGATTCTGACCACCTTTTATAAGTATTGGACAGAAAATGTGGCCTATAGAGTGTCCACAAGGTTATTCCAAGATTTGACATGGGGACCTAGTTTTTTACCCAATGTGACCCATTTTCAATTTCATCATATTGATCATCAAGACAAACATTCTGACTAATTTTTCATAAGTATTGGACAGAAAATGATGACTCTAGATTGATTGTTTGGTGTTTAATGCCGTTTTCAACATTATTTCAGTTATATCGCGGCGGCCAGTGCACCTATCCATGCTTTCCTGGAGTCTCTTTTACCAGTACTCCGCACAATTTTCTTTCCAAGCCACTGGCTGCTTTCCCACATAATCATAGGCATAACAATGGTCAGCGGTGGGAGAGGAATGAATCCTGTTGCAATGACTATCATCAATCCTTGGAAAGAAATTGGCCGAGCCAAGGATCGAACCCACGACCCCCTGTTCTCAAGTCCTGACTGAGCTACCGGGACTCGGCAATGACTCTAGAGCTACACAAGCTATTTTAAAGATTTGACCTGGTGAACTAGTTTTTGACCCGATGTGACCCATTTTCAAACTTATTCAAGATACCATTATGACAAACATTCTGACCAACTTTCATGAGTATTTGACTGAAAATGTGGCCTCTAGAGCGTACACAAGGTTTTTCGAAAATTTGGCCAAGTGACTCAGTTTTTGACCCGACATGACCCATTTGCAAACTGGTCCATGAAATCATCAAGACAAACATTCTGACCAAGTTTCATGAGTACTGCACTAAAAATGTCGACTCTAAAAGGTACACAGAGTTCATCTTAGATTTCACCTAGTGACCTAGTTTTTGACCCGACATGACCCATTTTCGAACTCCTACAAGATATTATCAAGACAAACATTCTGACCAACTTTCAAGAGTTTTGGACCGAAAATGTGGCCTCTAGAGCGTACACAGAGTTCATCTTAGATTTGACCTAGTTTTTGACCCAACATGACCCATTTTTGAACTCCTCTGAGATATCATCAAGACAAACATTCTGACCAACTTTCAAGAGTTTTCGACAGAAAATGTGGCCTCTAGAGCATACACAAGGTTTTGTCTAAGATTTGACCTAGTGACCTAGTTTTTGACCCGACAAGACCATTTTCAAACTTGTCCGAAATATCATCCAGACAAACATTCTGGAGATTTGGACTGAAAATGTGGCCTCTAGAGCATACACAAGATTTTTCTAAGATTTGACCTAGTGACCTAGTTTTTGACCCGACATGACCTATTATCACACTCGTCCGAGATATCATCAAGACAAACATTCTGACCGACTTTCAAGAGTTTTGGACAAAAAATGTGGCCTCTAGAGCATACACAAGGTTTTTCTAAGATTTGACTTAGTGACCTAGTTTTTGACCCGACATGACCCATTATCGAAGTCGTCCGAGATATCAACAAGACAAACATTCTGACCAAGTTTCACGAGTATCAGATTGAAAATGTGGCCTCTACAGTGTACACAAGGTAAAAGTTGACGGCGAACGACGCATGACTGACGCCGGACACAGCACGATCACAAAAGTTCACCTTGAGCACTTTGTGCTCAGGTGAGCTAAAAATCAAATGAACATGAAGTCTGTTAAGTATTTAAAAAAATAAATGAATAAAAATAAGTTTCTATGATGGGACACACTAGATCTGACATGACTTAGCACTTAATATAAAATTTTGAACAAGTGCAGAAGTAAATATTATCATGCAAGCCTTTGGCGAGCTTTAATAACATTTTTCTGATGACAACTTTTACCATAAAATTTTACCTCAAAAGCAAACAAATTCCAGATTCTTTGATCGCATATCTGTAGAATTATAGTTCATGACAAGTTAAACACAGGCATACATGTGTATTGAAATTTACATGAAGCCTATTTGCTTCTTTTACGAGTGAGTACATCACAGACGAAAAATAGTTCCAGAGACAGTTGCATATTGTGATTTGGTTTTGATTTATATTAAGATGATAGAAATTTGCAGCTTTATCACGATCATCACTTTTGAAAATTAATTCCACAAAGACATCAGAGTCAGCAATGTTTTAAAAATCAGGCAAATAATTACAGAGCTCTGAACAAATGCAGCACTATCTCCTTACCGTAAACATGTGTAAGATAAGAAAATTTGTAATGGCTGTAAGGATAGTTATGTGATAAAAGCTTGTTTTGTTTTTATTGATACTGTTCTGTAAGTATGACTTAATTAACTCTTTATCACAGAACATAATTTTAGACTTATCTGTATTTAAATTATTTGAAGACAACAAATTAATGGTAAATGTGGCTCGCATGATAGAATTTGTCTTTGAACAGGTAGAAAACACTGTTACAAGCATTTTTACCTTTTTTCAAAATGTTTTCAAATGCTCTCTTTCTGGTTAAAAATAGGGATTGTTTGTTAAAGAGTCAAAACAGGTTCTGTCATTTGTGAAAATCAAATGAAGTTATACCTACAAATAACAGTCAGAGAACCAACCATGTCTATCAACAGGCAAAAAGATGTGTGTATGAATCATTTTAATTTCACCTTTCTTCTAACAGCAGGATTCATCTATTTAGATTTCTTTTGTTTCTCATTAACCTAATGATTCCAAATTTTAAAGACACCTTTTGGAGAAGACTTCTGAACAAAAAAGTCAATATCATTTATCCTTTGATACATGAGAAACTATTGAAGCAAACGGAAAAGTTACCTGTTACATGCATTTTCCCCTTTTGTCACAGTGCTTTCAAAATAAGTCCACTGCATGACACAAAAATCATCAGGTCTCAGTACTGGGTTAACTATGCTGACTCAAAATAAAAAGTGTACATAGCACATTTTGCCATAACTCTGTAAAGGCTTAACGAATACATTTAATTTTTCATGACAATGTATATTGTCCTTGAAGTTCACGCATTTTGGTTGAAATCGGTGCTGTCCTTGTCCCATAAAATAGCCTTGGGTATTATGCAATTTTTTGCACGTGGAGCTCGTGATACACCTTGTTTATCCCATATAAGCGATAAATTGCAATCTCAGGCTTGTGTTGTAACTGAAAAACACAAAATCTTTCATCAGATTTTTCTGATAGCGATGCCACGGCTACGCAAAGACGAGCGACTTCAAGCGTTAGTTTTGTTGTCGTCTGGAACAAGCGTTGATGATGTTGCACGTCAGTTTAACTGTCATCGACACACAATCTCACGTCTCCGAGATCGGTTTCTACAAACTGGAGACATTTCTGATATGCCTCGGTCAGGGAGGCTGAAGTTACAACGGCTAGACAAGACCATCTAATTGTACGTTGCCCACTTACGTCAACGCTTCAAAACGGTGTCAAGTACGGCTCTTGAGCAGGGTGTCAGTAACCAAACAGTATTGAATCGTTTGAAGGCTGAGAGATTTCCCATGAGGCCTAGGAGGCCATACATTGGTCATATCATTACAAGACGCAATCGCAACTTACGTTTGCGTTGGGCACGACACCATTTATGCTGGACACATGCTCTATGGGCGAGAGTGCTCTTTAGTGATGAATCTCGGTTCAGATTGAGCTTTGCTGATAGGCGAATTCGGGTATACCGCAGAAAAGGGGAAAGGTTTGAGGACCTTTGTGTTCTTGAACGTGACAGGTTTGGAGGAGGGAGTGTAATGGTTTGGGGTGGCATTATGGGGGGCAGGAAGACAAACCTTGTTGTCAGAGGCAATCTGAACGCCCAGCGTTATGTAGACAACATATTGCGCCCTGTGGCTATTGCATTCCTTCATCAACACTTCGGGATGTTGATCAAGACAATGCCAGACCTCATACTGCAGCACTTACAAGGCAATTTCTTGCAAATCAGAACATCCACGTTCTTCCATGGCCCGCAAACTCCCCAGATATGAACCCCATTGAGCATATCTAGGATCTCTTGGGAAGGAATGTACGGAAAAATCACATTCTAAACAATCTGGATGACTTGGAAAATGCCCTTGTTTATGAGTGGAACAGAATCCCAAATGTCATCATCAGACGTTACGTCAGATCAATGAGATCTCGAATACAGGCAGTTATTCGCCGAAGGGGTGGGCACAATTTTGAAAACGACCCCTACTCTCTTCAACGCCACAAATATACTAGTCATCCGGAAATTTCGAACCAAATAACTTTATCACTAGATAGAACGAATGTTTGCCTTTCATTTGGTACCAAATATGTCAGGGTTAAGATAATTGTTCTCACAAAAATCCCCCACTTTTCTCATGTACACATTCTTTTTGGAGTCAGCATATTATTATAAGTGTAAGAGACTGCAACTGATTTTGTAATAGAGCATATGATTTAAGTGTTTCATATATTTTGATCAATCCCTACTTTCTGTCCATAATGCAGGTCAAGGCAGGCAAAACAGGCACCAGCACAATTAGAAAGGCACATCTTTTGGGTATTTTTAAAATCAGTTAATGTGACAGATGACATTTACCCATAAAGTTCTTCTAAGTTCTGCATCAGGAAGCTCAGTTGCCAGCTTTACACTGTCATAGGAAATTCTATCCTTTGGCCGCTGGTTCCATGCAAATAATACTGTCATTTGAAAAGTTGTGACTTCTAAATCATAACGACCAACATCATTGCAAAATGTTATCTGAAAAAGTAGTAAGATGAATGTCATAATTTTTTAAGGGGAATCTTAGATTCACTTTCCCTCAACAAATTTACACTTGATCATAGCAACTTCTAATGCTATTTATCTGATCCTTATCATCCACGTAGGAAGACGATGTAAACAGTCCGGCAGTCCTTAGTGTAAGCCAGCCAGGATTTATAATTTATGATTGAATAGAAAACAACACTGGAAAAGAAACAATGGCTTGTTACTAGCAGTTGCTACTTTTTCCACCGTTTTCAAGAGCTATCTGATGCAATGGTGCAAAATCTTGTATTGGTCAGCTGTCAGGTCAGTCTAAAAAGTCCAGACAATAGCCAAATACCAACAAGCCCCTGTAGACCTAACTGTTCTTTGATTTTCCCCAACATCTCTAATGATAGATATTTACTTGTTTGCTACCAACCACGTAACTTAGGTTTTTTATCTATGTACAAGTAGTAGATTTTCACTGCATTTGAAGATGGCTTTGGTCATAGTTTAGTATCAGGCATCGAATGATGTAAATCTGATCATAATCTCTGCCATCTGCAAAAGCTGTTTAGGTTGCCATTGGCAGCAAAAGAGTGAAACTTACAATTCCGTTTGACATAAGGTGGTGCCACTGTAGTTTACGTCCACTGTGTTTAAGCCTGTAGAACTCTTCTACCTGCGGGATATAGTCCTCCAGTTCCATGGGTAATGATACAGCCAGTCTATCACTGGATCTCGCCCAGGCACCAGCATTTAAAATCTTTATATTTATTGAGTCTGCAAGGCAGAAAATTTCTTTCTGAGCATATATAGTTCAAGTTATGACAAGCATTAAAATTGTAAAAACCCCTAAAATCCTTTTTCAAAAACACATGTTTGACAAATGTCTTCAAAGACTGTTGACCTTTAAGCTCCTTTAATAACTGTTGATTGATTGATTGTATCGTGTTTCACGCTGTTTTCAACATTATTTCAACATTATTAGTTATATCGCAGCAACCAGTGCACCTATCCATGCTTTCCTAAGTTTCTTTTACCAGTACTCCATACAGTATTCTTTCCAAGCCACTGGCTGCCTTCTCAACTATAGTTGCTGTTGCAGCCATTATAGATCAAGATCAGACAGCAGAAAACATGCAGTCTGATCTTTGATCTCGTCTGTCCTCTTTGCTGAGACATTCTAACAAAATCAACCTCGAAACTTTATTTATCTGGGTCTATTTCTAGATTCAAAATGTCTGTCAGGTTTAATCAGCTCTATACAGGTTAAAGTTGCTCCCAACTAGAACAAACTTGCAACAGACAACTTTGTATTCATCCTTGTAAAAGACAGATAATCAATATGTATTTAGGTTAAATACATAAATATTTGTGAAAACATCATGGCACTGGAAAAAATTGCTTACCTTGAGCACTTTATCCTTATGTCACAATGTTTTTCAAAATCAATTTGCACCAAGATACAAACAGCTTTCTGCAGATTCTCAATCTTGATGCCTGAATAACTTATATGCCCTCTATAAAAACTGTTAAATGCTGAAAAGCTGAAGTGACAGGGTATTCTTTTTAATTCCTCTGTGACAGAGTGAAACTTTTATTTCTTCTAGGAAAAATATTTTTTTCTTACTTCTGTAGCACAGTAAAACAGACAAGAAAAGCAAAGGAAATATGAATTTCCTTACATTGATAACAATTTGACTACAATGGAAATTTAGACCTTTGCCACACAATCCCAAGTTGTAACTGCCCTGAGAAAGAAGTCTCTTGAAAACATTGTGTGGAAAAGGAGAAAATGCTGGTAACCAGCATTTTCTTCTTTTCCCACAATGTTTTCTATCTCATCAAAGACAGAGATCATCATCTGACCTACATTCAATTTGTCATCTGAAAAAGCTTCCAATATGGTCCAGTCTAGAATTTTGTTGTTTGGCAAGTAGTTAATCTGGAAGACTCCCATGCACAATCAACAAATCAGTATAGGAGGAAACACATGATGTAAATTTCAGGACAAATGCCTCAGCAGATAACTAAATGATAAATAACTTTGACACTACTGTTTACCCCAGCCTTTAGCTTGAAGAGATAGCTGCGCTAAGTGCCAGTAAAGAAAATCTACAAACGCGCATAGTAAATGCACTGGCAACCCTGATGTAATTGAAATATCAATGGAAATGGTTTTATACGCTTTGAACAAAAGAATATGAAACCTCACCTGCTATATATTCATTGTTATTTCTGTGAGCATCTTTGAATTCTTGATTAAGATCTTCACTGACTTTGATATCCTGGAACATCCGTGCTAGTTTATTCACATAGTCTGCCGGCATACCCACTTCCTGTTACATTTAGATACATGATCACAGTAATAAAATGTTATTTCTCTGCTTAACACAAAGCCAAATCTGTATCACAGAAACCATTAATATGGCAAATGATTGTAATATTTAGACACATGATGACATTTAGCCTGGGTCCAGGCAGTAATAATTTTATTACTCCATCTCACGCTCTCCTAATCGTGGTAGGCCATTGATCTTATTTTTGACAAAGTAACATTCTTATGATAGAAAAGCAAAAAAATGAACGGACTGAAACCCAGGCTGGATCACAGTTATAAAATGTTATGTACCTGCATAACACACAGGCAAAATTTATATCAGAAACTATAAATACATGTATGGAAAATGATGATCTTTGACCAGATGATGAATGAATGTGCATTTATTTATCATCGCCAGTGGTTGCCAATATGGGCGACGCCCCCTGAAGGCTGTTAGTGTTGTTATGGAGGATAGTGCAGATACAGGACGAAACCCATCCTAAGTTACACCTGTTTTCTTTAACGTGTTCGGTGTAAAGCACCGTCACACAGGACCTCGGTTTGACGTCTCATCCGAAAGACTATTCGTAATTTTAGATGGACAGCCATGGGAATCGAACCCACATCCTCCAGTGACTTGAAACATCACGTTCATGAGTCCTACCCTCTAGTCTACCAATTTAACTATGTGGGCTGATCGAAGATAATGTATGCTTACATGTATAAAAAGATTACAGATGTAAGCAACTACACACTAAATAAATCAAACAACATATGGTTTTAAGCATTAGAAATCATCATTCTAGCAACATTTAATTTTTTGTCTACAAATCCTTTCAAATTGGTCCATTACAAGATTTTGTTGTTTGGTGAAGAGTTAAAACAGATGTTGGTGTGTCTAAAAATAGCCAGCAGAGTTATGTATTTACCTTAATTACTCTTTACCTGACAACAAAATTTCAAACTGGTCCAAATTTGAAAGCATTTGCAGATGACAAATTAAATGAGCATCTCATGATTTCTGTCTTTGAAAGGCTAGAAATTAGAAAACATTGTGGATAAAGGAGAAAATGCTGGTTACCAGCATTTTCTCCTTTCCCCACCATGTTTTCTGAAGGCTTCCTCCCAAGGGTTGTTAAAACTCTGATTAGGTGGTAACAAGGATTGTGTGGTAAAGGGTTAATAAGTTACCATGACTCATTTATAAGTTGAAAAGATCTTGAAATAGCCCAAACATGGCTATTTAACCCTTTACCACACAATGCCAACCCTTGTCGACCCCAAAAGAAAACGTCTTTGAAAACATTGTGGGAAAAGGAGAAAATGCTGGTAACCAGCATTTCTATCCTTTTCTGACAATGTTTTCTACCCTATCAAAGACAGAAATCATTTCTTTAGCAACATTTCATTTGTCATCTGCATATGCTTTCAAATTGGCCCTGTCCAAAATTTTGTCATCTCGAAAAGGGTTAAGATAAAATATCTTACAAAATAATAAACATTGTAGGTATATAATACAATTGTATGTCCTGAAGCTAGACAAAGCACTGAAAACATACCCGTAACCATTCCACCATATTTTCCTCTTTCTCATTGTCAGCTGAAGTATCTAAAATAAGTCGGCGGGTGAGATGGGCCTTATGGTATCTCATAAATACATCTTTGTTCTGTACATACTTCAGCACCAATAGCTAGAGTAAAAAGCAATGTTTCAACCTTTATCATGCCAGTAATCAGAAAAACATTTTGAATTAGTGAAGGGTATCTACATGGCATGTTCACCTAATGTTCTTATTTCAGATTTAAATTCTTAATTAAAAAACTAGTCAACTATTTGGCAGAGACAAAATGTCTCAGCCATTTAGATGTATGGTCTTGGAATTCAAGATAAGAACAAGAATTGAAGGGCACTTTGGTAAAAGGGGCGGTTTAATGCATCTCCATGATGCATTGTATCCAACAAGTTATCATATAATTGAAGGTCCATAAAATCAAATGTGTCTAACACCAGACTGAATGATGTGGTAAACTGGTCCTTTGACAGACAGAAAATTGACCATTAGCAAAAAAGTTTTGACCAAGGTCAGCCTGCACGGACTGCACAGGCTGACCTTGGTCGATACTTTTTTGTAGATACACTAAACCCCTTTTCTCAAAGCATTGCCTAATTATTTGTATCAAAAGCTTAAGATACTCAGTTTCCAAGGCTATAGCTCTCATATCACCACACAAAACAACCATTTTGATCAATCATATACCATACTGCTTTTTTCTGTAATCTGATCTTAATCTTAACTGTGCATATAGGAAACTGAAGATATGCTAGACTCTCTATGGGTAAGCAATTAATTAAAGATAGAACTCAAACAGTCATTTGTATAGAATGTAGAAAAAATTAGTAATTATCAAAGTTTAAGAATATAAGCATGCACTGATAGTATATATATACATAAAATAATAAAAACAAGATACAGATTTATTCTGATGTGTGATTAAAGCATTATATACGAATTGCACAACAAAACTAACAAGTAAAGAAAGTACTTACTACATCTTTGAGTTTTTTCTCGACCTCCTCTGAAGTAAGTTTTTTACTAAGTGGTGTTTTTCTGAGTAACATATCACAGTAATTGGCAAGCAGCTCAGGGCATTTAGACTCTGGTTGGGTTTTGGTGCCAACACTGCAAACAAAAGTTAAAGCTGGAGCATAAGCCTTTACCGGACTACAAAAACTTAAAGACTTATTTGTGTTGAAAGTATTTGATAACAACAAAATATATGAGCCATGCTCTGTGAAAAGGGGGCTTGGTGTATCTGCAAAAAGTATCGACCCAGGTCTGCCTGCGCAGTACGCGCAGGCTGACCTGGGTCGAAACTTTTTGCTGTTGATCAGTTTTCTGTATGTCCAAGGACCAGTCTACCTCAAGATTGAGTCAGTCGTTAAAAAAAGTGGCTATTGCGGATCCATAATCATGTGATGGCTTGCTTGGTATCATGCATCGTGGAGATTCATTAAGCCCCCTTTTGCCAGAGCACGGCTTATATGATTACACTCTTTACCAAAAGACAACATTTTAGATTCATCTACATTGAAAGTATGTGCAGATGACAAGTCAACTGTAGTTCAAATGATTGACTTTGTTCCTGTTAAGGTCGAAAACATTGTTGGAAAAGGGGAAAATGCTGGTAACCAGTATTTTCTCTTTTTCCTACTGTGTTTTCAACCCTTTGGAAGACAAATGTGTATCATCTTTTTGACCACTTTTAATATGTCTTCTACAAATGCCTCCAATTTTAACAAGTCTCAAATTTTGTTGTTCGGCAAAGAAATAAGCAAGTCCATCACATTGTAAAGCCTTTAACTCATTAGCAGAAAAGTTTAAAAATTAGAAATTTTTCTTGGTCTTGAAGTAGAATTCCAGTTCAGTTGAAGACAAATTTGGTCTTCATTTAGCCTGTGCAGTCTGATCTTGATCTACGCCATCTGCCAAAACTATTTCTGTACCCAATGGCAATTAAATTAATGAGTTAACTCTTTACCAAACAACCCCGGGTTTTCACGACTCTGTGAAAGAAGTATTTTCAAAACATTGTTGGAAAAGGAGAAAATGCTGGTAACCAGCATTTTCTCCTTTTCCCACAATGTTTTCTACCCTTCCCAAAACAAATTTCAATTTTTGAGTCACTTTAATCCTGTCGTCTGCTAATGCTTTCAATTTGGAACATTCTAAAATTTTGTTGTCTGGTAAAGAGTTAATGAAAAGTAAGGAACCATACATACCCTTTATTTTTAAGAGGTATCTCTAGTTTAAAGACACTGGTATCATTTACAACTGTCTTGTACGCCTTGTCTCGAGCGGTGAGAAATCTTGGATCATCATTAAAAGCATCCAACACCAGTTTGCTAAATCTATTGAATAACTCTAGCAGCTGTTCAACATACTTTTCAGAGTCCTATAAAATCAGAAAAAAAAAAGAGTTTGTTTTTGTTTGTTTTGTGTTTAAAACTGTTTTCAATATTATTTCAGATATATCGCAGAAACCAGTGCATCTATCAATACTTTCCTGGAGTTTCTTTAACCAGTGCTTCGCACAATACTCTTCCTAAGCCACTGGCTGCTTTCCCACATCACCATCATCTAAACAATGATCTGTGGTGGGAGACGAATGAATCCTGTTGCAATGACTATCCTGTGGTGAGAGAAGAATGAATCCTGTTGCAACAACCATCATCAATCCTCAGAAAGAAATTCCATGAACTGGGATTTCAAACAAAGACCCCCTGGTTTCAAGTCCTGTACACTACTGACAAGGCTACTGGGCTCGGCAACAAGAGGATAATTATTGAAACTATCCAATTTGACAGGAAACAAACAGAAAAAGGCTAGTCTAAACTCCTGTGCTGTGTCAAGTCCAGTTAGCTAAATGAATAATGCATTGGGCAAGTAATCCATGGGTTGCAAGCCTTTTGGTTTGGTTTGTTTTAGAGTTTAATGCCATTTTGTCAGCTTAGGTCATATCATGCCTTCAGTGATGCACCCATGTGTTTCCTGGCTTTCTCACACCAGTACTGACACAACTTTCTTTCCAAAGCTACTGACTATTTTTCTCACATGCATCAGAGGTAAGAGGCAAAAAATCGCCGGAAAGAAAGTTCGCAGCAACCGCGTATCGAACCTGGAACCTCCAGGTCACAAGTCAGATACGCTAACCACTGAGCTACCTGGACGGGCGGGTTGTAAGCCTAAATTCCAGTTTGGCTAAATTCCGTATGAGGATTGAAGATAGTCACTGCAAAAGAATCATTCCTCCCTTACACTTGAACATTATTTTGACTTTGTGTAAGTGGGGAAGTAGCAAGACGCTTGGAAAGAATGCTGTGCATGCCATAGTACTGGAACAGGGCAGGACAAGGAAGGCACGGATAGGGGTACAAGCCAGCACAATATGACTAAACATATGTTCAACAATTCTGTTAAACACAAATGAAACAAATCCAAGCAATAAATCTCATAGTTGAGACAAACTGAAGAGTATTGCTAAATCTCATAGTTGAGACAAACTGAAGAGTATTGCTAAGTTTGAAGAAATTAGACTATTAATGGATGATCTAATAGCCGTTCTATTTCATGAGCTGACATTCAAGAATTTCCTATAGTTTTGCTAACTATTTATTTATACATGTACCTGAAAAGAATGCAGGCAATGAGTAACAGCACTAAAACCCTTTCATTTTTTTTTTTTTCCTTTTTCTTTAATAACTTAGCTTACAACTAACTCCTGAAACAAGTTTGAAGCAGATGACTTAAAAATAAGCCTGTAAAAGCTGATATTCAAACAATGATTTGACCATTTGCACCACAATCCTGAGTAACAATGACCCTGATAAAGAGAGCTTTTGAAAACATTGTTGGAAAAGGAGAAAATGCTGGTAACCAGCATTTTCTCCTTTTCCAACAATGTTTTCTACTCTGTTAAAAGCAAGATCCTGCATTTGAGCCACTTTTCATTTGTCATCTGCAAATGCTTGAAATTTAGATTTCCTCATCTGATAATGATTTAATACTTGTATACATGTTGAAAAACTGAGACAAAATGAGAAACTGTTTGACACAAGCCAAATTAATGTTGACCCATGAAAGTTATATAAAGTTGTCTACAGAAGGTAATGACCTCAGCACAAACAAACTATGGTACTTACAGTTGTTATAATCTCTGCCGCAGATATCATATCAGCCAAGCCCTGATTGATAACATGAGCCTCCAGGGCGTGTAACATAGGAGTGATTCCATCTGGAACTCTATCCATTAGATTGAACATTAAACGTAACTCTGAAATAGTACCAAAATTACAATGTATACACATATCTTTCGCAATATATGTTTTGAGGGAGAGGCACAGGGTAGGTAACAAGGAATATCATAGCTTTTCATACTAAAACATAGATTTGTGCTAGCCTTGCAACATTGTAGCAACAGTTTTTTTACCTATTAAGTGTTTAAAAGCTTTACTAAGACTTTTGTTCTACAACAATGTATTTCTGTATCACTTTTTCTATCCAATACAATTGTCCAATCACCTAGTATAGAGGTCATCACTAAAGGGTAAATACCAATTCATTTGAGCAATGTTCTATGAAATGGCGGTTAAATGCATCTGCAAAAAGTATCAACCCAACTTAACTTGTGCAGTTCACGCAGGCTGACCTGGGTCAGAACATTTTGATTTTGGTGAATTTTCCGCATATCCAAGGACCATTCTAATATTCAGGATTCAGCCATTTGTTAGACAAAATGGATTTTACGGATCTACAATTATGTGATGACCTGCGTGGTATAATGCATCACGGACATGCATATACCTCCTTTTGTCAGATCACCGCCCATTTGTATCACTGGACTTTGAAATACAAAAATTATCTTAAGTTGGGTTTTTCCACTTTTCTTCCACCTATGAACATCTAATAATTAATGGGATAAACAAGCAAGCTCCTTGCTAAATAAGCTTTTTATATAGTCTATAACACTAAAAGTGCGGAGGTACAGATTTACTCTAGAAAAATACTTACTTTCTGTTTCATTGCTCCGTATCATACCAGCACATTCCTGAAGAATAGTTTCTTTAAATACTGTTACCAGCACATTTACACAGCATTCAGTTAGCTGTAAAAAAATTTAGATTTAATGAGAATTTCAATGAATCGTAGAGATAAATCCTTCTCCATTTTAAAGGGAGATGCCCATATAGACATAGCTTTCAATTAGCTCTTGATCTATTTGCCGCAAAGAAAAACCGGTTTAACAGAATTTGATATCGGTATGCAGTTACCAACGCCTTTAAGTATGTATTTTCATGGTGAGTTATCATAAGGCTTAGTATTCCTTTATGTTTCATATGTCCTCCATACAACTCTGAAAGTAGCTGACTACCTCAAGATTTTTGTCTGGTGGACTTAATGTACAAATAGGAATAGAAATACACAAGGGTAATGTCATTGAAAGGTTTGACCAAATTCTTAGCTCCAATTAAAGTCATGTGCCAAGCAAACAAAAGGAAGTTTAGTCTTTTGAGCAGACAGAAAATTTTGAAACAGAGGTAACTGAGCTCTGACATTAAATGAATATCAAAGATTTTTTCATAAACAGATGTGCTAATTTTAGACTTAAGTACATGTATTTATAACTGATCCACCATACACAAATACAGAAATTGAAGAAAAGAACTTGTAGTCTTATATTCCACCTTAACTAATGTTGTTTTTTTTTTCAAGGATGTTCTCATAGTCATCTAGGTGAAATTCCTTTCATATGGTAAACAGTGACTGTTACAGAATCAAGTCGCAGAAAACAACAATGACATGATATTACTGTAAAGTACCTTGATAGAAAAGACAGATGTTCAGACCTGACAGATGCTCGAAAATATCTTCATTCAAGTAGTGAAAATTCTCAGATTCTTAAAAAGTAGACACCTCAAAATTTTGACTTGCACATTTTATGATTTACAGTTCTGGTCCATAGTTGAAGAACGCCTTAAACTGAGAGAGGAATCTAGGACAAAAATATATACCGGTATGAGCCATGCTCTGGCAAAAGGGGACTTAATGCATTTCCATGATGCATGATACCAAGCAAGTCATCACAGTCATATACATCCCTAAAACCCGTTTTGTACAACAACTTACTGAATCATGAGGTACCCTGGTCCTTTGACATACAGTAAGCTGACCAATAGCGAAAAGTATCGGCCCAGGTCAGCCTGTGCGGACTGCACAGGCTGACCTTGGTCAATACTTTTGGCAAATGCACTAAGCCCCTTTTTAACAGATCATGGCACATATTTAGGTGCTTGTCTAAAGACAGACTGATTCATTTTGCAAGGAACGACACCTGTATTAACAAATGTGACAGTTGAGCAATTGGAGAGACTTACTGCACTGACAGACACAAAACCCCAGCCTGTTTCTAAATATCTCATGGCTCTTGTTTCCTCCTCCTTCAGTTTGGCATCAGCATATCTCATGTAGTTCTGCACACCGTTGGCAGCGAGATACTGAGGGGCTTTTAACTTGTAGAATGACTTGGTGGCTTCAAGATATGCTTTCTCAAAGTTTTCCCTGTAGATCTTCAATTTGTCCTCAGCTTCTGAACTTAAATTTACTGTAAAGATATCAAGATAAATTATTAGAGTTTTAACCCTTTACCACACAATCCCGAGTTTTAACAACCCTGAGAAAAAAGGCTTTTGAAAACCTTGTTGAAAAAGGAGAAAATGCTGGTAACCAGCATTTTCTCCTTTTTCAACAATGTTTTTTACACTATCAAACACAAATTTCATTTTTTGAGTCCCATTTATTTTGTCATGTGCTAATGCTCTAAGTTTGGACAAGTCTGAAATTTTGTAGTCTGGTAAAAAGTTAAGCTATTTACATATTTGTCTTAGTCATACAATCATTTTTCCTTAATACAAAAGACTCAGACATTTGAATTTACAAGCCTGCTTCTTTGGGAACATGTCACAAATTACTGAACAGGGTAGATCCAATCTCTGTGTAGTCTGATGCCGAAATATTCTCTTCAACCAAGACAGTCATGATAGAGAAAATAAGTCAACCCAAAGAAGTCATGCTTTTCTTCTATAATGATATCTAAAAGAATGTACCTAAAAATACTTTATGCTAATTTGAATTGAATATGAGCATATGGTATTGGACACCATACTATTTTCAGTTTTTTCCTTCAGTATTTTCAACAACAAAAGTTGATACTTAAAGATTCATACCATATGATTCTCTGACACCAATGACCAGTTGTGAGTCGAAAGCCTCTCCATTCCTTTCAGCATGTACAAGTTTCATGGCACTGTCCTGCAGTCGCTGTTTTATGTTCATAAATATACTGTTGTTCCAACTGTCTAACATCAGCTGTAATATCATCAAAAATGTAAATACCATATACCGTATTGTTTCTTTTATATAGCCCCAGGGCATTACCTTCCTGGAAAAAAAAAAAGGGGGGGGGCCAAATAATTGAAGTATAACAAATAGAATTTTCCGAGGACGACAATAACAATACCGTCTGGGTATAAGTCAGTACCTACTGCAAAGTGATCGCCATTTGAGAAACCCACTGTATTAATGTAGAATATCAACTTTACAGCGAATCATGATTAATTTGGACATTAAATGGCATTCACGATTAATGTGAGACATAGCTTTTCGATACTTTCACTTTCTTAAAGTTTTTCCAAGTTAGTTGAGAGATTTTGTGTTACCGGAAGTTTATAACATTATCGAAAGTGTACCTATATTTTCCAACAGGTATCAATGAATTTGGCGTCTGTTAAGCCCATTTTTTGTTAGAAAAAAGCAGAGGGAACGTTAATAAGAGATGTTATGGTAGTCCATATATAATTTGCCCAGGATAACTGTGAATATAGGCAAACATGGTGTAATCAGCGACAAAAAAGTCAGCCTCTTGTGCTGAAAATATCTCTGCACTGTTGCATGAAAAAATGGTTGAGGAGGGGTTAAATTAGAGTGATAAAAACCATAAATACTTGGTAAAGGCAGGGTTTTCCGTGGTCTTTCTGGTGTTGGGGTCATTTTAACCCCTTCAAATGAATTAAGGAAGGTACACATATATATTTTGGGGGTCATTTAGAAATTTGGGAACCAAATTCACAGATATAGGGGGGGTCAGGGAAAACTATGTAAAGGGTCAAATGTAGAATGGTTGCCAAATACATGTATAGATATCACATTAAGAAATAAAACTACAAAATTTAACCATGACTTCTTACACTTACTTTTCTTACAATACTCTCTTCCCCTTGATTCTTTTTCTGCATTGGGGTGTGTGTTTTATTAGCTAGGGATGTTTCCAGCTGCATGAAAGGTTTTGGCAAGTAGTCACATTGTGTGAAAAATTTCCCCCACTCAGCAATGTATGCCTTCAGCAAAGCTGAGTCCTCTTGGTTATGAAGAACTCTCTGCAGGAAAAAAGTGGATTTATTTTAATAGATAAGCATTCTGCATAGCTGTGTCCACAAACCATTCTTAACTCTCAAGAATTTTTTACATTTCAAAGTTATCAGTTTCTGATTAGCTGCAACATTTTGTTTAGCCAAATGTTGAACAAACATTTCAACACTGGCTTAAAGCACTGCCAGTGCATTATACAAGCATATAAGCCAGTCAAAATTATGGATCTATAAAATACATTCAGTCTAAGAGTCAACTGGATCCGGAGGTAGAATAGTCCATTGACATGCAGAAAATTTACAAATAGTAAAAAGGTTTGACCCATGTCAGCCTCCGTGGACTGTACAGGTTGACATGGGTCGACACTTTTTGCAGACGCATTAAACCTCCTTTTCACAGAGAATGCCTTATGTATATGAATACATGAGCAAAAATTGTTGATTTGTATGGTGTTTAACATCATTTCAACAATATTCAGTTATATAGCTGTGGCCAGGACACCTGTCTATGCTTCCGTGGAGTTTCTTTTTAAAGGTACTTGCATAATTTTCTTCCCAAGCCACTATCTGCTTTCTAACATAAGTATTGTTGAAACAACAATCACAGGTAAGAAAGGAATGATCCTGTGACTATAACTATCATCAAAACCCCAGCAGAAACTGGCCAAGCTGGAGATTGAACCTGCGACCCCCTGATTTCAACTCCTGTTTGTCAACGTCTGAGCTACCAAGCTCTACAGAAAACACTATAGCAATAGGATAAACTGCTTGTTTAGAGCAGTTTTTTATTCTGTCAGGTTTTTCACATGTCTTTGGAAGGGTAAAGAAAACTGCAGCCAAACTGGAAAATGCTAATTACCAGCGTTTTCTCCTTTTCCCACAATGTTTTAAAATTTGGGATATTTTTTAAATGCATTTCCCATTTCTTGCTCCAAAAAGAAGTCATGTTTTGTGTAGAATATGTTTTCAAACTTAAACCAATGTCTTACATTTTGAGCATGTGTGATAAATTCTAATATATCATCTTCTAGAGCTTTGTAGACACTCTGAGGTCCTTTGTCGTCCCACAAACATACTGAATGGACAGCCCTGAAATTACAGTAAGATAATTTACATGTAAATAAATCCCAAAGCCTTATCAATGAATTAAGTATCAAATTGGTTGATTTTTTAAATTTCTGATTTTTAAATTGTTAGGTGTTATACATGTACTGTTTAAAGCCATTTTCAAAAGTGTCCATTATATCACACTATACATTATACAACGCACCAATCCAAGCATTTTTTTAACAGTGCTATGTATTCTTTGTTAGCAATTAACTGCTTTCCCACATACATAAAATTGAAACAGCATTTTGCGGTAACAGAGGAATGAATCCCGTCTCCTGTTGCAATCACTTTCATTACTCCATTGGTATAAAATTTGGTGATGCTGGGAATGTTAGCTCATAGGTTCTTTGAATAAGGTTTGAATGTAAGACTTGAGAAAGAAATCTGAGAAATGAGAAGCCTAAATTGAAATTTTAACCCCTTACCACACAATCTCAACTTTTAACGAAGAAGGCTTTAGAAAGCACTGTGGCAAAAGAAGAAAATGCTGGTAACAGCATTTTCTCCTTTTCCCACAATGTTTTCTACCTTATGAAAGACATAAATCATCATTTGAGTTACATCTAATTTGTCATCTGCAAATGCTTTCAATTTGATCCAGTCCAAAATTTTGTCTTTTGGTAATGAGTTAAGGAATATATAAAAAGTTAACGACAAGAAAAACTACAATAAGAGAGATCAGCTGATACCACACTTACCAGAACAAGTCATGCCACTCAGATCTGGATACTGGTTCTTGCTTTAATAATTTCAAAACAGAAGGGCGCATTGACGGCCATTTTTCATCAAACTGGAACTGTCCCTGCTGCAAAGGAAAAAAAATCATGTTTTTTACTATAACTGATCAATATGTCCATCCCTGTGATAACCTTTGATCATCCATTTTTCTACATAATCATCGACAAATCACAAATATGGTAGCAAAACAAAGTGGATACGAAAGCTATTTTTAGGCCCTGTATTTCTAGCTAAACATGCATCTAAAACTGGGTAAACATAAAAATTTGCAAGATGTCAATACTAGTAACTTGAGCAACTTTCACCTATTTTTGTACAAAAGTAATCATTATGATCTATCAGGTGTAACTTCTGGACAAGCAATCAACCCTGTTTCCATTATACTTTCCAAGTTCCTGAAAAAACAAATTTTTTCTTTCCTTTAAGGTCATACAAACTGTCTGTATTGAAATGCGTCGCTCGGATTCCATGAATAAAAAATCAAAAAGAACATATTGTTAAGTGTAATATTGACCGCATTAAATGCACTCGGGTGCATCGTCTGTTTAATACCCAAAAGTGTGTCAACCATGAATGTCTAATTCACATACGACCAATTACAACCTTTTCTCTCCTTAAAGAAGTGTAAGCAGGGTGCTAATCCCAAAGGGAATGTTTAACACAGCGGAGCTTGTTAAAGATGTCTCTATTCCACTGGGGTTGCCATGAAGATTGGATGGTAGCTTGAAACAGAAGACTTATAATCAGAGTAAGGGATCGTACGATTACAAACAGGCAGGTCAAGAACAGTTTTGGCAGTACTACTGGCTCTCTCATTGCCTCTGATGCCAATATGACTATGAAGCCTGCAGAAGACTAGTCTTTTTAAAGGGGGAATTTCAATGATGCGCTCAAGATCATGGCAAATTAAAGGGCTCTCAAACTTCTGGTTTAACTCTTTACCAAAAGACAAAATTATAGACTGGTACAAATTGAAAGCATTTGCAGACAACAAAATAAATGTGACTGAACAATTGAAATTTGGTTTGGAAAGGGTAGAAAACATTGTGGTAAAAGGAGAAAATGCTGGTTACCAGCATTTTCTTCTTTTCCCACAATGTTTTCAAAAGCCTTCTTTCTCAGGGTTGTTAAAAGTCGGGATTGTGTGGTAAAGAGTTAAGAGAGACTGCAAGACTGACAGAGAGTCAGAGAAAATGATAAAAATGATCAGACTTGAAGTATTCTTCTACGTCATGGGCAAGTGCAATGGCAATTGTTTCGGCAGAAAAGATAAAAGATTTATCTGGAAGGCGGCCTTTTTTTTTTTTATCCTTTCTCCATAGACAGTAGTACAGATAACTGTCCCCAAAGGTGATGTTACTTTTTGACTGGTCACCTCTGGGTACAGAGATGATCAAGACCAAATCAGATGAAAGCTCCGCACAGATTTTGTGTGCAAGTTTGAAATCTCATAATTTCACAAATAGAGCACAAAACTAGGATTTAAACATACCTGTTGCTTGCGTATTTAATAAACCCTTCGTTTGAAATACAAATATTTTCAATTCAAACGCTGAACATAGAGAAAACCATGCATTTCATCTGTTACTCGAGTTGTTTATGTTCCCAAAAACAGACAAAATGGCCGCCACGCACGATAAATTTCGTCAGTGATTTTTTTATGAGATTTACCTGTTATAAATGGCTTCTACAAAATCTTTATGTAATGAAAGGTTTATTAATTTGTCATTGGTCATGTCTGTTACTAAAAGTCAGTTGCATTTCGCTGCAATACAGATTAAACCGACGAAATACAAAGTCAGAGTAGCGCTATATCTTTGCTGCCGGAACATTTACGATGGACTTGAGGCGGTACGGTGCACAATAAATATCCAAATATGAAAAAAGTCACCGTAGCGTCTCATTATTGAGACTGCATAGACAGCTGCAGCAGAGTTACCATCTTTAACACTATGTGTATAGATGGGTTTGATGGAAAAATAGTTTTCCTTTAGCTGACTGTACTTTGAGTGAAAAACTCTGGTCTGTTTCAGACTTTTAAAGTGTCAGGGTCAAATCTAGATTCAGCACAGTGTTATTCCCAAGGGGGAACGTCAGGAATGAATGTCTGATCATTTTAGCACGACATGTCTAAGAGGTCAAGGTAAAGTCCGCGGCAATGAAATTTTGTGTCCTTTCAAACCTTCATTGCATGAAAAAGATTATCATCAGAAACAATTTTTGTGACTTTTAGCAACAACGGTGATAGGCAGGTTGAACTGCGGCAAAAACTGTACTTTAATGGGACCAACAGAAATCAACCAAAATATCATCAATACTGAATACTGTGCCGTAGTTAAGGTCAAATTCGACATCGAGTCTACATGGTGATATAATTTTAAGAGATATTCCGTTCACCTACGCAAAGGACAATCTCTACTAATGTATTTCTTTATAGTGTAAATGAAATAAATACATTCTGTTTATTTCTAAATAGGTTACAGAGATCAGAGTCGTTAGAAACTTGAAACCGAACCCTTTTTGTTTCCAGAACAGAGAAGATTGAATAACAGTAACAGTAGTTTCGGTTACAAGCTCTATAATTTCGATAGAGATGGTCTCTTATTGATGATTGTCAGCATTACATCGTTAAATAAAACAAATAAATAAGCATGAAATGATTTCAGTTATTTGTTTTTCTTTGATAAATGCTTTTTACCTTCAACATTTCTCCAGCCAATTTATCCTAGGTGCACTTGATTCTCATCTTCTGCGTCGATCTGGGAATCGAAAGGAGTTTTTAATCGAACAATGTTCTGAAAATTATCCATTTTTACCACAAATCCTAATCAGAAATCTGTAGATCTATATTTCTTTGCTCTTGTAATAGGCATTATCATGGCGAGATCTACGGAAGGTAAGCTTCAAGAGGGAACAGATTTAGATCTAGTAAGGTTTTCTTAACTTTTAAAAATCAAAACTTGTGGTATTTAACACCGATAAATACTGTTATCAATACTATTTTTTTCTTTCGCTTCTCTTTCCTACAGAATTTATTAATGGTTTACCAACCTTATTTTATTTGATGACAGAACATTTTTCAGATTTGGTAAATCAATAATTGTAAAGGTCTGAATAGCCACCTTTATTTGCAATTGGGCTGCTTCTCTTTAAATAAATGTTCACTTGGAAAGGTCCTAGGGTAAAAATTAACAAAACCAAGAACACGAACAGTCAGCAGCCATTTGGGCGCGTATCCAGGCGGACGCACGGAGGTCCTGTAAACATCAACAATCAAAGCATCAATGGTAAACGAGATGCGCTTTCTCAACCAGGAAAAGAGGCCAAATCATCACAATTTCAAAATTATTTTGCAAAAATAATTAAATAAATAGCGGACAATGTAGATAAAAGATCAGACTGCTCTCTTGACATTGTCCGCAAAATGCAGTCTGATCTTAAAGGTGGCCCTTCAGATTTTGACACGAAAATTTTACAAAAATACAAAAAAATCATCGTTATGCTCCCAAAGCCTTTTAATTTTCATTCATAAAACCCCAGTAGTCGAAAACCATCCGACAACAAGAGAAATTAGAGATTTACTACGGCCCAGGTCGACACCGACGGGAAGCACGGTCTATTTTTACATGAGCAACTCGCTCATTTACATACCGGAAATACACAGACGAAGCTTCAAACATAGCGTCCGAAGAAAACATTATGGAAAATAATTACATGTTTGTTATGTTATGGAATTTAAGCGTCATTAGTCACGTGCCAGCCACTTGACATTCCCACAATGCTTTTTTTTTTGGCGCGAAATCTAAAAATACCTTAAGAGGCTACGTAGCCTCTTAAGGGAACACCATCAAAAAAAAAAATTTTTTTTTGTAATTTTATGATTCTTAATTATTGATGATTTGTATTGTTTTTTTCATATAAATTTCAGGGATATATTATATATTTTTTAATTTGGTGAGATGTGAAAACTCTAAATACCCACCTTTAAGGTAGTGGATCCGTAATAGAAAACAGCTATTTCCACTATAATATTATCCCACAAAATTTGCTATGATTAAAAATGAGTATTATTGTACTACTTTAACCGAGCCACTTTTTCCCTTTCTTCCTTCTTAGAATTATCATTTATAAATCTAAAACTACTAAATTCTCATTACAAAGGGAGATTATAATTACCTCCCTTTTCTAGAAACTAACAAAAGTATCAACAAAAATATTTCAAGATAGACATCAAAGGAATTTCTGGTCGGTTAAAAATGTGCAAAATTATTATATCAGTATTTATCCTTATTTATCAACTATCAAGAAATTTCATTCCATGTTAAAATAGAATACTAGAAGCGTTAGGGGTCTACTACATTAATGGAGATTATCTACGACTTGACAAAGAAACATGACGAGAGAGAGAGAGGGAGAGAGAGAGAAAGAGGGTGGTGGGTTTAAAAGTACATTCCTACGCACTTGTCCATTAACACTACTCGTATATATGTTCTTTGAATATTTTTCAGTTCATGCATTGAAAGGGAGGGTCGAGACAGTCCTAATACGACGCGCTTCCCCCCTTTACCCGTCAAACACCACTCACTCTTCGGAGTAAGATAATTCTCCCTTCATCAAGTCTATGAAACTTTTATTTGAACCAGGGACCGTGTAATTTATGATTCCCGTTTATACCAATAGTATGCGGAAGGCCCAGTCTTGAAGTCTTGATTCATGTGCTGATGTGACCAAGCAAAAGTAACGTGCCCTTTTCTTTTATCCAAATCGCAAACTATTCTTCTACTTATATCTCTTTAGAGTCAACATATAAATGAGCCATGCTCCGGCAAAAGGGGGCTTAATGCATCTCCGTGATCCATGGTACTAAGCAGGCCATCACATATTAATGGATCAAGTATATCCATTTTTTTAAACAACCAACTCAATCATGAAGTAGACTGGACCTTGGACGTTCAGAAAATTGACCAATAGCGAAAAGTTTCGGCGCAGGTCAGCCTGCGAGTACTGCGCAGGCTGACCTGGGCCGAAACTTTTCGCAGATGCATTAAGCCTCCTTTTCACAGAGCATGGCTCAAATTGTACAGTGCTCAAATTCAAAGCATAGTGCAGACAACATATGAGCGGCGGTCTGGCATCATCTCCGTGATACATATACGAAGCAAATCATCACATATGGCCTGCAACACGCGAAAAGGGACATTCGGACATTTGCGTAAAGTGTCGTCTGGAATCAGCCTGCGCAATCCGCGCAGGCTAATCCGAAACGGCACTTTCCGTTTTTATGTAATTTTCTGTTTTGCGCAAGTCTACTGTAGCACCAAATCTAATGTTAGTCGTAAAGTGACGTCTTGGATCAGCCTGCGCGGAGTGCGCAGGCTGATCCGAGACGCCACTTTACGCAAATGTCCGAATGCCCCTTTTCACGTGTTGCAAGCCAATTATATATGTATCCATATATTCCATTTAGTTTAACTGCCCTTTGACATGGTGAATATTGATCAGTAAGAAAAAGTTTCGACCCAGTTCGCCACTGGGTCGATACTATTTTCAGATGCATTAAGCTCCCTTTGACAAGAACGCGGTTCATATCAAAAGTGGCCGGGCTTTGTCTTAAAAAGAGTATAAAACATTGCGGGATTGTTTTGTAAAAGGTTTGTTTGATTGATTGTAAAGTGTTTAATACCATTTTCAACATTATTCCAGTTATATCGCGGCGGACAGTGAGTGCGCCTATCGATGCTTTCCTGGAGTTTCTTTTACCAGTACTCCGCACAATATTCAAGGCTTTCCAAGCCACTGGCTGCTTTTCCACATAACCATCGTCGAAACAATGGTCAGCGGTGAGAGGAATGAATCCTGTCGCAATGACGATCATCAATCCTCGGAAAGAAATTGGCCGAGCCAGGGATCGAACTAGCGACCCCCTGTTCTCAAGTCCTGTACGCTTCCGACTGACTGCGGCTACTGGGCTCGGCTGTGTAAAGGATTTGATAGCCTGTAAGTAGTATCAATATGAATAATAACTTAAGCCAGAATGGGATACCCCTACAACAACAACAACAACAACAAATTTCTTTGTTGATATTGGAGTATAACGCCGTTTTAACAGCTTATGTCATAT
This sequence comes from Hippopus hippopus, assembly GCA_946811185.2. Classification (NCBI taxonomy): domain Eukaryota; kingdom Metazoa; phylum Mollusca; class Bivalvia; order Cardiida; family Cardiidae; genus Hippopus; species Hippopus hippopus. The sequence goes on from OX328101.1 coordinate 19,742,971, forward strand.
CAAGGCTGTTAGTGCACCTACTCATGTGTTTCATGGCTTTCTCACACTAGTATTGACACAGTTTTCTTTCCAAGTCACTGACTACTTTTCTCACGTGCATCAGGGATGAAAGGCGAAAAATCGCCGGAAAGAAAGTTTGCCTCAACCAATCAACCAGGTACCTAAACCGCAGCTACCTGGTCACGAGTCAAAAACGCAAAAAACTGAGCTACCTTGTCGGGCTAACAATAATAATAAATCATGCCCTCAAGCTGTATATCAAAGAATCTGATTTTTTCTTTTTCATTTTCTTGACTTGTTTGATGATGATTTTGTACTGAAGCTTTATGGCCCTAGATCTATTATCACACAACCTGTGATTACTGATGGTACCGATCAAGACCAGACTGCACAGAACATGCAGCTTGATCTTGGATTTATACCGTATCTAGCGTTAACGTCAGTTTACAATGTACTTCCTACCTTGATCACTGTGCACTTTTGTGGGTAAAGAATTTTTCTGTTCACCACTGCAGTATTCAGTCAGATGAAATTTTCCCGATTTATGTAATACTGTAGGCCTACTTAAACGTTAAATAATAAAAATGGAATTTTCAAGCCGACAGTAATACTTATAATTTTGCTGTTTAAGATATTTTTTTTCTTTTTTTGGAAAATATCTCATTATCAGACAGTGTAGATCCAAGATCATACTGCACGTTCTGTACAGTCTGATCTTGATCTACATCGTCCGAAAAAGGTTGCTGAGTCGCGCTAAGCAGCCTAAGGGTTAAAATTAAAACAACATTTCCAGCCACAAGTATGTACACCTATTATTGCCATTAGATCTTTTTGCAGGAAAAATAGTAGGACTGTGCAAAGAAAACCCAAAATCAGACCGTACTTTTTTGACGTCTGATCTTGATCTACACTGCTCGGCAAAAGCGCTCTCAGTTGCGCTTCGCTGTCTCAGGATTTTCAAAATGCTGTTCCCGTTTAGTTTCATCTAAGCTCCAAGTCAAGTTATAAAATTTGCGAATCATCTAAATGCAAAGTAGATCTAGAGTAGATCTACTTGAAAACATTTTTTCCCCGACGATAACCTAATATATGATTATGATGAAAGGATTTATAATATGTAACAAAGAGCCGCATTTTAAACATTCCATTAATTAACCAGGAAAATAAACGAAGCAATCCAAACGTCAAAAGAAATCCTTTATTACACGTAATACACATAATTTGATAAAAATGCAGGGAATGTACAGCATGCGTAGTCCAGGTAAACAAAAATAATTTTTAACATATTTTCATACAACTTGTATACTAAGACAATCCTGAAATTGCAATGTCAAACTGGTTAATCATATGAAAGGCCAGTAATGGGATACTGGTCGTAAAGCCGGATGAAACCTGGTTTTCGGATAGATCAACTTCTATTCAAATACTGGAGAAGTCATCGCTATACAAGCTTGTAAGAACAACAGGTGGAGAAATCCAGCTAAGAAATGTAGATTTAAGAAATAATCTTCTTTCTATCTTGGTTTATCGTTCAATAAACCACAGTTGTGAGCTATGAGGCACAATAAATATTATCCACGAGGGCGATAGCCCTAGTGGTTTATTCATTGCGGCTCATAACTGACAACGTGGTTTATTGAACGATAAACCATGATAGAAAGAAGATTATTTCGATTCTAACATTACCAACTTTTAATGAAAGGAAAACAAGTTCAGACTTAGAGTAAAAACGCGGATGCAGATTACATTCCATTGAATAACTTATTTACTTTATACAGAATGACATCATTCTATATAGAATGACGTAGATTTTACCACGCTTTCATTGCACTGTGTTTATAGAGCCGAATTCACGTGTCATGTTAGAATATAGGTTTAAAGTGACTTACATAATTTATCTTCTTTAAGATTAAATGAAAAAGTCCATGGCAGTGTCAAGATTTCTGTTTATTCAGTATTTGTGCTACACACCCTTTCATGAATTGGCTAACTTAACAGCTAGTAAATTTGACTCATTTTTTAAGGATGAAAATTTGTATTTAAATGTCTTCCAAGTCCTGCAGAACTCTGTGCAACATGAACGGCCTTCTTGACATAGAAGTTGTTTACCTTCTATGGCCGTCTATGGCGGATGCTCAACCACTTTTCAAGGACTTAATTTACAGTTTTGGTTTATACATATTTACATGAATTACTGATTACAGACACATTTCATTAGTACAAAAGTACCTTTATTATGCCTCTTAAACCTTAAATCTTACTTGAATCATACATATTGAAAGTAACAATAAATTTCATCTTTCATTCTTTCACAGCAGTGGCAACCAGAGAAAAAAGATAATTTTGAGGCTATATATATTTATAATAAAGGTCATGAATGAAAGACCGAAAAACATCTTATAAACGAAAACTCTCTTAAAATGCTAAATGCTACTTAATGAAACTGTCTTGAACAATTTCAGTTTGTACAGTTCTAAGTAAATAATCTATTTGGAGAGCAATGAATGTCATGGTATCTACTGAAACTCTCATTTTTTCCTGTTCACAAACTTACAAGTATGCATTGTTTGGGGCAGATATGAAACATCTTTTAATATGATAGATCTCAATTTACTGAATATCCAAACAAGTAAGGATTGGTCAAAACCTTTATCTTTAATAGTGTAAATTCTAAAAGAATATCAACCATAAACAAGTGAATGAAATACGGAATGAAAATCTTTGACCTAAGTATAGATCAAAATCTTGTCTTGGTAAATCAGTAAGGTGACATCACTGATGTAACCTAACAGCATCAAAGCTGACTATTTGTAGTGTTGGAAACTTTTCAGGATTGAAAAAAATGAAAAAATACAAAACATATTTAAAAAGATGGCCCATATTGGATCAGAAAATATAATTAGAAATATTTTAGTCTAGACAATCTTTCTTGAAAAAAACATGCATACTTTCTTGTCTTTATCACATTTTGTAACTTGAAAGAAACAATACTGTTGTTTAAATTTATTTAATCGATTCACATAAAGACAGAGGTGTCATTTTCTAGTTCACAAGTAAACTGGGATATCTTTTGGGTTTGAAAACAGGTAATCCTTAAAGTAGGTAGGTTGACAAAACTTGGGTGAGCTCTGCTCATATTCTTTATGATTGCTTCTCAGCTATTATCTGTAGAAAGCTCTATAATCTTAGTTTGAAAAAAAAAAAGAATAAAGAAAAATATTACACCAGCATTGCTTCATTGGCTGTATAAGTTTATCTTTTCATTGTCGGCTAATAATTAATAAGGTCTTTCATAAACCAGATATATTTATTGACACAAAATAAGTTAATTGTAAGAAGATAGATATCAAACCCTTGAAGACACATACAACTACATGTAGCTGAAAGATGATCAGTAAGATTATAAAATTCTAAAAAAAATAGGCAAAGAAGTGGCATCTCAGTAGGTATTATTGAGATCGGTGATTTCAAAATATCTTAGAGCAATGTCTGCAAAACATCGGGTAAGAAATCATTAAGAACGTATTTATTCCTCTCTTGCAGCGCAATATCATTTTGGCTTTGTAAATTGTGCATATGTGGGAAAGCAGCCAATAGCATTAAAAGAATGCTGTGAGCAGTAGTAAATCTTGTGAATAAGACTATGAGTGTATGTATATTAGCATTAAATACTTGTAATATGAAATAACACAATGGTACAAAACAAACGAGCCTGAGTTTAATGTTATATTTATTTAGCTGTCAAGCGGCTGATGAAAGAAGCACAAGAGTTAAGTGAGCCAACTGAACAGTACTACTGTCAACCACTGGAGGTAAATTTGTAGTGTTTTTCTGTTTATCCCTTTACCAAACCAACCCATGTTTTAACCTTTAACCCTTTACTGCACAATTCCGACTTTTGATGCCCCTGGGAAAGAAGGCTTTTGAAAACATTGTGGGAAAAGGAGAAAATGCTGGTAACCAGCATTTTCTCCTTTTCCCACAATGTTTTCTATCCTATCAGAGAAAGGTTGCACCATTTGAGCCACCTTAAAATTGTTGTCTGCAAATGCTTTCAGTTTGGACAAGGCTAAAATTTTGTCGTCTGGTAAAGGGTTAAAGTGCTGAATATACCCAACATACTTTCTCTGATTAGAAATGAGATCCAAATAATTGCAAGTTCATCTTTGTTTTGGTGTACAATGCTTAAGTTAAGCAATCTGATCTCGATCTACTCTGGCCTCAAAGGCAACTGAAGCTGTGAAAAGCGCTTTAAGGGTAGACAACTCTTACTTAAACGGCTTTTGAAATATTGTGGGGAAAGAAAATGCAGACAATTAGCATTTCAAGTATCAGCTAGGGTTCTATACTTCCCCTTTGCAATCACTGAAAATAATATGAGTTCCAAAATGTAAAATGTCTCTTGGGGGCATAGATTAGCATAATTCACGCAGAGTAATCTTAGTTTTTTACTGCCTTGGCTGAGGCAGAGATTGTGTATAGGCATACGTTTATGTACATGTACATGTGTGTGTGATCCCTTGTTAAGGCTGGTATCTTTGTTAACCCTTTACTAGACGACAAAATTTTAGCCTTGTCCAAATTGAAAGCATTTAGAGATGACAATTTCACTCTGGCTCAAATGGTGCAATTCTTCTTTGATAGGGTAAAAAACATTGTCGGAGAAGGAGAAAATGCTGGTAACAAGCATTTTCTCCTTTTCCCACAATGTTTCCAAAGGCTTCTTTCCCAGGGCCATTTAAAGTCGGCATTGTGCAGTAAATGTTTAACAATGAAAAAAGAAATTAGACCTATCAAAAAAATATCCGTGTTCAGGGTTTCCCAACCCTATCTAGAAAATTCTTCCGACCCTAAACTTTTAATCCTATAATTGAAAAAAAATCTGTCAGGTGAGATTTCGGTACATGGTCCATGTAAAAAGTTTCTAGAAAATGAAAAAAAAAAGTACCTACCCTACCTACAGCGTCTGGGACCAAAACCCTAAACACAGATATTTTCTGTTAGGCCTTACGGATCTGCAGTGACTCTCTATTTGTAAGCTGTAAATTTGAAAGGGACAAACCTTTTGTCATGCAACGATCCAGCTCTTGTTTGTCCCCAGATAGAAAGATGTAGTTTATTTACTTTCAGGATAATTTGTTTGAATGGCATTTCACTCTTAGAGGACCAGCTGACACAGAATTTGAAGGTGGTTTATACCATGGACGTATAATACTTCCACCAGAATATCCCATGAAACCACCAAGTATCATTCTTTTAACAGTAGGTTTGATTTTTCTGTGATTATTTCTTCACCAAAGAATAATACCCTAGACTCATTCAGATTTAAAATACATGCAGTTGAAAAATATTTGGCTCTAATAGTGAGAGTCATTTCTGAAAGAGTAGAAGACATGATGTGGGAAAGAGGAAAACACAAGTTTTTTCAACAATGCTTTCAAAAGTTTTTCCCCTTTGGATGTTAAAAGTATGGAATATTTTGGTAAGAGGTTAAAGATTTCTTTATAAATTGTGAAATTTGGTAATCCACATACATTTACATATTTTTTCAATTCTTTTAATGCGTGAATAACAGTGAAATCACTGTAACAATAGGCAAAATTCTTTTATTGCAAGGTTTTCATAAGTATTCAACGCTGCATGGTAGAAGAAGGGTTTCAAAGTATGTGGTCAATTATTATGTTAAACTTTAATAAATTTTACAAACTAATGTATGTCTCTTGCAGCATAATGGTAGATTTGAAATAAACAAGAAGATTTGTTTGAGTATATCAGGCCATCACCCTGAATCCTGGCAGCCATCTTGGTCAAGTAAGTCATCATGTTTTACATCTTTTGTCATTTTTAGTATCCTCTTCGGTTACTTTTGGTAAAAAACTAGATCATTAGGTTGTGGTTGTGAAAAATTCTCATTATCTTTTTATCAGACCATTCTAGATTCAACAGCCCTAAAGAAGAAAGCTTTTGAAAATATTGTGGGGAAAAAAAGAAATTTTTTAATTATATTCTTATTAGTGAATTACTGGGATTTCACAGTGAATAACACCACAAGCGATGATAAGTATGGTATCATCACTGGTGACAATATAGTTTTAGAATGTTTGCTGCAACTACTTTTTCTGATATTGCTCCTATTGTACCATTCTTGATAATTACTAGAATAAAAAAGGGTGAATTAGGAATATAACAAATAGAATAATCAACTGGTTGTGTGTGATATTAAAAATCTCTCACTCGAATGGGGTTTGATGCGGTTAAAAAACTTGTCCTTTGGACTCGTTTTTTCAACGGCATCACACCCCATTCTAGTGTCGCACACAACCAGTTGATTATCCTCAATTTCCTATTCCAACAATGTTTTCTACCCGAAAACACGAAGTCATGTACTTTTACAACATGAAATCCCTAGCAGGATGAATATCCAATTGATGATAGTCATTGCAACATATTCATTCCTCTCTCACCACTGATCATTATTTCAACAATGGTTATGTTGGAAAGTAGCCAGTGGCTTTGGAAGAATATTGTGTGAAGCACTGGTGAGAGAAACCCCAGGAAAGAGTGGATAGGAGCATTTGCCATCATGATACAACTGAAATAATGTTGAAAACAGTTTTAAACACCATTCTAACAAACTAGCATCTTTCTCAAGGTCATTCAAGCACAGGACTGTTTGTAAAAGGGTGAATCCTTAACCACACAGTCCTGATATTATACCACCCTGAGGAAGATACCTTTTGAAAACTTGTTGGAAAAGAAGAAAATGCTGGTAACCAGCATTTTCTTTTTTTCCCACAATGTTTTCTCCACTATCAAAAGCAGATCAACTGATCATTTGAGTCATACATGTATTTTCTTTGTCGTCTACAAGTGCTATCAATTTGGACATGTCTAAAATTTTGTCGTTTGATAAAGAGTTTAACGAAAAACATTATTTCTATTGTAGTTCGCACAGCTCTTCTTGCCATTATTGGGTTTATGCCGACACATGGAGCTGGGGCCTTGGGGTCCTTAGATTATACACCTGATGAGAGGAAGGTCTTAGCCAGGAAGTAGGTCTATGCTATATTGTACAGTTATGTGAAGACAAAAAAGTACTTTAACCCATTACCAGACAACAAAATTTTAGCCTGGTCCAAATTGAAAGCATTTGCAGAGGACAAGTTGAATTTGACTCAAAAAGTGAACTTTGTCGTTCAAATGGTAGAAAATATTTTGGGAAGTTATACTTGGACTTGTGAATTACTGGTTCAAGTAACTCATGAAATATTTGAAGGAAAGGATGTTGGTCTTTGAAAGCATTTGTTCAAGGTGAGGTGTAGTTTTTAACAAGCCGTTTTGCCTTTATCCACAATCTTTTCCATAGCTCTCTGCAGCAGTGGCATGAAAAGATGTATTTTATACAATATGGGTTTAGGGTTTTGCTTATCTGTGAAAGTAGTTAGTAGTTAAGGTCAGCGGTGACAGAGGAATGAATCCTGTCACAAAGACGATCATCAATCCTCGGAAAGAAATTGGTCAAACCGGGAATTGAACCAGCGACCCACTGTTCTCAAGTCTTGCACGCTACCGACTGAGCTATGGGGACTCGGCTCTAGTAGGTAGGACAGGGTGTTTTAAGTGGCAATTGCTTGAGAAACTTAATGAAGGCATGGAGAGTTGCAACTAAGATACTGTTGAAAAAAGTAGTAAATCTTTTCCAGATGACAAAACTTTAGACTTGTCCAAATTGAAAGCATTTGTAGCCCACACAACAAATGGTGCTCAAATGATGTGATGTTTGAAAAGGGAGAAAACACTGTGGAAAAAGGAGAAAATACTGGTTACTAGCATTTTCTCACAATGTTTTCAGAAGCCTTTAGCCTCACAGAATTGTTTGGTAAAAAGTTAATAAAACTAGTATATGTGTTCTCGTTGCAGGTCTATAGATTTTAAATGTTCAGAATGTGGGCCCATAAACCATACATTAAAGGCAGTAACTGAGGCCTCGTTGAAAACAAGGGAAGAGGCAAAGCAGCTAGCTGCTCAGATGGACTTTAAGGTGAGGATTGGGTTTTCCTTGTACATCACTTTATCATGAAAGCATTTCAGGGACCCATTCTGATACTGAAAAAGTCTAGAAAGACATAAATTTATAAGGATTTGCTCTGATCTGACTGAAACACTTTTCATTAAAATAATAAAATTTTTAGCTGGAAAATGATGTCCTGAAAAATTTTGGACATAGGACCAAATTGAAATTGGGATAGCTGAAATACAGATGTTGAAAAAAATAAGAGAACTTGAACCCTTTTAAAATTTCATTGCCAAAGGTGAAAACAGCTGCACTGCTGACTCTATAGATCAAGATCAGTTTGCATGATTTATACTAACAGCATGTTTGTCAAATCTATATGATGAAAATCCCCCTGAACTTCAATGCAATGTATTTTCAGCCATGGAAATAGATGAAGTTAATATAAAATTATTCCTTTCTGAAAGAGTTTAGTCTTTACCAAATGACAAAATTTTAGACTTGTCCGAATTGAAACCATTTGCAGATGACAAATTAAATGTTACTCAAAACATAAAATTTCTCTTTCATTGGGTAGAGATCATTGTGGAAAAATGAGAAATGCTGGAGAGAAAGAGAAAATTTCTCTTTCATTGGGTAGAAAACATTGTGGAAAAAGGAGAAATGCTGGTTACCAGCATTTCTCCTATACCCACAATGTTTTCGAAAGCTTTTTTCCTCAGGGTTGTTAAAGGTCAGGATTTTGTGGTTAAGGGTTAGGATAGAAATTTAACCATTTGTGGCAATGTTTTCTTCTGCTAATATTAGTAAGAAGTCTTGGGCAATTAAAAGAGTTCATAGAGTTACAGCTTGGCTGGATAGCTCAGTGGTTAGTGTATCTGACTCACGATCTGGTGGTTGTGGATTCAATAGGCAAACTTCCTTTTCTGTTATTTTTCGCCTGTCACCTCTGATGCATGTGAGAAAAGTCGTCAGTGACTTGGAAAGAAAGTTGTGTCAGTGCTGGTGTGAGAAAGCCAGGAAACACATGCTTAGGTGCACTGACCATAGTGATATGACCTAAGCTGTTAAAATGGCGCTAACTTCCAATACAAACAGACAAACTTAGAGTTACAATAGTGGTTTATTAACTTCATTGAACTTCCTACACTCATTAACCCCCCTGAAACAGGTCTAGAGCAGGCAACTTTGAAAATGTTCAAATGAAATATAGGAAATCAGTATGAATTACAGTTTAGTATATGTACGTAATGTTTGACTCTTTGCCAAATGACAAAACTCTTTTCTGTTCCAAACTCAAAGGATTTCAAGGGGTGAATATGATACTATGCTATCTTCGTTTTGGAAAATTTTTTACAGGAGACGGAAGAAAACCTTCTCATTTCTGTAAAAAGCATTGTTAGATCATCTTATTTAGATATGTGTTTAATTGTGTGAATGAATTCAAAACAACATGTTTCTTGTGACCCTGTATAAAGAGGCTGTTGAAAACATTGTGGGAAAGGTAGATAATGCTTTTCCTACAGTGCTTTCTAATTTTTCAAAACCATTTCCCTTATTTGAGTAACATTCATTTTGTTGTGTATAAATGCTGTTGAGTCTAAAGAGTTGAATATGGCCTCACACAAATTTTTTCTCATGCCTCATTGAAAAAATAATTTTTACATGAGCATCCTATGTGAAGACTTGTCCTATAGCTAATACACAAAAAAAGACATAGCTTAGAAGACACCGATGCTCAAAGAGAAATTGTTCATGAGTGGATTATACATGTAATTGATAAACATTTTCATAGATCATAATTATACTTGTATCTTCCTTGACTTTGTACAGGATGAGAAAGAAAAGAATGCTGCTTTGAAGAAAGAAACCACAGAAGAGACAAAACAAAGTACAAGTACAGAGACCTCAGATACAACTGAAGGCACATCACAGTCATCCACAGGAGCTATTCCGAAAGTGAAAACAAATCAACCCTTTCCACAGCCAATGCAGTTTGGACAATTTCCTATGCCTATGCCATTTTTACCGCCATTTCCTATACCTGGACACACTCAAAATGGTCAACAGCAAGGAAATAATGTTTTAAATCAAGTCCCAAGATTTCCTCTTCCTTTTGCTGCACCATTTTCCCCACCATTTCCCCCATTCATGCCTCCCATGCCCATGGTACCGGGTATGAGCTTTCCGGCTATTCCTACAGGAAATAGAATCAGTAGAACTTTGGAAAGTGGTAGTGAGACACTGAGAAGCCAAACAGCAACAGAATCTACAAACCGGTCTGACCAAATACAATCTGCACAGTCTAGTGTTGTGTCCAGCACCCAACCCAGTGAAAATTTACCGTCAACCACATCAACACCTTCCACATCACCACAACCGACAACACAGACAACCAGTGAAGGACTACGTCAGAGAAATGTGACAGAAACTAGCAATTTGACGGCACAAAGGACATCTACGCCTATTCAACGACAGACACAAGCAGAAATACCTAGAAGTGGTCCAAGAGAGTCCCTTGCATTTGTGGTGTTTGCTGTGATAATCCTATCTCTGATAGCAATGCTTCTTTTACGAAGGTTGTACATGATGAAATACTTATCTGGTCTCATATAGAAATCAGTGATAGGTAACTTTTATTAGCAAACTCACACAAACAACTTACAGTATTACAAAGAAAATAAAAATGTGCTTCAACATCACATAGATATCTGATGCACTAAGTCTATACAACATGATAAGATCTTGAAGTTGTCCAAATTGAAAGTATTTGTAGATGACAAATTCAATATTACTTAAAAGATTTGATTAGTCTTTGAAAGGTTTGAAAACATGGTGGGAAAAGGAGAAAATGCTGCTTATCAGCATTTTCTCCTTTTCCCACAATGTTTTTGATAGCCTTTTTTCTCAGGGTTGTTGTGTTTACCACCCTTTCAAAGACAATTCTCATCAGTTTAGACAGATTTGTCACATATGAAATTTGAGCCTTGCTCTGTGAAAAAGGGGGCTTAATGCATCTGTGAAAAGTGTCGAACCAGGTCAACCTGCGCAGTCCGCGCAGGCTGACCTGGGCCAAAACTTTTCGCTGTTGGTCAATTTTCTGTATGTCCAAGGACTAGTCTTTCTCATGATGAACTTGGTTGTTAAGAAAAGTGGATTTTTTGGATCCATAAGTATGTGAAAGCTTGCTTGGTACCATGGATCATGGAGATGCATTAAGCCCCCTTTTGCCGCAGCATGGCTCAAATGTTTTCAATGTAGGCTTTGCCAAAATTTGGCTAAGTAGTAAAGAGTTAAAACTATAATTTTCTTCACTGGCACTCAGTAGAATCATGTTGTTGAAGCAAATCTACAGAGTATCAGCTTTACTTTTTGAAACTCAACTTACCTGATCTTTACCTCTGGTTTCCATATCATTCACTGTGTTGCCGAGCCCCAGTTGTGCAGTCTGTAGCATACAGAACTTGAGAATAGGCGGTTGCTGGTTTGATCCCTAGCTTGGCTTATGTCTTTGTGGAGGATTGATGACAAGTCATTGAGACAGGATTCATTCCTCTCTCATTGCTAATTGTTTCTGTGACGATTATGTGGGAAAGCAGCCAGTGGCTTGGAAAAAATATGATGCAAAGTACTGGTAACAAACTCTAGGAAAGTATGGATTTGTGTACTGGCCGTTGCGTTGTAACTGAAATGATGTTAAAAATGGCGTTAAACAACATACAATCAATCAACCATCACCATGTCTTGGTTTTATAAATACACAATAGATTATTGTGTACTGTATGTTGGTCTGAACTGTACATAGAAGTTATGGGATTATTAAGTTATTTAAAATTTTCTTTCATACTTTTTCTTTATTTTGTGTAACTCTTTACCAGTCAATTCCTGTTTTAAGGACTTACTGAAAAAGGCATATGAAAAAGTTGTGGGAAGAGGAGAAAATGCAGGCAACCTGCATCTTCTCCATTTCCCACTGTGCTTTTCTAAAGACATATCCCATTATTTGTGTTATTTGCAAGTGCTTCAAATTTGACATGTCTATGTTATTTGCACGTGCTTCAAATTTGACACGTCTGTGTTATTTGCAAGTGCTTCAAATTTGACACGTCTATGTTATTTGCAAGTGCTTCAAATTTGACAAGTCTATGTTATTTGCAAGTGCTTCAAATTTGACACGTCTGTGTTATTTGCAAGTGCTTCAAATTTGACAAGTCTATGTTATTTGCAAGTGCTTCAAATTTGACAAGTCTATGTTATTTGCAAGTGCTTCAAATTTGACAAGTCTGTGTTATTTGCAAGTGCTTCAAATTTGACACGTCTGTGTTATTTGCAAGTGCTTCAAATTTGACAAGTATATATTATTTGCAAGTGCTTCAAATTTGACAAGTCTATATTTTGTCATCTGGTAAAGAGTTGAATATGTAAAATGATTTTTATGGTGACCATAGATGGAATGCTGGGCTCATTTCTCACTATTATCATCTTCATTTTTATGTCTAATATACTACATTAAGTATGGCAAATGACTGAAATCCTCTTTTTATTTTGATATCAGCCATGCTTTGTGAAAAAGGGGTTTAATGCATCAGCCAAAAGTATCGAACCATGTCAGCCTGTGCAGTTTGCACAGGCTGACATGGTTCGATACTTTTTGCTTTTGTCAAAATTTTCTGCATGTTCAAGGACCATTCTACCTCCAGATTTGTTTGGTTGTTAGACAAAATGGGTTTTATTGATCAATAGTCATGTGATGACTTGCTTGGTATATGGGATTATGGAGATGCATTAAACCCCATTTTGACAGAGTATGGCATGGTATTATTATAGCAACTCTTTGTGGTTATTGAAGATTTCCTCGAAGGCCCACAAGGTGCTAAAGATCAACAATTCAGGTGTCAAAATGCAGACAAATTTAATTCCTGTCATTCAAAAGTACAGCTAATATTACAAGTTTGATCATGTTTTACATAGAGGATCTGACATGAGTTGGTGCTTGAGATAAAATTTTATTAAATGAGTGTAGGGAAAATGTTATTAAGCAAGCCTTTGGCAAGATGATGTCAGATTCTTTTTATCACATAACGATATTTTACAAAATGAAAAGATCAGAAGATGCAAAACCATCTATAGATGCACCCGAGGTACTATCCAAAAAACCCATTCACTTAACCATATGTGATGCGTACAAAATGATGTCAAAACTGACATCACACAATTGTGATATCAAAGGTGTATATGATAAGAAAATTCGTAATGGGTGAATTACACTGAAAACAAGGGAGGTTATGTGATAAAGTTGAATTTGTTAAAGTTCAGTCGCTGGCAGAAAAATGTATTGTAAAACTAGAACAAAAGTTGGCAACAGCAACTGGGTCTTTGACAGCAACACATTATCAGACTCACAATCAGATTCACAATCATTTCCATATTTAAGTGGTATGAACTAAACTTGTCTGCATTTCGACGCCTGAACTGCTTACTTTTGGCCATTATTGTGCTTCTGACCTTCATTATCAGAGACATTTTTCTTTTTGAAAGCTTTTGTAGACAACAAAATCAGCTTGCCTGTATTGGTAAGATTTGTCTTTGAAAGGGTTGTTATTTTGGTAAGCGGAGAAAATGTTCATTACGAGCATCTTTCTTTCCTTTTTCCACACTGCATTTCAAAAGCTGCCTTAATGGGAATATTCAAATTAAAGCTTCATTTGAACTACAAGAGACTATTTGTAAATTTTTGTTATTGTTTATTTGGCAATTTTTTGTTTGTTTTGGATGTTTTGTTATACATGCATGTACTTTGTTGTGCTATCCAAATAAAGGGAATCCATTGTTATTTATTTCATGTTGTTACTTTGTCAGGTGTTTGTGTCATTTTCACATGTTACTTGTAATACGGTAGCTAGTGCACATGTTGAGTTCATTTTGCAAGTACATCGCTGAATATGTTGACCAGTACTTCAAATAATACTTTGCATCAGAGCCACTGGCATATTTATTTTGTGTAAGCAATGTCCAGTATCAAGAGAGGAATTAGTTTTATGGCAATGAATTTCATCAGTCCTCAGAAAGAGTCTTGCTGACCTGGGGTTTAATCTCATAACCCTGGTCATCACTGACTGTACAGGACTCTACAGACCCAGAAAAAAATTGAATACACATCTTTATGTTCAAAGATTCTAAACCTCTACAGATCAATTGTATACTTCAGTTATTACTCCCCAGACAGCTTTTTTTGAGAGCATAATCGCAAAAGAAGATATTATACATCAAGCAAATTGTACTTATGATGCAATATTTTCAAAGGAACTTGTGTATCAAACCTTAATCTTTGTTGATTGTCCTTTTTTGTCAAGTCAGTTTTCGGAAAGTCGTGAGCTGCTATTTTGTTTGAGGTAATTCTCAAAGAAATACACTAGCAATAAAATATCAGCAATAATGGGGAAATTTTCCAGCAGTTGTTGTTGATTGCAAGTCAATCTGTGCTTACTATTTACCCTAAAAACAAACTTTTAGACTTGCCACGGCTCGAAGAGTTTGCCAATGAAAAATTGTGTGTGGATTGGTACTGAACTTTTGATTATTCTTTAAAAGTGTGATAAACATTTTATAGGCAAAAGTCATTTGCAGAGGGTTCAGAAATCTTGTCTTTTAAGCCTGTAACATGCTAGTGCTATTAGTCACTGTTGTCACAACCTGACATTGTTGTCCAATGAGACATAAAGTGAGTGTTTGTTTTAAATGTAAATAAAGATGAGATATGTTCTGTGAAAAGGGGATTTAATGCATTTGCTAAAAGTATTGCCCCAATCTGTGCAGGCTGACCTAGGTTGAAACGTTCTGCTTTTGGCAAATTTTTCTTGACATGCAGAAAATTTATCCATTTTAAAATGTTTCAACCCAGATCAGCCTGCCAAGGCTGACATAGATGGATACATTTTGCAGATGCATTAACCCCCCTTTTCATAGACTATTCTACCTCAGGATTCAGCTGCGTGTTAGGCAGAATGGATTTTTTATGGATCCATAGTTATGTGATTACTTGCCTAGTGTGCGTCACAAATTAAAACCTCTTACGCCAGAGCATGGCTCAGATGAATGCATTAGGTCTAGCCCTTGTGTCTATATTAACATTTGTCAGGTAGTACATGTAAAACACATTTTGATTCCTTCTAAACCCTATGCCTGAACCAGGTAGCGCGATAGGTAACATACAGGGTTTAAAACCTGGGGGTCAATGGTTCAAATCCCAAACTAGAATTGATGATAGTCATTGTAACAGGATTCATTCCTCTCTTGACACTGACCATTGTTTTGACAGAGGTTATGTGGGGAACCAAACAGTGACATGGGAAGAATACTGTATGAAGAACTGGTAAAAGAAACTCCAGGAAAGGTGCTCTGGCTGCTGTAATACGATAGAATGTTGAAAATAAAACTATACCCAATGTAAAGAAAGAACAAGAGGGCCACTGGCCCTAAAGCGCTGACCAAGTTTCAAGAGTATCAGGCTGAGAATATGGACTCTAAGACTGCACACAAGGTTTTTCAAAGATATTGCCGTGCCCCACTAGCTCAGTCAGTAGCATGCAGGACTTGAGAACGGGGTCGCTGGTTCGATCCTCGGCTCGGCCAATTTCTTTTCGAGGATTGATGATAGTCATTGCAACATGGTTCATTCCTCTCTCACCACTGACCATTGTTTTCACAATGGTTATGTGGGAAAGCAGCCAGTGGTTTGGAAAGAATATTGTGCAGAGTACTGGTGAAAGAAACTCCAGGAAAGCATGGATAGTCACACCGGCCACCGCGATATATCTGAAATAATTTTGAAAACGGCATTAAACACCATACAATCAATCAAAGATATGGCCCAGTTCCCTGTTTTTCAATCTGACATGACCCTATTTTGAATTTGTCCAAGACATCATCAAGACAACTTCTCTGACCAAGTTTCGTGAGTATCAGGCTGACAATGTGGCCTCTATGGTGCACACAAGGCTTTCCTAAGATTTGGCCCAGTGACCTACATGACCCAATTTCAGACATATCCGAGATATCATCAAGACATCTACTCTTTGTTTCATGAGTATCTGGCTGGAAATGTGGCCTCTACAGCGCACACAAGGTTTTCCTACATTTAGACCCAATAACCTACTTTTAGACCCAACATACCAGTAACCCAATTTCTAACATGTCTGAGGTATCAACAAGAAAAACATTTTCATTAAGTTTCAAGAGTATCTGGCTAGAAATGTGGCCTCTAGAGTGCATACAAGGTTTTCTAAGATTGGTCCAGTGATATACTTTTTGACCCCAAATAACCCAACTTCCAACTAATCCAAACTATCATCAAGACAAACATTCTGATTGAGTCTCAAGAGTATCAGGCTGAAAATGTGGCCTCTAGAGTGCACAAAAGCTTTGTCCAAGATTTGCCCCCGTGACATGCTTTTTGACCCCACATATCCAAATTTCAAACTTAAGGTAGTAGACCCGTAACGCTTCTAGTGCAACATGGAATAAAATTTCTTGTTTGTTGATAAATAAGGATTTATATTGATATAATACTTTTGCACATTTTTAACCGACCAGACATTCCTTTGATGTCTATCTTGATATTATTTGTTGATACTTATGTTAGTTTCCTGAAAAGGGAGGTAATTATTATCTCCCTTTGTAATGAGAATATAGTGGTTTTAGATTTATAAATGATAATTCTAAGAAGGAAAAAAAAAAGTGGCTCGGTTAAAGTAGTACAATAATACTCATTTTTAATCATAGCAAATTTTGTAGGATAATATTATAGTGGAAATAGCTGTTTTCCTTTAGGGGTCTACTACCTTAACCAAGGTATCATCAATCCAAACATTCTGACCAAGTTTCGAGAGTATTAGGCTGAAAATATGGCCTCTAGAGTGCACAGAAGCTTTTTCTAAGATTTGGCCCAGTGACCTACTTTTATGCCCAACATGACCCAATTTTGAACTTGTCCAAGATGTCATCAAGACAAAAATCCTGATTGAGTTTTAGAGTATCAGGCTCTGGAGTGCACACAATCTTTTTTAAAGATTGGCCCTGGTAACCTACTTTTTGACCCCATACAACCCAATTTCAAACTTGTACGAAATTTTATCAAGACAAACATTCTGACCAAGTTTCATGAGTATTTGACTGAAAATGTGGCCTCTAGAGTGCACACAAGCTTTTTCTAAGATTTGCTCTGGTAACCTACTTTAAAATTTTGACCCAACATAACCCCTATTTCGAATTTGTCCAAGATTTTTAGACAAACAATCTGATCGAGTTTCATGGGTATCCAACTGAAAATGTGGCCTCTAGAGTGCACACAAGGTAAACACAGCACCACAAACGACACACGACGGACGCAGCACGATCACAAAAGCTCACTTTGAGCACTTTGTGCTCAGGTTAGCTAAAAATGTTAACTCTATGCCCAACAGAGATTTAAGAAAATGTCAAGAATTCACAGGACGACAACAATGCAGACTACAAGAGGGTTATGACAATACCTCAATGTCTTCTTAAAAAACAACTTGGCAACAAATGAACAAACTCTACCCAAGCATCCTAGGAGAGAAGATTTGATAAAGATTGATTGATTGATTGTACAGTGTTTAATGCCGCTTTTAACATAATTTCAGTTATATAGTGGCATCCAGTGCACCTATCCATGCTTTCCTAGAGTTTCTTTAACAAGTTCTTTGCACAATGTTCTTTCTAAGCCACAAGCTGCTTTCCCAAATAACCATCATTGACGGTGTTTCTTTGTATTGGGTTTAGTGTTATTTTCAACGTTGTCATATTCCAGCAGTCAGTGCAACTATCCATGCTTTCCTGGAGTTTCTTTTACCAGTACTCAGCACAATGTTCTTTCCAAGCCACGAGCTGCTTTCCCAAATAACCATCATCAAAACAATGGTAAGTGGTGAGAGAGGAATGAACCTTATTGCAATGACTATCATCAGTCCTCCAAAAGAAATTGGACGAGCGGGGTATCGAAATCAGCACCCCCCCCGATCTCAAGTCCTGTACGCTGCAGACTGAGCTACGGGGTCTTGGATCTGATCGAGGACTAAAGCGATATAAAACAAAGAAGTCATGTTAGTATCACTTCATTTTATTCTTAAGAATAAATAACAGTTGTTAGCTCTCCACCAGATGTTGAAATTTTAGATCTGTCCATACTGAAAGCATTGAAAGATAACATGTAAAAAGTGTGGCTCAGATAAAAGTTGTCTAAAACAGGATAGAAAACATTGTGGGAAAAGGAGAAAATGCTGGTTACCAGCATTTTCTCCTTTTCCCACAATGTTTTCAAAAGTCTTCTTCGGGGTCATATAATTATCTAATCATTTGGTACAGAGTTACACAATAATAATTCCTATCTATTTTAACCCTTAGAATGCCAAATAAACCTAAACAGACATTTTCAGTTTGGAAACTTGACCAAAACAATTGCAATTTCAAGGTTGATAGTGTCCAGAATTACTTAGGCAAAGTGGTAAATGTAAATCAAAGATCAGACTGTATGTTTAGTGCAGTCTGATCTTGATCTACACTTGTCACAAAGGCAACTATAGTTATAAAAGGCGCTAAAGGGTGAAGTTAGCAACGAGAATCTTCAGTATTTCTCTTTCTTTGCCAATATTTCATTTAAAAATTCAACATATATGTATTATCACAATGAAAATGCTATACAAATTGAATGAAAGGAAACTTTCAGGTAGACAATGTCGTCAAACTACTCTATGTACATAAACTGTCTTATGTTTACATTCAAACGCCATGACTGATATTAACTAACAGTTAAACAAGAGGGCCATGATGGCCCTGAAATCGCTCACCTGAGTCATTTGACCAAACATGACCCATTTTCAATCTCTTTTGAGATATTATGACAAACATTCTACCAAGATTTTCATGAGTTATTGACCCGAAATGACCCACTTGCAAACTGGTGCAAGACCAACATTCTGACCAAGTTTCATGAGTATTGCATTAAAAATGAGGCCTCTAGAAAGTAAACAAGGTTTTCGAAGATTTGACCTAGTGACCTAGTTTTTGATCCAACATTACCCATTTTCAAACTCTTTCAAGATATTATCAAGACAAACATTCTGACCAACTTTTAAGAGTTTCGGACTAAAAGTGTGGCCTCTACAGCATACACAAGGTTTTTCTAAGATTTGGCCTAGTGACCTAGTTTTTGATCAGAATTACCCATTGTCAAACACTTTTTAGATATCACTAAGACAAACACTCTGACCAAGTTTCATAAGTATTGGACTGAAAATGTGGCCTCTAGAGCATACAAAAGGTTTTTCTAAGATTTGACCAAATGACCTAGTTTTTGACGCGACATTACCCATTATCAAACTCTTTTGAGATATCACCAAAACAAACATTCTGACCAAGTTTAAAGAGTATCAGACTGAAAATGTGGCCTCTAGAGCGTACACAAGGCTTTCCCAATTTTTGACCCAGTGACCTAGCTGTTGACCCCACATGACCCAAATTTACACTCATTCAAGGTCTCATCAAGACAAACATTCTGACCAAGTTTCAAGACCCATTTTCGAACTCGTCCGAGATTTTATTGAGACAAACATTCTGACCAAGTTTCATGAGTATCGGACTGAAAATGTGGTCTCTAGAGCGTACACAAGGTGAAAAGTTGACGACGGACGACGCACGCCGCACGACGGACGCCTGACACAGCACGATCACAATAGCTCCCCATGAGCACTTCGTGCTCAGGTGAGCTAAAGACAGGCCTTTAATACTATGCCAAAAGACCAAGAACTGTACTCACTAAAATTGTAAGCATTTGTAGGCCATAACTCTTATATAGCTCAAAGGATGATTGCTGTCTATGACAGGGAAGAAATCATTGTGGGAAAAGGAGAAAATGCTGGTTACCAGCAATTTCTCCTTTTCCACAATGTTTTCTTACAGCCTCTTCCTCATGGTTGCCAAAACTCGAGGTTGCATGGTAAGGGATTTACCCTTAACAAAAAAATCTTGAATTGAAAAGACCATAAGAAAGACAGCTTTAAATACAAAACATTGTGGAAAAAGGAGCAAATGCTGGTAATCAGCATTCTCTGTCTTTCCCACAATGCTTTCTATGCTTTTAAAGAGAAATCCAATGTTTTTAGACAAGTCCAAAATTTTGATGTTTGGTAAACAGTTAACTGGGTTCGTATTCACCAACCATTCTTACAAACGTTCTCAGTCTTGTTCTCCAGAACTTTCTAAATATGAAAGTAACACAAATTCTGATTGGCCAATCAGAGATTGTGTTACTTGCAAATTTAGAAAATCTAGGAGAATAAGACAAAGAATGTTCTTAAAAATGGTTGGTCCCTTTTTGACCCTTTTAGCAACATAGACAACAAGAGGGCCATGATGGCCCTGAAGTCGCTCACCTGAGATCTGACCTAGTTTTTGACCCAACATGACCCATTTTCAAACTCGTCCGAGATATCATCAAGACAAACATTCTGACAAGTTTCATGAGTATCGGACTAAAAATGTGGCCTCTAGAACGTAAACAAGGTTTTTCTACGGTTTCACCTCATGACCTAGTTTTTGACCCGACATGACCCATTTTCGAACTTGTCTGAGACATCATCAAAACAAACATTCTGACCAATGTTCAAGAATATTCGAATGAAAATGTAGCCTCTAGAGTGTACACAAGGTTTTTCTAAGATTTGACCAAGTGACCTAGTTTTTGACCCAGCATGACCCATATTCAAAATCCTCCAAGATATCATAAAGGCAAACATTCTGACCAACTTTCAAGAGTATTGGACTGAAAATGCTGCCCCTAGAGCTTACACAAGGCTTTTCTCAAATTTGACCTAGTGACCTAGTTTTTGACCCAACATGACCCATTTTCAAACTCCTCCAAGATTTCATCAAGACAAACATTCTGACCAACTTTCAAGAGTATTGGACTGAAAATGTGTCCTCTAGAGCATACACAAGGTTTTTCTAAGATTTGACCTAGTGACCTAGTTTTTGACCTAACATGACCCATTTTAAAACTTGTCCAACATATCACCAAGACAAACATTCTGACAACTTTTAAGAGTATTGGACAGAAAATGTGGCCTCTTGAGTGTTCACAAGGTTTTTATAAGATTTGACCTAGTGACCTAGTTTTTGACCCGACATGACCCATTTTCGAACTCATCCGAGTCATTATTAAGGCAATCATTCTGACCAAGTTTCATGAGTATTGCACTGAAAATCTGGCCTTTAGCGCACAAGGTAAAAGATGATGACGGACGCCGGATGCAGCACAATCACAAAATCTCACCTTGAGCACTTCATGCTCAGGTGAGCTAAAAAGGTAGCTAAAGCTGTGCTTAATGTTGTAATTTGTACATAGGCTGTGAAACAAAAGCTACAATTTCTAGGTCACTCTGATCACAGAGTTGTCAAGAGGATAGCTTGATTTTCAACTGCTCACTTGATACCGTATTTATAATTGGATAGAAACTGCATACATGTACTTCTAAGTCTGCATGACATTTCACTTTTTTGGCCAGATGGCCTAGATACTATGGGGACAAAGTTTAATGGAGATCTCATGAAATAAGTGACTTCTTGCATCTCAATATGCCAATTGCTGATGACACAAGATGGTAAATAGCAGACTCACAAAAAATCTGCTTAAATATTTTGTGTTCAGTTGACATTAAAATGATAGCTGAATCATAAAAATTTTTTGTTAAAAAGTCTTCAACAAAGTCTAAAACATACAGATTTCCTTCATAATGTATACATTCTAAAGTCACTACTAAAGTAAATTAAAACTTATTTATGGATAACAGTAATTTACAACCAGAAAAACAAAATGAACCTAAGATCAGTTAACAAGAGCACCACATGTGGGTGCCAACACTCCACTATTGGACATCAATCAATACTGTAGTGAAAAGATTAGTTTATCATGAAAATTCTAATCTATCCAAAAAACGATATCCTCTTCTTGAGAAATGTAAATTTTAATTTTTATAATCTACACAACAGTAATATCAACTGCATTATATCACAGGATTACACTTGAGGAAGGCGGTTGTACCGTCGAAAGCTCGTGTAGATTATAAAAATAAAAACTATCCAAAACAGGTAACTATTAGTAACTATGTATCGTAATGTTTTTGTTTTTCTCAGTCCTCTTTAACTCTTTTCCAGACGACAGCAACTGAATTTTTAAAACTGAAAACATTTGCAGAAGACAAATGAAATCTAAATGATGGGATTTGTCTTTGTTAGGATAAAAGGGAAAAGGATAAAATGCTGGTTATCAGCATTTTCTCCTTTTCAAACAGTGTTTAGATTAGCCCCTTTCCTCGTGGTCATTAGGGTTACCAACATTTTCTCCTTTTCATACAATGTTTCCAATAGCCCTTTTTCTTAAGGTTATTCAAACAATGGATGTTTTAAAAGTGCTGACACTGCAACTACTCCAATGTGGAATAGTGAATTCTTCCAGAGAACAAAAAGGACCATACTACTGCTTGGTCAAAGGTAAATACCATTACTAGACCCATAATTAACACTTTACCACACGACAAAAATGTAGCCTTGTCAAAAACAAAAGCATTTCCACATGACAATGCATATGTGGCTCAAATGAAGGAATTTGTCTTTGATAGGTTACAAAACATTGTGGGAATAGGAGAAAATGCTGGTTATCAGCATTTTCTCCTTTTCTAACAACGTTTTCTAAAGGCTTCTTCCTAAAGGTCATTATAACTTGGGGTTGTTTGGGAAAGGGTTAATTACATGCCTGCAAAAACATCCAATGTGGACAAGTCTAAAGTTTGGTCATCTGGTAAAGATTTAAGCTAGATCCTAATAAAAGAAATTGTATCATCACAGACCTTAACAGCTAAATTTGTGATCAAAATACCACTAAAATAATGCTTATGTCAGTAACTAACCTTCTACCATACAAAAAAACTTTGGACTGGTCCAAACTGAAAGCATCTGCAGGCGACAGATTAAATGTCACTACAATTATGGAATTTCTATCTGAAAGAGTAGAGATCATTGTGAGAAAAGGAAGAACTGCTGGTTACCAGCATTTCCTCCTTTTCTTTAAGGTCGTTAAACCTCCGGCTTGTATGGTAAAGGTTTAAATGAGATGCAAGGTTGCAAGAAATAAGTATGAAATCTTAACAATGAATGGATAAATATGGGTTTATGAAAATGGCACATCAGACAGTTTGCGTTATGTTACCAATGTTTTATGTTATTAATGAATAAATCTGTTTTGTCTTTTGTCAAACATCTTAAAAGCTTTAGTGATATTGTGGGATATCATGGGAATAAGAGATACTGCTTCTTACCATAAATCTTATAACTAACAATTTCACTAGATGACAAAATTTGAGACTTGTTCAAAGTGAAAGCATTCTATGGAAAATCAAAGGTAAAATATGGCCATGATGGTCCTAATATTAATTGCAGAATACTTCAGCATCTGATATTCAACATGAATAACTACAGGTATGTAAATAATCTGATCCCCAGGGTAGGGGCCATTCTTGAAACCAGGACTACTATACATGTATTTAAAAGCCCAAAAGGCAAAAAAAAAAAAAAAAAAACAAGAGGGCCATGATGGCCCTGTATCGCTCCACTGGCTAATACGTAAAATCACTACATGCCAAACATTACAATACTTGGCCAATTGGTTTTGAACATAAGACCCCTGAAACAGGACTAAAATTGGTAGCCCTAGTTCATATGGTTAGTAACAAGAAGATTTCTAAAGATTTCACTATATAAGCCCATGTAAAACTTCTGACCCCTCGGGTGAATCAAATTCCCCCCTAGGGCTATAATTTACGCACTCTTGGTGAAGGGCCTTTAGATATAGCTACATGCGAAATTTGGTAGCCCTACGCTTTATGAATAAGTACAGGGAGATTTCTTAAGTTTTCTCTACATAAGCCCATGTAAAACTTGTGACCCCCGGGGCAGGGCCAATTTTGACCCCAGGGCTATAATTTAAGCACTCTTGGTAGAGACCCACTAGATAAAGCCACATGCAAAATTTGGTAGCCCTAGGCCTTACGGCTAGGTACAGGGAGATTTCTAAAGTTTTCCCTAAATAAGCCCATGTAAAACTTGTGACCCCCGGGGTGGGGTCAAATTTGACCCAAGGGCTATAATTTGGGCACTCTTGGTAGAGGCCCACTAGATAAAGCCACATGCAAAATTTGGTAGCCCTAGGCCCCATGGCTAGGTCAAAGAAGAATTTTAAAGTTCTCCCTATATAAGCCTATGTAAAACTTGTTATATAAGCCCATGTAAAACTTGTTACCCCCGGGCAGGGCCTAATTTGACCCCAGGGCTATAATTTGAACAATCTTGGCAGAGGTCCACTAGATAAAGCTACATGCCAAATTTGGTAGCTCTAGGCCCTATGGCTAGGTAGAAGAGGAATTTTAAAGTTCTCCCTAAATAAGCCCATGTAAAACTTGTGACCCCCGGGGCGGGGCCAATTTTGACCCCAGGGCTATAAATTGAAGAAACTTGGTAGAGGTCCACTAGATAAAGCTACATGCCAAATTTGGTAGCCCTTGGCCTTACGGTTTCAGACAAGAAGATTTTCAAAGATTTTCTAAATTTTTCAGTTTTGTTGCCATGGCAACCAGAGTTTTTGAAGGAATTAAATTCTTTCAAGAAATTCTGAAGAGGACCATGGCAGGATCATTTCTGTGAAGTTTCATCAAAATTGGATGGGTAGTTTCAGAGAAGAAGACGTTTTAAAAAAAAGTTAACGCACGGACGGACGGACGGACGGACGGACGCACGGACGGACGGACGGACGCACGACGGACAACAGGCCATGACATAAGCCCGCTGGCCTTCGGCCAGTGGAGCTAAAAACCAGAGTAGTTGTTAACATGCATTTAAATTTAAATTGTACCATTTAAAAGTATGGAAAATATTGTGAAGATAATCTGTTATAGTATGGTTGGTCCAAGTGTTAGTTGAATTCTAAAATCAGGCAAACAGTAAACAAAAGATAGATTGACCCGGCAACTTTTATTCTAGTTTTGACATTAGTTTCTATGTTAGCAACTAACACTTAGATCGACCTTACAATAACCCATTGTCATCTTCTCAATAATTTCCACACTTTTAAATGGTATATTTTACATCTAAACGAATTTTAACACCCACTTCATTAACTTTTGGCAGTTATTGTTACTTTAACCAGGACTTCTACAACCTAAATATGGGTAGCTATTTAAGCTATGTAATACCAGCAGTAATTTCCTTGTACACAATGATTTTTTGAAGATGTGTGTTGCAGAAAAACAAACTTAGTCTGTAAAGCATGTGAACATATATAAATGATCATCATTGATACCAGCTCATCATGGCTTAACTCTCACACAAACCTCTGTTTTAATGACCTTTAGGAAAAAGACTTTGGGAAAACATGTTGGGTAAAGGAGAAAATGCTGGTAACCAGCATTTTCTCCTTTTCCCAACATGTTTCCACCCTTTCAGACATTATCCCAACATTTGAAACACATCTAATGTGTCAGCTGCAAATGTTTTCAGTTTTGACAAGAAATTTTTTTTTTTCTCCTGGCAAAGAGTTAGCTCTTTACCAAACAACAAAATTTTACAGTAGTCCAAATTCAAAGCAGTTGCAGATGACAAAATAAACATGACTAAAAAAAGGGTCCATGGAAAAACCGAATTTCACCTATGACAGAATTTCACCTCAAGCAAACTGTATTTCACCCCAAAATGACAAATTCTTCCTTTGTAGTGATACATTTTGGTCTGAAACTATAATACTTTTCTAAGTGCATAACTTCATGTTACTTTTTTGGGAAAAAAATCTTTTTGTAATAGTAATTTGTTAGGGTTTCTTTCATTAGAACCGTATATTCACTCTATGTGACTCTGTTTGAATTACAATACCATGAAATTTACACACGGATTTTCACTTGCGAGATGTAGATGTATGCATATTCGATTTTTAACCCTTCACTCTTCAAATAAAGAAGCAGATTTTTTTAAAAACATATATGATAAAATAATACACAACTGTGACATGATTTTTGTCTTTGAAAAAAGAACGTACAACATACAAGTGAAATCCTTTGAGAAATTTCCCAGTACTGTAACACTTACAGAATCATCTTGAGTGAAATGTGGTTCTAAATCAAAGAATTCCTGACAAGTTACTGCTACAAAAAAAGAAGAAATTTTCGGAAAATAAGCATGAAATTGTGCTTTTCAAAAACATATTATAATATCTAGTCAAATGTTTTGACTACAGCATTAAATTTTATAATTTTGAAGTGAAGTTTCAAGTCAAATATGGTGAAATTCGGTGAAATTCAGTCATAAGTGAAATTCGGTTTTTTCATGGACTACTCAAAAATTGAAATTCTTTTTCGGAAGGCTAGAAAACCTTGTGGGAAAAGGTGTTTCCAGCATTTCCTCCTTATCCAGCAATGTCTTCAACAGCTTTCTTCCTCAGGGTTGTTATAAATCGGGATTGTGTGGTAATGGGTTAAACCATAATATTATCAGATGCACCTAAAACGTTTCAGAGAAAGCGGAAAATGAGACGAAATAAATCAGCCAAAACAGATACAAAATGTCATTTCTAGCAAAAGTATTTTCAATGTTTGTATGGGCTTGGCAAGGCAAATTGTTGTTTAGTTCAGTTCAGTATAAATAAACAACATAGCTGTCTGTTTTACATGCGTGGAATCGTAAAGTCTAGGGTCCATCAAACACTGGATATGAATCTAGCGGTGTCCAGCACTATATCATGCCATGTCTTCTCCTCCCTCAGGATCATGTATCTAATAATAAAGTAGAATAGATCAAAGAGAAAGTAAATCTTACAGTTACATCTTTACTGCTGATGCATGAAATAAATGAGCCATGCTCTGTGAAAAGGGGGCTTAATGCATCTGCAAAAAGTATCGACCCAGGTCAGCCTGCGCAGTCCACGCAGGCTGACCTGGGCCGAAACTTTTTGCTATTGGTCAATTTTCTGTATGTCAAAGGACCAGTCTATAACATATTTCAGAGGGCTGTTAGACAAGATGGATTTTAAGGATTTTTATTATATTCCTATCAGTGAATTACTGGGATTTCTCAGTGTATTATTTTTTCAGTTTTTCACAGTGAATAACATCACTAGTGACGATATGGTATCATCACTAGTGATGATAAAGTTTTAGAATGTTTGCCGCAACTATTTTTTTTCCCTATATTTCTCACAGTCTAATGTTTCTGTGTCTGCTTCAAACATCTTAAGTAAACAATAGCACAGTGAAAAGATTTTTGGTACAGTCTTTCCAAACAACCATAAATTAACGACCTTGTGGGAGAAATCTTTTGAAAACATTTCAAGAAAAGAAGATAGCTTTTGTGGAAAAGAGCTCTTGGAAAATATTGTGGAAAAACAAGAAAATACTACCGACCAACATTTTCTTCTTTTTCCATAATGTTTTCTATCCTATCAGAAAACCTAAGATCTTTTGTACCAATTTAGTATTTGTCATTTGGAGATGTTTTTAATTTGGGAAAGTCTTATAGATCTACTTGTCATGTGGGAAAGGGTTTAAAACTGTTTCTACTTCTAATTTCATATGGCTGGTTTTAAATTGTAGAAGTGCAAAACAATGTGCATTCAAATGGAGAGATAGATGACGTAACATACCCTCGAGCTTTACGTCATCTGTTGCGTCA
Source organism: Hippopus hippopus (assembly GCA_946811185.2). Lineage (NCBI taxonomy): Eukaryota > Metazoa > Mollusca > Bivalvia > Cardiida > Cardiidae > Hippopus > Hippopus hippopus. The sequence goes on from OX328101.1 coordinate 19,770,767, forward strand.
GCTGCTTCTGCCAAATGGATCATTACTCATTGTGTTTGTAAAGAAAAGTCCTATACATGTATACCTACCATTCTTGATAATAACTAGCAAACAAGGTGAGAATTAGGAATATAATAAATAGAATAATCAACTAGTGGTGTGTGATATTAAAAATCTGTCACTCGAATGGGGTTTGATACGGTTAAAAAACTCGTCCTTCGGACTTGTTTTTCAACCGCATCACACCCCATTCTAGTGACAGATTTTTAATATCACACACCACCAGTTGATTATCCTCTATACATTTATGTGATGACCTGCTTGTATAATGCATCACTGAGATGCATTAAGCCCCCTTTTGACTGACCATGGCTCAAATATCTTGGGCATACTTTTTCAGCAAAACAGACCCTATACATTGCAATTTTGAAGACGTCTGCACCTCAGAATATCTCAAAAAAATTATCAGAAATAGTGAATCCAAGATCAGACTGCAGTTTGATCTACACTATCCATGATAGTGACTTTAGTTGCACTTGTGCTAAAATGGTTGAGAAACAATGTATCTCCATGGTAACAAGCATGAAAAATTAATGGGTAAGTAAAGTATCCCTTTGACTCCTTTGAAAAAAAAAAAAATCCCGTTTTAATAAGTCCCAGGAAAACACTTTTGAAAACAATGTGAGAAAACAAGAAAATACTGGTAACCAGCATTTTTCTCTGCTCCTATTTTGTTCTTTAAATGTGAGTTTAAGATAGACACTCGCTTTTAAATGTTTTCATCAGATAAAACCTCCTCCAGAAAAGTTTTTTACCAATGACTCATTTTTGATCCCTCGTTCTGGTTGATTTGTAGTGTTGAGCACATGAAGCCAGGCATATGAAGCCAACCACAGCACATGCTGGCATTCACACTTCTTTGCCATTTTGCTGGAAACGATGTTTTTGTTCCTAACATATTATGCTAAACGTTGAAAGTCTTATGATTTTCATATTCTATTACAACAAGAAATGAAGCAAACTTTATTTTAAATCTACAAAATTGTGAGAATATTTGAACTGTTTCATCCTACTTTCCAAGTAAATGATGCACAGCTATTTTCTTGTTTATGTACACATTTCATACTAAACTACATCTGTAAACATGGACCTGTGAACTGTAATGGGACTTAAGATGATGATACATTTTTGTCTGTCATTTGCTTTATGTGATAGATAGAATCATAAATTTTTGTTCATGTGCCATTGTTTTTGTCAGACTCATTGACTTAAATGTATATGATATTTGCCAAGGCTCTACTCATAAACATTTAATCAACTCCTTTGACAGAAACAATACATAAACACTCCTGTAAGATCCCCTATAAATCAAACACCACTGAATGACTTACATCGAGTGAAATTAAATTTTAACCAGACAACAAAATTTTAGACTTCTTCACATTGAAAACATTTTGCAGGTCACAATTTAACCCCTTCCCGAATGACAAGCTTTAGACCCTCAAACTTAATCCTTTTGGGGCCATAGGCGAAAACAGTAACTTTTGTGGATGGCATAGATCAAGATCAGACTGCACAGAATGTGCAGTCTGATCTTTGATCTACACCATCCGCTAGTGTAGTCAAGCCTATACAATAAAAATCTTTGTAAGTTACAATGGATTGTATTTAGAGCCATCGAAAGAGCTCGAGTTTATTTATTTGGCGCTGAAGGAGTTAAAGGCATCTGTAGACACCAATTTGAAAATAGATACTAATGAGCTGAAGCTCTCCGATTATATAGAAAACATTTTGGGAAAAGGATAAAATGCTGGTTACCAGCATTTTCTCCTTTTCCCACTATGTTTTCAAAAGCTGTCACACCCAAGGTTGTTAAAGCACAGGTTTGTTTGGTCAAGGGTTAAATGTGACTCAAATAATGAGAAATGCCTTTAAGAAGATAGAAAACATAATGGGAAAGGGAGAAAATGCTAGTAACCATCATTGTCTTCTTTCCCCATAACATTTTTTTTAAAAGTTCTCTCTGTTAGGCTTGTTCTAACTCAGGCTTGTGTGGTAAAGGGTATATCAATATGTAAGGGAAGAAATAGAGGATATTTGTTTTTTTCGGTGAAAGATTGAAATTTATTTTGAGTGAACATCATCGGTAATATTTTCACGAGTGGCTGCACCACCCGTGAAAATATTACCGATGATGTTCTCTCGATGAAATAAATTTCGATCTGCAGCCACTCATGAAAATATTACCAATGATGTTCACTCGATGAAATAAATTTCAATCTTTCACCCCCCAAAAAAACAAGAGGGCCAAGATTGCTCACCTGATTTTTGAGAGGACCATAGCCAATTTTTTTTGAAGTATTGAAATTTTGGAAACAAAATCATTATTTTGACAAGCAATTTTGAAAAGGTCACCTGTAACCAGAGGGCCATGATGGCCTTGTATCGCTCCACTGGCTAATAAGTCAAAACACTACAAGCCAAACATTTTATAATACTTGGCAAATTAGTTTTAAACTCTCCTTTTGCTAGATGCCCACTAGATAAAGCTACATGCAAAATTTGGTAGCTCTAGGCCTTATGGCTCGGTATGAGTAGATTTTTAAAGTTTTTCCTATATAAGCCCATGTTAAATTTGTGGCCCCCAGGACGGGGCCAAACTTGACCCCAGGGCTATAAATTGGGCACCCTTGGTAGAGACCCACTAGATAAAACTACATGCAAAATTTGGCAGCCCTAAGTCTTATGGCTAGGTACGAGAAGATATTTAAACTTTTCCCTATATAAGCCCATGTAAAACTTGTGACCCCCGGGGCGGGAAGAAATTTGACCCCAGGGCTATAATTTGGGCATTCCTGGTAGATGCCCACTTGATAAATCTACATGCCAAATTTGGTAGCCCTAGGCCCTATGGCTAGGTACCAGAAGAATTTTAAAGTTTTCCCTATATAAGCCCATATAAAACTTGTGACCCCCAGGGTGAGGCCAAATTTGACCCCAGGGCTATTATTTGAAGAAACTTGGTAGAGGTCCACTAGATAAAGCTACATGCCAGATTTGGTAGCCCTGGGCCTTGTGGTTTCAGACAAGAAGATTTTCAGGGATTTTCAATATTTTTCAGTTTTGTTGCCATGGCAACCAGAGTTTTTGAAGGAATCAAATTCTTTCAAAAAATTCTGAAGAGGACCACAGCAGGATCATTTCCGTGAAGTTTCATCAAAATTGGATGGGTAGTTTCATCAGAGAAGATGTTTGAAATAAAAGTTAACGCACGGACGGACGCACGATGGACATCGGGCCATGACATAAGCCATGTTTTTGACGAATCAGAATTCTTCAAATAAATTTTGGGATAGGTCACCACGGCCATGTTTTTCGATAGATCGAAATTTCGTGAACACTTTTTGAAAAGGGTCACCAAAGGAACATTTCAGTGAAATTATTTCAAAATCTGACCAGCAGTTTCAGAGGAGAAGATTTTTAAAGAAATTCTTAGAAAATTCCATTTGGTAGCCATAGAAAACCAGAGTTTTTGATAGAATCAAATTCTGTGAACAATTTTTAAAAAGGACCTCCCAAGGAACATTCCATTTAAGTTTGGTCCAAATTGGCTTAGCGGTTTAGGTGGAGAAGATGTTTAAAGAATTGCTGACGCCGCATGAAGGATGACGCACACCGCACGACCGACACAACGTGATCCTAAGAGCTCCCCTTGAGCACGTTGTGCTCAGGTGAGCTAAAAAATGTTCTCTTTATTTCATGCTTTTAACCCTTTTTGGGAGGAACTTACATCAAAATCCAGAACAGTTCTTTTCGGTTATTCCCCTTGGCACATCCCCTCTGCATAGCAACGCATTACAATATTATGTCAAGCGCCAGAAATGTAGGGTAAATTACGTCATATTTCCATCTGATTGAGAGGCACACGCATTTTACCTAGGTAATCAGTGCGTGGGAACAACTGTTTCTGCCTCCAATTGAAGAGTTAGAATATAAAAATCGGTATTTTTCACTGGTCATAACCATGAAATATCGAAAAATATTTCACTGATATTTCTTGGTAACCTACCAGAACGCATGAAATAAGATGGAATATTTTGTTTGCTTCAATTCAGACAAGAAAATGAAAAAGAAAAAACTTACCTTTGCAAATGGATGATCCCTTAACTGACTTGCAGTCCACCTATTCTCTGGTTCTATTTCTAAACAATGTGACAGAAAATTCTTTCCTTCATCCACTAGATTTTCAGGAATAGGTGGTATTTCACCCATACCAAGTTTGAACATAATCTGAAAACTTGACTCCAACTCATGCCAGGGTCTCTGTAAAATAATTTTGTCATTTTTCATTATATTATGTGGCATGTATTTGATAAAATCTACAACACTGTTAGCCTTTTGCCTTAGCAATGGGATATTTTTATGTACCAACAACTTAGATTAACTCTACCTGCTATATATGTGAGGCATGCTCTGTGAAAAGTAGACTTAATGCATCTGGGAAAAGTTGAAATGCCTGTCATCAGTCCTCGAAAAGAATTTTGCAAAGCTGGGAATCAGACCTGCAACCCCTAGATTACATCTTGAAACTGTATGAGCAACAGTTGGCAACTTTCTACAGAAATTTATTTCTTAACCCCAGGAGCACCAAATAAACCTAACAGACTTATTTGGTCAAGAAATGAAGCACAAATAATTGTAAATACAATGTTGCTCTTATCCAGACTGTGTAAGCAAAGGGGACAGAGTAGATCAAAGATCAGTCTGCACATTTATGTGCATACTGATCTTGGGTCTACACTGGCTACAAAGGCAACTGTAGTTGTGAAATGCTCTTTAACCTTTTTCCAACCAATCCTAAGTATTAGCCACCCAGAAGAAAGAAGGCTTTTGAAAACACTATGGGAAAAGGGGAAAATGCTGGTAACCAGCATTTTCTCCTTTTCCAACAATATTTTTTACCCTATCAAAGACAGAAATTGTCATTTGAACTACATTTATTTTGTTGTCTACACATGCTTTCAACTGATTGGTTCCAAAATTTTATCATTTGGTAAAGAATTAAGGATTACCTGGTTTTCATGAAGGTTACATATATCATTAGAAATCTCTCTTTCCTTTTTGGATAGTGTGAAGCCAAATGTAATGGACAAATTGTAGTGGGATTTGTTTGGTAAAGTTTTAGTCATAAAAATACCTTTCCTGATGCCATTTCTATCACAACACAGCCTATGCTCCAGATATCGGCACCTCTACCATGTCCTTCTCTGTCGGTCCTTGTGATGACTTCTGGAGCCATAAAAGCTAAAAAAGGAAATGTATTTCAAGATACACTCATATTCACTCATATTTATCAAGATACATTCACATTTATCAAGATACACTCATATTTAAGGAGCTCTTGTTATTTAAGGAGCTCTTGTTATTATCTTAAACCTTAATCCAACAATCCCTAAGCCAATCTGAGGAAAAAAGTTTTTGAAAACATCATAATTTTCATAAGTATTGGACAGAGCATACACAAGATATTCTACAGAATTTACCCGGTGACCTATTTTTGACCTGATGAGACCCATTTTCAATTTCATTTGAGATATCATCAAGAAAGACATTGTGACCAACTTTCACGAGCAGTGAAATGAAGATGTGGCCTCTAGAGCGCACTAAAGGTTTTTTTCAAGATTTGACCTAGTGACCTAGTTTTTTTACCTAACGTGACCCATTTTTAAACTAGTTCGAGATAACATCAAGACAATAATTCTGACCAACATTCATGCCTATTTGACTGAAAATGTGGCCTCTAGAGGGTACAAAAAATTTCTGTAACATTTTATCTAGTAATCTAATTTTTGACCCCATGTGACCCATTTTCAAATTCATCAGAAACATCATCAAGACAAACATTCTGACAAATTTCCAAGAGCACTGGACTGAAAATGTGGCCTCTAGAGTGTACACAAGGTTTTTTTAAGATTTGACCTAGTGACCTAGTTTTTGACCCGATATGACCCATTTTCAAACTCATCCAAGATATCATCAAGACAAACATTCTGACCAAGTTTCATAAGTATCGGACTAAAAATGTGGCCTTTAGAGCGTACACAAGGTTTTTCTAAGATCTGACCTACTGACCTAGTTTTTGACTGAAAATGTGGCCTCTAGAGCGTACACAAGCTAAAAGTTGACGACGCATGACAGACGACAGACGCCAGACACAGCACGATCACAAAAGCTCACCTTGAGCACTTTGTGCTAGGTGAGCTAAAAATGCTAATAACCAGCACTTTATCCTTTTCCCACAATGTTTTCTACCCTTCCCAAAACAAATTCCAATTTTTCAGTCACATTTATTTTGTCATCTGCTTTCAGCTTGGACTAGTCTAAAATTTTATTGCTTGGTAAAGTTTTAAACATGACTAGCTCTTTGCAATTTCTTATCACCTCCCTTTAACCGATTAACATGAAGCTTTTCACCCATATGAACCAAATTTAGCTGATTTTTAGGGTGTTCCAAGTACGAGGGTTGTCCTTGAAGTTCAATGAATTGTGTATTAAAATTTGAAACGTGTATTATGCACATAGGTATATTGATAGAAACAGATTATGTAATTCATATACAATACGGAGATGAGACATTTACTGAGAATATGTAACCAACTAAGAGAGTACCGTAGTCATTTCCACAGCAACATGGTGTAGCACGCCTGACGCAGGTCGTAATATCATTTAAACCTGAGCCCTTAATAAACCTTTTAACATGGTCATCAATAATCAATAGATGCCATGAAACTATATGACGTTAACTGAAAGTCCTGACACCATTTTCCTGTAAGTCTGAGAATATCACACTAAGGTTTGAAGTTTGTAGTATAATTTTGAAAATGATTGGTAACAGTGAATACCAATTGTCAACTAAAAACATGGAACTACGAAGTGTAATCAAGTATTGTCTTGGTTCAAAGAAGTCTCCATCCGAAACCCTGCAACTGGTTGAAGAATTGGCTACTTTGCCAAAATGTGGAAAGACATTCATCTTTAAATAAATGGCATGAACGATTTTGAAACAGACAAACATCGGTAGAAGATGATAAACAACTAGGAAGGTGGCCCGTTGTGATGACTACAAATAAAGACAATATTTATGATATGATGGAAGAAAGATAGACGCCTGACCACCCAAAAGCAGTACAAGAGAATGTTTACGGATGAGCTTGAAGTGCATGGCCACCAGCTACAAGTTTGCTTTGCCGCATGCTAATATCAACTTGAAATGTTTTACATGGCTAAAGTCAATACAGCAGTTGACTTACTGTAAACTCACTTTTTTTGTAATTGTATGTATGTATTAACCATCAGTTTATTTAGATCTGAATTCTCTTTCTAACAATGTTTTATTTTCTGTTATTCTCAAAATTTGAGGTAAAAAAATGTACAATTCTGTAAACTTCAAATATAACCCCCGTACATGTATACATAAATTTCTTAGCATCATTATCATGACCTATCTCTTCTAAGTATCTTGGCCCTGACATAGCAAATATAAATTCTCTCAACGTCTCTCAGAGCAAGATGAAGTATAAAAAAACTATCGAGACTCAAATACCAAACATAAATACATTTTAGGTGGACCCTTGCTCTACAGGACTGCATGCAAAAAGGCCACAATAGCCCTAAAGTCGGTCACCTAAGCCTTTGTGACTCAAAATGACCCATTTCAAAACATGTCAATGATACAAAGCCAAACATTCTAAAAAACTTTCCTGAGTACTGAATTGAAAATGTGGCCTCAAGAGTGTATACAGGTTTTTCAGATAATTGACCTGGTGACCTAGTTTTTGAGCCCACATGAACCATTTTTAAGCTTTTCTGACATTTCATTTTTAACTTGTCTAAAATATCATCAAGACAAACAATCCGGCCAGGATCCATGAGTATTGGACCAAAATTGAAGCCTTTACAGCGTACTCAAGGGATTTCTAAGATATGACCTGGTGACCTAGTTTTTCATGTGATGTGACCCATTTTCTAACCCATCAAAGATATCATCAAGACAAGATTCTGACCAAGTTTCAGCTGTATTGGACTGACAATTTAGCCTCTAGAGTGTACATAAGGTGTGCACAACCAAGTATTCGCCAAGGAAAAATAACTCACGTTTATTAAAGCATTTTTGTCCAATGGTTTTTTTTTTCTCTCTCATTTTCAAAAATTGATCCAAGTGAATAGTGAGTACAGTAATATGGGTTGAGTGCATATTTTTATGTTGCCATCGACAGATAAATAATATAACAGCATTATTTAAATATGCACTAAACCTTTAATTAAAGGCAAGATCTAAGAGAAAAAAAAGACATACCGGTTGTTCCTACAAGCTTATTAACCTCACCAGCCATTGTTGTGTGATTCTTCAGTTTGACTGAGCAACCAAAATCACCCAATTTTAAGCAACCATTGGATGTCAAGAAAATGTTTGCCCCTGAAATAAATAGTAACTGCTGTAGAAGTATTAAGAAGTACTAAGAAATGCTTACCCGGTGAAAAGATAGCTAATTCTGTGATGATTAATTTTACCCATTACCACACCATGACTTCAAACATTCCTGCAGAATGCAGCTGTTAAAAATATTCAGGGAAAAAACAAAATTTGCTTGTTTCAAGCAAATGTCCGTGTTTCAATACAAATTTTAGGAAAACAAAAGTCTTCAATCTAAATGTTCAAACCACCATTTTAACCACAGCTTTTAGCACAAAGTCATAAAAAAAATAAAAGAAAAATGAAATTTCAAACGATTATTGTTGCGTTTGACCAATTGATTTTTGCAGAGTGGTTACCCCTTAAAAGCCTAAGTATTTAAAATCTCACAGAGAAATTCAAATTTAATTTCATCTAAGACACAATTGTAGCTGGATACAAAAATACAATAATCAAAAAATCCTAATTTTGTTCATATAACTTGAACATATAATACACCATAAGATAATATTTGAACTTAAATGATAATTTGGCCCACTTTTTTCAAACAAACTTTTAATATTTAGTAAAAGATATAATTTGAACTTAAATGATTCATAAGTCAGATTTTTTTAAAGCAAACATCGATTTTCTTGAATCTGCTGCCAGACATGGTAAGACCGCTGTCAGATTACCGCAAAAGCCTTTTGCCCTTAACTCTTTACCAACCAACACAATTTTAGAATCATCCTGATTGAGAGTACTTGCACTTTACAAACTGAATGTAACATAAATCATGGGATTTGTCTTTGAAAGGATAGAAAACATTCTAGGAAAGGGAGAAAATGCTGTTTACCAGCATTATCCCCTTTTCCCACATTTTTTTTCAAAAGCTCTCTTTCTCAAGGTTGTTAAAAAAGGATTGTATAGTAAAGAGATAAAGAGCATTTCACAACTAAAGTAAAATTTGTGGCCAGGGTGTATCAAGATCAAACTGTGCAGTATGATCTTTGATCTACACTGTCCATTTTGTTGAAGCACTACAGACAATGGTAACCATTGTTGCAGGTGCTTCAGTTTATTCAACACTCGAGGGTTTAATGTAAAAAGAGAAGGAAAGTGAGAAAGGGACAGAAAGCTATTTTTTTTAACAGTCTGGAAACACTTCTTCTAACCAAAACAATAGCTAGTTATGAGCAACTGCTCTTTTCCAACAATTTCCAAACCTGTCAAATTCATGGCATAAATAAGAAATGTGGTTTGTACCTTTAATATCTCTGTGCACAATGCCATGTTCATGTATCACCTGTACAGCAAGCAGCAGCTCTCTGGTGTAGAGACGGATCAGATCCTCAGTCAGCCCTATCCTAGACACTTCGTCTATTGTCCCTCTATCACAGTATTCCATAAACACCAACATCTCAGACTGAAAATAGCCAGTTCCAAAAAATATCATCTAAAAATCTCCATCTGTTAAAACTGTATGATATGACAAACTACATGTATGTGATAAATTGAATGTGACTCAAATGTCTTCTAAATGGTAAAAAAAAAAATGTTGGAAAAGATTGTGCAATTTCATCTTTTCCCATAATGTTTTCAAAAGCCTTTTTCTTCTTGGTCTTTTAACTCTTTACCACATGACAAACAGCCAGACTTGTCCAAACTGAAAGCTTTTGCATGCAAAAATTTACATGTTGCTCAAATGATTTGTCTCTGATATGATAGAAAACATCCCACCCTGTTTTCAACAGCTCTCTCCCTCAAGGTTGTTAAAACTTGGAATTGTGAGGTAACACATGTAGAAAGGTTCAGGTCCTAGGTAAAAAATCTTTGAGTTAGAGCATGGAAATAAAAAACAGATGGACAGTTTGACAGACAGATTGACAGATGGACAGACAGACACGGTAAAATCAGTAAACCCTACTCTACTTCATAGGTGTGGGGGGGTTATGAGAGATAGGATTATATGACAGAGTGCCATAAAACTTAGTAATTTCTTACCCTGTGAACTTCAACACCATAGTACTTCACCAGGTTAGGGTGGTTGATGCCCTCAAATATTCGGATTTCATCAATGATCTCTTTAAAGCGGTACTGCATATCAGCAGACGGAAACTTCATCTGAAAAATCAACCCCATAAAATAGGCACTTCTTTCACCCCTGTGCACCACAATATAAAAATGCTTTTCAAATGCCCTATATCAAAGTCAGACTACTAAGAAAATGTAATCTAATCTTTGCTCTACAAATTAAGCTACTATATTGAAATTTGATACCAGAAAGTCTTTTTAGTAGAAGTAAAAATCTATTAAAAATACTTGAAAAAGAAGAAAAAGGGTCTTTGTTTGGAGTCTACTTCCAAAATAAGATCTTGATCATGGACCCTCCTCCATAAATGTTTCCCTTGATACTTCCAATCAACAAGGACAAACAAATGTGCAAAATTAATATGGCACAGACAAATATAGATGCACACACACACACACACACAAGCATGCACAGATGCCAGTCTGAGGTTGGTATGACTCTTTTTTTCCTAACCTGAAGTGTACTCACACAAAAAAAAAAAAAAAAAATCAGCCATGCTCTGTGAAAAGGAGATTTAATGAATCTTTCAAAGCATCCCCAGGTCAGTCTGCAGTCTGAGCAGGGTGACCTGGGTCAAAAATTTGCTATTGGTCAATATTTCAAATGTCAAAGGACCATTCTACCTCATGATACAGTCTATTGTTAATAAAAATGGATTCTATGGATCCATAATTATGAGATGAATTGCTTTGTATACTGCATCACAGGGATGCATTAAACCTCCTTTTCCCAGAGCGCTGCTCATTCGTTTTTATACCTCTTTCATGGCCATAAGTTCTCCAGTATCCATGTTAACAGCAGAGTACACTTTTCCAAACTGCCCCTCTCCTGTTGAAAAAAGATAAAGAAAAAATATTTGAATAAATTTTTTGTAACTTTATAGCAAACAAACTATGAATACCAGTGATTTAGAAATTATGCAGGAATATGTTAAATAATTATTTGGCACCAATAAAGCTTATGAACCTAGGATTATTTCTTCTAGGCTTCAAATACTAAAAATACATATATAAAGACTACTTTTCTTGCATAGAGTTCACTTTGGCAGATTGCGTCTTAATATGGCTTGCATCCCTACCTCCCTTTAATAAATGCAAATGTGATAGATCTGGCAAAGGGTGCTTGTGTAGTTTTATCACCTGGGGCTAACACGTCTGTATTGAAATGTCTTATGCCTCTGTCTTCTGGTCCACATTAAGTGCCCCAGCTAGTACCTATTCCATATTTTTCTGGCTAACACATCTCATTTGCTCTTTGTTGTGACTTGCTGGTTGTAACAGTATACATAACAAGCACAAGTTTTGTATACCAACTTTTAATCTTTCCATCTTAGGCAGATATAACTTACAAAAATTAAAAGTTTGTATGTAACACACCTACCTATCTTATTGCCTTTCTGCCAATGAAAGTTCACCTTTCTTGTGTTGATATGGTAGCTTATTTCTCTCCTACGACTGGTAACACGACCAATCACCCTACCTTCCTGCAATTTGGTATTTCTCTCTTTTTCAAGTTTCAATATACTTTGCTCTACCCGAGTTGTTGGCTTATAACTGAACACATTTTGGTTGGTTAAACTGTCTCCTGAATTAGAAAAGAAAACAACCAACCCTTAGGTTATCAAGTGCAATGGAAGTCACTGTTGGAACAGTATAGATCGAGATAATACTACATAAACTGTGTAGCCTGATCTTTAATCTACACTAGCCAGTATTTTTTTAAAAGATATTTTGACCAAATCAGCTTTTAAAAGTATGATAAGTGAGTATCTTTTCTGTGCCAACTTAAACAGTTCCTTTCTTCGTTGGGGGTGGGGGGTGGGGAGAGTCATAATATTATGCTTAATACCATATGCATGTATGATCATACATACATGTATTTAGCTCGATCATTTAAATGAAACCCTAAATTGCTTTGTATCTAGGAAAAGCAGACAATATGTAAACATTCCAGAGTAGACGGAACATTTAAAGTATAGTAGCATAGTGCGAAACAGACAACCTGCCCCTGCAGGGTAAATTTCTCCTTCCAACACAGTGCTTTCAACAGTGGTGTGCTTTGCATACATCACTGCATTTGCACTGAGTGAAACATTTTCCTTGACCCTTTCCCAAACAGCAAATTGTTAATTCTTCCTAACCGAAAGTACTTGCAGACAATAAACCCAAAATTGTGGAGTAGTTCTCTGATAGGCTAGAAAAGATTGTGGGAAAAGGAGGAAATGCTTGTATTAGCATTTTCTCCTTTTTAAACATTGGTTTAAATAGTCTTCTTTCACATGACAAGGTCGTAAAAACTTGGGATTGTGTGATATAGGGTTAAATCTTTACCAGACGACAAAACAATGATTGATTGTATAGTGTCTCACATATTTTCGACATTATTTCAGTTATATCACTGTGGCCAATGCAGCTATCCATGCTTTCTTGGGAGTTTATTTTACCAGTTCTTCGCACAACATTATTCCCGAGCCAATTGCTACTTTCTCACATAACCATCATGGAAACAATGATCAGCTGTCAATGTCTATCATCAATCCTTAGAGAGAAATTGGCCAAGCTGCAGATTCAAACCAGCAAACCTTTGGCCTCAAGTCTTGCACGCTACCGACTGCGCTTCCCAGATTGGGAGGAAAACACAAAGTTGCAGACTTGTCAAAATTGGAAGCATTTGCAAACATCAAATTAAATGTAGCTGAAATGATGGAATTTGTGTTTAAAGGGGTACAAAACACAGTGGGAAAGGAAAGTACTGCTGGTTACATTTACCAATGATTAATTCAACGTAATGTGAAAGAATGTACATTGTATATAACACATCAACAAATAAAAAAAACACTTAGGTATAGATATAGTCTGTAAGAATAAACCTGGCAGGGCGGGGCTATATTACAGTTCACTGCATTTTAGATTGAGATAAAATAGGTAATTGGGAAATCATAGTGAGTAGCCATATGAAATGCAAAATCAGGATAAAGAACATGAGAATTGAACAACATGGACAAGAAGCACCTTTTTCTCAAAATGTTCTCAGACAGTAAAAGAGTATCCATTTCATGTGTCCATAAAGCAAAGGATCCATAAAGTACTGTTGTGATGCATGTGTTTTAAATGCAGATTTAAGAAAAACTACTTTAAACTGGCTTGAGGCCATTGAAATGAAAAATAAACAGGTCAACTTATGTCAAAGGTTAGCCATACCCTGCCAGGTTAATTCTTACAGCCTATAAACCACAAACAGTTAGACAAAAATGTACTTTAAGCAATTGACAATCCACACTAAAGGACTGTAAAGTATAACTATGATGGGACTTGAAATTCAAGAGTTTTTACTCTAGAATGCAAGCTTACTATTCAGCCTCAAAAGGTCAATCATCTAGAATGACTGACTAAAACATTACATGCTGTAGTATTAACTCCTTACCACACAACCTGGTAACCAGCATTTTCTCCTTTTCCCACAATGCTTTCTACCCTTTCAAGGGCAAATTTCATAATTTGCCTTTCAGGGGCAAATTTCATAATTTGAGCCACATTTGCAGTGACTGGGAAAGGCTTGCGCCATGCGCCATAGTCACATTAAAATCCAACATGTCACATCGTTTTTGCCAATGAGTGCGCTCTTGTCCCATTCAATTTTCGACGTCGTAAAAGTATGAAATTTAGTCAGACGAATCTCCTTTGATAGGCGCCGATTAGACGCTCTATAAAATGAGTAGCTATGTGCGTGTGACGTCGTGTTTTCAATCATAAAAGGCTTATTGAATATTGAACCTATTTTGTCGTCTTGATGAAACTGCCCTGATTTTGCCGTAAAATTTAAATTCAACAACTACCTAAGCATTAGAATATACCACCGAAAATTCAAAATTGCATGAAGGTCAGGGCTCCATCAGTAATTTCTTTCCCACAATGATCGTTTATTAACAGACTCATACAGACGATCCTAGCGAGAATCAGAACAACTCTCAGATCACATCTCTCTCCGAGCCTATCCCTAGCATATCCATGGACATGCAGCAAACGTTTATCAGTGTATATCATGCTGATTGAGAAGGCCACTTTTTTTTTCATCATGAATTAGATAGGTAACATTCTCAATCAGCTTATGGTCTAATAGTATTTATTTTCCCTGCTACCCCAATTGGTAAGTTCATTTCAATCATCATGCTATAATACTGCTAAAAGAAATAAAAAGATATGAAAGTAGATCGCTGAAAAAAAAAAAAAACCAAAAACGCGAAAACCTATGACACAACAACGGTCAATTTGACACCGTCTGATCAGAGTTGTCTCAAATTGTTTCTTCATCATTTATAAAGAATTTAAACAGTGAATTTACATAATTATATGTAAAGAATGATAATGAGAAAAAAAGTTCTTGCTTTTTTTTTCTTTAATGAAATAAAAATAACAATAAAAGGGGGTGAAGGTCAGACCTTCGTCTTATGGAACAATGAAAGGGGGGGGGGTGTGAAGGTTAGGCCTTTGTCTTTTGGTGTCATCCTTATATTTCCATAATAACCAAGTAATTTTGACCCTTGATCATTTCTCTTTGACGCTTGGAAATTTCATTTTGACTCTTGAAAATTTCAGCCCAAGATTCGATGACTCTTGGGATTCAGGACCTAATGAGAACCCAGATGACTATGTTTAATTCCAAGCATTAAATATAGAACCAGCATAAGCATTTAGCTACATTTTGACTTGCATTGGGATAGTACTATTTAAAAAAAAAAAAAAAGAAAGCAATTAAAAGATTTTGTGTTTTTTTCTTAAATTGTCACATTGGTTTTCAAAATGTCACATTGATTTTCCCAGAGGAAGGGACATTGTCCCATTGAAAATAATTCTTTCCCAATCACTGCATTTGAGTTGTCGTCTGCAAATGCTTTTAATTTGGACTTGTCCGAAGTTTTGTGGTAAAGAGTTTGATCCCTGCATAGGTAATTTGACCCACAAAATTTTAGACTGGTCCAAATTGAAAGCATTTGCAGACGACAAAATTAATGTGACTCAAAAATCGAAATTTGTTCTGGGAGGGTAGAAAACATTGTGGGAAAAGGAGAAAATGCTGGTTACCAGCATTTTCTCCTTTTCCCACAATGTTTTCAAAAGGCTTCTTTTTCAGGGTTGTGAAAACCAGGGATTGTTTGGGAAAGGGTTAAAGGATCAGTGCTATGCTTTTGTTTACTTTAATTATAACATATCCATTCAAAACCACTTCTAGCATACATACGGGACACACAAAAAAGGGTGCACCACATCACCAAACAATTAGAATTATTAGCACTTAGCATAATAGGTGCATCACAAAAGACATAATAAATTCTACGAGTAGCATAAAAAGCTTCACTCAACACACATCACAAGAATGACTTGTCACTTTTAATTTTTAATAATAGGACATTGCTTCACCATTATTTGTTATATACATAAGAAAAACATAATGGTGTATTCTGGTTGATCAAGAAGAGAGAAGTATAAATTAAGATCATATTGTATTAATTCTATAAATTAACATTATTAAAATAGGAGGAAAACAATGTCGAAACAGGTCTGTGTTTGAACAATCCCAAGAAAAAGAATTTTGAAAACACTTTGCATAAAGGAGAAAATGATTTTTAACTCTTCTATGATAAATACCATCATCTTAGCCACATCTAGTTAGCCATCTGCAAATGCATTTAGAAAGGACCAATCTGGTAAAAGAATTGGGTGACGGTTAAAAAAAAATCAGCCATGTTCTCAAAAAAGGGGACTTGCTTCATCTCTGTGATGCATTATACCAAGCCAGACATCACCTAATTATGGATCCATAAAATCTATTTTGTCAAACAATGGACTGGATTGTAAGGTAGAATTATCCTTTGACATGCAGAAAATTTAAAGACAGCAAAAAGTTTCAGCCCATGTCAGCCTGCGCAAACTGCGCAGCCTGACATGGGTCAATACTTTTCGCAAATGCATTAAGCCCCTTTTTCAAAGAGCATGGCTCAAATGTAAGTGATTTATGTTAGACAGAATACAAGACAATTCAGCAATAGACTTCAAAAAATCATTCTCATTTAAAGGCAGTGGTTAAAACCAAAATATAGTAATTTTACTGGTGTGAAAGGGACTTTAAAGCAGATTCTGTTTAGCAGGGTTTTTTTTTTTTTTTCTCAGAAAATCTGAGCAAAGATGTCTAATTTTCATTCACATGCAAAGATGGCTATAAAATTAAAACATCCATAGAAATACAAAGAGCTATTAGTGAAAGACACCCAAAACAGTAACCAAAATTAACATAAAACTACATCTTACTGCAACATTTGTATTTTCTTTATCAACATTTCCTAAGAGTTATTTTACTTTTTTTTTCTTTGTCATTTTTTACTAATCTATTCAGCTAGGAATGAATTCTGAAAAACATGATCAGTATTTAATCCTCCACTTAACAATCCAGAGCTTTAATGAACCTACGGGAGAAAGCTTTAGAAAATATTATGGCAAAAGGTGAAAATGCTGGTAACCATTTGCCACAATGTATTCTATCCTAAGATTATTTCCTGCATTTAAGCCACGAATAAATTGTGGTTGGTAAATGCTTTGAACTTAAAAAGGTCAAGAATTTTGTTTAAAAAAAGAGTTAAAATGAAATCATTTGACTGTCACAAGACATTATTTCCACTTGGAATCCATTTTGACTATTCAAGAACTTGGATTGTATTGTGAGCACAACATACTTAGAACAGCATACAGCTTTCTGTGAATAAGAATTAAAAACATGTTTTACCATGCACTGTGCAAATGAAAAAACTGAAAAATGAAAAGGCACATGAGATGAAAAAAGACAGATAATGTTTGTAGAAATGAGTACCTCGACTTCGCCGATGAACATCCATGACAATCCCTCCATCCTCCCCATCATGAAGATCCACCTCCATACCCCCATCTGAGGATCTTTTCTTCATACCTACAGGATGACCAGGATCTATATACACCAACCATTCTAGTTTGCCTTCCTAGTCTAATTCTCAATAGTGAAAGTAATGCAATTTCTGATTGGCTAAACCATTTGATTTAAGGTTTATCCACTAAAAAATCACATATTACTTTGAAATTCAGAAAATTCTTGAGAATTAGTCAAAGAATGTTATTAAGAATGGTTGGTGAGTATGAACCCAGGAATGTTTCATTTATAAAGTACTTCGTTTAATACTGCAGAAAAGAAAATTTAAACTTTACCTTTTTTTTTGCAGCAACTGTGATGTGTGAATTGCACCTAATCATCACTGACACAAGTACCCAATATGAACTTATGAGACTTGAATGTGGGGGAAATGAGGAAAAGAGGACTGTAATGGCCTTTGCACTACTTACCTGAGGGCTCAGCATCTGACAGTAATGAAATAGCTCATTCTGGGGCTATCATGTATAACTTTTTACCAGAAGACAAAATTTTAGACTTGTCCAAATTGAAAGCATTTGAAGACAATAAATTAATGTGGTGCAAATGATGGGGCATGCCTATAAAAGGGTAGAAAACATTTTGAAGGAGAAAATGCTGGTTAGATGCCTTTTTTGGTTTTCAATATGATCAATATGACACATGAGTGATTAAATCTGGCTATAGAGTCACACCAATGGTACCTTATTAGACAATTTCAGTACAGAAATGAGAACAATTTCATGGATTCTTTGGTCTATATTGTTTCAGAAAAGCAGGCTGAACAGATCAAAGATCAGACAGCATGTTTTGATCTTGATCTACACTGGGCACAAAGGCAACTGTGACAGGGGTGTTCACCCTTTATCACACAATCCTGAGTTTTCATGACTCTGAAGAATAAGACTTTTGAAAACATCGTGGGAAAAAGAGAAAATGTTGGTAACCTGCATTTTCTCCTTTATTCACAATGTTTTCTACTCTATCAAAGACACAAGTCATCATTTAAGCAACATTTAATATGTGTTCTGCAAATGCTTTCTATTTAGTTGATTTCAGAATTTTATCAAGTGGTAAAGACTTAAAGGTTAAAATCCCTTCCCGATTTCTAAAAAAACCCTTTCTCATGTGCTTGAGATATGGCTGTCACAAAGTTCACATGCAATTAAACTTTCGATAAAATTTAAAAAATTGATCATTGACTGAGAAACTTCCCTGATGATGTAATTTAAAAGATGGATCATTGACAGTGAAACATACCTGATGATATAACTTAAAAGATGGACCATTGACAGTGAAACATACCTGATGATATAATTTAAAAGATGGATCACTGACAGTGAAACTCTCTTGATGATATGATTTAAAAGATGGATCACTGACAGTGAAACTCTCCTGATGATATAATTTAAAAGATGGATCATTGACGGTGAAACTCACTTGATGATATAATTTAAAAGATGGATCATTGACGGTGAAACTCTCCTGATGATATAATTTAAAAGATGGATCATTGACGGTGAAACTCACTTGATGATATAATTTAAAAGATGGATCATTGACGGTGAAACTCACTTGATGATATAATTTAAAAGATGGATCATTGACGGTGAAACTTACTTGATAATATAATTTAAAAGATGGATCATTGACAGTGAAACATCCCTGATGATATTTTTTAAAAGATTGATCCTTGACAGTGAAACATACCTAATGATATAATCTAAAAGATGGATCCTTGACAGTGAAACATACCTGATGATATAATTTAAAAGATGGATCATTGATAATGAATATATACCTGATATTGTATTTGCCTATTTGCTAGCAAGACAGACCTACTGTCTGCTGACTGGCTAATGAAAATTTAAGTTTTCATTGATTTATTAATGATTAGTAAACAAGCAGAATGGACAAGCTATTTTTAAAAATATGCTATAGATACATGTATTAACATTTTTCAACAGGGATAAAAACACATCTGGCATAAATGTAGTAATTATCAGCTTGATCACACATAATCAGATATTGATCATTGCGATTATTGATTAAACATTGAGAAAGAAACTGGGATGGAGTGTAGATTAAGATCAGACTGCACAAAATGTAGTCTCAAGCTAAACTATACTCTTCAATATTTCCTACAATATTCTTGTAAAAACTGCTTTTGCTATTGCAATTCTTTCAACTTATTCAAAAAGGCAAATTTCATGAATTACTTTATCTTAACAGTTTATCAAACAATCCCGTGTTTTAACAACTCTGAGGAGGACCATTTTTTAAAACATTGTGGGAAAAGGAGAAAATGCTGGTAAACAGCATTTTCTCCTTTTCCCCCAGTGTTTGTATTCTTTCATAGACAATTTACATGATCTAAAACACATTTAATTTGTCATCTGCAAGAACATTCAATTTTGATTCGTTTAAATTTTTGTCATCTGTTAAAGAGTTAACACTTAAAAAACACAGGCTTACAGTTAATTTTGCTGACGATGAAGATCAAAATCATACAGTAGTCTGATCTTGACTCCTTACTGTCTACCTTTTTTTCACATATTCTGGCCAAAACAGCCTTAACTCATTACCACACAACAAAAATATAGCCTTGTCGTTGTTCGAAGCATCTGCAGATAAAAAGAAAGGGTTGTTTGGACAAGGACACATCTTAACGTGACCATATTAAATCATTCGGATGTTTTAAATCTCCCATAATGTTATGGAAAGATAAATCCCCCAACAAACACACACATGTGGGTGTTTTCATGCAATGATAGAGCAACAAGGACTGACAACAAGTTGAAAAAGCTCAACACATTTAAAGCACTTCAGTCAAACACAAGCATGCATTCAGAGTGTCTACCTTTACTTGAACAGTTACTATTCTCATTAATCCATTTTCCAGCTAAAAGGAGTGAAAGAAAAAGATTATCAGTTAGCACTGTTCAAAAGAAATTTCAGGGACTGGCTAACTAACCCTTTGCTAGATGACATAAATTTAAAACTTGTCTAAAATGAAAGACCACTATTGAAATGTGGCTCAAATTAGGAGACTTTCTGTGAAAGGGTATTCAATATTGGGGGAAAAGAAGAAACTTCTGGTTACCAGCAATTGCTCCTTTTCCCACAATTTTCAAAAGTTTTCTTCTTTAGTGTCACTAAAACTTGGGGATGTGTTGTACAGGGTTATAGAGAGCAGCTGGAGGTGTCTTGGTGTCTTGGATACAGGAAGTTTATCAGGCAAAGTGTAGGAATTTTATCTGGTAAGCAAAAGGCAAACTGAATAAAATTTTTGAACCAAGCTTGATAAACTTTCCCAATCCAAGACACAAACCATCAATTTTATTTATCCAGGTAAAATTGACGTCATTCTATAGAAAGTCGCCTATGCTGGCTGTTCCCATGTCCACACTCCGTAATTTTAACATGAAAATCACTTGACGTAAACAAGAGAAAAAGTTGGGTTAACCAATATTTACTGTTTTTGATAGGAATTGACAAAGTTGGATCTATCTGAAATGTTACCAGTAAACATGTTCAAATCAAGTGTCTTTTCTTGTTGAAGATTACCATCAAAATTGGCCGGTGTTGCATATTGGAAATGGGATTTGGAGTGGGTGGGATAATATTCAGAGCATTTGAGGCAACTGAGACTCTAATGCTCAATGATACATCCATTCTTCTTTGTTGTTTGAAAGGGAGAACATAAAAAAGTAAAGCTGTTTGGGTTTTTTTGTTGTTGTTGTTTTTGATGCCTAAGACTTTATTGAAATTTTGATTTTTTTCTTCATATTTACCGACCAGGCAGTGGGGCTTTGTTTTGGTTAGTAAATGGAACAGCCATGATTTATTCAAGGAAAATTAATAAGCATCCGCTTTGTATAAGGTTGCCTTCCTTTGATGAAGTATTGGTTATGTTGGCATGAAAATGATCTTCTTTCTATCGTGTTTATCGTTCAATAAACCACAGTTGTGAGTTATGAGGCACAAAAAATAATCACAAGCCTATCACCCTTTTGGTTTATTTGTTGCTCCTCATAACTAACAACCTTGGTTTATTGAATGCTAAACCACGACAGAAATAAGATTATTTTCTTAAGTCACTTACGTCCAACAGGTGCGGAATGTGGAGTTGTAGGAGTCTCTTGCATTGATTTTGTAGATTGGGAACGCGACATCTTGCCATCATATCCATGGGCCGGCCACGACATGTTTCTGTTATATGAAGATGTTCGGAGGGAATTTTCTGATCCAACAGTATGCATCACACCTGGAAACATAGATTGTTAACCTATTGTATATCAAAGCAACTCTATTATGCCCCTATAGCAGAGCTGCAGGATACACTAAGAGAAAACAGGAAACTGCATGTAAATACAAACAAAACTGGTAAAATTCCTTTCCTTAAAATTAATTTTTTGTAAAAACTTTTGGTGGATTATGAAAAAAAAGCCTCATTAAATATAGGAGCCCAAAATCAAAGTTTTAATGACCTTCAGGAAGAAGGCTTTTCAAAACATGGTGGGTGGAAGAGAAAATGCTGGTAACCAGTATTCTCTTCTTTTCCCACAATGTTTTCTACCCTTTCATAGACACATCCCAACATTGAAGCCACATTCACTATGTTGTCTGCAAATGCTTTCAAATTGGACAAGTCTGAAACTTTGTTGCATGGTAACGAGTTAAAAAGGCAAAATACTTTGTCAATGATAAGGTCTCAGTCCAGGTGATAACTAAAACTGTGGCAGGCCTATAATTATGCCTTATTACTGGCCCAGTGCCATTTAGAAAAAAGAGAGAAAAACGGACTATAACTTCTGTAGTAGAAAAAAAAGCAAAAGGTGAGAAATAAATAAACAAGAGGACCATGATGGTCCTATATCGCTCACCTGAGTACTAAGCAGTAAAGGTCTACAATGAAGATAAATACCGAATATTGAGGTTCAAGGCCAAATGATAATGAAACAAGAGCGGCACATTGTCGCAAGATATGCCCGTCCCACCGCCAGTTGTCGAGGAGGTATAATAATTGCAAAGGGCAGGTAATGCAACAAACATGTTTACCAAGTCTCAAGTCAATTTGACTTGAGAATTCAAAGTTACATTCCTGACAAGCAAGAAATATTGTAAAAATGAAGATCAAAGTGGAATTACTCAAAATCCGCGCTAGGTAGAGTTATTGTTCTTGCGCACAGTACTCGGTAATATTGCAACAAACATGCATACCAAGTTTGAAGTCGTTCTGACTTGAGATGACAAAGTTATATTCCGGACAAGCACTAAATGCTGTAAAAATGACGATCAAAGGGAAATAACTCAAAGACAGCACGAGTTAGAGTTACAATTCTTGTGCACTGCACTTCCAAATACTGTAACAAATAAGCATACCATATTTCAGGTCATTCCTACTTAAGATGACAAAGTTTTGCTCCGGACAAGCAAGAAATGCTATAAAAATGAAGGTCAAAGGGGAAATAACTCAAAATTTGTGCTAGAAAGAGTTATGGTTCTTGTGCACTGCACTCCGTAATTTTTCAACAATCATGCATACCAAATTTGAAGATGTTCAGGCTAGAGATGACAAAGTTATATTCCGGACAAGCAGAGAATGCTGTAAAAATGACGATCAGAGGGAAAAAACTCATAGACAGTACCAGGTAGAGTTATGGTTCTTTCACACTGCACTCCGTGTTATTGCTACAAACACAAATGCCAAGTTTCAAGTCAATCGGACTGGAGATGACAAAGTTATGGTCCGGACAAAGAACTATTCTATAGAACTTTCTAATTCAAGGGCAAATAACTCCAGTAGTTCTGGTCCGATTAGACCCATTATCGAACTCATCCGAGATCTTATGGTCATATATATTTTAACCAAGTTTTGTGCTGATTGGTTGATACTTGTAGATGCTAGAGTGTAAACAAAGTCAAATATAGCAATTTTTCTAATTCAAGGGCAAATAACTCCAGTAGTTCTGGTCCAATTAGACCCATAATCGAACTCATCCGAGATCTTATGGTCATATATATTTTAACCACGTTTGGTGCTGATTGGTTGATACTTGTAGATGCTAGAGTGTAAACAAAGTCAAATATAGCAATTTTTCTAATTCAAGGGCAAATAACTCCAGTCGTTCTGGTCCGATTAGACCCATAATCGACCTCATCTGAGATCTTATGGTCATATATATTTTGACCAAGTTTGGTGCTGATTGGTTGATACTTGTAGATGCTAGAGTGTAAACAAAGTCAAATATAGCAATTTTTCTAATTCAAGGGCAAATAACTTCAGTTGTTCTGGTCCGATTAGATCCATAATCGAACTCATCCGAGATCTTATGGTCATATATATTTTAACCAAGTTTGGTGCTGATTGGTTGATATTTGTAGATGCTAGAGTGTAAACTAAGTCAAATATAGCAATTTTTCTAATTCAAGGGCAAATAACTCCAGTTGTTAGGGTACGATTAGACCCATAATCGAACTCATCCGAGATCTTATGGTCATATATATTTTGACCAAGTTTGGTGCTGATTGGTTGATATTTGTAGATGCTAGAGTGTAAACAAAACTAGAGGCGCTTGAGCGCCTGTATCGCTCCACAGGCCTGATATTTCTATAATGGCGAAAGGAAGTTTTTAACAATTATCATTCAATCCTGCATTTTAGCTCACTGAAGAAACAATTTGGTAGACAACCACCATAGGAACTTACCTGCAAAACAACAATGAAATCCAATGAATAGTTTTAGAGAAGAAATTTTTCAAAGATTTTACTTTATACCATAAAAGGAAAATGAGTCTCCCATAAAAGCCATGTTTTTTGACAGATCTTTTTTTTTTTAAGGAATTCTGTAAACCTGTATCTAAGGAACATTCCTGCAAAATAATAATGCTATCCAAATAGCGGTTTGGGAGGAGAAGATTTTTAAAGGTTTTTTACTTTGGTTGCCATGGCAACCAGAATTCTTCATGGAACACAATTATTTGAAGGAATTTGAAAGAGGACCACCAAAGGAACATTCCTGTGAAATTTGGTAAAAATCCAGTCAATAGTTTCTGAGGAGAAGTTTTTTAAAGAAAAAGTTTACGGACGCACGCACGGACGAACGGACGCACGACGGACACAACGCCATGACAATAGCTCGCTGGCCGAAGACAACCACCATAGGAACTTACCTGCAAAACAACAATGAAATCCAATGAATAGTTTTAGAGAAGAAATTTTTCAAAGATTTTACTTTATACCATAAAAGGAAAATGAGTCTCCCATAAAAGCCATGTTTTTTGACAGATCTTTTTTTTTCAAGGAATTCTGTAAACCTGTATCTAAGGAACATTCCTGCAAAATAATAATGCTATCCAAATAGTGGTTTGGGAGGAGAAGATTTTTAAAGGTTTTTTACTTTGGTTGCCATGGCAACCAGAATTCTTCATGGAACACAATTATTTGAAGGAATTTGAAAGAGGACCACCAAAGGAACATTCCTGTGAAATTTGGTAAAAATCCAGTCAGTAGTTTCTGAGGAGAAGTTTTTTAAAGAAAAAGTTTACGGACGCACGCACGGACAGACGGACGCACGACGGACACAACGCCATGACAATAGCTCTCTGGCCTTCGGCCAGTGGAGCTAAAAATGTGAACGGACGGACGGTGAGTGATCACAATAGCTCATCCGGAGCACTTCGTGCTCTGCTGAGCTAAAAACAGACAGAATATTGCTATATCAAAGTTGTTTTGGCCACAGTATGTGACCAAGAAGCAGATCTTGACTGATCAAAGATCAGACTGATTGTTCTGTGCAGTCCGATTTATTTGTTTTGTTTAGTCTGATCTTGATCTACTGTCTGCAAAGCAACTACAGCTTGGTTCTGCACTTAGTAGGTTAATCACTGAGCCAAGAAGAACCTGTTTAGAATTCTGTATCATGTATAATTACCTGTAGTGGTGTTTAGTATGTGTGATTTTTCAGCATTTCCAATTAGATGAGAGATGCAGTCATTGATGATTTCTTGCAGATTTTGGTACTCCTGCTCTGAAAGCAGGGCAAGTACTTTAGGTTCAACAGCCAGCAGTAAAAAGTCCAAACCTTGATTTGCCCACCTAGATTAAAAAAAACAAAGAAAAGTTATGTAGTATGGTAACTACTTGACCTGTCTAAGAAATAAAAAAAACCTCAGAACATGCAGTATGATATTGGATCTACCCCATCTGCTTATTTATTCAAACCTAGAAGTTAAAGATTTTCTTGGTTTCAGTATATAGTATTTTTAGCCATCATAATAGGTCAAGTTTATGAGCCATGCACTCTGAAAAGGGGGCTTAATGCATCTGCGAAAAGTATCGACCCAGGTCAGCCTGCGCAGTCCGCGCAGGCTGACTTAGGCCGAAACTTTTCGCTACCGGTCAATTTTCTGTTTGTCCAAGGACCACTCTTCCTCTCCATTCAGTCATTCATTAGACTAGGTCGTTTTTACAGATCCCTAATTATGTGATGATTTGCTTGGTATAACAGATCACAGAGATGCATTAAGCCCCCTTTTGCCAGAGCAAGGCTCAATATATTAAGGGCTGAAGGGTTAATCAATATAACAGAAAAGTAATGGATGGAGGGCGGGGGAGGGAGGGAGAGAGAGAGAGAGAGAGGAAGAGAGATTAGCCTTACTTATTACATTTAAGTATATTTTGTATTATGATATAACAAATATTCAACATTTCAAAAAAAATTCTCTGAGATTCACTGGCACAACAAGACTTGGGCTCTGCAGTGCCTTGCCCAAGGCCACTCATTTCATTGAATTGGATCAAACTAAGATGTTCTGATTACAAATCAAGCACTTGGCCATAGCAGACACTTAAAAGATAAACAATCAAATTATAGTACTCCAAAAAACAGATCAACCAGATCAATTTAAACACTGACCTTGGTCTCATGCCACGGCCCCTTTCACACTTTTCCGATACAAACTTCATCCAGTCTTTAGCAAACTGCATCAAACCACGTCCAAGTTTCAAGCGTGCCTCTCCAGATACTAAACGAGTAACCTCTTTCATATACTGCAATAAAACAGCTTAGAATGTGGAACAGAAAAATTCTGGTGTGCTTCATATCATGAATCTTATGTCAAACTTCATCTCATGAATCAAATTCCATTTCAGTGAAAAAAGGTGTCATTTCCTTAAAGAGATATCTTTACAGCCAGAGAGTAAACAAATGCTGTTAAAACTTGATGGTGTTATAATCTAGTCAGCTGTGTAAGCGTAGATAAAAAATCAATATAAGGTGTATGGGGTAAAGAAACTGTTGGGATTTGTCTTCGATTTAAACCGGAAATTGTGGTTGTTATGTCTATGGCTAGCAATAGAATGAAATGCATTTTCTATCTGCCGTAATCTGTGGAACCTTGAAACCATCAGGGGCAATATTTGGCATGAAGATACAAGAGTGATTATAGTTTCATAAAATAAAGAAGAAAACAGTTAAAAAACTGGAGGAAAACAAGTAAAGATGTATGTTTAAAGAATCTAAATAGACACATTATTTCCTTATTACAAAAAACCATAAATTCAATATCTGTTTTTTATTACAGCATGCTTGGGTGTCTGCATATGATATGTGATTTAACTTGTTCCAGCTGTTTCCAGAGAGAAGTTACATGAAGCACATGTTATCAATAAACAAACTAATGATGTTGACAACAAATGTGGACACAGAACTATTACAAAAGCTCTCATCAGATCTTTTGGCTTTTAGTGAGATAAAAGGGATCAGACATAAGTTGACATTTGAGATATAGATGATCCTACATTAGTGTTTATGTGATACTATTTTTAACAAACAAGTTGACTAAAATTGTATGATGCCAGACTTAGTGAACATCAAATACATTTTAGTCAATGAGTTTAATATAAATGATAATACATAAACATAAATGGTTGGTTGGTTGGTTGTATTGGGGTTTAACGCCACTTTAACAGCTAAGGTCATATCATGGCAGTCGGTGACGCACATGTGTTTCCCGGCTTTCTCACACCAGTACTAACACAACTTTCTTTCCAAAGCCACCGACTACTTTTCTCACATGCTTCAGCAGAGGTGAGAGGCGAAAATACGCCGGAAAGAAAGTTCGCCTCAACCGGGTATCGAACTCACAACCACCAGGTCATGAGTCCGACACGCTCACCACTGAGCCACCCGGGCGGGCTAACATAAATGGCAGATTCTATTTATCACATGAAACAAAAAACAGATAAACATCAACTTTAGCCTGTATACTATTCATGTGTTTACAGAGGTAGTTCTGTTTGAAATGTGTTCATACCCAATATGATAGCTCTGTGTAATTTACATTGAAAGTAGAATGAAAAAGTTTACAGCAGGAGTAAATAAAAAGATTCGCACAATTTACTGATTTTACCTTTCTCCACATATCTAGTTGTTATCAACCATGAAAAACATAAATCTTTCCACACCTTAGTAATAATGACATCATTTTCCCATGCAATGGCAAAGTAGTACAAATTCTGGCATAATTTGTGCCTTGATTTATTTTGCCCGCTTCATATGCCTATACTGACAAATTAACCAGACCAGGGATTCAAAACAAGTGGGCCACGATGGCCCTTTATCGCTCCACTGGCTAATAAGTACAAACCATACATTCTAAACATTACAGTTCTAGGCCAAATGGTTTCAAACAAGAAGACTAAGTTTTCTCAAAAAAAGCTCATGTTAAAGTTGTGACCAAAGGGCAAAGCCATTTTTCACCACAGAGCTATAATTACTTGAATCCTTGTAGAGGTCCAAATAAAATAGTATCATTATATAATTCTTTTGTGGAAGAAATCTCTGCAATCTGAACCACACAAATAAATGACCAGTTCTCTGTAAAAAAGGAACTAAATGCATCAGCAAAAAGTATCAATGCAGGCTACCTGATTTCGAAACTTTTTGCTATTGGGCTACTTACTGCATGTCAAAGGACAAGTCTGCCTGATGATTAATATGGAATATTATGCTGTAGTGACTTTCCTGGTGCATGTACAGTCAAACTTCATTGGCTCGAATATGGGTAATTTAGAATACCAAAGAAAGCTCGAACAACGATATCGGTCCCGGCAAAATCCCTATATAATTCATATTGTTCTACCTCGGAAAGCTCACACAACCCTTAATTGGAACTTTCGAACACATATCACGGTCCCGTCGTTCATTTTCCTGTGTATTTTACCTCTCAGAAGTCGAACAAAGGGTTAGTCAACAATCAGATGTTGGGTTTCACACCTACATTTTTAATTAGATACGCCGGTGATCATCTGTCAAATATTGGATAAGGTGCATGTTTTTAACACTTACTGTAAAATATACACACACTTGATCAAAGTGTCAATTACAAATTGTTTAGCCGTGATATTGAATACTCGCTTTGCTTTTAATTTTTTTCGTTTTTCGAGGTGGTTGACCTAAAGTAGTGGTCAAGTCATTTTTGTGACGCTACGTTTGCATGAAGAGTATTGCCTTTCAACACAT
Organism: Hippopus hippopus; assembly: GCA_946811185.2. Classification (NCBI taxonomy): domain Eukaryota; kingdom Metazoa; phylum Mollusca; class Bivalvia; order Cardiida; family Cardiidae; genus Hippopus; species Hippopus hippopus. The sequence goes on from OX328101.1 coordinate 19,799,747, forward strand.
TAACTGCAACTGTGATCTTAATCCGCACATGTAGCGTTGATAGAAGTTATAATTAGAACATAAACAAGGTGATGTTTCGCTCTCGATATATGCAAATGTCCTTTCTTTTTTTTGATAAAATGACTTTTAGATATGTGCAAAGAAAATGACCCAAGGAATCGGCCGTTTCACTGGTGAAAATAGCTTGCTTTCGGCCGAAATGAAATACTCTCAAAAAAAGAAAAAAACATTAACAGAGCGTATCGATTTCAGCCGAAAACAAGCCATTTTCACTAATTAGACAGCCGTTTCCTGTAAAATGACAAAGGTATGTGGTGTGTTCTGTGTGATATTTCCAAATACAAAAGTCATAAATATGCAATAAGAATACATGTAACTCATTCACTGACCATGTCGTATTTTGAAATATGGATACGTCGAACTACCGATATTTCGAACAAATTACCTAGTCCCAGAGGTGTTCGAGCTTCCGAAGTTTGACTGTATTTGATTGAAGCTGCGTGAGAAAATCTGATACCGTGCGAAACCAAAGGGGGAGCAAGATGTCAAAATTTTCTTGTACGGCGAGAAGCAAATACTAGTGCTAGGAAAGTTACTACAGCATAATATTCCTTTTATTATATACATCTTTCAACCAAGATAAAATACAATTGTAGACATCTTATTCAAAAATGGTATGCAAAATAAAACAAATAATGGTTTAGTAGTAAGGAAGATTTTTATGAATGGCGTATGAATATTACAGTGTAAAATTTTGACCAATCAAATTGCAAATGAATACATATATATTCCGCTTATGTGTTATGTCATCATCACATCATCATACCATATTTGGAACCGTATTTCAGAGTGTGTACATAAAGATTTTTTTCTGTCCTATGTGATATTTCATCCCCGTGCAATACATGTATTTTCTCCAGAAAACTTTCAGGTATATGGCCTGCAACACGTGAAAAGGGGCATTCGGACATTTGTGTAAAGTGTCGTCTCGGATCAGCCTGCGCTGTCCGCACAAGCTAATCCGAGACGGCATTTTCTGTTTTTATGTAATTTTCTGTTTTGCACAAGTCTACTGTAGCACAAAATCTAATGTAGTCGTAAAGTGCTGTCTCGGATTCGCGCAGGCTGATCCGAAATGAGTTTACATAAATGTCCGAATGCCCCTTTTCACGTGTTGCAAGCCATATAATAAAGTTGGTTACGAAATGGATTTTATGGATCCATAATCATGTCATGACTTGCTTGGTATTGTGCATTACAGAGATGATTTAAATGCCATTTTTCAAGAGCATGGCTTATATATAAGCCTAAGCTTACCTCAAATCCAAAATTAAAAGCTTGCAGCATTGTTTCCCTGTACAGTTTAAGAATGTGTATCTTTTCACTTTCCTCCATATCTAAATCGCATTTCAAGTGTTTTTCAATCTCTCCAATGGAATTTGCAACCTTTTCTTGAAGTGAAACAGCTGCTCCCTTAAAAACAGAGTTTCAAAAACAAATTTTACATGTATGGCCAAACTTCTTGTGAAAATGATATCGGTATTAAGTTTGTTATTCTGAGAAAACTTGTGCACAATTTGAATGCTTGGTATTTTCTTCACACTGCTTTAGCAGATTACAAGGGTCCTGTGTGTCTTAGTGGTAAAGTGTAAGATTCGTGACCTGGAAGCCCGGGTTCAAGCCTCACTGGATACGCTGGGTTTTTCATGGGAGTGTCCTTTGGCAAGACACTTCAGAGGCCTAGTCTAGTACTGGAGGAACCCAGGAAATACATGAATATGTATGCTGTTGCCTTGATATGAATGAAATAATGTTGAAAGCGGCACAGAACACCATTCATTCCATCAATTAATCTAGCAGATTACACAATATATAATACTGATAATTTTCCAGACCAATTGGTATTACAGGTATGATTCAATAAAGTCATTTTCACAACACTGACAACAGACTCTGATAAAAATTTATCTGTTTATCAACCTTGCATAAATTCATGAAATCTTTAAATGACACCAATTTCAAACTGTTTTTCTCCAATTAGATTTTCATCAAATTCCATGAATTTTGGGCACAGAATAAGCATTATTATTTCATGCTTTCCGGTAGGTTATCGAGAAATATCAGTAAAATATTTTTCGGTATTTCATGGTTATGACCAGTTAAAATACCGATTTTTATATTCTAACACTTTAATTGAAGGCGAAAACAGTTGTTCCCGCGCACTAGTTACCTAGGTAAAATGCATGTGCCTCACAACCAGATGGAAATATGACGTAATTCACCTTATATTTCTCGCGCTTTACGTAATATTGTAATGCGTAGCTATGCGGAGGGGGTACACCACGGGGAATAACTGAAAAGAACAGTACTGGAATTTCATTAAGTTCCCCCCCCCCCAGAAAGGGTTAAAAGCATGAAATAAATAGAATAGTTGCTTTTTTATGGTGAAAGATTGAAATTTATTTCATCTCACGAACATAATCGGTAATATTTTCACTTGTAGCTGCGCCACTCGTAAAAATATTACTGATGATGTTCACTCAATGAAATAAATTTCGATCTTTCACTGTAAAAAAACAAATATCCTCTATATCCTAAAAGCACATTTCTTAACTTTAGTCACCTTTCCTGCCAGTGTAGATCAAGATCTACCTCAATAAAACATGAAGTCTAATCCCTGATCTACACTGTCCCCTTACCTGAAACATTTAAGACAAAAGCAACCATGAAACTGCAATTATATGGATTTTATTTCTTGATTGGAAATGACTGATGGGCTTGTTCAACACTCTAAGGGTTAGAGCAAAGAGAGCCTATAAGGATGAAAATATGGAAAAAATTTTTACACTATTGATCACTGGCAGCACATAAATATTCTTAATGGTGTTTTTGAATTTGAAAAACCTTCATATTAACCCTATACCACAAAATGACGACTTTTAACACCCCGGATAGAGAAGGCTTTTGAAAACATTGTGGGAAAAGGAGAAAATGCTGGTTACCAGCATTTTCTCCTTTTCCCACGATGTTTTCTACCCTATCAAAGAAAAATCATTTCATATGATCCACATTGAAACTGTCATCTGCAAATGCTTTCAGTTCGGACAGGTCTAAAATTTGTCATGTGGTAAAGGGTTAAAAGCAATATACTGAAAAACAGGATTTGCACCCTGTGTTGTGCAGTTAAATATGATTTTAGGGACAACAGAAATTGCTAGATGGAGGCATTCTGTCTATCAAATAATATTAAAATTACAAGACAGAAAATATAATGTCCACATATATCACCAAATTAGGTCTTTTGATCATAGTAAGGGTCAGTTACCTTCAGATCAACCAATGATTCTGCTATCACTCGATGGCAAGACGTCTGCTCATTGACAAGCTCCACAGTTTGGTCAAGCTGTCTTTCAAATTCCTTTCTCTGACTAGAAAGGTAGGACGAGCTGGTCACCACTAATAACAGGGACTCTACCTGTAAACACAAATTATCTCATGCAGTTTAACCCTAAAACAAATGACAAAATGCTGGACTCAACCAAATTGAAGTAATTGCAGGTGACAAATTAAAAGTAGCTAAAAAGGTGATTTTTGTCTTTGAAATGAGAGAAACTCTGCGGAAAAAGGAGAAAATGCTGTTTACCAGCATTTTCTGTTTTTTCCACAATGTTTTCAAATGGCTTCTTTCTCAGGCTTGTTAAAACATTGTTTGGTAAAGCGATAAATCAACAATAATTAACATCTTTTTCAAGATTTAACTCCTTAATGGACAACAATACCCATAAAGAAAGTAACTGCAGAACTTGAGAAGACATAAATAAAGTAGCTAAAATGGTGGAATTTGTCTTGAAAAGGGTAGTCAATATTTTGAAAAAAAAAAATGAGAAAAATACTAACTACTAGTACATTTTTCCTTTTCCACATGTTTACTCATTTACACTGCTCTCCCCTCCTGTCTAAAAAGTCACGGTCATCCGTTACTTCCACACCTTAGCAAGTTCTAACCATTAACCAACTCAATCCCTGGTTTAACTGTCCTCGAGAAAAAAAGCTTTTGAAACTATTGTGAGAAAATGAGACAAAAGGGCTATGATGACCCTAAATTGTTCACCTGACCCTTTTTGACCAAACACAACTTATTTTCAATCTCTTTAAAGATATCAAGACAAACACTCTTACAAAATTTCATAAGTATTGGACTGAAAAAAATTGGCCTCTACAGTGTACACAAACTTATTCCTCAGTGACATACTTTTTGACCCAACATGACCCATTTTCAAACTGGTAGATAACATCAAGACAAGTAATCTGACCAACTTTCATGAGTTTAGGACTGAAATGTGGCATCAAGAATGTATGCAGGGATTTTCTGTGATTTGTGACAGTAACCTACTTTTTAACCTACTTTTTAGACCTAATGTGACCCATTTTCAGCGATCATCAAGACAAATCGTCTAATCAATGCTTATGAGTATTAAACTGAAAATGTGGCCTCTAGTGTGTAAATAAGCTTTTCCAACATTTGTCAAAATGACCTACTTCTTTACGCGGCATGACCCACTCTAAAACACATACCACATAACATCAAGACAAACATTTTGACTTCCATGAGATATGGAATGAGAATGTGGCCTCTAGAGTGTACACAAGGTTTTTCGAAGATGTGATCTGGTGACCTAGTGTTTGACCCTTCATTACCCATTTTCTAATCTATCCGATATATTATAAAGACAAACAATCTCACCAACTTTCATCAGTTTTTGACTGTAAATGTTACCTCTAGAGAGTACCTGAGGTTTTTCAGATTTAACCTGGTGACCTACTTTTTGACCAGATATTACCAAATTTTATCATCAGAAACAAATATTCCGACCAATTTTCATGAATACTGGACAGAAAATGTGGTCTCTGGATTCCATTTAAGGTTTTACAAAGGTATGACCTAGTTTTTGAACTCATGTGACTCATTCTCATACATGTTTGAAATATTATCAGTGTAAACATTCTGATCACTGAAAACATAGCCTATAGAGCGTACAAAATGTAAAAAACGATGACAGACATTGAAAGCAGCTTGATCACAAAAAAGATCCCCTTCAGCACTTCGTGTTCAGATGAGGTAACCAGCATTTTCTCCTTTCCCCACAATGTTTTCTACCCTTTAAAAGAGAAATTCTATCATTTCCACATTTAATTTAATTTGTCGTCTGCAAATACTTCTGAAATGGACTCAATTTTGTTTTCTAGTAACATTAACTCTTTACCACACAATCCCGAGTTTTAACGAACCTGAGAAGTAGGCCTTTAGAAAACATTGCGGGAAAAGGAGAAAATGCTGGTAACCAGCATTTTCTCCATTTCCCACAATATTTTCCAGACTATTTGATTCAAATCCCATCATTTGTGCTATATAAATTTTGTCGTCTGCAAGTGCTTTCAAATTGGACTGTTCCAAAATATTGTCGTGTTTGAGAAAGAGTTCAATATAATCCACCGGAAATGAGCTAATCAAAATTACCTGGATATGTGAAAGAGCTATGGCAGTTTCAGCTGTAGGCTCAACTTTTATACTGGACCCTGTCCACAGAGGGCACTCTGGCCGATTATCTACCCCTCCCCCGCACCTGACCATCAGCAAGTACCCTTCCTCCTTAATGTCCGAGGGCAAAGATGATATATCTTCACGACCACAAGTCACATTCAGCAGCTGGATTATCTGACTTCGATGATCAGCTATCTTCCGCGGAATAAACATCATGTAACCTGCACTTAGAGGTGCTATCACCTGAATGTAAACAACAAATATGAATGAAAATCAGTGTTTCTATCTATCTATTTTTTTGAAGCACTAACTTATCCTTTTTTTCAACCCAGTGTCCTTATTCACTTAAATGCAACACAGATCAAACATCTGTACAATATTAAAATATTTTTGGAACTTACCACAATGTTTTCTGCTCTATCAATGACAGAATATATGAGCTACATTTTTGAATTTTTCTTAAGCAAATACTTTCAGTTTGGTTGAGCAGAGCCCTGTAGCTCAGTCAGCAGCATGCAGGACTTGAGAACAGGGGGTTGCAGGTTTGATCCCTGGCTCGGCCAATTTCTTTCCAAGGATTAATGATAGTCAGTGCGACAGGATTCTTTTCTCTCCCACTGCCGACCATTGTTTCGACTATAGTTTTGTGGGAATGCAACCAGTGGCTTGGAAAGAAAACTGTGCACAGTGCTGGTAAAAGAAACTCCAGCAAAGCATAAATAAGTGCACTGGCCACGGTGATATAACTGAAATAATAGTGAAATGGGCAATTAACCAATCAGTCGTTCGGTCAAGTCCAAATTTCTGTTGTTTGGTTGAGAGTTAACATAGTCCAGGATAGCTAATTTAAATTATTTGCAATTATGAAATTTTCACTTGTGACAGATCATGAATTACTGGCTAAAAGTTTTCCTCCCCACATAGATATATAAATCACATTGTCTTTTTTTTGTACCGGGGATAAAATACTTAAGTACTTTGATCTTTTCTCATCAGTGAGATAAATAATGTACATCTGTTGATAAAAAGCAATATTGGAGCAAACAACTGAAGCTAATTTCCCTGATAAGATTATTTAATCCTTTACCACACAATTCCAGCATTTTAACGACCCTTGGAAATAGGACCTTGAAAACATTGTGGGAAAAGGAGAAAATGCTGGTAACCAGCATTTTCTCCTTTTCCCACAATGTTTTCTAACCTTTCAGAAAAAAATCCAATCATTTTAGCCACATTTTATTTGTCGTCTGCAAATGCTTTCAATTTGGACCAGTCTAAAATTTTGTCATGTGGAAAAGAGTTAAACAAACAATATGAGTGATTTAGACTATGAATGAATGTTATTTTATGGTGCATCGACTGCTTTGGTCATTCAGCGCATATATCTCTCTTAACCATTTACCAGATGATAAAATCTTAGCCTTGTCCATATTGAAAGCATTTGCAGACGACAATTTCAACGTGGCTCAGATGGTACAATTGTTCTTTGATAGGATAGAAAACATTGTGGGAAAAGGAGAAAATGCTGGTTACCAGCATTTTCTCCTTTTCCCACAATGTTTTCAAAAGGCCTCTTTCCCAGTGTCGTTAAAAGTCGGCATTGTGCGGTAAAGGGTTAAAAGATGATCAAAATGGAATTTTTGAGCTAAGAAGGAATTGAACAAAATGATGACAGAAAAAGGGTTTACATAACCCATTACCGTTCAATAACGCCTTTTGACGCCCCTATCTCATTTGAACAAGACCGCCTTTTGACGCCCCTACCTTATCTGAACAATCACGCTTTTCGACGCCCCTATCGTATCTGATCGATAACGCTTTTTGACGCCTCCGACGTTCAATAGCAAAATACTCGGTTGTTTTAAAGGCCAGAATTTCATCGAATGCATGAACAATAAGTATAATTTATTATCTTTTAAAGGAATTGAAAAAAAGATACACTTTGTTCTTGAAAAAAAATAGTAATTTACGAAAGAAGTGAGCAGGGGTTAAAATTGTAAATGCACGCTTACCGTGGACGCTTGGCTAAGATTTTCATCTGAATCCACGAGATTTTTTTCAAAAATCAGCATTGCTTTCAAATAAAATCCTTCTTTTGTTTTTCACAAGTAATATTCCTCATTAACTGTTGGTAATTTAATCCATCTGCGACTCGATATGCTAGCAGAATGCAGTCAAATAAAATTGTGTCACCAGCCATTATGGCAGCAAAAACACGAATCAAAGTACTTAGACTACTACATAACCGAAGTCTTTTAGCCAACTGAGAGAAATTAATCGACCGTGATCAGACTGCGTATTTCGCTTAGAACATGTCTTGCTCTCACGACCTTTTTTAAATCGGAACTAATTTTACCCTTTCCCAAACAATCACTTGTTTTTGCGACGAAAATGAAAACATCATGAGAAAGAGCTAACTTAACTGCTTGTTACAAGCAATTTCTCGTTTTTCCATATATTCTACCCCTTGAGATACCTATTTTTCAATTAACGGTCACTGTAAAATATCATCAATAAGGTCTTTCAATTTGGATCAGTCTAAAATTTTGTAGCAATTGGTTTGTAAGCAATTCAAGGCCAAGGAAACAGAAAGCAAGCGAACTTTGCCGTGATTGTATTGTTGGACGCTTCGTAATTTTCTTGTTTTTGATACAAAAATAAAGGGCTTCTGCATGAACGCAGTCAAATCAGTATGTCGTTGTTTCGATAAGATTTTATTGCCCGTATTGTTTGCGGATTTTCAGAAGCTTGCATTCCCCTTTTTTCCCAAATTTAAATCCAGGCTCCCTGGTGTGATTACGTAATTACAGATTACAATTAAAGTCATATCGGCCAACAAACGGTGCTGCAAAGAACACGTGCCATAGCGCATGGTAATATACGATGCACACCCTTCATACAAAGAAAAAGATGTTGGGAAAAAAAGGTCTGACGAAGCTTAAGAAAGAGAAAGAAACTGATCTTCGCCGTGATTGCATCGTTGGCCACTGAGTAAAAGTAAAAATTTACGTCCTTTTCCGTTATTGTTTTCTACCCTCCCTTATCCAATTAAATTCCATTAACTGGGCAACATTTGTTGTCCGCTTGTGTTTTCAATTTGGTCTGTCTTATTCACGGAAAGTCATAAAAGATGATCTACGGTCCCTATGTAGAAAGACTATATTAATTTCGGAATATAAAAAATATATTAAAAAAGTGACTTTGATAAGCTATTTACAGGCAAACGCTCGTCCACTATGTGTTTTTTGTATTTAGATTTAATACCAGTCAATGCCGCGGCCCTCGCGACATTAAGAAAGTCGAGAAAAGCAAAGAGAGAAACAAGAGAGCAGATCTACCTATGATTTTTCTACATTTCCCACAATGTTTCCAACCCTATTTGGATACAATTTCGTCGTCATTATAGAATCTTTTAGTTTTCTGAAACTTCTTTGAATTCGGCCAACACGAAATATTAGTCGTATTACAAGAAGTTATGAGAAGGAAAATTAACGTATAGAAACTTATATAACAAAACCAAGGTAGAGCCCTGGAATATAAATATTTTGAGAGGAGTGAAAGATTTCTTGTTTTAGATTGAATATGATATATTCATTTACAATGTACAGCATGCCCTGTGAAAAGGGGGCTAAATTCATCTCCGTAAACCATGGCACCAAGCAATCTATTACATAGTTATGTATCCGTAACAACCACTTTTTTTGATGACCCAGCTATATATGAGGTAAACTGGTCCTTGGATATACTGAAAATTGACCGATAGAGAACGTTTTGGCTCTGATCAGCCCCTGCATGCCCCACAGGCTGACCTGGGTCGATAAATTTCACAGATGCGTTAAGCCCCCTTTTCAAAGAGCATGACTCATATACATGTATAATGAGTGAATTATTTCTTCGCAAATAATATTTTCAAAATCAATATTAGCGATAAGAAAAGAAACATTGTGTAGGACGGAGAAGATGCCTATAATTAACATTTTATTTTCTTCTTACATTCTTTAACCTTTCTTTTTCGGGGCATTAAAATTGCACTTAATAGCGTTTGGTTAGATTTAAGAATGGTTTTATAATATCGTAAAAATTTTCGAAACATAAAGCAGACATTCAATTGTTCGTTCTTGGAAAATTAAAGTTCAGTTATTTCTTCTTTCTGATACAAAAGTAAAGGGATTATGCATGAACGTAGTACAATCAGTATGTCGTTGTTTTGATAAGATTTTATTGCCCTGTATGTTTGATGATTATCAGAAGCGTTCGATCCCTTTGTTTTCGAAATTCAAATGACCAGGCTCCCTGGTGTGATTACGTAATTATAGATATGATATATAGGCATATCGGCCGACAGTTTGGTGTTGCAAAAAACACATGCCATAACGCACGCGATTGGTCAGTTTATAGTCCAATTAAAATGAAATTGTTTAATTGACAAAAATTAATTGACCAATCAAAGAAAATAGCAACTTAATCCTACTCCCGTAATTTAAGTTTTCTTTCAGTTCGTTTGAGAACACTCGCTGCGAAGCATCTACTTCTATCTAATTGCGACAGCTAAATTAAAAAATGTCTGACTCTGATTCTGATAACTCTGTGTTCGAGTTTGATTTCGACACAGACATATCAGAATTTTCGGGATTTTCTGCGTCTGACTCCGATTCTTCCGACTCCCGAGGTCGAGGATGCTCCCGATCTTCAATGGCAGGACGAGCTTACACCACCGATGGTGTGTTTTAATATTCTTATTTTGCATATTTACTCAATTTCACTTTGTGAAAAACTCAAACTAATGGCTGGACTACCAAAACATTGTAACTTTGATTATTCAAGGCGTAGTTACGATGTTTTGGAAGCCAACCAAAAATTATTTTTTTCTTTTGTATTTGATGAAGCAAACCACGCATTTCAAAACAATAAAAATCATCACTTTTCATAAATGATGTTCTATTATGGGATTGAGTATAATTTCTTACAGGAAAACACATGGATCGAAAACATCGGACGCGATATCATGTAAACTCAAAATAGATTTGGGCGAATTAGACTTTCGAAAAAATCGCATTTTCTTGGACAACATTTTGCAACGCAAACGATAAGATCTGAACATGCCGAATCTTTATGTTGTCATTGACGATCGAGTTTAACTGTTCTAGAAATGTTTTCTACCCAAATGATAAAGAATATTCATGCTGTTTTGTTACAACTTAAACACTCGCATAAACAATAAAGATAAATTTTAAATCAGAATAAATCTCCGTGAAAAAACTGAAGGGAAAACGACGATTTACTTCGCTACGTCGAATACAACTAAAAAGAGGGGTTATTTTTGCCGAGTTTTGATACCCTGAGAAAGAAGCCTTTGGAAAACATTGTGGGAAAAGGAGAAAATCCTGGTAACCAGCATTTTCTCCTTTTCCCACAATGTTTTCTACTTTTAACAAAACAAATGCTTTCCATTTGGACAAGCCAAAATATTGACGTTTGGTAATGAGTTAATTTTGCAGTGATCTAAAGTAATTGAAAACCATGGTTAGAAAAGGAGTATAGATCTACAGGCGGATTTCCTTTTCCACCATGTTTTCTAACACTTTTACTCGATTCTAAGCACTAATGGCTGTGTATTACTTGGGAAGATAATGATTTGAAAAAAATAACAAAAAGGACTACTTTTGCACATCAAATTTAATCATTATCATTGATGGGTGAACAGAAAACTGTTGATAGATACAACAGTTTTCTCATCACATTTTCTGTTCAATCGCCAAGGGCTAAAATGATCCTAAGATATTACTTTAGGAAAACAATGCTGGAAAGAAGAAAGTCTGTTACAAGCAATGTCTTCTTTCCCCACAATGTTTTGAAATGTTATCTACTCTACAATATACTTGCATTAGACTGCAACCTCAGTCAGTTTTGACCATTCTATAATTTTGACATCTTGTCAAGAGTTAACCCTTTACCACACAATCCCTGCTTTTGACGACCTTGAGAAAGAAGCCTTTAGAAAACATTGTGGGAAAAGGAGAAAATGCTGGTAACCAGCATTTTCTCCTTTTCTGACAATGTTTTCTACCCTTCACAAAACAAATGTCAAATTTTCAGTCACTTTTATTTTGTCGTCTGCAAATGCTTTGAATTTGGTCCAGTCCAAAATTTTTTTTGTTTGGTAATGAGTTAATTATTGAAAAATATCATTTTTGATTTAAATTTTGATGATCTTTAGCCAAATAAAATAAAAGTTGAAGAAAACCTTCGAAAAAATGCGGGAAGAACAGAAATTGCTGATCGTAAGCACATCCTCCTTTTCCCACGTTGTTCTGTACCTGTCAAAGACAAGTCACACATTTTGAACCGTTTTTTTTTTTTCTTTTCTTTTGCATATTCCAATTTTGTGAGGTTTGAATCTTCCTGTTTACAAAAACTTGAATCTAAAGCATGAAAAATGGAAATTGTTACAGGAAAAGAATATTTGTGAACATGAAGAAAAAAAATACTTTTACATGCATTTTTTTCTCAAACAATAATTAATTTCTGCAAAATAATTATATCATAAGAAAGAGCATTCAATTCTCTGAAAACTTTTTATATACCAAAAATGTGTCAAATTATTATTTCAGGGCTTTTTTATCACTTTTTTAGGACTGGTGAAAAATTTTCAGTACAAATTGATAAAATCCAATATTGCCTGTTCAAACAAGGCCATAAAAGGGCATTCCCTGTAACTGGTATAGGTTATTGATTTTTCCTTATCAGGTTTCTGTACATTGCTGTATTATCTCTACCTCTCTGAGTGGTAATGAGTTAAGAAGGATTTTATGTGATCCTGATATGCATGAAAGACATTATTGAGTGACAGGGCAATCCCTATCTACTCAAAAGTTTTAAATGATGAAGTTAATTCAGACTATGCATTACACTTTTCTGCCTTTTCCATTTTAGACTTGAATTAAGACATGATCGGCTTAGATGCTTTTTCCTGGATGACACAACTTCGATAGATTATAGGCATATTTCAAGCTGAATTCTCACAATTTTGGCACTCTTGTTACCCGGTATGAAGTCTACCTGCATCTTATAGGAGGTCATCAATGAAAACCTTGATTTGGAAACACAAAGTGGGGGGAGCATCTTGTAAGATAAGGAGCCTTATAGTCCAGTAAATACTGTAACTATTCTCCAAACAATGACAAGCTGGGACAGAGGTATGCATCCTGTCACAATTATTATCATCAACTCAGTGAAGAGAAGGAGAAAAACACTAATTTCACTTACATTTATATGATTTGTTTCCTTGAGTTTCTGTAATAGTTCTATAGTTGTAACAGCAATATTGAAATCTGCAGCAATCTCTAGATCCTAGATCAAAAATAAAAGTGATAAATATGTGTACAATGAAAATTTTGTAATGTCTAAATCTGAAGGGTAAATAGATGACACTATGAAGCTTATATGGTTTTACAGACGACACTTTAATAATACTGACTGACTTTTGTTTTGACTGAAATAAAGTTTATCATATTTAACCCTTTACCTAACAGCAAAAATGTAGACTTATCCAAATTGAAAGCATTTGCAGAGGACAATTTCAATGCGACTCAAAGGAATTTCTCTTTGATAGATTATAAAACATTGTGGGAAAAGGCGAAAATGCTGGTAACCTGGCAACCTGCTGGTAATATTTTCAAGAGGCTTCTTCATCAGGGTTGATAAAACTTGGGAATGTGTGGTAAAAGATTAATTTATATCAGTATGTATTTCAATTAATTACAGGAAAACAAATGAAAGAGGACTCTGCTGTCATGTAATATTTAATTAAACCTGTATACCTACAACCATTTAATATTGGCACCTTTTTATGCCTTTACATTGACAGTCTGCATTATAAAAAGTTTTTTTTTGTGCTCCTGCTCCACTTACAAAGCCATTCCAAATTTCCGCTATATCTTGAAATGGGTTTCAAATTTTTTAAATTATCTGAAAATTGGTTTAAATCTGTTCTATTTTAAGACAGACTTTGGCTATCTACAGAAAGAAATGAACCAAACTGTTTGGCCTCTGAGCTTCCTATTATCTGAAAATTTAGCAAATAAGGGTATAAAGCATAATTATGACAAATTTTCAGCTCTTTTTTCACCTTTCCCTTCATAAAATTTGCTGCAACACACACACAAAAAAATCCATACAATATATACACTATACTTTACATGCTTTCTTTGAACTTCAAATAATACCAGCTTAAATAAATTTTAAATAAATACCTTGCGAAGAAGCTTAGCAAAACCTAAAGCCTTTGATGCTCTTTCTCTGGCTTCATGGAATAAATTTTTGAAGTTCCTACAGGTTTTCTGGAATGCAAGTCTGAAAGAAACAATCCATAGGGCTCATAAGCTAGAAATTCAACTTTAACTCTTCACCAGATGACAAAATTCTAGACTCAATTGGCTATCTCTACACTTCATTCCCCTTCTGTCTTTGGGAGCTCCCCCTGGGTTCTTAAGACCCTTTAAGTCATTTCATTCCACTTCTGACACCACTGAAGTAAATCCCTTGAAGAAAAACATGTGGCCAATACTGGATTTGAGCTTGGAACCCCTAACTTACAGAGTGACTGCTCTAACTACTATGCTTCAGGACAACTTGACATCCAAGCCATCCATAATCACTACAGTCAAAAGGATTGCATGCTTAACTAAGTATTTTCTACAGGACAATTGGCAATTAACCTTGTGGCTGCAGTAAAAATACAAGTAACAACAACTAATGACAGACAAAACTGTGCTAATTTGGCTGCAACATATTTCACCTAATTAACACACAGGAACGCCATACAAAACACCAGCAAGGCGCTCTTATTTCATAGCCAATTTCCCAAAATTTCAGTGCTGTCACGTAGAGTAAGTACGGTACTTTGATCCAGGTTTTAGTTAGTGCTGTGTGCAAAGTGATTGCCATTTGAAAGACCCGCTGTATTAATGCAGAATGTATCAATTCTCCTGCCAATCATGATTGACTTGGACATGAAATAGCATTCACAATTTATATAGAACACTAGTTTTAGATACTTCACTTTCTTAAGGTTTTTTTTTTTTTTTAAGTAAGTTGACAAATTTTGTGTTACCAGAAGTTTATAATGGTACTGGAAGTGTATGTATATTCGGATAGTCAGACGTTAATGACATTGATTTGTGAAGTACATGTAATTAGGATTATGTCAACGCCACACCGGTAAGTTTATTTATGAGATATATGTCATCAATTAATTTCATCAGTCTGCATTTTAGTGAAGTTATCTTGCATTTGGAAGTTTGTCATTCCAGTCGCCAACTTTCAGGTAAGGTTGGGTGTGGTTTTGGGGCTGTCCGGAGGCCTCTGGATTAGGCAGGGAGTGTTAATTAGGTGAAATACGGTATCTGTTTATTTTAAATGGACTCGAGCAGCAACAAAAGGATAGTAAAAATGACTCTATACAAATAAGGAAGGAGTCTGCAACTACTAAAAACCTCTGTTTTGGTATGCTGTATTGTTTTTGGCAAATCCTCTTTTTGCAAGTGTTTCCAATTGCTTTCTGTCATAAAGACACCAAATTAAAAGGATAAGAAGATAAGAGTGAAACCATTGTGATGATATGGCTTGCAACACGCGAAAAGGGGCATTTGGACATTTGCGTTAAATGTGGTTTCGGATCAGCCTGCGCAGTCTGTGCAATCTGATCCGAGACAGCACTTGACGACTACATTATTAGTTGTACGGTCAGGTGGCAGGGGACTTGGAAACTTGTTCACGGCTGTGGTGAATCATGTCGCCCCAAGCCGAAGTTGACATTAATGCCTTCAGCTTGGGGCGACATGATTCACCACAGCCGTGAACAAGTTTCCAAGTCCCCTGCCACCTGATCATACAACGAATTTATTATACTGCAAAGTTTCACCATTCCAATGTGTGTTAAGCGAAATTTACCTGTTTTTTGGTTTCAAAAATTGAGTACGCTGACGAAGTAGAATTTCCCTTCTGAGTGCCCCACTTCAATGAAAACTGACGTCACTGGGAACTGACGTCATTGAAACCTTGGTAAAACGTGCAGTTTGGTGCATAATCTTGATGTTAATCTTGACTGACGCCGCCATTTTGGATGTTGTGTTGAAAGTGTAGTCATGTATACGGGGCCCCCGAAAGGGAAAATGCTTTTACGTTGGTTTTGCCAGTGTACATGATATATATGTTCAGGGCATATTATCCAATCAGATCACGAAACATTTCTTTGCAGTATAATAATAGATTTTGTGCTACAGCAGACTTGCGCAAAACCGAAAATCACATAAAAATGGAAAGGTTGTTTCAGATTAGCCTGTGAGGACTGCACAGGTTGATCTGAGAAGATACTTTAGGCAAATGTTCAAATGTCCCTTTTCACGTGTTGCAGGCCATATTTCAAGCTTACTTGTGTTTATGATATCTCGATTTGTTATAAACAGATGAGGTGTCATCATCCTCACTTTCCCCGTCCTCTGTCCCTGAAAGTTCATTGGTTGTCCAGTCCTGCAGCTTTGTTGTGTGTTCATCTATACCAGTATCCAGAAAGTCAGAGATCGAGTTCAGCAAACTGATAGCCATTGTACTGTAAACAGATATAAACAATCTTCGACAGTGGAACTGTTGACTCTTTATATGAGAATCAACCTTTTGACTCATTTGTATTGAAAGTATTTGCAGTTGTCAGACTAAATATAGTGTGATTAAAAGAAAATGCTTACTACATGCATTTTCTCCTTGAACAAGTTTCTGAAAGGTCTGCTTTTCCAGAGTTGTTTAAACTCATGATTGTTTGGTAAATGATTAATCTAGACCAGTGTTTCATGTAGAAAAGACAGGCATTGCAACTGACGGTCAAATAACATTCTTATTTATTACCTCCTGAATCAAAAGAGCAGACAAATATGAAAAACTCTATATAAAATGTAGATATCCAGCATGTTTTAACTCTTATCCTGGTACGTAAATTGAATTAAACTTTCAGGTCGATAGTAAAAACCCAAATAATGTTAATTTAAACTAACTTTTCGGGAGAAAAATATCTCCTTACTAGAAAGTGTAGATCCAAAATCAGACTGCACATTCTGTGCAGTCTGATCTTGATCTACTGTGTTTGCAAAAGGTCAGTGAGTCGCACTTAAAGCCTAAGGGTTAAAGAAAAATATCTCTTTATTGGACAGTGTATATCCAAGATCAGACTGCACATTCTGTGCAGTCTGATCTTGATCTACACAGTCCGCAAAAGGTCAGTGAGTCACACTTAGGGATTTAAGTTTACAACACAAGCACATACACACACAATATGACAAAAGGGGAACTTGATGTTAACAAGTTAACATCTAAACAGAAGCTAGAATAATCTAAACATGGAAACAGTGTTAGATTTTTTTTTTTAATTCAAAACAACATTTGAAAAAAATAAAACTTACCTGAACCGTTTTCCAGCCTCTATTTCACCACCTATGATATGGGGACAGATTTTCTTTGTAAAACTCCATTCTTCTTCCAGGGGATTCTTCAGGCTTCGAGAAGCCTCGGGTAGATTTTGTAAATGATAGAGCCAACTTTGAAGGTATTGGAAATACATCTAGACAGAGAAATAAAAAAAAGTAGCCATATACACTTCTTCAAGGGGATTCTTCAGGCTTCGAGAAGCCTCAGGTAGATTTTGTAAATGATAGAGCCAACTTTGAAGGTATTGGAAATACATCTAGACAGAGAAATAAAAAAAAGTAGCCATATACACTCTTTACAAGCATCACATTGTTTACAAGCCTGATAAGAAAAGCTTCTGTAAACTTGATGGGAACAACGAATTACGCAAGTTCATGTAATCAACATTCTAACATGACACGTGAATTCAGCTCTATAAACACAGTGCAACGAAAGTGTGGTAAAATCTATGTTATTCTATGTAGAGTGACGTCATTATATATAGAGTGACGTCATTCTGTATAAAGTAAGTAAGTTATTCAATGGAATATAATCTGCATCCGCGTTTTTACTCTAAGTATGAACTTGTTTTCCTTTGATTAAGAGTTGGTTATGTTAGAATCGAAATAATCTTCTTTCTATCGTGGTTTATCGTTCAATAAACCACGTTGTGAGTTATTAGGCGCAATGAATAAACCACTCGGGCTATCGCCCTCGTGGATTATTTATTGTGCCTCATAACTCACAACCGTGGTTTATTGAACGATAAACCACGATAGAAAGAAGATTATTTCTTAATTTGCTTCTTTTTGTTTCCATCATAACCATTTCTGTGGGAGTTATCACTCAAGATTGTATTGAGGAGTATCCATCAATGAAACATTAGATTATTTGCTTGCATGTTATATAGACAAACAACTCATTCACAAAAACGAACAGAACATAATGACATCCTCTTCTAAAAAAAGAGAATCCTTTCAAATAAGCCTTGCTATACCCTTTTCTAAACAATCCTGAGTTTTAACGACACTGCAGATAGCTTTTGAAAACATTGTCAGAAAATGAGACAAGAGCACCACATGCTGGTGCCAATGCTGGGCTGCAGTTGCTTGTAGAAATAGATTGATTTTCAATGAAAAGTCTAGGTCAACAAAGGAAGCATGTTGTGTCAAACATATTTTGATGATTACCTGGCCTTTTGTGTGGGTTTGCCTTTGAACTGTCAACAGCTAGTCCAAGTTTACAGTTAATATCTTCAGTAATGACAGAGATATTATAAAATGTCAAAGTTTCAACAAAACAATGACAACAACAACAGGGCTATGACAATATCTCGACATTTTCTGCGAAAACAGCCACACTAAAACAGCCAGTAACCAGCATTTTCCTCCTTTTCCAATAATTTCTTTTACCATTCTGATGACAAATTTCATCACTTGACCCCATTTACCTTGTTGGTTGAAAACATTGTGAGAAAAAGAGAAAATGCTGGTTACCAGCATTTTCTCCTTTTTCAAACAATGTTTTCAAAATCATTCTTGTTCAGGGTCCCTAGAAACTTTGGATTCTTTGGTATGGAGTTAAGCAGATTAATTGCAGCCGCTAAAACAGCATTCATTTCTTTGTAACTGCAGAACATTATTTTGAATATCTTTATGTGGAAAAGCAGCCAGTGGTTGGGCAAGTTTTTTTTGATAGCACTTGTAATAGAAAAATTTGGGAAGATGAGGACAGATGTACTAGCCAATGTGATTTGTTTTGTTTGTTTGTATTGGGAGTTTAACGCCGCTTTAACAGCATCGGTCATATCATGGCGGTCAGTGCGCCTACGGATGTGTTTCCTGGCTTTCTCACACCAGTACTAATACAACTTCCTTTCCAAGTCACTGACTACTTTTCTCACATCCGTCAGAGGTGAGAGGTGAAAAATTGACTGAAAGAAAGTTTGCCTCAACCAGGTATCGAACTCGCAACCATCAGGCCCTGAGTCAGATATGCTAACCACTGAGGTACCTGCACAGGCTGGCCAATGTGATGCAAATTCAAGTAAATGCACTGTTGCAAAAAGTGTTAAACACTAATAAAGAATTAAAATTACCTTGAACATACTGGACATGTCATCGTCAAACTGCTCAAGATCTAATGGTGAATTCTCAGCATTGGCTTCACTATCCTCTAATACAGCCTGAACCATCCACTGATAGTCTTGTTTCACTAATACAGCTTTAGCCAACACATCCTTGCACTCTATGATCAGCTGAAACAACATTGTCATGAGTTGTATAAGCATAAAACAGATTTCACCCTTTACCACACAATACCATACTTTAACCCATTACCACAAAGCAAACTTTTAGACCTATCCAAATTGAAAGCATTTGCAGACGACAATTTTAAAGTGGCTCAATGGTGCAATTTTGCTTTGATAGGGTAGAAAACTTTGTGGGAAAAGGAGAAAATGCTGGTTACCAGCATTTTCTCCTTTTCCCACAATGTTTTCAAAAGGCTTCTTCCTCAGGGGTGTTAAAAGTCGTCATTGTGTGGTAAAGGGTTAAAGACCCTGAGGACAAAGCCTATACAAAACACCACTGAAAAAGTTTCTGCGTTTTGATGGTATTCGGTGATTTGTTGGACCTTATACAGTTTTGTATTACTCCGCCATAGCCCCCGATAAAATTATTATACCTATGACTCATATGCATAGAAAGATTTAATGATTTACAAGTATGTTTTATAATAGCATGGAATGCTATGGTAATTGTTTTAAGTCAATAGACTTGTGGAAATCACTTGGTTTACTCAATCAACAATTTGTTTCAATCTACTTCTCATGTTAATTCAACAGAACTATGTTCTTGTGTATACTATATACATATTTCAAACCAAATTGCACCTGTAACCATGCAACTGTAAGCAAATTATAGGCTATGGGTTGATGATATAGGATGCTTGTTTGTCATATGTTTTATGTGATATAAATGTAGATTCTCACATAAATTTAAGTTTGTTTTACCATTTATTCAACTTCTTAGCTAAAATTTACAAGATGCTCACATCTTTTGATTTTAGTCAACTTGTTTACTCTAAACAATAATACCTAAACACTCATGTAACATCCTCTGTTTATCATACCTGTCTTGTACTGAGGAAGGATGGCTCTCCTATTGGATTCTGAAGCTGTTCTAGTCGTATTTTCATGGCTTCATGTATCACATCTAGTAGCACTTGTAACAAAAATATATAGGTAGGTCTATAAGAGGGAAGTCCTATATCGATGATTTCACTTCTATAGGCTTTGTACTGCTCTGGTGGGTGTCCTGTAACTTGTATAGTCTGTTTGGCCTTGTCAAGTAAATCTAGAGACGTTGAATGGGCCACATAAACATCTTCAGATGGGGACTGCAAGATAAATGTTTATCATGTTAATCATTGGGACTCACAGACTGACAGGTAAGAGGAGTGTTTTTTTTCATTTTACGAGCAATTATATCTCCTTCATTCTCAACTTAGACCTGTGTTATGTATATATTCATCAATATCGTATCATTGAGATTTTTCCTTTTAGCACCCTGATCATGGGTTTTAGGGCACAAAAAGTGTTTTCAGAACCCTGAATTGGATTGGATTTGTCTTTGAAAGGATAGAACACATTGTTGGAAAAGGAGAAAATGCTGGTTACCAGCATTTTCTCCTTTTCCAACAAAGTTTTCAAAAGTCCATCTCTTCAGGGTCATTAAAACACTGGATTGATACATAAAAGGTTAAGACACACTGGGTAGTTACCTTGCATACTGTTTCTGGACTATGTGCATCACTGTGTGGCTGTTCCAGGGACTCTCTTGCTCTGTGTAATGACCTGTAAACAATATCCCTCAGTCTTATCAGCATCTTATTAAGGCCAACCTTTTTCAGACCTTTATCTACAAAGTTTCGGTAAATAGATGCCTTTGGCTGCAGCTCATCAATACTAGTTTCACTAGAAGCTCTTGACAAAGATGTGTTAAAAAAGGAGTTCTTTAATGGTGTAGATGTATCAGGGGGGCTACCAATATTTACCGGACTTTTGGCCCCATGGGACAGTCTTGTTCCATCTGTCTGATTCTGATCACTACTGACGGCAAAGCTCACTTTTTTATCTCTAGTGCTAGTTTCTACTTCCGAATCATTCGCAAGTTCTGCTTCATTTTCTCCATTCTCATCGTTGTCCTCTTCTTCTGTGTCAATCTCTGGTATGCTCTGGGATGAAATTTGACCCAACTCTCGTTGACGTGATCCCCTTTCAAAGTCTATAAATGGCCAATTAGCTCCACCAACTGACTGGATATTCAACACTTGTTCAAGAACTTTTAACTTTTCACATAGATCTTTTGTAATATTCAACCATAAATACAAGGCCTCAGTTCGAAGTATGAACGCTCCGTCAATATATAATGGATGTTCTTGAGCAAAAGCTGATGATGTTGGATAAAGCTGCTCACACTGGTCTAACTTGTCCAAAATTTTCTTCACTTGTATCACAGCTTCTTGCTGTTGTTCTATTATATCATGTGTAAGATACATGGATTGGTATGTTTCTTCAATACCCAGAGCAGAAGCTTCAGTATCTATACTACAACTACTATTGCAACCTTTTTTCTGCTCTGTTAAATATGGACTCGTTCTGCCCTCTGTGTGTAATTCACCTCCTTCAAACTGGACCCTAAAAATAAGGATTTCTTTCAGTATACCTTCCACTTGTTCTCGTTTCTCCTGCACAATCTGTTCTTGTTCACTAACAGTTATACCATTAAGAACTGCCTGAAGGCCTACCCATATATATTTCATATACCACTTTTCTTCTGAACTTTTTTGCCTTTGGGCAAGGAGACTAGACTTTTCTTTTTCTCTCTGTTCTTTTTGTTTCTTGCCTTGAGATCCCATATTTATCAATGCAGAGAATGTTTTATAAAACATCAACCTTTCTTTCGGACATTCTGATTTGTAATTAGATGTAGGGCGTCTTTCTGCTCTATCAACAGGAACAGACATGGGTACAGAAACTGTACATACAGCAGATCTATTGACACCACCTGCTAGAGCGAGATATCTTCCAGATCCTTCCAATTTTACAACAGGGGTCTGTATGTCCATGGGGGCAGTTCCTCCACCAACTGCTGATATATCATCAGAATGTCTTTTATTAAATATCTCATTCTGTCTTGACTTGGTCAACACCTTTTGTTTTTCTTCTCTCTCTTTTTTGCGCTTCTCCTTACCTTCTCTTGAAAGTTCTTTCTCCAAATCAGCATCGGAATCTACCCCGGCAAGTCCACCAAAAAGGGCAGTACTTTCACTGTACCTTTCCTTGATAACATTAATTGGCGTTTTCTTAAGCTTTTCCATACTTGTGCTTCTTCTACATTCCTTACTTGATGTTTTTTTGGATTTATTTTTTTCTCTCCTCAGAAGCCTTGAGTTGTGAACAGGAGGACTAAAGGGAATACCTTCTGGAGAGAAGAAAGAATTCTCTAGGTCACCATCTATTGAATGGAACTCTTGATCATCACCATTGCCTTTGAAATCTTCATCTTCACTTAAATCTGCATCCTCTCCTGGGCCTTGATCATGTGCTTTGTCAACATTTCTAAACCTTGGATAGTAAAAAAGTAATAACTGTTAAATAAGGGGTGGCAAATGAACCTTTTGCCAATCAATCCTGTATGTCAAAGATCTGATAAATAAAACTTCTAAAAGCATCATAGGAAAAGTAGGAAATACTGGTAATTAACATTTTACCAATTTCCTACAATGATTTATACCTTTTTAAAAACAATTTGCATCAATTCAGCAATGTCTCATTTGTCATCTGCATGTACTTTCAATATGGGATCTAGCCTAATTTTTTTTTTGTTGGTGTAGAGTTACATTATACATGCTACAGTATTTTCTTTCCCAAATTACATGTATATCATAATCTTCTGATACTTGTTGGATTGTCATTTGGCAAGAGATTGAAGAACCCAAATTTAGAACTAGTGATGGCCACAAAATACATGAATGAGCGAGTTTAAAAGTGATACATGGGCCATTCTTTTCAAATACCGTTTGGGATATTCAAAGGTTACATATTTGAACCCTTCAAACTATACCCATTAGCCTCCATACACATCTTATATCAATCTACCGATGGTACTACCTGTATCAGTTGGAGGTTGCTGTATCTGGATTGATATTTTTGCTTTGGAAAAGTCAACAACGAACATTCTGTCATTTAAATGAACCCAATTCCCTACACTGCCTCATACTAAACTATGGTTATTTTTGACTTTTACATGTCAAACATTGATTTGTATTGATCATACATGACTCAATGTCATGAAATACCGTACTTAGAAAATGACACAAGCAAAGACCAAGTCACAGTGATAAGGTTCATTTATTGAACCTGGGTTTTGACCGACAAAAATTTTGGTTACTAAAAATGTTTGGCTGGAGCCAACCTAGGGTAAGAGAATAATGATACACAGTATAACAGTGGTATGTATGAGGCTTTGTTACGTATGTTTTTCAGTCTAGTCAGTTCAAGTCCTAAAACTCTTGCATATGATCAGCTACCTCAGGTAGCTCCGATATTATTTCTGTAATTGTTTCTCCACACATCTTCATAGCAGCCATTCTTATTCCCATTCTGGATTGAAAAAAATGAAAATACCAGGATTGTTTCAATGGCTGTTTGCGTTCATCTTTTTTTTTTGTCAGCTAACGGTACGGTCTTTGATTGATAGACTAAAGATTAATCTTTACAAAAACACCAAAATTATTAAAAATTGTTACTGTAACTTCGTTGTAATTCCATTACTTTGAAATGTAAAAATCGATTTACCTACTTCCAAGAAAATTGAAACTAGGCTTAACATTTATTGTGCATGATTTGAAAGTCATATCTGGTACAGTAAAGTTCTAATTTTTACAATTTATTGGCTTCTGTTTTATCAACTTGGGCATGAAAAATAAAAATAAAATGTAATGGATATATTTCGTTCACGAGGAGTCATACTTATCACATATATTGCTGATCACGCATTGTCATTTTTTCAAATGAAATTGAACATGCATGCACAGTGAACTGAATTTATAACAGGTGTTTGTTTACAATTTAGTCAGACAATTTTATGTCAAGTAAAAGGCAAATTACAAAAAAAAAAACCAATAAAAGCCTATTGAACTTGGTGTCAATGAAGTTAAACCATTTTTCTATTGATTCATGTCTATTTTCATAGCTGACAAGCATTTTAAAGACATATTCAGCTGACAGAAAGATGACCTGTAGGATTTAGAGATTTCAGAAGCAATTAATGAACGGCTGCTATGAAGGTGTGTGGAGAAACAATCACAAAAATAACATCAGAGCAAACCTTCATAATAATAAGGAAGAAGTGGTAGCTCAATGTCTTTGCAGATGTAACATTTTGAGTGTACATGCCTATTGCAAATAAAATGTCTTTTTGATAACAAATTTAAACACCCTTGTCACCATTCAGGCTTTTGGATTTCTGACATTCACCTGGCATTCCAGAAATACATCTTACCCCACCTACCATAGTCCTGTCAATCTTGCAAGAACACAGTGCAAGTTGCATCAAAACAGACGATGCAATCTCTGCTGTTTCTGGTTAGAATTTACTTAATATCCATTTTACGTGAATGTAAAGCTAAAGAAACTCACTTTACATCCGCTAACGGGTTAAAGTCTTCCTTTGGCGACGTAGAGAATTCATTGTCGTCTTCTGTTTCCATTGTCGGATTCAGGCATAGACTAAAATTCTTAACATTGCTATTGTCGGCCTCGTTGCGACGCAAATATATTTCACTTCACAATTTTTATTTTAGCCGTATGATTCCTTTCAAACAAAGATTTAAAACAAAAGAATAAAAATTAATTGCTATATTTGTTTGTTTGTACCTAGAGATCATTTTCAAGCGAAAAATAACAAATGATAAAAAAAATGATAATCCAGAAAACTCAGAATACTAAAAAGCAGCAAACAGACGGATGGATGGATGAGCCGAAAAAGAGGGAGGGGCGAACAAAAGAAAGAACGAAGAGATAAATTATTGCATTCCTGATGGATAAAGCAATAAAATGCTTGATTGGTTGATTTATTGGCTGATGGACAGACGGACGGACACACAGGGGATTGGATGGATGGACGGATAGATTGGATGGATGAACGGATAGAATGGATAGATGGATGGATGGATGGATGGATGGGTGTACGTACAGGCTGACTGACTGACCGACCGACCGACCAACTGACCAACAGACAGACCTACCGAGTGACTGACCAACCGACCGACTGACTGACAAAAAATTCTTCAAATGTATTGCACATGTTTGATGAGGATTCATATACATGTACATGTATGTATAACTGAAGTTATTAATAACTCAGCTAAGAATGTAGACCTAGATAAGGCTACACATAATTATGTAGAGACTGGTACCAGTAGTGGTCTACACTCTCTGCAAAAGAAAATATCTATATGAGCTGTTCCCTTGCAAAAGGGGGTGTATTGCATTTCCACGATGCATTATACCAAGGAATTAATCTCATAATCATGGATCCATAAAATCCATTTAGTCTAACAACAGGTTGAATATTCACGGGGGTAGAATGGTCCTTAAAAATGCAGAAAAAATTACCAGAGCAAAAAGTTTCGACCCAGGTCAGCCTGCGCAGTCCGCGCAGGCTGACCTAGGTCAATACTTTTTTGCGGATGCGTTAAACCCTCTTTTCATAGAGCATGGGTCACATCTATACTCACATTTTGCAGGATAAGTGATATCAGAGCAATATGTGATAAAAATGTTTCCGCGATTTTCTCCAGTTTGACATTTCTCATTAAGTTATTATGATGAACAAATGAAGGAAAGTACATGTACATGTATTACAAGTAAGCCTACAAGGGAGAATAGATACAAGGGATAATAAACACCAGGGAGAATAGATACAAGGGATAATAAACACCAGGGAGAATAGATACAAGGGAGAACAAATAAAAGGGAAAATAAAAGATGGGCCACCAAAGTAAAATGACAGGTAGATTTTAGGTTTGGTTTTGAACGTCGCATCAAAAGGATTTACCCTTTACCAAACTACAAAATTTTGGACTCAACTAAATTGAAAGCATTTGCTAACGACAAATTAAATGTATATATAAAGCAATTGATAATTTCTTTCTTTGATAGGGTAGAAAGCATTGTGGGAAAAGGAATAAATGCTGGTTACCAGCATTTTCGCTTTCATCCTTATTATATGCAACCATAACAATTCTTGTGTCTTCATGCAAAATGTTGCCCCTGACGGCTGCAAGATTGCACAGATTACGACGGATAGAAAATGCATTTTATGCTTTGGAGGCCTTCCAAGCTGTCGCTGTTGTCGTTTCCGGTTTAAAATGAGATACCCTTAAGTACCTTTATCCCGTACACTCTATTTTCGCTTATTTACCTATGTTTACACAGCTGACCAATATCTTAATCATTATACACACCATAAAGTTCTGGCAGTAGAGATGCATCTTTAACTTCGGTCATTCTACGTCACTGAGTACTTTACCGACCATACAAATATCGTCAAGAAGTACATTTTGTATCACAGAAATACAGAAATACCTGGATGCAAGGCCGATCGCATTCGGGATGCTTTTTTTTTTTTGCACATTATGATTATAATCTAGCAAACATTCTCAACATAGAGGAAATACATATTTTCCTAATTTCCGAATTAATGGCACAGTATAATTCTAAGATATCATAGTTTTAAATTTTACAGAGATTTATACAGTCAAACCCCGCAATCAGAAGTCATCCAGTTTAAATTTTCAGAGAACCCGCAAAACTCTCGTAACAGGCTGTCCCACTTGTAACGTTTTCACTTTTCCTCACATTTGGTCCCAGTCAAAGTCGCCTCCCTAATGTAAAAGTTGTCCAAACTATCCTAACCTGGATCCAGACCATAGTAATTTCTTTATTACTACTTGCCGCTGTCCCCTCATCACGGTCTGTGTAGATCTATGGCAATAAATAGGGGATTTCCAGTGAAAGATCGAAACTTATTTCATCTCGTGAACATCATCGGTAATATTTTCACAAGTGGCCGCGCTCGTATTACCGATCATGTTCACGAGTTGAAATAAACTTCGATCTTTCATCGAAAAAAAACAACAACAGATATTCTGTTTATTTCATGCTTCTAACCCCTTTTTGGGAGGGACTTGTAAACATCAAAATCCAGGACAGTTGTTTTCCGTTGATTGAATGGTGTTTAACGCCGTTTTTAACATTAATTGAGTTCTATCGCGGCGGCCAGTTTTCGGTAATTCCCCGTGGCGTATCCCTACGCATAACAACGCATTACAGTATTACGTAAAGCACGAGAAATGTACGGTAAATTACGACATATTTCCATCTGGTTGAATGACACGCGCATTTGACCTATGTAACTAGTGCGCTGGAGCTGCTGTTTCCTCCTTCAATTAAAGAGTTAGAAAACAAAATCGGGTTTTTTCACTGGTCGTAACCATGAAATAACGAACAATATTCCGCCGATTTTTATTGATAAATTTCCGAAAAGCATGAAATAAACTGTTAATCTGCTCCGTAAATTTGTCATTTTTGACAAAGTAAAGTCCTCTTATTATATATAGATTTAGAGGAAAACCATCAGACTGGGACTCAAGAACGACCCATTCGTTTGAGTGTGTTAGGTGCTGTATTCACCGACCATCCTCTTTCGGCGACAAATCTAAAAACTATACCTTGTTCGAAAACTACTGAAAAACACAATCAAGTACTTGTATCTGAAATATGTTTTTTTTTTTATACAGGCTTGAATAAATAAGTGGACGGTATAGATCGAAGATCAGACTGCACGGTCTGTGCAGTCTGATCTTGATCTATGCCGTTCGTAAAAGCCCGATGTGTTCGGCTATGACGCCAAGTATTGTTCGAACTCTGATTGCTAAGGCCTGATCCTGATAGCCTTTCATCATGGGGCAAAAAAGGCCTGAAGTAGTGTTGGCCGGAGAGCTCGGTTACACCGACGTTCTATGAAGTATAACTCCTGCAAGACTCTGTCATCATCTTCTAATTATCTCCCTTGTAAAAAAAAAACTGCTTCTAACAGGCTCACGAGAGGCCAAAAGTAAATAATTCCGGGGTCAATTTGCAGGCAATCTAAATTCATACCATTTAAAAGTACAGATATTATTATGAGCCTGACAGTGTGCATTGTATTAAAGTTTCAGTGGCTGGCAGAAAAATAATCTTAAAACTACAAGTAGATTTTAAGTTTCCATCTTTTAGTCTTAATAAAAATCGTAAAATATTACAATTTTAAAGCGATTTGACATGAAAAAGACAAACTATGCAGTTTCTAGGCTCGTTTGCACTTTCTGTGTAATATAATCGTAGTCTCATTCTGCGAACTCATATCAATATGTAACGTAATGTTCTACGAGTTAAGTCCTTACTACACAATCCCGAGTGTAAACAGCTCTGACGGAGAGGACTTTTGAAAACATCGTGGGACAAGGAGAAAATGCTGGTTACCAGCACTTTCTCCTTTTCCCACAATATTTTCCACCCCCTCCACAGGCAAATCCCATAATTTTAGCCACATTATGATTCGTTGTCAGCAAGTGTTTCAGTACAGACGGGTCTAAAATGTCGTTAGGTAAAGGGTTAAAGATTGATTGTATAGTGTTTAACGCCGTTTTCAACATTATTTCAGTTATATCGCGGCAGCCAGTGCACATATCCATGTTTTCCTTGTGTTTCTTTTTCTAGTACTCCGCTTAAAATTCTTTCCTAGCCACTGGCTGCTTTCCCAGATAACCATCATCGAAACAATTGTCAGCGGTGAGAGAGGAATGAATCCTGTCGCAATGACCATCATCAATCATGGCCTCGGAAAGAAATTGGCCGAGCCGGGGATCGAACCAGCGACCCCCTATTCTCAAGTCCTGTATTCTACCGATTGAGCTACCTGGGCTCGGCTAAGGGTTAGAGATATAAATGATAAATGGCTTGAAAAATAACATGGAAATGCTGTTTGACATAAATTCAAATAAATGTTTGTTTCGTTAGGCTTGGGTATAACATCACCGTCTATCATCCCGTGCAAAATTTTGACAAAATGATAGAAAGGTCGAGGTCACAAGTTCCTGTAATCCGTTCACAGCTGATTGCTAAACATTTATTCTGAATGGGCTGCGATATTTCTCAATATTTCATCATAATTTTACGTAATTCATCTCTAGATGCAACATCCTAATTTCTTTCTTCATGAAATATGGCGCCAATAAGGCAATATCTGGATGTAAACATTCTCTTTCCAAGCAATGTGGAGGTTCATCTTTGAATTTAACTCTTTACACGATTAGAAAATTTCAGATTCGTTCAAATGAAAGAAATTTAACCCTTAGGATGCTTAGCGCGACTCAGGGACCTTTTGCAAACAGTGTAGATTAAGATCAGACAGCACAGAACGTACAATAGGGAGACATTTTCCTTCAAAAAGTAACTTTGAAACAGCAATATTTGGGTTTTTACTATCGGCATGAAAGTTTTATTTTAGTTATATAGCAGGTTAAGGGTTAATTCTTCTCAAATGATCTGATTTGTCATCGGACTGGTAAAAAAACATTGTGGGAAAAGGAGAAAATTGTTTTTCTCCCTCTCCTACATTGTTTTCAAAGGCTTTCTTTCCCAGGCTCGTTGAACAACGGGATTGTGCGTTGAAAGGTTAAAAGAATATAGCACTAAATAGTACCTTTTTTACATAAAAACTCAGGAGTAATTGAAAGCATTGGACATCAAAGTCGATATTCGGTCGAGTTTAATGATTGTTTTAATCCTTTACATTGCAACCACTTACTTTTAGCGACCTTGAGGAAGAAGGCTTTTAAACACATTTTGGGAAAAAGGAGAAATAGTGGATATTTGTTTTTTTCGGTGAAAGATCGAAATTTATTTCATCTCGTGAACATCATAAGTAATATTTTCACTCGTGGCTGCGCCACTCGTGAAAATATTACCAATGATGTTCACGAGATGAAATAAATTTCGATCTTTCACCGAAAAAAAATATTTATTTCATGCTTTTAACCCGGGGGGGGGGGGGACTTAATCAAAATCCAGCACAGTTCTTTTCGGTTATTCCCCGTGGCGTACCCGCTTCGCATAGCAACGCATTACAATATTACGTCAAGCGCGAGAAATATATGGTAAATTACATAATATTTCCATCTGGTTGTGAGGCACGCGCATTTTACCTAGGTAACTAGTGCGCGGGAACAACTGTTTCCGCCTTCAACTGAAGAGTTAGAATATAAAAAATCGGTGTTTTCACTGATCGTAACCACGAAATATCGGAAAATATTACACCGATATTTCTCGATAACCTACCGGAGAGCATGAAATGAATTGATGGTAATTACCATTTTCTCCTCTTCCAACTATGTTGTCTATCCAAGGCAGTTTCTGCCGTTTGAACCACATTTTTTTTAACGCTTTACTTTAGTTTAGTTTAAACATATTTTATTCAATATAATAGTTACATATATGTTAATATACCAAAAATTCAAAATACATGAAAAGGATTGGAACGGAAGCTGTAAGCTTATAAAGTTCCTCTCCTGAAAGTCACGTCAGTGTCAGTTGTTAAACAGTAATAGAAATTGCAACAATATATGATCAACTCTTGAGTGTGAGAGACAGAGAGAGAGATAGAGAGAAAGAGAGACGTGGAGTGCCACCAACAAGTATTCTGGTTTCAGACAAAAAAAAAAAATCTGAAAAAATCAACTTTTAAAACGTTTAGTGTCAACAATATATGAGTGAACCGCTGAGAATATTTTTTCGTTATCGGAAAGACTGAGAGTCTTGTCTCCAAAGAGAAGTGTCTGCAGGCTTACAGTGGAAATTACTGACACGCTTTGAAATAAACTATTTCTAGGTTCGCGATAGTATTTACAGTCAAAGAAATAATGCTGATTTGATTCAATTTCACCACAAGCACAAAGAGGAGAATCAATTACGTTTCTGAAATAAAGGTGTTGATGAAGTGAACTACATTTAGTTCGCAGCCTAGCATGAATGATTTGAATCCTCCTCTCACCACGCTTTACTTTCAATTTGGACTGGTCAAAACTATTGTTGTCAGGTAAAAAAGTTTAAGCGATTGCTCATTTTCTCACAATGTAACTGTCCAAATTTGTTTAATCTATTGCGAAAAAAAAAAATTTTGTATAATAATTAGTTTGACACTTCGTTGAACTTACCTGCCCTGATGTGTAGATATGTGATAGCGAAGAATGCGGTAAGAAAATGACGGAAATGAGAGATGAAGTTACATTTTCAGGCAACTGTTTTGTAAGTTAGAGGTTCTGAAACACGATATAGAGTTTATTTCATCAGCTTGTGGTTAATATGGGGAAATATTTGCCGAAAAAGGGAAAGGTATGAGAAAATAACGAGTGCCGTAAGGCACGAGTTATTTTTGCGGACCTTTCCCTTTTGAGGCAAATATTTCCCCATATTAACCACAAGCTGATGAAATAAATTATATATTATATTTCCTCTGATTATTTTGTCAACCAATGCCACTTTTAAAACTTAAAAAACTTAAAAAAGTAGTTCCAGATTTTCGGCAGGAGGAAAATATTCACTGTGACGGGGAAATAATTTCCCCCAGCTTAAATTACGACATTTCTTTACCCATAACATTTCTAAAAATAGACACATGAAATATAATATAATTGAATATTATACCGAAAAACTCGAATCCTTTGTCATAATCTCAAATCCTGCCTGTTAACCCTTAACCTGCTAAATAACTTAACTCTTTGGCTGCTAAGGGCGACTTATTGACCTATTGCGGACAGTCTAGATCAAGATCAGACTGCACAGAACCTGCAGCCTGATCTTTGATCTACACTGTCCGAAAAGGACATCTTTTCCTACAAAAAAATTTACCTTCGAAATAGCAAAAGTTGGGTTTCTACTATCTGCTGTAAATTTTCGTTTCATTTATTTACCAGGATGAAGGGTTAACTCTTTAGCAAACAAACCCTGGTTTTTACGACCCAGAGGAAGAAGCCTTCTGAAAACATTGTAGGAAAAGGAGAAAATGCTGGTAACCAGTATTTTCTCCTTTTCTCACAAAGTTTTCTACTCTTCTAAAGTCAAGTTTCAATTTTTGTCACATTTATTTTGTCGTCTGCAAATGCTTTCAATTTGGAAAAGTCTAAAATTTTATCGTTTGGTAAAGGGTTAAAAGAAACATTCAAGACGATAGTAAAAATCTGAATTTGGCTTTTTCAAAGTTTTGTTTTTTTTTTTTAGGGGGGGGGGGTATTTCCTTATCGGACAGTGTGGATCCAAGATCAGACTGCACGTTCTGTGCAGTCTGATCTTGATCTCCACTGTCCACAAAATGTCGCTGAGTCGCGCTTAGCAGCCTTAGTGTTGATGTGCAGGGGAATATCGGAATGACTAACAAAAGAACACTATTAGACATGTATTAAAGATTGTATATGTGTGGTGTCACATGCAAATATATGTGAGCTATTCTCTGACAAAAAGGAGTTTGATGCATATCCATGGTGTATGATACCGAGCAAGTCATCACATAATTATGGATCCATGGAAGCCATATTGTAAAACAAATGACTTAATCATGAGGTAGACTGGTCCTTGGGCACGCAGAAAACTGACCGTTAATAAAAATGTTTCGACCCAGGTCAGCCTGCGCGGACTGCGCAGGTTGACCTGCGTCGATACTTTTTGCAAATGCAAAAAACCCCTTTTCACAGAGCAGCACTCATTTGAGTTGAATATGATAAACTCAAACTTTCAAATCTTGGCCAGGACTTTGCAAAGCCTCTTCCTACATCAAATAAAATCACTTTATTTATACAAGTATACTGAAAGAGGGCATGGTGTTTTACGAAATAACAGAAGAAATTGTAACATTTTATTAGTACCATCTAACAGTTAAACAATTAAATATGGAATATGGCACCTTTCTATCTTTTTATTATGATTATTATTCAATTACGTAAATTCTAATAAACCATTCAATAGATTATCTTTGAAGTGAGTATGCAAACAATGATGCCAGAAACTATGAAAGCACAATGATTATTCGATAAATAAATAAATAAATAAATGGATGGGCCATGCTGTGGCAAAAGGGGGCTTAATACATTTCCGGGATGCATGCTACAAAGTAAGTCATGACATAATTATGGACCCATAAGGTAAATTTTATTTAACAACCGACTAAATCATGAAGGAGAATGGTCCTTGGACATGCAGAAAGTTGACCCATAGCAAAAAGTTTTGACCAATGTCAGCTTGCGCGGACTGCGCAGGCTGACATGGGTTGATTCTTTTTGCAGATGCATTAAGTTCCCTTTTCACAGGGCATGGCTCATATATATATATATATATATATATATAGAGAGAGAGAGAGAGAGAGAGAGAGAGAGAGAGAGAGAGAGAGAGAGAGAGAGAGAGAGAGAGAGAGAGAGAGAGAGATTTACAAAGGTTTTATATCCTACGTTACCGATTACACGAAAAAATTACTCGTATTCACTGAATAATGAGTTTGTATTCCTACGCACTATGTACAACTAGCCGGCAAGATTGTGTTGCAGACCTTAACTTAAAACCTCAGTAGCCGCCAAAAGTAAACTGCGCGGGTGTTAAAATGCATTTGAATCTAAAACATACCATCTAAAAGTATGGAATTTTTTATGGAGATAACAATCTGTTATTGTACAGCCGGTCTAAGAACTAGTCGCTGGTAAAATAGTGAAATTTAAAAAGTAATCAAAGTATGGAGCGATCTGGCAACTTTTGACCTACTTTTAGAAATCACTTTTTTTTTTTTACTAGCTTCAAACACTTGAACCAACAGTACAATAAGAGACTGTCATCTTCACAGCAATTCCCATACTTTTAAACGGTATGATTTAAATTTAAATGCATTTAAACACCTACATCGTTTACCTTTGGCCGCTATTGGGGCTTTAAATACATCAAAACAAATGCATTGGACTTTATTTCTAATTTTGTAAAGCAACTGACCAAAGTACATGTTTTAAATTCAAATTACGGAATAAATACAGTGAAACGACGGTTCTAA
This sequence comes from Hippopus hippopus, assembly GCA_946811185.2. Classification (NCBI taxonomy): domain Eukaryota; kingdom Metazoa; phylum Mollusca; class Bivalvia; order Cardiida; family Cardiidae; genus Hippopus; species Hippopus hippopus. The sequence continues at coordinate 19,833,941 of OX328101.1, forward strand.
AAGCACGAACGGTTACCAACAGCCTGCTATGGATAAAATCAACGAAATGCACGTATTGTCTTTTATTTACGCATTCAGAATTAAACGACCTTATACGTAAGAGGATTTTTGAAAAGATTATTTCTCACAATGTTTTTTATCCTCTCAGACAAATCCTGTCATTTGAACTACCTTTAATTTGTCGTCTGCGAATGTTTTCAAGTATGGACGTGCACAAAAGTTTTTCGCCTGGTTAAGTATTGACCCTAAGCTTGCTAAATAAATTTAATGAAAGATTCAAGCCGATAGCAAAAACCCAAATATTATTATCGGGCAGTGTAGATCCAAGATCAGACTGCACAGTACGTGCAGTCTGATCTTGATCTGCACTGTCCGCAAAAGGTCCTTGAGTCGCGCCTAGCACCCTAGGAGTTAAACTTGCTAATCGGGACGACTAATGCCCTTTGAGAAGAAAGCAGACATTTGTGCAGTCTGATCTTGGTCTGCTCTCTCAATACCGAAATAATTCAACAAGCTTTACGTTTTCGATTAAGGTTGTGTACAGTTTTACGTGAATTTCAACATTAATACAGTTAAATCGCGGCAGCCAGCGCATCTATCCATATTTTCCGGGATTTTCTGTCACAGTCACTCCGCACAATATTCTCCGAAAAACCACTGGCTGCTTTCCCACATAAACATCTTAGAAAGAATTTTCATCGGCGAGAGATGAATGAATCCTGTCGTAGTTACTATCATCAATCCTCGGACAGAAATTTACTGAGCCAGTTAATCGCACCTGCGACCTCCTGGTGTCTATAGGTAGGTCTTAATCCATGTGTAGTTTCGTTAGTTATTTTCATTATGCGGGAAAATGATCAGACATAAATTATTGTCCATCACTGTATAAAATTTCAGATTCTGGCGCGTTATTGTTGCTCTGGCCGTTATATTTGGACTCTTCTCTCTTTTTTGCTGCTTTCGACAATTTTTTAAAATGTTCCACGGCCTTCATCTGGCTATAAAAGAGGATGAAATTATTTACCAAAGTCGGTACCGTAAATCCTATAACGAGCACACCACACATGGCACACAGCGATCCAATTAATTTACCCAGAATCGTCACCGGATACATGTCACCGTAACCGACCGTTGTCATGGTAACTATGGCCCACCAGAAACCATCCGGAATGCTTTTGAAGTTATCCCTGTCCTCAACAAAATAAATAAGGGAGGAGAAGAACATAACACAAATTCCAAGAAGCCAAATAAGAAGCATAAGTTCTCGGAAACTTGAACGTAACGTGTAGATCAATATCCAAACGCCCATTGAGTGACGTACGAGGCGAAATATTCTTAGTATACGTAAAACACGCAAAACCGTTCCGTAATTGAACGTTATAAATAATTCATGTCCTACCGGATCGATAGCATAAGCCACGATCTCTACGTAATCGGGTAAAAGCGCAAGAAAGTCAATTACACCTAAAACGGATATTGTGTGTTTGAATCTTGAAGGGGCAACAATCAGTCTTGTTACATATTCCAAGGTAAAGTATACCAGGCACACAATGTCGATTACGTGCAGCACTGGATGTGTATTAATGATCTCGATTTCATCTTTTACAGTCTTCGCTTGAATATGTGTAGTACTGTCTTTGTTGCTTTCATATTCGGTCGTGTTGTGGTTCAAATAGAAGGTGTTGTTTATGATGTCATTGCTTTTAGAAACAACCTGGAATGTGTCTGTTGTTGCGGCGAAAAATGAGGCAATAGACAGGACAGCAAACAGCAGAGATGTAAATCCGAAAATCTGGAAAGACACGATCGCAGAGTAAAGGCAAAGAAGTACTTTTTCACGTAATTTGTTAAGTAGTATGATAGACTGGTGGCATACAATGGTCCGTATTCACCAACAATTGTTAGTTTCATTCTTGATCTTAATCTAGATTTAGAAAGTAACACAACGTCTGATTGGCTAAACCAAATGGTTTAGCCAATCAGAAGTTGTGTTACTTTCAAATTCAGAAAATTCTTGGGTATAAGACTAAGCATGTTCTGAAGAATTGTTGATGAATATGGACCTAGGTTGTGAAGGAAGCTCTACATAGGAAAAATGGCCAGACACCAGCAGATCCTAGGCGAGTATTTCTTTCTGAGACCGCCTACTTACGTGTTCTTGTTCAAATCATGGTGCTAAGACGTCTTTTCCTCGTTATCTTTCAACTTATTTTAGGCATGTAGTTCAAAGCAAAATCAATTGTAGACAATAAAACTAACCAGCTTGAATAAAACAAAAACACAATGGTGCAATTGCTTATAATAAGCCTTTGTTACAAGAAAGTTTTCTTTTACCCACATTGTTTTTAAAATGTAATGCAAGGGATGGACATGAAAGACGGTAATCTAACTGTGATTGTTCAAATAAAACTAAAGAACTGGAAAAGACCAGAGCATTCAAAGAAAAGAAGGTAAAATCCTGGTCCAATATTACTACCGATTTCGGTTTTAAACCTCAGACTTTCAACAGAGGAATAAATAATCATCTTAATAAATAATCATAAATTGCAAAGAATATATCATTTCTCTTTGGTATCATGAGCCGTAATGAGTCGAAGAGATTAAAACCATTACCAAACGACACAGTTTGGTGGCCTCATATTGAAAGCGTTTGTAGACGACAAATCAAATGTCGACAGTGTCACGTTTTAAAGTGATGATATCGTCTTTGAAAGGAAAGAAAACACTGGATACCAGTATCCCCTCCTTTCCCCCTCCCTCCCACCAAGGTTTTCATCGCCCTTCTTTTGCACGGTTGGCGATCTATATATTAAAAAATTAATTTGGTCAATAAGATTAAAACATAAGTACATTCATACCCTGGCACCAAAGGAAGTTTGAGGCCGAGTCAGGAACTGCCAGACGCGCTGTTTACATAATACCCATGTCAGCGTTGTTCCACTTTGTGGTAACTTCACGACATTCGCCGCTTTACGTTTCCTGTCTCTTTCAAGTTTGAGGACAGCTTTGAGGGCGGAATTCCATTCATTATACCTAGACATGCAGCACATTTCTATCTTCTCTGACTCTATTCCCCAGAAGTTAAGTTCCATCCTAGCCGCGGCGCTGCATACGTTTGTAGGTAGATGAAGTTCTCCAGTCCTCAGGTAGTTCAACACAATCTGCAATCATTCACATTGAAGAAGTCTTCTGTGTCCGTATTCATCAACCATTCTTGAGAACGTTCTCAGTCTTATTCTCCAGAATTTACTAAATTTGTAAGTAACACAATTTCTGATTGGCTAAACCAGATGGTTTAGCCAATTAGAAGTTGTGTTACTTTCAAATTTCGAAAATTCATTGAGAATAAGACAAAGAATGTTCTTAAGAATGGTTGATGAATACAAACCGTCTTTAAATGTTCTTGAGCCGAGCCCCGGTAGCTCAGTCGGTAGCGTGGAGGACTTGAGAACACGGGGTGCAGGGTTCGATCCCTGGCTACGACCCCTGGCTCGGCCAATTTCTTTCCGAGGATTGATGATAGTCACTGCGACAGGATTCATTCCTCTCCCACCGCTGATCATTGTCTCGACGATGATTAAGTGGGAAAGCAGCCAGCTGCTTGGAAAGAAAATTGTGCGGAGTACTGGTAAAAGAGACTCCAGGAAAGCATAGATAGCTGCACTGGCCGCCGCGATATAACTGAAATAATGTTAAAAACGGCGTTAAACACCATATAATCAATCAATCATTAAATGTTCTTGAATGTTATTTTGAGAAAGGTTCTGAATGGATAATATTTAAACAGGCATAGCATAGAGGTAAGCAACCTTGTTTTGCTAACTTGTCATTACTATCATTTATAGGCATGTAACAATCAGCTGGCAGATAGCATCCGTTGACATACTGATAACAAACAAAACCATGGCTTTGAAATTAACCTAATCTGAAATGATGCTGTCGTTTTAACCCACTCTTTCATACAAAATGGATATTACAGTGTAAACATAATTTTGGTCAAAAAAAACCCCAAGATTTCAAATTAATTTCAAACCCATTGTTTTATTTTTATCGATAAGTTAACGTATTGCCATCTGGTTGATGTTTGGTAATAGACCGTTTTTGTCTGAGCGGCAGCTCAGTTACTCATGTGTTTCCTCGATTCCACCAGGACTAGGCTAGGGTTCTAAGGTGCTGCATTGCTCAAGCATAATCCAAATCGACAGCTTTTGAGCGAGGGACCACAAATCCATAATTACAAATCTAATTGGGGGGGGGGGGGGTTCCTGCGTGGCTCGGTGGTAAAGTGTGGGACTCGTAACCTGGAGGCCCCGGGTTAGAGCCTCCCTGGATCCGCTGGGTTTTTCGTGGGAGTGTTCCTGGATAGGACATTTCAGAGCCCTAGCCTAGTACTGGTGAAACCCAAGAAATACATGAATGTGTGAGCTGTCGCAGCGAAATGACTGAAATAACGTTGCAAGCGAAGTAAAACACCATTCAATCCAAAAATCTAATGACATGATTCTTTTATCGCCAAATGTATAGACTCGACGTCTTTCGACGGATGAGAATACAACTTAATGAAACTCTGAGAGATTTCAACCTGCTGGGTTAACTAAACAAGCAAGCGGTATAGATCAAATTTCAGTCTGCACGATCTGTGCAGTCCGATCCTTATCTATGCCCTCCCCAAAAGCCTTCTCTTCCGCTAATAGACCTGAAAGGTCTGACCAGTGTACCTTTGAGGACCTTGCATGTACATGTAGCATCTTAAACCTTATCCTTCTAAATAAATGAAATGAAACTTTAGAGCCGTTGATGAAAACCAAAATTTTGACTCTTTCGAAGTTTTTTGTTATTTGGGAAAGGTATCTCGTCATCGGATAGTGTAGATCAAAGATCAGACTGCACGTTCTGTGCAGTCTGATCTTGATCTACACTGTCCGCAAATGTCCTTGAGTCGCGCTGAGCAGCTAAAGGGTTAACCATATAAAAAATATCTACGACCTTTGACTGGTCCGCAATGGACAGCCAATGAAAATACTAGATCTACACACATGTTTGTGGACACAGAAACTAATGCTTTTTACTATGTGTTACTCTTTTACCCATTTTGTCTCCCATTTTGAAATAAAAAAATGTCATATAGTTTCCTTCAAATATTTTTACAAGTGTCACTCGCGCTATTTTGTGATGCGTCTTAAGATAACCTCTGTGATAATGTGAACCTGTTGCCACAGAAAGATAAAAAAAAGAAGGTTTTTTTTTGTTCATAATATCCGTTTCCGTTCCGTTTCCTTTTAAACATATTTTATTGCCAAGTAATTTTATAAAAAAAAAAAATGTTTACAATACAGAACAATATACATAATAATCAAATGACTAGGCAAAAGGGTCTGACCACAAGTTGTCTCAACTTAGATTCGGTCATTCCCTTTATGAAATTACATTTTTTTTAAAGTCGTCCAGTTTTATATTTGGCTTTCTAACACTGCACCGATTGTCTTTCTTTCTTATTTTTGGACGGCAATTTTGTTCCAGTTACTCATTGGCTTAGTAATGGCCATTAACAAGTGAAATTATAATAGTGAAAAAAGAATTAATACGTTCATAATATCACATATCCTTCCCGTTCTGTAAACCTGGGGTGATCCATTGGTCAAATCCATAAGCTGTACACATAATGTGATGGGTGATATTTATATTCGCCTTATATTTCTTCGCCGCAAATGGACCGCTTTGCTGCTCGTAAATTTACAGAATTCTAATAAAAAAGGATATCCGAGTCACATTTTTTCAATCGAAATATTTTTAAATAATTATACTGCCTGTGACAAACAGTTTCTAAAGTCATTTCGTCAATATGATTTATCAATTTTGTTGGCAGTTTTCACCGACATATCGCAAGATGAAAATAACTTCATCGTAGTTTTTTGACTTGAGAACAGGAGATCGCTGGTTCGAATTCCCAGCTCGACAAATTTCTTTCCGAGGTTTGATGACAGTCATCGAGACACGATTCCTATCTCACTACAGATCATTGTTTAGACGATGGTTATGTTGGAAAGCAGCCAGTGGCTTCGGGAGAAAATTGCGCGAAGTACTGGTAATAGAAACTGCAGGAAAGCATTGGTAGGCCGCCGTGATATCGCTGAAATAATACTGGAAACACCATACATTCAATCAGTCACTGTAGTTCTTGTTGTTGTCGAAAAACGATTTTCGTAAACGACGCCATGTTAAAGATCATTGTGACTGAAAGTGTTTCTAGTGAAAACCTCTTGAACAATACGGACAAGGTTAGAGTCACGGAATCGGTAGGGTTGTAACGAGTGACATCCTTCTTTATTATACTGCAAAGAAATTTCTCGTGATCTGATTGGATAATATGCCCCGAACATATATATCATGTACACTGGCAACGTAAAAGCTGTTTTCCTTTTCGGGAACCCCGTAGACATGATTACACATTCAACACAACATCCAAAATGGCGGCTTCGATCAAGATTAACATCAAGATTGTGCGCCAAGCTGCACGTTTTAGCACGTATTACCAAGGTTTCAGTGACGTCAGTTCCCAGTGACGTCAGTTTTCATTGAATTGGGGCACTCAGAAGGGAAATTCTACTTCGTCAGCTTACTCAATTTTTTAAACCAAAAACAGGTAAAATTCGCTTAACAAACATTGGAATGGTAAAACTTTGCAGTATAATAAATTCGTTGTACGGTCAGGTGGCAGGGGACTGGGAAACTTGTTCACGGCTGTGGTGAATCATGTCGCCCCGAGCCTAGGTGGCAGGGGACTTGGAAACTTGTTCACGGCTGTGGTGAATCATGTCGCCCCGAGCCTTCTAGGTGGCAGGGGACTTGGAAACTTGTTCACGGCCTTCGGCTCGGGGCGACATGATTCACCACAGCCGTGAACAAGTTTCCAAGTCCCCTGCCACCTGACCGTACAACTAATAATATCGTTACCTCCCTTCATAAAACATGCAGTCTGATCTTGGTTCTACTGTGTCCGATAAGGAGATACATTCCTCCAAAAATAACTTTGAAATAGCAATATTTGTGTTTTAACTATCGACTTGAAAGTTTCATTTCACTTGTTTAGTAGGTCAAGGGTTAAACAGGAATCAGTTAAACTGTGGACTCATCCATATTGAAAGTATTTGCAGACAAAAATTAAATTTTAGTTCAAAATATGGGATTCTTCTGTGAAAAGTTAGAAAACATTGTTGAAAAAGGAGATTTTGCTGGTATCCATTATTCTCTTCTTTTCAAACAATGTTTTTGACCCTTTCGGAGACAAATCCCACATTTGGGTCATTTTATTTGTCGTCTGGAACTATTTTGAATTTGGATGAGTTTACAGTTTTGTCGTATAGTAATAAATTTTGTGACATTTCAATGCATACTTACAGAAAACATGGTCGGATCTCGGTCGAAGAAGTACTCATTTCTGCTCGGGATATAGTACGGCGTCAGAAAACTATCGTTGGATAATTTGCATGCCGTATCAAATTTCAGTGTTTCCCTGGAATAAAATGGGGGAAATTTTACGAATCACAGCAACACGCGCTCTAACACTTTACCACACGAAAAAATTTAGACTTGCCCAAAATGAACGCATTTGCAGACGATAGATCAAATTTGCCTCAAATGATGATTTCCGCTTTTGAAACAGAAGAAAACATTGTGGTTATCATTAATTTCCAAAGACTATCTTATTTGTGTTGTAAAAACTCGGGATTAGTTGGCAAAGGGATAAAGCGAAAAACGGTAGCATTTTAAGTCAGCAGATTTTTTTTTATTCTGTTAGGTGTTCAACGCCATTAACAACTTTATATACCCTTATCGCGCTAAATAAAAGAAATGAAACTTTCAAACCGATAGTAAATCAAAGCATTGAAAGTACTGCTAAGTTGGAATGCGGTAAATGCAATACAAACTTGTTTCTTTCTATGTTTTTTTAACGATGTCTTTGAAACCTTTCTTTCTTACGGTATTCCTACTTTTCATGAGGTCTGTAGATACCTCAGTTTATTTGAAATGAAAGATTGCTTCGTTGGTGATTAGAGTAGTTTGCTTCAAAGTGAAACATTTTCATATTACATGGCTGAAAGTGAGGAATATTGAGAAACCTGATCGGACATCTGACAATTTTTCACACGGAAAACAAAAGAAAATGTGATATTTTGGAAGAGTTTACAACCTGAACTTCAAGCATATGCCTGCTAACTTTCGACCATGATATTTTTTGCAAAACAAGACCTTTTTTTTTTGTGAAAAACAAATGCCTCTGTAACATCCAATTATCTGGTGAATGGCTTTGATGTTTGACTTCGACCTTGTCTGATTACTATGACCTTGTCATCAGCAGATCTCTATCCATGACTGTTACCTTCGTACCAAATATGAACATTTCTATTTAAATGTTAAGTTTCTGTGATAACTTTTGAAGAAAGGATCAAAATGTTGACATTGACATTGGACTTGTGACCCTCATTATATGCATATTGACAGGAAGTACATTCTTACCGTGATCTGGGTTAAAAGTTGACTTTGGTCTAGGACATGTGACCCTCATAAGGTGCATATTGACGAAAGGTGTCTACATGAAAAATATGAGCATTGTTCAATATAACTTGAATAATTTTGGAGTAATAGGGAAATGCTAAGTTTTTACCAGATGGACGCCAAAACGACATTGTAACGCTATGTCTTACTCACCACAAGCGGGCCCGACAACAATATGCTTCCGATCTTTCGATGTGGGGCATGAAAATCATATCCGATGTAGATAAGCAGTTGTGCAACACTGTTAAGATATGGTCCGATCATTCCAGAGAAAATGGACTTGCGAAGATCATTCAAGTCAAGATTTTTGACAAACCTTAAATTGCGATTTTGAAGTTTTGAGCCAAGGAGCTACTGCTGCAACAAGCACAACTATAGCTGACCCCTATAACATGTATTATGCTGCCTAAAAATTGGATGTATACTAATAGAGACTCAGTCTGCAAGTCAACTGTGGACAGACAGACAGAAAGTACAGGCTTAAACAGTAACAAGAGCGCCGCATGCTGGTGCCACGCTCGGCTGTGGGTGCTGGATAGTGAAAAAGATCTAAATCGAAAAAGGAAAAAATTCTTACAAAATGCATTTGGAGTTATTTCCCTTGATGGCATAGGTTGCTGTTTTGATAGTGAACATATACTCCGAGTTTCAAGAAAATAAAATTAGTAATAATAAATCGCGTGAAATCAAGTAAACGCTACTGCTCTTGAAATCGGGAGTTTAGTTTTTATACAGTGACCTCTCGAGACACAATTTTCACGCCAGTCGCAAACTAAAACTTCATTCCTGCAACCTTTATACACGCGACGATTGATACATCGACTCGATATTTATTGTTCGTGATCCAAAATTAAAAAATTCATCGATATTAAAACTGTTTACTTAACCCCAAGATGATTCTATGCATCCACCAACTATCAAATGAAGTCAATGCGCGCTGTAGATACTTGATTTCGCGATATTAAGGGAAGTAATGAAATGCAAATAGTTTTAATCGAAAGAGTTTTTTATGTTAATAAATATTCGCAAGACTTTGTTTCCCTTCAATGACGTTTTTAACAAAATTATTGACAAAATGTATATGAACTATTTTCTTAAAGTGTGCAATAAGGCCTTTTAGAAAGTGAAACTAGGCCGTTTGGAAACTGAAACTTGTTTTCTGAGAAATAAAGATCACGTGATTACCAAATAAGCAAACACCGAAGCACAGCGACATATTCATACGCTGTCTTTACTTTCTTTTTGAATCTTTTAAAAACAAATCTACGAAGGTTTTGATGGCTATTTATGCATATTTGTCCCGAAAGTAATACATGTCCCATATTATTATCTTCGGTTATTACAAACGGGTCGTCCATGGCAAGTTGAGATGAAAACCAGTCCCTGGTGTATTCATATCCTTGTGTTGTGTTCTTCGGGTACCCGGAATGAATTATTCTGTTTTCATTTTCCGGTTTTGCTAAATCTAAGTTGGCATGCTTCGCATTCCAACTTAAAAACCACTAATTTTCATATTTCAATATTTTTGAAGAAGAGATGTTTTCTTATCGGACAGTGTAGATCCAAGATCAGACTGCACGTTCTGTGCAGTCTGATCTGGATTCTACGCTGTCCGCAAAAGGTCAGTGAGTCGCGCTTATCAGCTAAAGGCTTAATACCGAGGTCTGTGCAACTTTCCATGCGTTCCTATATTTGGTTTTACCTGTACATTGCAAACTTCTATTTCCAAGTCACTGACTGCTATCCAACATAAACACCATCGAAAGAGAAATCAGCGGTGAGACAGAGGATATTTGTTATTTATTTTCTTTTCTTTCGGTAAAGGATCGAAATTTATTTCATCGAATGAACATCATCGGTAATATTTTCAATAATTTCACCAGTGGCTGCGCCTCTAGTGAAAAATATTACCGATGATGTTCAGTCGATGAAATAAATTTCGATTTTTCACCGAAAAAAAAAAATCTTTTTATTTCATGCTTAAAGCCCCTTTTTGTTAGGACTTTCGTCAAAATCTAGTACAGTTGTTTTGGGTAATACCCGTGGTGAACCCCCTCACATAAAGCTTTTACAATATTACGCAAAGCGCGAGAAATGTAGCGTAAATGCATATAAATTACGTCATATTTCCCTCTAGTTCAATGGCACGCACTTTTTACATAGGTAACTATTGCGTGGAAACTGCTGTTTCCGCCTTCAATGAAGAGTTAGAAAATAGGAAATCGGTATTGCCACTAGTCGTAACCATGAAATATCAAACCATGATCCACCATTATTTCTCGATAGACTACCGAAATAAAGAGGAATAATTCCTGTCAGAATTGCAACAAACTCGGTTTCTCGAAAAAGGGACATCTGAGTTCACGATGCCTGGATTATTCAGTAGAAAGAGCAGAATCTGCAAATCTGTGCAGCCTTACATCTTTATATACACAGAATATAGTAAGGCGAAATAAAACCGTCGTCGGATATTCATGAGTGCGGCGTCGAATTCCAACGTCGTTTTGTTCAAGAATCAAGGACTTAATGTAACGGTCCGTCCGAACGTCAAACTCTTTCACCAGCATTTTATCCTTTTTCCGCAATGTTTTCTATCTTTACAAAGACAAGTCCCATCATTTTGAGCCGTAATTCATTTGGCGTCTGAAAGCGCTTTTAATTTAGACAAGGGTTAGTCCTTTAACAAAGACACCGGTGTTTTGACACAGAATGCACTTTGAAAACATTGTGGTAAAGGGAGAAATGGCTTGTTAGTAGCCATTCAAGCGCTTCCAATATTTATCAACGATATTCCAACATATCAGAAAGTTTTAGGTTGATTAATTGTATGGTGTTTAACGCCGTTTTCAACATTATTTCAGTTACGTCGTTGCGGCCAGTGCACCTATCCATGCTTTCCTGGAATTCTTTTTACCAGTAGTCTGCACAATATTCTTTCCAAGAAACATTGTAGGAAAATAGAAAATGCTGGTAACCAGGGTCGGTGGTTCGAATCCTATGTTGTACCAATTTCTTCACGAGGATTGATGATCAATCTTTCGACATTAGTTATGTGAGAAAGCAGCCAGTACCTTGGTAAAAATATTGTGCGAAGTAGGTATTACTGGTAATAGAAACTCGAGGAAAGCATAGATAGGTGCAATGGCCGACGCGATATAACTGAAATGATGTTGGATACTGCGTTGAAACTCATTTGAAGAACATATCAGATAAAACTGAAATTTGTACACCCATACAACCGTGTCTTGGCATAACATAACGCAGTGTAACGTAACGAAACGCAACCTAACCAAACATGACATTATGTAACGGTACATAATGTTACATAACTTAACAAAGAATAATAATAGATGACATAATCTTTATCTGGCATTAGGAAACATTGTGGGAAAAGGAGAAAATGCAGGTTATTAGCATTTTCACCTTTTCTAATATATCTCCAATAGCCTTATTCATCGGGGTCGTTTAAAAACGAGTTTATTTGGTAAATGGCTCAGCATGCTACATAGACAAATTAATTTGCAGAAAGCTAAGTCCGTTGTGTCACAAACTTATAGTTTTGAAGGTCGCAGGTTCAAGCCCCACCGGTGGCAGTTGTTTTCCTTAATTTGTGGTTTCCCCGAAATTGAGTAAAAAGCCACGTCTGTTTTCCTTTGAAAATATCAACTGTCCTCTGAAAAAATGGAGGAAACACTTTAGGCTAAAATCTATAAATTTGCAGCCGTAAAGTGTCATGGGTGTGATCAGCAGAGTTAGACATTTTGCGTCCGCTGCTGTGCGGAGAGCGAGGGAGAGAGACAGACAGAGACAGACAGACAGACAGACAGACACAGACAGATAGACAGACAGACAGCAAAAGACTTACTCTCGTGTTTCAAAAATAACTCCACCAATATTAAATCTAATCAAGCAATCCGTGTCTTCCATTTCGTGTGATAACATATTAAAAACACATTAATAAATTCATTGCCTTATTCTCTTTTTTTTTTCTTCATACTGAATATACAGACTCTGTTTTTTTCCCGGCCCTTCACAAACATGTGTCAATCTAGATTTTAACAGTGATTAAAAAAAATCAAGTTTTACATACTCTTCGTGTATACATGATAAATAAGAGATAACAATATATAAAATGTAAAATTCAATAAGTTTTATAATCAGATCAAAATAAACTTTTCCCTTTACCACACAATCCAAAGTTGAAGACTTTTGAAAACATTGTGGGAAAAGGAGAAAATGCTGGTAACCAGCATTTTCTCCTTTTCCCACAATGTTTTATGCTCTTTCATATTTAAGTATCATCATTTGAATCATATTGATTTTGTCGTCTTTGAATTGATTCAATAGGAATAAACCTAATATTTTATTGTCTGAGAAAAAAGCTTACACTTCACCTTTTGTTGACTTTTTGTGACTTGTCATAACCCACCCTTTATCCTGTCATACACAAGCTTGGGTTTCTTTTTTTAAAGAGTGTGAATCAGGATCAGACTACTCATATGTGCAGTCTAATCTTTGATCTACACTTCGATCATTTATTAATGGTTCAATCATATGATTCCTTTTAAATGCAAACAGACTCAAAAACTTGATGTACCTTTAAAAAGTAAAGGATGAATGAATGGGTGCAGGAATAACCAAATATGGGGGCGTGTCCGGCCAGTCTGATTAACGCAATACCCGTTCTGCAATATTTTATACAATATCATTTTTTGTATGATATTGTATAAGTAAAAAAGTAGAAATCTGAACTAAATCGATGTTAAATAGTCATCAAGACGAATTTGACAACAGAAACAAAACTTCCAGCTGTCCATTTGTAAAAATGGTTTCAAATAGCTGGTGAGTAAATGTGGGAAAAGAGTAACAGTTTCAGAGTGTACCCGTATGTTTTAAATGGGAATGGAACAGTCACATATTTTGAATTGAAATGGAAATAAATAAAGCACGACCGGACACAGTTTTGAAAGCAAATTCTTTCGAGGACTTCGACAAAACTTTACAAAGTTTTTTTTTTATCTCTCTTTCATAAGCTATTTGATCGCGTTGAGCTATAACTTCAAAAAATCTTCAGTTACACTGAAGATATTTCAAAATAAGATACAAAACTGCAGTAAAAAATTGAAGATTAACCATTGGTTTTTGTGCAAATGGAACAACATAGTGCTACGGACTTATCTTAAGAACTGTCTTTTCTTTTTTTTTTTTCACAATACGTAAGTAGGCATTCCACCTGATTTGAATTAATACTTTATTGGATCTAGTACAATTGCACATTTTTAGTACACCCATCCCACATTGCACATTTTTAGTACACCCATGTAGAAAGGAAAAAAAAGGTTAAAGCACATGCATGAGCATTCACAGATAAAACCAAACTTCGCTAATAAAGAATTCATTAATAATGCTGTGAGGATGTGAACTTAAAGTCCATTTACAAATTCAATACACATTCGATGTAGACACTTTTTTGCTTAAAATAAATCGCAACCATAAAATATTTCAAAATAAGATACAAAAGGCCCGCTGAAAATGTGACATGCTTCACTGATGTCCGTAGCCGAGTTGGATAAAATCTAACCTTTAACTCTCCACCAAACGACAAAATTTTAGACTCGACCAAATTAAAAGTATTTGCAGACGACAAATGACATGTACGTGTGACTCAAACGGCGGGATTTGTCTGTGACTGGGTAGAAAAAAAAAGATGGTGGGAAAAGAAGAAAATGCTGGTAACCAGTATTTTTTCCTTTTCTCACATTTTTTCCCAAAGACCTTTGAACATCTTCAGGATCGTTAAACCAAGATTTGGTAAAGGGTTAACTCTTTACGAAATGACAAAATTTTATACTCATCCATTTTAAAAGAATTCGCTTGTTGACCACAAATGTCTAGAAAGCCTGGCCCGGTTCCTATTTTACTCAACTCTGCTAACGGTCCCTGGTTCTGACTTAAGTTGAGTTTATTGTTTGAGATGCATTTCAGTAACATTAACAGGCTGAGTTGAAACTGCATTTCAGACTCAGCTAAGCAAAATAAATGGTCTTAAGCAGTTCATGATTTTGTTGAGTTGGGGCTGAAACGTTTTGTCAACAAAGGACTTGAGAATGTTACATAAGTCTGTAAATGTTAGTGAAATGCGTCTGAAATTACAAGCTCAACCTAAGTTCAAAAACAAGTCTAAAAATAAGTCTTTTTGCGGATTTGAGTAAAATAAGAGACTTGAGTTTTTTCGTGAAACCGGGTCCCGGTGCTTGTCTGTGAAAGTGTAGAAAATATTGAGGGAAAAGAAGTCTAAATGTCGGTTAGATCTACCATCATTTTCTCCTTTTCTTAAAATGTTTTCAAAAGCATCCCTTCTCATGTATGTTATTGTATTGTTTGATAAAGGATAACTCTTAACATCCTAAACCCCCTACCAGCAGACATTTTTTTTTTTTACTTTTCCACATTGAGAGCATTTTAAGACGACAAATTAGATGTGGCTTAAGAGATGAAATTTATCTTTGAAAGAGTTGAAAACATTGTAGGAAAAGAAGAAAATGCTGGTAAGCAGCATTTTCTTCTTTTCCCACAATGTTTTCAAAAGGTCGGTGAAACACAGGGTTGTCTGATAAAGGGTTCAACGAATTCGAAATGGACGACTCTGAAAACATCTTTGTAAAGTATTAAAAGACATACGAGACATCTCTGTCTTTTGATAATCTACATGAAGTAATGTTATTATATGAAAATTATGAAATTTCACATTGTTTCTAGAGTAGTCTACTGCAAGAATAAAAACCAAACCAAAACATAACAAAACAAAAAGGCTGTGGGACGTAAACAGTAAAACTTTAGCCGGGATTTCGCCAGATCTTTATAGCTTTGCATTTTATGTGCATCGCCTGTTCGAAAGAACGAAAAATCTTTATTGACCAAAACTTTACATAGATTAATCGTAATAGGCTTAAATGTATAACAGGTACATAATGTGATAGTCAACAATGTCAACGTTCTACAACGGTATGTTTTCGACATATGAATTGATAAATCAGTTGCCATTTGAGATATAGAGGATTTGACACACGAGTCACACACGTTACACATGACGTCACGCAAAGTTTAAATTTCAAATGCGTGCATTGTAAATTTCATAATGGGTATATTACACTGAAAACAAGGGAGATAATGTGATAAAAGTTCTTGAGGACAAGTTAAAGTTACTTATTAGGAAAAAGGTATAATTCGAACAAAAACAAATGCATATCTCATTAGTCTTAGCCTGAGATAGACCTATACTGAATCAAGTTATATATGCAGCTAGACCTGTCTTAGTAGTCACCGTTTTCGAGCGAACAACCTGTATTCAACAAGCATTTATTGAGTTCCAAAAGAAAGCAAATACAGACAGTATACTGGTGTGTGAGGGACGCTTCGGGAAAATGGGGTATTATGCATCTCTGCGATGCTTTATACCAAGCAAGCCATCACATTACTTGGATCCATGAAATCCATTTTGTCCAACAATCGACTGATTTATGAGATAGAATGGTCCTTGGAAACGCAGAGAATTTACAGAAAAAAAAAAGATTTGACCTATCTTAGCCTGTGCGGACTGCGCAGGATAACATGGCTCGATTCTTTTGGCAGACGTACTAAACTACCGTTTTACAAAGCATGACTCATATTGAATTATTATACTGCAAAGAAATTTCTCGTGATCTGATTGGATAATATGCCCCGAACATATATATCATGTACACTGGCAAAACCAACGTAAAAGCAGTTTCCCTTTCGGGAACCCCGTATACATGACTACACTTTCAACACAACATCCCAAATGGCGGCGTCGATCAAGATTAATATCAAGATTATGCACCAAACTGCACGTTTTACCAAGGTTTCAGTGACGTCAGTTCCCAGTGACGTCAGTTTTCATTGAATTGGGGTACTCAAAAGGGAAATTCTACTTCGTCAGCGTACTCAGTTTTTGAAAACAAAAAACAGGTAAATTTCGCTTAATACACGTTGGAATGGTAAAACTTTGCAGTATAATAAATTCGTTGTACGGTCAGGTGGCAGGAGACTTGGAAACTTGTTCACGGCTGTGGTGAATCATGTCGCCACCTCGCCTTCGGCTCGGGACGACATGATTCACCACAGCCGTGAACAAGTTTCCAAGTCCCCTGCCACCTGACTGTACAACTAATAATGTACCTGTATCATGCAAACACCTGCTTAAAGTTTAAGCATGTGTATGTTGAATGTTGGACTGTCCCCTTGTGTGCTTACTTAAAAAAGGTTGCAGATCTACTGTAATTAATAAAATGTTTCTCACTACGCACTTTGAAACATCAGTATGAAAAGGAAGCCGATGAATGATAGGGAATGTAGATCTAAGATCAGGTTTCACGTCTGTAGGCATCTTGTATTCCTGCCATAGTATTATCTACATTTCCTCAGGCCGTAAAGTGAGTAGATTAATAAAAAATACTTTGGAAAATGATATGATAAATAATATGATAAAGAGAATATTTGTTTTTTACGGTGAAAAATCGAAATTTATTTCTTCGAGTGAACATCATCGGTAATATTTTCACGAGTGGCGCAGCTACTCGTGAAAATATTACCGATGATGTTCACTCGATGAAATAAATTTCGATCTTTCACCGGAAAAAACAAATATTCTATTTATTTCATACTTTTAACCCTTTCTTTTGGGGACTTAATCAAAATCCAGTACAGTTGTTTTCGGTAATTCCCCGTGGCGTACCCCCTCCGCATAGCAACGCATTACAATATTACGTCAAGCGCGAGAAATGTAAGGTAAATTACGTCATATTGCTATCTGGTTGTGAGTCACGCGCATTTTACCTAGGTAACTAGTGCGCGGGAACAACTGTTTACGCCTTCAATTGAAGAGTTAGAATATAAAAATTGGTATTTTCACTGGTCGTAACCATGAAATATCGAAAAATATTTCACCGATATATCTCGATAACCTACCGGAAAGCATGAAATAAATGATGTTTATTTACAGGACAAAAAACTTGTCAAATACATGTAACAAAGTAAAGAAACTGAAAAACGAAAATGCTACTCAGGGGTCCTGCATGGCTAAGAGGTGGAGGTGTAGGGTCTGTGACTCGGCAATCCTGGTTCAATCCTCACTCGAGATGCTGGGTCTTTCGTTAAAATCCTTAGACACTGCACTTTAGAGCCATAGCCTGGCACTGGTGAGACCCAGGACCACGCACTGGTGAATGAGTTAGATTGGTTACCTCCCCTGCAGCATGTATAAAGAGATGTCAAATGATTGAGCCATGCTCTGGCAAAAGGGGGCTTAATGCATCTGCGAAAAGTATCAACCCAGGCTGACCTGGGGCGAAACTTTTCGCTGTTGGTCAATTTTCTGTATGATCAAGGATCATTCTACCCAAAGATTCAGTCGGTTGTTGAACAAAATGGATTTTATGGATCCATAATTAGGTGATGACTTGCTTGGTGTAATAGATCACGGAGATGCATAAAGCCCCCTTTTGCCAGAGCATGGCTTGTATACCATATCCACAACGGGGACAGAGTGAGCTGTCGCCATGATGTGACAGAAATCGTATTTAAAGTCGGCATACGTTGTCTGCGCATGTCATATTCTTCAAGGATTCGACCTGTCTGCTATGACGCATCACCCATCCCATATACTTGGGAAAAGTAGGGCTTATACCAAAGCTATTACCCAAGCCTGTAGGAGCTGTCTTAATAAATGGCCGGTGCATAGGTTACATGCTAGCTGATCATAGCTGAATGAATCGCACCAGGTAGCGTTTTATTGAGTACAAACGTTTACTTTATTTTGAAATTCAAAGTAACGGTTGTCGTTTTGAAAAGTAGTCCGGTTTTGTACCCAGAATGCCCAAATTAGATAGATGTTTATTTGTAGAATGCCATCTAGCGGAAGATAAGAAAATAGAATGTAGCTCGGTTAGAATAACTGTTATAGTAGATGTTTATCGATAAATCATTGTTTGAAGACTTTTATCGATCTGTTCTTGTTTGATAATCCTGTCTATAAACGGCTGTCAATCAGAAAATATGTTAAACTGTTAACAGATTTAAATAAATTTTATATTTACAAAAAATAATCAACAAATAATGCTATCTCTCAGCCACAATGACAATTCTATTGTTTTCCCTTTTATCAGTTGAATCTTTACAAGACGACAAATTCTGGTATTGTCCAAATTGAAGGCAGCTGCAGACGACAAATTAAATATGACACAAATGTTGACGTTTGTCTTGAAAAGGGTAGAGAACAATGTGGTAAAAGGAGAAAATGCTGGTAACCAGCATTTTTCTCCTTTTCCATCAATGTTGTCAAAAACCCCTCTAAGGCAGGATCGTTAAAACTGGGATTGTATGGTGTTTGTATGTTTAATGTTTAACGCCGTTTAAAAATTATTTAAGTTTACTACGGCGACCAGTGCGCCCATTAATGCTAGCCTGGAGTTTCTTTGACCAGTACTTCGCACATTATTCTTCCCAAGCCACTGCCTGCTTTCTCGCATGACCATTCTAGAAACAATGTTCATGTCGTGAGAGAGGAATGAATCCTGTTGCTTCGACTAACATCAGTCGTCGGAAAATAAATTGTGCTACAGGAGATCACTCCTTCCTTCCTGCATAGCTTCAAACCGTATAAAAATCAGGACCTGACAACTGCGTTGGGGAGATTTCGCTTTAGCTCAGTGGTTAAGGTGTTGGTCTTTTAAGCCTCGAAAAAACGAGGATCTTTTCCACATCGGTTCGAATCCCGACAGGTGCGGTTTGTATTTCGCTTTGCATTTGTTGCGAACTTTCATGTTCGTAAGAATTGGCCGAGTTGGAGATTCGAACCAACGACCCCCTGGTTTTAAGCCTAATACGTTACCTACTGAGCTCCCTAACGTCGTTGTTTGAGGTATAACTAAACGAAATGGATGGCAAAAATATGCAAGGACGTTGGAATGTAGGTAATTACGAGTATATTATCATAAAATGTAGATTAATATATGTTTGTTTGTGTGAATGGTGTTTTTACGCCGCTTTCAACATTATTTCAGTCATATCACGGCGACAGCTCATATATTCATGCATTTCCTGGCTTTCACAGTACTAGGCTAGGACTCTGAAGTGTCTTGCCCAAGGACACTCCTGTGAAAAGCCAAGTGGAGCCAGTGAGGCTCGAACCCGGGGTCTCCAGGTCACGAGTCCTACCTTTCACCACTGAGCCATACAGGACCCAGATTAATATATGTACGAACCTCGTATATGAGACATGCTCTGGGAAAACGACGTTTTCTGCAGCTGCAAGAACTTTCGACCCATTTCAGCTTGTGCAGTCCACGCAGGCTAATATGTGTCGAAACGTATTGCTACTGATAAATTTCCTACATGTAAAAAAAAAAGTCCACCCGAATGATTCGGTCAGTTGATAGACAATAGGGACTTTATGGACTGTAATTTCGTGATGACCTGCTCGGTATGTATAATGCATCAAGGAGATGCATCAAACACCCTTTTGCCGGGGCGCTGGTCATCTATAACTAATCTATAACTAATCAACTAGTATCAATATCATTTTAATGACTAAACATTGATGACCATTGACAAACTATCACATAAATCAAATTGTAAACAATTATCGAAAAATCAGACATTTTTTAAAAATGTTGTAAACATCATTTATGTTTATTCCCTTTACCAAACAATCCCGAGTTTTGACGAGGACATAAGCTTTTGAAAACATTGTGGGAAAAGGAGAAAATGCTGGTCACCAGCATTTTCTCCTTTTCCCACGATGTTTTCTATCCTTTCTAAGACAAATCTCAAAGTTTGAGTCACATTTAATATGTTAATGTCAAATATTGCTCCTGACGGCTGCAAGGCTGCACAGATTACAAATGCATTCCATGTTCTGGAGGCCTTCAAAGCAATTGCTGTTGGCATTCCCGGTTTAAAATGAGGACAAATCCCTTAAGTTTTTCTGTTCCTTACACCAGATATAGTGGTAATTTATTTATGTTTACACTGCTGAGCCATTCTACACGCTTTAAAGTACTAACGCCTTTTTTTCCTCTCAGGCTGTAAGTATGTATTTTTAAGTGTCACGTTTAAGCCGATAGTAAAAACCTGAATGTTTCTATTTCATAATTATTTTTTGTGAAAAAAAAAAAATCTCTTATAGGAATGTGTGGATCCAAGATCAGACTGCAAGTTCTGTGCAGTCTGATCTTGATCTACACTGTCCGGAAAAGGTCAGTGAGTCGCGCTTAGTAGCCTTAAAATTAATATATTCCGTTATTATTACCTATCATTTTTGACAAAATAATGTCTGAATGTACAAGAAGAAGAGGAAGAAAAAAAAAATGTTCAGACCGGATACCAGGCTGGGAAGAAGAAGGCAGCCATTACATATTTAAACACAGTAGCTACTTTTCCCGAAATGGTTTCTGTGCAACTCAAAAGAAGTTGTCTCCCCTTCGGATATTTGTACTTCGTGGCAATCGTATTAACATTTTTGGACGATTACCGTTCGCATATTCTTTTACCAAACAACCCGATTTTTATATCTCTTTCGGTGAGAAGCCTTATGAAAACATTGTAAAAAAAGGGGAAAAAAAAAAAAGAGCTGGTAACAGTCCATCATCTGAGCCACGTTTTATTTAGTTGACAGAATCAATGTGACATAGAGAATACAACATGAATTGGACTATTTTCTGTATGTCAAAGGACTAATCTCCCTATATTTCTGCCATGCATTTGTTCATTTGTTTCTTTGTTACGGACTTTGTTCGTAAGAGGCCTGCAACACGCGAAAAGGGACATTTGCGTAAAGTCATGTCTCGGATCAGCCTGCGCAGTCCGTGCAGGCTAATCCGAAACGATACTTTCCGTTTTTATGTAATTTTCTGTTTTGCGCAAGCCTACTGAAGAACAAAATCTAATGTAGACGTAAAGTGCCGTCTCGGATTAGCCTGCGCGGACTGCGCAGGCTGATCCGAGACGACACTTTACGCAAATGTCCGAATGCCCCTTTTCGCGTGTTGCAAGCCATGTAACATCGCTCCTCGAGATTTTACAATGTCATAACCCTGCTAAATAACTAAAAGGAAATTTCCAAGTCGATAGTAAAAACCTAAATATTGCAATTTCAAAGTTATGTTTTGGGGAATAATATCTCCTTATCGGAAGTGTAGATCAAAGATCAGACTGCACGTTATGTGCAGTCTGATCTTGATCTCCACTGTCCGCAAAAAGTCAGATAGCTTAGCAGCCTAAGGGTTAAACATCGGGTCGGCTGCAAGGTGAAAAAAAGTCCTCTCTATAGGGGAATGGGCGAAAAATTGTCTGTTTGAGAGGTCGTTGTTTTTTCCTTGGGTTGAGGGGATGGGGAGGGAGGTGTAATGATACAAACGTATTTTATCAACACGCAAGGTATTTCCTATTAACTCATTCAACAACTTCGTTTTCGATGGCTGCAGTGTAATGGCAGCTTAACTATAAATCATGACAAGTACAAAAAATATGCGCGCTCTCTCTCTCTCTTAACCAATATTTTCGCAACTATTTCACTCTTTCTTATTTTAGCCTTAAATATATAGAGGATATTTGTATTTTTTTCGGTGAAAGATCGAAATTTATTTCATCGTGTGAACATCATCGGTAATATTTTCACGAGTGGCGCAGCCACGAGTGAAAATATTACCGATGGTGTTCACGAGATGAAATAAATTTCGATCTTTCACCGAAAAATACAAATATTCTATTTATTTCATGCTTTTAACCCTTTCTGGGAGAAACTTTATCAAGATCCAGTACAGTTCTTTTCAGTTATTCCCCGTGGCGTACCCCCTCCACATAGCAACGCATTACAATATTACGTCAAGCGCGAGAAATGTAAGGTAAATGACGTCATATTTCAATCTCGATTGTGAGTCACGCGCATTTTACCTAGGTAACTAGAATATAAAAATCGGTATTTTCACTGGTCGTACCCGTGGAATATCGAAAAATATTTTCACTGCTATTTCTCGATATCCTACCGGAAAGCATGAAATAAATCAAAATAATTTGCATAAGACAAACTGGATATGGCTAAAAAAGTATTTGAAAAGGGTTATTTGTGCTTTGAACTACGAAGTGACATTTCTTGAAACAGCATAGCAGGATAGGTAAAATTGCGGCAAAAGGTTACCAGCAAATATTTCTCTGGGGTGATACAAAAATTTGTTTACGAATTCAAGGACGACTGAAAAATCTTACAGTTAAATCAAATTTACTGGAAAATTGTTTTTTTTTTTTTGAATTGCTTTACAGTATATTGCTCTGGGACAACGCAAATATATTGCTGATAAACAGCATTACCATTTAAAAAACATGGGCAGATCAGACATCAAAATAGACAGACCGTCTGGCGGCCGGCCGGCCGGACGGACGGACAGAGAGAGAGAGAGATAGAGAGAGAGAGAGAGAGAGACAGAGACAGACAGACAGACAGACTTAGATATTTTAATGATTTCGAGTGACAAGCCTACCTGTGAGTTTCAAACACCACACCACCAATGTTAAACTTCAAATAATCCGTTTCCGAAGATGACGCCATTTACATACTCGAACCACTTCTTAGCATGATCGAGTAAAGGGCTATAGGAGTTGTCTGGTTACTAATAAACCCTTTGTAATTTTCTATGTTTATTCCATCTTGAATGATCTGTCGGTTTACAGAAGGTCTAACATTTTCAAATTACTTAATTGAACAACAGTTACACTGCATACAAAGATATAAGTCAATGAACAAATGTTCCATAAATGGAGGGAGGGTGGAACCGAAACACACTTGCCTATGTTCTCATGCAAATAGTTTTGACACAAAAGCTCCAGAAAAAAAAATCCCCGTAACGAAGGAGCGCTCAGTACAAGGTCACAGAATCAGCAAAGAATTACGGCCTTTAAAGGTCTACGGCCCCTAACTCTCATATCAAAAGACGGAAGCTGCCGAGATTGGCCGAATAGCCTTTACAAAAACGTCGATGTTACACGATATTTACCGATGAGTTAGTGAGTCTACGGCCCCTAACTCTCATATTAAAAGACGGACGCTGCCGAGATAGGCCGAATAGCCTTCACGAAAACGTCGATGTTACACGATATTTACCGATGAGTTAGGGGTCGTAATCCTTAAAAAATATATAAATTAAACTTTACGAAACACAAAAACTCGTTCTTATCTGCCCGAAATGTAAATGCAAACCAAAATCTTTATTTCGATTAACTTATTAATAAATTTTATTCATAGACACTGAGAAAGAGGACAGTCGCTACAGTTGTTTCAAATTACATGTGTATTGTTATGTTTAAATCTGAGTTAATACGATATACCTTTTCAGTGTTAGGGGAAATGAAACAGCCGAAAGTTGCAAGTAAAGAACTGTTTTGACAAGAGTATGTTACGAAGTAGCAGACAATGCAGTCTCAAGACCAGAACGACTTTAAAGCAACATATATGTTGCTTTCAAGTCATGCTGATCTTGAGACTGCATTGTCTGCTACGTTGTAACATAACATGGCTCATGTAAGTTGTGTTTTGTGACAGGTTAGCTGTAACGTTGAGATTTATTAATGGGTAACATAATCATCTTCAGGGTACTGGAGGACCATTACTGCTGTAATTGCAAGAAACATCTCGAGAAATATCGGGCAGTTTGGCTGCAAGATCAGATTGTATCTACAAAGTGGTCTTGCCCCCATCTCCATGATCAGCATCAGCACGTAATGTAAAGCTGAGCACTCTAGAGGCTGTTACGTTAAGGACACACGTTCATTTAAAACTCTTTCATTACCACATAAGCAAATCATTCGCTGGCTATAAATTCAGTTACACTGCACAATGAAGAGAAATTCAGTGATAATCTGTAATAAGGGAGTTGACAGTGTAGATCAGAGATCAGACTGCACACTCTATACAGTCTGATTTTGATCTACACTGTCAACTAAATGTTTCTTGTGTCGTTTTGTGGCAAGGGAATAGTTTAGTACAAATAAAATCTTTCATCATGATTAATCAGATGTAAGAAATTCAAGCTTTTGGGTATACAGGTCTCCGTATAATTATTTGCATTGTAGATATCGGATGGGTATTGTTTCCTTTGGATTCAATATTTTATAAATTCAAATTTGACCTAAGTAGGCCATCAAATTAGATACGATTACCTATACATCTTTTATGGTGAAGATGTATGGGGGAGGGGAAAAAGATTGCCTAATTGACTTTATCAATTAGTGACTGTCAGTTCGAGTATATGTGCAAAGGAGCTACGTTAATAATACGAATGGTATTCTAATTAATCTTCGAGGGGGTTGAAATCTATATTGAAAATGGTTACATCATCTTTGCTAAACAGCAATCTTACAATACTCTGAAGGTTATCGTACTGCTGTGCATATGACTTATTTAACCCATTTACATACAATCACGTGTTTTAACCGTCTTGTGGAAGAAGGATTTTGAAAACATTCTGGAAAAACGAGAAAATTCTGGTGACCATGAAGGTACGACACAGACAATCTAACTGGAAGAAATTAATGCATGGCAAACACAATCTAACAGGAAGACATGGTGATACGGCAAACACAATCTAATAGGTAGGAATGAAGATATATAGCGTACACAATCTAACAAGAAAGGTATGGCCGACAAAAATATAACAAGTAGACACGAAGGTATCGAACACAATCTAACAGGAAGAAATAAAAGTATGGCACACACAATCTGACAAGAAGACATGAGGGTATGGTGCACATAGTCTAACAGAGTGTCACGAAAGTATGGTACACACAATCTAACATGAAGACATGAAGGTATAACACACAATCTAATAGGTAAGAACGAAGGCATGTCGCACACCATCTAAGTTGTAGAAATGAAGGTATGACACGCACAATCAGACATTAAGAAATGAAGAAATGACACACACAGCCTACTAAGACTTTGTCGAAATGATAGATTTGCACCCATACTGCAGCAAGTAGAAATAAAGGTACGTCACACACAATCTAACAAGTGGAAATGAAGGTACAGAACACACAATTTTACATGTGGAAGTGAAGGTTCATCACACACAATCTAACAAGTAGATATTGAAGGTACAGCACACACAATTTTACATGTATAAATGAAGGTACAGCACACACAATTTTACATGTGGAAATGAAGGTACAGCACACACAATTTTACATGTAAAAATGAACGTACAGCACACACAATTTTACATGTGGAAATGAAGGTACATCACACACAATCTAACAAGTGGAAATGAAGGTACAGAACACACAATCTAACAAGTAGAAAGGAAGGTACATTACACACAATCTAACAAGTAGAAATGAAGGTACAGAACACACAATCTAACAAGTAGAAATGAAGGTACAGCACACACAATTTTACATGTGGAAATGAAGGTACATCACACACAATCTAACAAGTAGAAATGAAGGCACAGAACACACAATCTAACAAGTAGAAAGGAAGGTACATTACACACAATCTAACAAGAAGAAATGAAGGTACAGCACACACAATCTAACAAGTAGAAATGAAGGTACAGCACACACAATTTTACATGTAAAAATGAAGGTACAGCACACACAATTTTACATGTGGAAATGAAGGTACATCACACACAATCGAACAAGTAGAAATGAAGGTACAGAACACACAATCTAACAAGTAGAAAGGAAGGTACATTACACACAATCTAACAAGTAGAAATGAAGGTAGAGAACACACAATCTAACAAGTAGAAATGAAGGTACATTACACACAATCTAACAAGTAGAAATGAAGGTACATGTACATTACACACAATCTAACAAGTAGAAAGGAAGGTACAGCACACACAATCTAACAAGCAGAAATGAAGGTACGGCACATACAATCTTACATGCAAAAATGAAGGTATGACACACACAGCCTGACAGGTAGAAATGAAGGTACAGAACACACAATCTAACAATCAGAAATGAAGGTATGACACATATACTTACATGTAGAAACGAAGGTATGACACATAGTTTACCAAGACTATGTCGAAATGATAGTTTTTGCATCCTCATTGTATCAAGTAGAAATGAATGTACAGCATTACCGAAGAAGAAATGAGATATGGCACACACAGTTTAACTTGAAGAAATGAAGGTGTGGCACACATAATCTAACAATTGAAGGTTTGGTATTTCTTGGGAAACTACTTTGATCCTGTGCCCACATAAAATGATTTGGTCTATGACTCAAAAGGGCCTTTCTTTTCCACTGTGATATTTCAAGAATAGTTATATCTGAGGTGGAAATGAAATTGCAGCACACAGAATCAAACTAATAGAAATGAAGGTACAGAACACACAATCTAACAAGTAGAAATGAAGATACAGCACACCAAATCTAACATGTATAAATGAAGGCATGTCACACAATCTTACAAGTAGAAATGAAAGTATTGCTACACAATTTAATAAGTAGAAATGAAGGGCTGAACACACACAATTAAACAAGTAGAAATAAATATATGGTGCACAGATATCTTAACAAATTTTTCTAAGTAAGGGTATCGCCCTCAAAATCTAATATGTAGACATGAGAGTAAGGCACAAACAATTTTTAATAGGTAGAAATGAATTTATGACACTAACAATTTATCATATGCAAATAAAGGCATTACAATCACAATCTAACAAGTAGAAATGAAGGTATGGAACACACAGTCTAACAAGTAGAAATGGAGGTATATCAAGCACAATCTAACAAGCAGAAATAAAGGTACGACACACACAAGTATAGGAGACAGCATCGCCAGATTAACCCTTTACCACACGACAAAATTTTAGACTAAACCAAATTGAAACCATTTGCAGACGATAAATTAAACATGACTAAATGATGATTTCTGTCTTTAGAAGGGTAGAAAACATTGTGGAAAAAGGAGAAAATGCTGGTTACCAGCATTTTCTTCTTTTCCCACAATGTTTTTAAAAGGTTTCTTTCTCAGGGTCGTTAACACACGGGATTGTGTGGTAAAGTGTTAAACAATACACAAACTAGTTGCTAGAAAGGTGTGCACAAATAGATAGATAACCCTTTGCCAAGCAATCTTGTGTTTTCTCAACCCTGAGGAAATAGAGGATATTTGTTATTTTTTTTTTCGGTGAAAGATCGAAATTTAATTCATCGAGTGAACATCATCGGTAATATTTTCACGAGTGGCGCAGCCACGAGTGAAAATATTACACATGATGTTCACGAGAAAAAAACCGAAAAAAACATATATTTTATTTATTTCATGCTTTTAACCCTTTTTGGGGGGAACTTATATCAAAATCCAGTACAGTTTTTTTCGGTTATTCTCCGTGGCGTACCCCCTCCGCATAGCAACGCATTACAATATTACGTCAAGCGCGAGAAATATAGGGTAAATTACGTCATATTTCCATCTGGTTGAGAGGCACGCGCATTTTACCTAGGTAACTAGTGCGCGGGAACAACTGTTCTCGCCTTCAATTGAAGAGTTAGAGTATAAAAATCGGTATTTTTCACTGGTCGTAACCGTGAAATATCGAAAAATGTTTCACCGTTATTTCTCGATAACCTACAGGAAAGAGTGAAATAATATGCAGTATTTTCTCCTTTTCCCACTTTGTTTTTGTCCGCACAATCCAATCATTTGAGCCCAGCTGAATTCGTCGTTTGCAAGTGCTTTGATTTCGACGAGTCGTGTGGTTAAGACTTAAGAGGGGAGAGAACTTTTAATTATCGTCGACGCAAAGAAGAAATATTAGTGTTCCAGAGATTCATTAACATAGGTCGAAATTAAAGTTCCCATTTTCTTAATTCCTGCTTTCGACTTGGCCGACTAGTCGATGGCGGGTACAGGATTCCATAGTTTGTGATTGCTCGAGTAAGAGATTAACTAGCATTAGAAGCGACGAGCTGATTTCTAATTATCGTTGTCAATGATCCAATAAACACACTGTTGGACAGTGAAGGTGTCCCTTGTCTGGTTTCATAAGCCTTTTTTTTTTTAAAAAAGTGTAATATAAAAGGTATAATATGTCTTCCAACAACAGGTAGATTTTGCAGGAGCAATCCTACGGTGGCACAAAAGTGACATGGAAGATATATTTTATACAACGTGCGCACGCAGTAGCTAATACGTGCGCACGTATTAGTTATTACGTGCGCACGTAATAACTAATACGTGCGCACGTATTAGCTACTGCGTGCGCACGTACTAGTTATTACGTGCGCACGTATTAGTTATTACGTGCGCACGTAATAACTAATACGTGCGCACGTATTAGCTACTGCGTGCGCACGTATTAGTTATTACGTGCGCACGTAATAATCCACCAATCAGAATCATGAACGAAAGCCATTGTTTCAAGATGGAAGTGGAAGGTGCACATCTGTTGCCGTGTTGGACCAATGTAATTTTGCCCTTCCCTCACAACAATATGGCTTTTGTTCCTTATAAACTGATTGGTCAATTATTACGTGCGCACGTATTAGTTAATACGTGCGCACGTATTAGCTACTGCGTGCGCACGTATTAGTTAATACGTGCGCACGTATTAGCTAATACGTGCGCACGCAATAGTATTACGTGCGCACGTATTAGTTATTACGTGCGCACGTATTAGCTACTGCGTGCGCACGTAATACTACTGCGTGCGCACGTATTAGTTATTACGTGCGCACGTATTAGCTACTGCGTGCGCACGTAATAACTAATACGTGCGCACGTATTAGCTACTGCGTGCGCACGTAGTATAAAATATATCTTCCATGTCACTTTTGTGCCACCGTACAATCCTGGATGCCTTGGACAAGTCAAACATTTCAGTTACGATCATCTGTAGAAATAAAGCTTTCCATTTATACTGATATAATGCCTGTTTCTTAGGAAGGTCCAAAACATCTGATGTTTGTATTTTTTTGCATTTAACACCGATTTCAACAGCATTAATCTTTAGGCTGCTAAGCGCGATTCAGTGACCTTTTGCGGACAGTGTTGATCAAGATCAGAACGTGCAGTCTGATCTTGGATCCACACTTTCCAATAAGGAGATATTTTGCACCAAAATGTATCTGAAATAGCAAAATTTGGGTTTTTACTATCGGCTTGAAAGTTTCATTTCTTTTATTTAGCAAGTTAAGGGTTAAGGTCAGATCATTGGCCACAGTCATGCACCAGTACTTTGCTTGGGCTCTGCTGAGACTAGCCCAATGACAGTCTCACAAACTCCGTCGACGAGAGGATCTAAAAAGGATTTCGCTATGACAAGTCCATTGCTTTAACGACTTAGGCACGAAACCTTTCACAAACAAAACATGAACATAGTAAAACGAGTAGCACCTTTTACTTTGAAAAAGATCAATTATCATGTACAATGAGTCGTATTTATGTACTAATTATTTATTTGTTATTGATTCTTCTGCCCTGTTCTAATGTAAATAATGAAATTCCCTTCACCCTTCTTAGAAGTATCTTCCATTCATATTCCGTGGAAATTTATCGGACATAGTAAAACTTGAATAAAACATTGTGTTGTATTTTAATCTCGTTGAAGAACTTAAAATCGCGTAACGTAGTGGTTTGTAGCCGTTTTTATTTTGCTCACGTGATAATTCATCGAATTCGAGGCAGACTATGGCATTTTTATTTCATTTATTCACATTATCAACATTCGCAGGAATCTCAGAAAAAAATTGGACATAGGTAAATAGGCATTTTTGAAAAACCTGACATCAAAAAAAGTAATTTTATCAATACCAAAGACTCTTCCGTCTGAAACTTACTCGTAATCTCAGAAAGAAAACTGGGTAAGGAAAAAAAAAACCACTTCTTTCACGTTTGATTATCAATGATTGTCACATGACCATGTCAGCAAGCAAAGGATAAGGCTGCACTACATGTATAACTGAAAGTTGGATTATTGTACCGATACTCAAAATCAAATTTTCTTAATTCGACCGGGTTGATTTCGAATATTATCGCAATCAATGTGTTTGTAACAGATTTCAGCCAAAAGATTTATAAGTTTGTGTTATACTTTAATGGGACAAGCAAAATGAGACGGAATCAAGAATTGAAAATTTCTAGTCACTAGGCTCATCTGAAGTCTGGTACACACATAACAGTAAATAGAAAGGACGTTGATATGGGTTGTCCTCATGGTAAAGTCATTATAGTTTTTTATTATATTCTTATCAGTGAATTACTGCGATTTCACAGTGAATAACACCACTAGTGATGATAAATATGGTATCATCACTAGTGACGATATAGTTTTAGAGTGTTTGCCGGAACTACTTTTTTCTTATATTGCTCATATTGTACCATTCTTGATAATTATTAGAATAAAAAGGGTGAATTAGGAACATAATAAATAGGATAATCAACTGGTTGTGTGTGATATTAAAATTCTGTCACTCGAATTGGGTTTGATGCGGTTAAAAAATTCGTCCTTCGGACTGGTATTTTTCAACAGCATCACACCCCCATTATAGAGACAGTTTTTAATATCACACACAACCAGTTGATTATCCTCTATATTTAGTTTTTTTTTTCTAAATATATTTTGTTTTTTTTTACATACTTAGAACTTGTGAAAAATGCTTCGACATGGATTTTCCTGGTAAAATGGAGGGATAGAGATTAACCAATAAATGCAAGTGAGTGAAGTTTTGTACATGTATTTGTTTTTTCCTTCTTATAAATTTACCCGCAATGATCTTTTACATCGTGAGCCATTGTAAGACGAGGATAAACATGTGTATGGATTGAAAATGTGGACTGTTAATATATTCGTTCGTTTATTAATTAGTTAAATTAATGAATGTATTAATACCTTGATTAATTTTTTTTGAATTCTATCGTTTGTGGCGGGACCCAGGCTCATCCTTTCAGTTTCAAATGGGCGCCTGACGGAATGACTGTTGGACCCACTGGAAATCAACCTGAATCAATCTGGTGTATAGTCATGATAAAACCCCCTATAATGTTATCTCAACGTGCCACCATGGTCACGGAGTGCCACTGTTGATTCCGGCTAGTATCGATTGGATCCGGTGAAATTCCGGCGAAAAGGGGACAACATTAGCAGCCATTTTGAATTCGACTGCAGTTCTACAGTCCATGGCAAACTGTCGTCTGACTGGCGGAGACAGAAAGAACGTCTTAGCCAATCAGGGACCATATTCCTCAACCATTCTAAATTGCGTTTTCAGTCTAATTCTTCAAAAATGGAATTTGTTTGTTCATGTATTCTTTAGATGGTTCCATACATTTTACAAACACAGTCGATTTAACCACTTTACCCATAACGACTTCGATAACTTTGCAGATGTCATTGTTAACAAGAAAATGTTTGAAACTGTTTGATATTTTTCCTATTTATCCTTTAAGTAAATTGAAAATGTGTCCAGAGTGTCCTGAAATACCTAGACTGTACAGGCGGAAATACATTCCCCAGGGGACGGCCTATATAAAGATCAGACTGCACAGAATAAGTCAAACCTATAAGATAAGAATCTTTCTGAGTTTCAACTGAGGATACGTGTATTAAGCCGTCGACACCGGTTGAGTTTATTTATTTGGCGCTGAAAGAGTTAACAAACAACGACCCAGAGAAAGTTTGAAACATGACGGAAAAAGATGAAAATAATATGTAACCTACATAATTTTACTTTTAGCACAACCTGTTTCACCTTATCAAAGACAAGTCAAATAACCCATTTGCGACCCATTTGATTTATCTTCTGCAAAGACTTTCAATAGAGACGAGTCTAAAATTTCTAACTTTGGGCAGAGTTAAAGGAGTCGATACTGTTTCACTCTTGGTATTTCCTGCATTTATTGATCATCTTCGAAACTTTAATTTTCACGCAGATCATCTACCATGGTAGGAACTACCATGGGAGTTAATGTATTGCTTTAATCCTTTATATCACACGATCCTGGGTTTTAAAGACCCCGGGGAAAAAGCCTTTTGAAAACATTGTGGAAAAAGGAGAAAATGCTGGAAAGCAGCATTTTCTCATTTTCCCACTCTATTTTCTAACCTTTTAAAAGGATAAAAAATTGTTATTAAGTAATTTTTATTTTGTCGTCTACAAATGCTTTCAATTTCGGCATGTCTAATTTCTTTTTCATTGGTCAAGGGTTAATTTTAGACGCTTCCATATTAAAAGAATTCAAAGACAAGTTCTATTCAAATGTTTTTCATACAATAGTATATATCCCTGAACAGATAGAAAACATTGTGGAAAAAGGAGAAAATGCTGGTTACCAGCATTTTCTCCTTTTCCCACAATTTGTTGAAAACCCTTCTTTCTCAGGGTCGTTAAAACTCTGTATTGTGTGGTAAGTGTTTAAAGTATCGATCTAAGCACGGTATGAAATACCAATAACTAGTTAAAAATGGATGGGTCTTTTAGTACTTCGAGCACGAAATAAATTTACATTTATCGTGCTTAATAAGTGAATAATGAAACGTTCAAGCCGATAGTAAAATACCAGAATATTTGCTATTTCAAACTTATTTTTTTGGGGAAAAAATATCTCCTTATCGGACGGTGTAGATCCAAGATTAGACTGCACGCTCTGTGCAGTCTGATCTTGATCTACACTGTCCGAAAAAAGTGAGTGAGTCGCGCTTAGCAGCCTAAGGGTTAAATTGGGACGTTTTCGTTGGGATTAAATATGAGATTGCATGTCCAAGGTTCCTATGTGGTAAGAATCTCTAGCACAGTATCACAAGTTTAACCCTTGACCTGCTGAATAAATTAATAGAGCATTTCAAGCTACATACTCTTATAATTGAGCGGCGCTATGGGTAAAGGGGATTTAAAGGCATTTTCGTACAGTATTGTATCAAGCAAGTCGTCGCATTTGGATGCATTTTTGTCTTAAAGCGACCGAAAAATTAGGAAGGATAGCCCTTTAACAGGCAGAAAATTCTAACAGTAGCATACGAGCACGTAATTTTTCGATTCGTGTCAGCCTATGCAGTCTGCGGAAGCTGACACGGTTCGGTACGTTTTTGCAGATGCATTAACCCTCATTTTACCATAGGCCTCTGAAATTCCATTAGTCTATTAAGGGATAACGAAATTTTCATTGTCGGACACTGTTACTATAAATAGCACATGGGGGGATTCCCTCTGTATCCTATATAGTAAGACTTACTATATACTTTTATATGTCTTATGTCTTACTATATACGATATTGAAGGGAGTCGCCACTGTGCTATTTATAGAAACAGTGTTAATGAAAATTTGAATATATATTCCGTGATATACAGGCGATGCACCAATGTGCTATAAGTGTTCGATGATCGACCAAGGACAATTTAAGTGGTCCGTGATAGACCAACAGAGTTTCAAAGGCCTGTGATTTTACATAGCGTGACTCAGTTATAATACTATAATTTTGCATTTCTCTTTGCTGGGCAAAGTCTCGCCGTATTACAGAATGTGAAATCAAGATCAGATTAGATCTGTGCACAGAACGTTCAGTCTGATTTTGAATCTACAGTGTCTACAATGGCGCTTTATTCGCACTTAGCAGACCCAATACAAGATCAAAATGAATGTCGTGTGCATTCTGCTTTTGATCTACAATGTCGAATGAAGTAACTTGTAATTATGCTCAGCACTTTTGGAGTTAAAAATAGTAGAAATATACCCTGTCTTATGTTGACGAAATAATCCTTGAAAGCCCAAGAAGGGTAATTTCTCCGATAAAGGGAATTTACCCAGACAACCAATGGTGTAACAACTAAAGCCATACAACTATTGCAGACCAATATTTTGCATGCATTAGTCCATAGTTTATCTTTTTCAAATAATTATTTGTGACTTTGATGTATTCACTTCCGACGTAAATGTGTGCCATTATAATGTACAGAGAATTATCTATTCTAAATTTCTGCAAGAACTTTAGCAGCTCTGAATGAACGTGATGTGCACGCGCGCGCGTAAACGCTCAACGTAAACGACAAGATTTTCAGACTTGTCCATGTTGAAAGCATTTGCTAATGACGAAGTAGATGTAGAAACAGATTCAAATGATGGGATTTGTTGCTGAAAGAATAGAAAACATTGTGGGGAAAAAGAGAAAATGCTGGTTACTAGAAATGTCCCCTTGCCCACAAGGTTTTATACTCTCGCAAGCTGACTTGGGTCGATACTTTTGCAGATACATTTAACCACATTTTAACAGAATAAGACCCAACAGTGTTTTCTTTGCTTTTTTTCTTTTGTATTTTTCGAGCCCCGGTAGCTCAGTCGGTAGCGTGTAGGACTTGAGAACAGGGGGTCATGGGCTCGATCCCTGGCTCGGCCAATTTCTTTCCGAGGATTGATGATAGTCATTGCGACATGATTCATTCCTCTCCCACCGCTGACCATTGTTTCGACAATGGTTATGTGGAAAAGCAGCAAGTGGCTTGGAAAGAAAATTGTGTGGAGTACTGGTAAAAGAGACTACAGGAAAGCATGGATAGGTGCACTGGCCTCCGCGATATAACTGAAATAATGTCGAAAACGGCGTTCAACACCATACAATCAATCAATTAATCAATCATTCTTTTGTATTTGTTCACCATCAGAAAGTTCTGTATTTTAGGAAGGTTAAATTCAAGAAAGCTGGCTTAGAAGGTAGATGTACCATTTTCTCTTCAAAGCGTATGACATGTTTGCTCCGACATCAGCTGGGTTTTACTAACCATTCGTAATTCTATTCTTATTAAATGACGTGCAACACGCGAAAAAGGGCATTCGAACATTTGCGTAAAGTGTCGTCTCGGATCAGCCTGCGCAGTCCGCGCAGGCTAATCCGAAACGACACTTTCCGTTTTTATGTAATTTTCTGTTTTGCGCAAGTCTACTGTAGCACAAAATCTAATGTAGTCGTAAAGTGCCGTCTCGGATCAGCCTGCGCGGACTACGCAGGCTGATCCGAGACGACACTTTACGCAAATGTCCGAATGTCCCTTTTCGCGTGTTGCAAGCCATTTCAAGGTAGCGAGTTTTCAATGTCAGTGTTTTTTTGCTTTTTTCCCATATAAGTTCGGACCATAATGAAATACTTATTTTCACTCACTGTGGACTTAAAACGCAATTTAGTATGTTTAGCTGGGTCGAAAATAACTTATTCATGTAGATGGCCGTGTTAAAATTACTTTTGTAATCAAACGGCTTTTGTAATGAACGTTTTAAATTCGCTCTAGCGAGGTTGAAAAATTTATTAAAAAAAGCCGTTTTAATATAAAAGCGATTATAACATAGCCCTCCTTGTAACATCCACAGTACCTTCTCATGTATTGAAGATGAAATCATACTAACGTGTATAATTAGTTCCTGTTGGAAATCATGCTGAAATGCACTTTTGTATTATGATGTTCCCATCATTATCATTGCGAATTTTAGGTACAATGAAAACAGAAAATTTGTTGATGGATTGCTTGTTTTTACATCGCTTTCAACATTACTTAGTCGTATCACAGCGACAATTCACCTAAAATGTGTGTTCTGGGTTTCACGAGTACTGGTTAAGGCTCTATTCTAAAGTGCTTTGCCAAGGATATCCCTATGAAAAACCCAGGGCTTTGAGTGGAGGATCGAACCTAGGACGTCCGAATTGAAGTTCCTCCAACTGATCCAATAAGGCATGCTGGACCCTCGTTCTTTATTATGGCGTTTTATGTCACTGTACCCTGTAATTCAGTTGATATCACGGTCACAAATTACCTGATACTACCAATACCAGGCTAGGGCTCTGCAGCTTGTCACCCAGGGATCATTATCTTCATCGGGGATCAATTAAGGGCCACTGGACTTTAGATCCGACCCTTCAACCATCGATTAATGGAGGACTTACCCCCAGACAATAGCGTGATAATCCGCCGATGTCAAATGATGCTTAAGAGAATCCGATTTGAATTACATTTACTCACCTGGGGCTCTTAATTGACACCTTACCAAATTATCCGGTTTTCTGACGACCCTACCAATAAATTTAGTTCAAAACATTGCTGGAAAAGGAGAAAATGCTGATATTTTCTCTTTTTCCAACAATGTTTTGCACCTTGTTAAAGACACATCCCATAAATTAAGCCACAAGTAACTTATTTCTATGCGAATGTCCAACAGTATGGAAGCATCTAAAAGTTTGTCGACATGGAAAGTGTTACTTCGTGAAGACCGATGCATCACATTTTCAAAGCAGTTTACGAAAGACTAATATATTCAATACTGGGCAGCGTCAACCGATTCTAACCAGTTAGGTTACGTCGCAGTGAAAAGACTTCACATCATTTTTTTTTTTTTGCAACACACTAGCTAATTTTATACGTTTCATTGTTTCTTCTCGAAGTAAAGATACAAGAATTAGGCTGCGTAGTGACGGGGTAAAAACAAATAAAAACAACAATAAAAAACAAAGACTGGTATAAGAAAATTTCAAACTGTTGCAAGGTTGTTTGGTAAGATGACGATAAATTATTCAGATTTTATACAAAACATACCACTGTGTAAAACGTTGCTATTTCCATTTTCTTAGGATTATAGAAGACGATGGAAAATAGTAAGAAGGTTGGTGAATAAAATCTTTGTCTCTCTCTTTTTCTCTGTCTCTCTCTCTGTTTCTCTCTATCTGTCGCTGTCCGTCTCTCTTTTTCTCTCTGTCGCTGTCCGTCTCTCTCTTTCTGTCTGTCTGTCTGTCTGTTACTCTCTCTGTCTCTGAGTTGAGTAGATTTTTCTCGAACTGGTATCGACAGAATGCTTTGTAAGAGGAAAGCTTTTTGAACAATCATATCTAGTATTTTTGATGAAGGGCTAAGTAAAATTGATACTGCCAAGTCTTTCACTCTCTCATCAGAATCTTATTCTTATCTATTTAAAAGAAAAAAAAGATTAGATTGGCAATGCAGTCTCAAAATTTTAGGGAGACAATATTTTAATCGGTGATATAATGACCTGAATTATTCCTGAACAAAAGACTTTACCTCTCCTTTCGAGACAGAATGGGTTTTGCGTTCAATTATATAAATATTAACAAGACTTAGTTTTCCAAGTTAAACACTCGAAAAGTACATTAGCAGTCCGTAGGTGAACCCATCACTATACCAAACAATTTTACACATACTCTGTGAAAAAGGTTTTTTTAATGCATTCGCAAAAAGTTTTGACCCAGGTCAGCCTGCTCAGTTCGTAATGGTCAATTTTCTGCGTGCGAAAGAATCGCTCTACTTTATGATGCGATCGATTTTTAAACATATGGATTTTATGGATTAAAAATTATGTGATGACTTACTTGGTTAAATGCATCACAGCGTGCATTAAATTCCTTTTTGTAGTTTTACAATCGTTTGGAAAATTTGACAAAATTTGAATAGCTGGTCTTTATTATGCTATCGGTTTGACCTGAACCAAACATATATTCATATACATGTATTGCGCTCTACCCATTCTACTTTCAGTTTTAGGTCGTTCATCCGACCTCGTTTATGTCACTACCGTATATACAGTCCCACACCTGTACATGCAGTCATATATACATGTACGTGGGGTGATCAGAAAGAACGCGGACCACCCGATTATTTCAAAAACTACTTTACTTAAGATAACAAAAATTTGCACAGATGAACATTAATTACCTGGTTACTTACTCAAGCGTTTAAATGACGTCATAGGCAAATAAGAAAAGAGTGACGTCATTTCAATGACATCACATACTGCGTTAGCGGTTCACAATGTCGGATGACGTTTTATTTGAGCAGAGAGTAATTATAAAGTTTTACGTTAAACTCGGAAAGTCTTCATCGGAAATTAAGGCCGATTTAGATAAAGTTTATGGGGACTCAGCACTTAAGAAAACCAGTATTTGTAAATGGATTGGACGATTTAGAGAAGGACGCGAAACCGTTGAAAATGACCCTAAATCTGGCCGTCCATCAACATCAGTAACGGACAAAACTATCGCGGATGTGCAGCAGCATGTAAAGCAAGATCGTCGAGTTACTGTCAGGGAAATAGCTGACACATTTAGCATTTCCTATGGAAGTGCACAGGAGATTTTAACTGACAAACTTGGAATGTCGCGTGTTTGTGCAAGGTGTGTGCCTCGGCTACTGACGCCCGAGCAAATGGGGGTTAGGGTCGAAATTTGTTCTGAAATTTTAGAACGCATTAGGAAAGAAGGATCAAACTTTACTGATCGTATTGTGACATGCGATGAAACATGGGTACACTTTTACGAGCCCGAATCTAAACAACAAAGCAGTGTATGGAAACATCCAACATCGCCGTCCCCTGTTAAAGCCAAACTTTCTAAGTCTGTTGGTAAAGTTATGTGCATCATGTTTTTCTCTTCTCAACGTTTTCTTCTAAATCATGTTGTACCTATACATACTACAGTCAATGCTGAGTATTATGCCAGCATTATTCGAATGAATTTAATACAGGCCATCCGAAAAAAACAGCCGGAACTTCTATGGAGAGGCGTCATTTTACATCAAGATAATGCTCCCGCTCACAAAGCCAAACTTGTACAGGAAGTTTTGAAAAAACTAAACATAGAAACATTAGACCATCCTGCCTATAGTCCAGACCTGGCCCCGTGTGACTTTTGGCTATTTCCTGTTTTGAAAGATTCTCTACGTGGCACGCGCTACGAGAGCAGAGAGGAGCTAACCCATGCCATGACCGGGTCGTTGAGAGTGATGTCACGTGACGGGCTCGCGCACGTGTTTCGCGCATGGGAATCAAGAATGAATAAGTGCATAGAACACAAAGGAGGTTACTTTGAAAAACAGTAAACATTCCAAGTTGATTTTATAACAATATTCCGATAAAGGCACTGGTCCGCGTTCTTTCTGATCACCCCTCGTATATGAATATATGTTTGGTTCAGGTCGAACCGATAGCATAATACAGACCAGCTATTCAAAACTGAAAGTGAATGCGCATGCGTTGTTATGCATCATGTATTTGGTTCCGTTCCGTTCGATCACAGTAAGTGGATTTGCTAAACAAACCACTAAAAAAATTCGGCTTTGTACAATACTTTGCTTTGGTCGCAAAAACATGGGATCATTCGGTAAATGTTCATTTTTTTTTCGCCCTTGCTACTGAAAGGTTCCAAAAAAGAAAAAGTTGGAAAGAGGATACTTACTTTTGTCAAATTTTCCAAACGATTGTAAAACTACAACTTCCTTTCTTTCTAATCAAAATGTCCTTTATTTCTCTTGAAAAGGTTTCTGACAGACTTAATAATAGCTCATACAATAGTGGAGGAAATCAAATTTTTACTGATTTTTCTTGGAGTTCGTATTCACCTAAAATTCTCTAAAACGTTTTGGTCTTATTCTCAAGAATTTTCTAAATTGGAAAGTAACACAAATTTTGATTGGCTAAACCAAAATGGTTGTGTTACTTTATTAATCAGAAAAAATAAGTGTAAGAACAGAACTTAGAATGGTTGGTGAATAAGGACCATTGAGATATTCGGACGTATAATATACAAAACAAGCTTTAACGTGTGGATTGTCTTCAAGCCTTTTACAGTATTGTGGGAACAAGAGTAAAATATGACATTGTTCTTTTTTTTCCCTTTCAGCCGTCGCTCTATTTCTCTCTCAATATTTACAACAGCTGTTCAAATTCTGGGTATTAAGGGTATATTTGAGTGCTAATAAGTTAAGTCTTTATTAACGATCTTGTTATCTTCTTTACAGGATCCTCACCGCACTTCAGGAATATCCAAAACGAGTTTTGCTGTGGTTGTTTCCATTTTTA
This sequence comes from Hippopus hippopus, assembly GCA_946811185.2. Taxonomy (NCBI): domain Eukaryota; kingdom Metazoa; phylum Mollusca; class Bivalvia; order Cardiida; family Cardiidae; genus Hippopus; species Hippopus hippopus. The sequence goes on from OX328101.1 coordinate 19,874,368, forward strand.
TATTATTTCAAATAGCCAATCTACTTTTCCTGTATGACAGAGGATCAATGGACTACACGCCACGGGTAATTATACCTCTATGCTTGGTAAATATAATATATGAGTCATGCTTAGTAAATAGGGGGCTCAATGCATCTGCAAAAAGTATCGGCCCTGATCAGCCTGCGCAGTCTGCGCAGGCTGATCTGGATCGATATTTTTTGCTTTTGGTAAATTTTCTGCATGTCAAAGGTCTAGTGTACCTTATGATTTTGAAACGGTTGTTGTACAAAACGGATTTTATAGATCCATTGTAATGTAATGACTTGCTTGGTATCATACAACATAGAGATGCATTAAGTCCCGTTTGCCAGAGTACGACTTATATATGTTTTCTAATTCTGCTTTTTCGGGGTCATTAGAACACTGGATTGTTTGGTAAGGGTTTAAGTTACGGGTTAAGTGTTTAACCATAAAATTCCACATTATTTAGTAATATGATTGGTCGATAGAGTTGCCTTTGTTGTTGACTGTATGATCAATACGGAGGCAAGTCTAATGATTTCCATCTGCAACGAATACATACACGATAGTATACAGTGATTAAATACCTAGATTGTCCGTGCTCATTCTCCACTTTTCCAGCTTTCCATCTTATTTTCTTTCCTGAGTCTTATTGTGACATTTGATTATTTATATTCATCTTTCTTTTTAAATGACCTATTTGATTTCGAATATGTATATGTGTATGATACGAAATGCATGTATATGCATAAGTATGAATAAAATCTTGAAAAAAAAAATCTATGTTATATAGTATCTGAGATAAGCTGTAACTTGAGATAAAGTTTTATCAAACAAGTCAAGAAAAATATTTCTATGGCGAGCCTCTGGCCAGCTTTATAACATTTTCATGTAGAAGACTTTAATAAAGTTTTGTCTCAAATGCTAACGGATGTAACATTCTTTTTATCACATCATGATATAGTCGTAGGCAATTAATTTCACCCACAAGGTACTGTTGGATAGGTTTTCGTATACCATAATCTATTCTTTATGTTGTGTTCGGTAGCGTAAAAAATGGGAGAAAAATACATAAAATAAATAAGAAAGTGAGTAGGTGAGAAGAAGAAGAAGCAGAAGAAGGAGAAGGAGGAGGAGGAAAAAAAAAAGAAGATTGAGAGAGAGAGGCAGGCAACAGAAGTAAGCTAGAAGTATAGTTTTTTTTTTGCTTACACTAGACGTTTCTTATCTAATTACAGATGCAATCATCTGACAGTTTAGATGTAATCAGATTACATGGGGAAAGGAAGGTGAGATTGTAATCGATATGTAGAACAACGGTCGTTCTGATACCTCAAAGCACTGACTTGCAGAGAGAATCCGGTTATTTTGTGAAATTTTACATCCTGAAGTGATGGTGTCTTCATCCATTACGGACCCGAACTTAAAAGTTGCATTTGTACTTATTTTCACATATTTTACATTACTATTATGGTACAAGTTTTACGATATAATTCTCTCTTTATTTCACAGGTTGTGTAACTCATAGACTGGTCAATCATGGATTACCAGTACTGTATACTGGTTGCCAATATCCTTGTGGACCAAAGATCAGACTGAATATTAAGGCATAAACAATCCCAAGCCTTCTAGGATTTAGACCAGCGTCTGCAATTAATGACGAGCGGAATAAACCCTCATCTACACCAATAAACCGGGTTTTAAGGACCTAATCGCAACAGCTGTTTCTGTTTTGTTTTTTTTCCCTACGCTATAACGCAGTCAATGTATACCCTTTATTCTTGGAAGAATATTCGTTTTCCAACTTTTTTTTTCGGCGTAGCTGAATGTGCTAGCTTTTGACCTACTTTTTTTACTGATAACAAATGAATAAATAGAAATTTATGATTAGTCAAAAATGAAGACATGTTTATCCAAAGGGTCATTGCCTATTTTCTGGCAAATTCTGACACAGTCTATCCTTTTTAAAGATACTTCTTGTTTATTTAAATCGCTATTTACTTGCTGTTTAACAGTGGATATCACAATTTTATTGTTTCCCAAAACGATACCATATCAACAGTGCAAGGTTTGGGACAGTGCTTTCTAACAGATATCAGCACAAGCGGAAAATAAAAGTTATGATAGTTCGTGCACACCGGGTACTTTGACGCCCCTTGAAAGGTTATAAATGCTCATTCTTTTAACTCTTTTACTACAAAATAGAAAAAAAAACTTGACTTTTTTTCGAGATCTACTGCCAAATTTACACTGCAGTTGAAGAAGATTTTAGTTTAGCATCTAGTAGCGGACGGTGTATAACAAGATCAGACTGCACGTTCTGTGCAGTCTGATCTTGATATACACCTTTCGCAAAAGCTGTTTGGATCGCTATTTGCAGGAAAAGAGTTGAGAAGTCAGGAGTAGGAGATGCGATGACTGCAACACGAAACTAAATCTAAATTTCCAAACAACTGCATGACTCACGACAGAATTAGTTGGGTTTGCTTTGTGTGGTGTTCAACGCCCTTTTCAACATAATTTCAGTTATATAGAGGTGGCAAGTGCACTTACCCATGTTTTCCAGTAGTTTCTTTTGCCAGTTCCTTGTTTAATATTCTTCCCTACCCACTGGCTGCTTTCCCACATAACCATCGTCGAAAAGAAGGGTAGCTGTGAGAGAGGTATGAATTCTGTCGCAATAATAATAGTACTGATAATAATAATGATAATGATGATGATGATGATGATAATGATGATTTTATCCCGGAAAATGTATAAAACATGCGCTATGCTCTGGCAAAAGGAGATTTAATGCATCTTCGCGATGCATAACACTAAACAAGTATTAGGGGTCCATACAAATCCACTTTGTCAAACAACAGGCTAAGATCTGAGGTAGAATGGCTCTTAGACATGCATAAAATTGACCAAAACCCAACAGTTTCGACCGAGGTAAGCCTGTGCGGACTGCACAGGCTGATCTGTGTCGATACTATTCGAAAATGCATTGAATCCCCTTTTCACAAGGCAGGACTTATATTTATTCGTTTTCTCTTAGGTTACAGCTACTAACGAGTTTCGCTATCTAATAAAGTCTAACAATTCGAATGGTAATGCAAGTATGTATAGTGCCCTTGTGTCCAATTCTACAGAACACACAGTTTGGGACATGATAGCAGTGCAAGGCTGGGCAACCGGCTACTCAAGAAAGGACGAGTTTATATGTTGTGTTAAACATCGATCCGGAATAGTAAAGAAGTACACTAACGTCCGCACTAAAGCGTGGCTAGGGCTTGTGAAATCAAAGATTGTAGCTTGGCAACACCGTTGCTACCTCGAAAGGAACACCAGTGACGATTTGCCGTCGATGGTGACTATTTTGCCGTCCCATTATAGCTGCCACAACAACTTTGAATCGTACCTGGAAGCCGAGTTTATATACAAAGATCCTGAAAAGCTGGCTATTTTTGCAAAGGTACAATTTTGTTTGTTTTGTATTGGAGTTTTAGGCCGTTCTAACAGATAAGGCTGTCAGTGCATCATACATGTGTTTCCTGGCTTTTTCACACCAGCGCTGACACAACTTTCTTTCTAAGCCACTGACTGCTTTTCTTACGTGTATCAGAGGTTACAAGCGAAAAATCGACTGAAAGAAAGTTTGCCTCAACCGGGTATCTAACGCCAAGGTAAGATTTCCAGTTATAGTCGTCATGTCGACATATTCTTAAACTTGATTTTTTTAATTGAACTGTCGCGCTGTAATCGATATATACGCTTAGCTTTAATATATATTTTTTTCAAACAATGGATAATAGATCTATTAGGATAATTTAAAGAAACGTATATCTTAGAATTTTGGTCCAAAATAATCTAAAAATTTCACATTGAATAAATTTTCTATCGACAGGTACTTTATTGTGAGTTGAACACAGACGATGTCCTTGCCTGGTTTGAAATACATAGAGCTATGGGACCAGATTTGATCCTTGCCTACGTGTCAGAGACCCTGAATGACGACGCCAAAAAAATTGTGGGCTATTATCAAAGACAGGGTTTCGTTCAGGTTCATCATTTTCCTCTTCCAGGCAAAGGTATTCTAATTAAGAAATAATCTTCTTTCTATCATGGTTTATCGTTCAATAAACCACAGTTGTGAGTTATGAGGCACAATAAATAATCCACGAGAGCGATAGCCCGAGTGGGTTATTCATTGCGCCTCATAACTCACAACGTGGTTTATTGAACGTTAAACCACGATAGAAAGAAGATTATTTCGATTCTAACATGACCAACTCTTAATCAAAGGAAAACAAGTTCATACTTAGAGTAAAAAAACGCGGATGCAGATTATATTCCATTCAATAACCTACTTACTTACTTTATACAGAATGACGTCACTCTATACAGAATGACGTCACTATACATAGAATAACGTAGATTTTACCACGCTTTCGTTGCACTGTGTTTATAGAGCCGAATTCACGTGTCATGTTAGAATGTTAATTCTATCGCCCTTGTGGATTATTTATTGTGCCTCGTAACTCACAACTGTGTCCAAGGTCATTCTACCACACGAAGCGGCCGGTTGTTTGACAAAAATGGATTTTATGGATCTATAAATACATGATCACTTGTATAATATATTGCATCGCGGCAATGTATTAAACCCCTTTTGTCAAAGCGCCGCCCATTTTCTTCTATTCTCTTCCTCCGACGTTCCAAGTTTTGGCTCATCCATATGGAAATCATTTGTAGGAAACAAATGTGAATCAAATAATGGCAAATATCTTTGAAAAGGAGGATAACATAGTAGGAAAAGGTTGCCAGGATCTCCCTTACCCACAGTGTTTTCTTCCCCAGGATCGTAGAAATAAGTAGTAAAAAGTTTTATCCAATCCACGCTTAGTAAAAGTTGTAGGCCTACACTCCAGGAACTTATAATAAACTCTTTTAACCAAACGACACAATTCTGGAATTATCTACATTAAGGATGGGGGTACCCTAATGCAAATGCTTTCACTTTAAGGATAGGGCACCCTACTGGGATTCTTGTAACATCGCCTTTCATCGCCAAAATCGTTCGGATTCGGCTAAGACTCGGGTAATTCGTAATCGATGCGAGGAACCAGCGTGTTTCGGCCGATCGATTACGGAATACCCGAGTCTTAGCCGAATCTGCACGTTTATTCGGCGATGAAAGACGATGTTACAAGAATCCCATTAGGGTGCCCTATCCTTAAAGTGAAAGCATTTGCAGACCACAAATGTGATGTGTCTCTCATCATACGATTCCTCATCAAATGGATAGAGACATATAGGATCTGACATGAGTTGGTGTTTGAGATAAAATTTTATTAAACGAGTCTACAAAAAATGTTATTAAGCGAGCCTTTGGCGAGCTTGATAACATTTTTTGTGGACGAGTTTAATAAATTTTTACTTCAAAAGCCAACGAATGTCAGATTCTTTTTATCACATAACTTTATAACAAGAATTATGGTCCATAACGTTTTAAAACTTATGCATACATGTTTAATGTGAAATAAAATTTACATGAAGCCTATTCGCTTCTTTGACAGGTACATTACGAACTAAAATTAGTTCCAAATAAACTTGCATATATTGCTTTTGTTTTGAACCTAAAAGTGAATTTATAATTAGCTGTATCATGATTACGAATTCTGACCGTTAATTTCACTCAGGAACTTAGGTTAGCAATGTTTTAGAAATGAGGTGTATGATTACAGAGTGTTGACCAAATACAGCGCTATTTCTTATCTCACACGTGTGTGAGACAAGAAAATTCGTAATGGCTGTATTACATGGAAAACAAGGGGAGTTATGTGATAAATTGTGGTTACCAGCGTTTTTTCCTTTCCTACACTGCTTTCTACTCTTTTGAGGACAAATCTAAACGTATGAAAGGCATTTGATTTGTAGTCTGCAAATGCCATCAATTTGGACAAGTATAAAATTTTGTAATTTTGTAATGATTTAACGACACTGAAGGACTTTAAAAACGCAAAAAAATGAGAACATTTATATTTTCACAAAAAAGAGTTTTAGTCTTCTTTAGTGGTTAAAATTGATTGGTAACGACACTCCGATCCTGCATTTATTACAATCGACCTTTTTCTTCAATACTGACCACCACCCAAAAGTCAATCACTGTTTTACTATGTTTAGGACCAGAAGTAGGCACACATTTTTTAAACAAAATGTTTTACCATTCCACGTGCAGCTTGTAGTCATACATGTATGAAAAACGTGTAAACTTGATTTCTGTGACTTTGTACGTCATACCACGTTTGTCTTAACATGAACGTTATAGCGCAATTGGAATTTTACAAGCCGGGGTACACGCTTCTGACGTCGTAAGACATTATAACTGCCATCCGTCAACCATAATTTGCCTTAGAGAGCATTAGTACACGCTACTGGGACAGTAAAAGATAGGCTCCGATCTGGTCAACCAAGAATTATCAAGAATCTAAATTTAACCTACAAAATTGTGACGGTCGTACGCGAGTGTAACGTGAACGCGGCCAGCGATATTCAGAGAACTATGTTCATAAACGTTACCGTGGTAGTGGTGGCAGTCTTCACGTCTGGGCTGGTATTGGCTAGTTTGACAAAACTGACCTTGTTGTCTCAAATGAAAATGTACATGTATATGCTAGCAGCTAAATTGACAACGTTCTTCTTCCTGTAGCATCACCCTTTTTACGTCAAAATTACAGGAGACGGAACTTTTTTTTCCCATCATGACGATGCCACAGCTCATACCGCCAGCTTTACTGTCAATTATCTTACGGCAAACGTAATTCCCGTGATAGACTGGCCGACTTTGTCCGCAGACATGTCTCCCATCAAACATGTCTGGGATGAGCTGGGTATAAGCATTTAAGCTTTTCCTTAACCGCCATGGAACGTAAATGAACTTACTAATCATTTGATAGATGAAGGGAATAACATTCCTCAGCCAATGGTAGCAAACATTAGTGCTCTCCATGAGGCGGAGATGTACTGCATGCATAGCAGCAAATGGTACCTACAATCGATATTAATTGCAGCTTTAAGGTAGACGGGTATTGCTTTGAGATAGACTATTTTACTAACTTAACACAATATTTTTCCAATGAAATTTAGAACATGTTTTAAATACATATTGATGTTCCTTGTTGCCAGTGAAATCAATGAAATCGATGGACCAAAATTGAGTTTATTTTATGAATTTCAATTTTTGCGTTTTTTAAGTCCTTGAGTGAATTTTTTCGTTGTCTTTCCATTAAAAGACACTGTTGTCTTTCCTCCATTACACAGTTGAAGTTCTACACGAAGACATTCCACAGGCCTGGCATTTCAGAGGTGTATCAGCGTTTGACGGTATGGAGAGGTTAAGTGGTTATAAATATGTTGTCAGCATGGATTTCGACGAATATCTGATTCCCATCAGGAACGAAAAGTGGCGATCTACCTTTGTATGACCATTGATTCCGTCAGTGTTTATCTCTGGTATAGGATATGGTACATAACGGCATTATTTTTGCATAGAAACCTATGCGCATGCCTGTTAAAGGCCGAGCTATAACAGAGATCTAGCCATGCTGTAATAATGGGATTCACGAGCTGCTATAGCACGGTATTCCAATTTCAAATATGCGCACTGGATCATGAACGTAAACAAAACCTGCTTCACTGCAGTGAGAGTTGTAAGGTTCGAAAGAAACGAGAAAGAATTGTAAAAACAAAATACAGTAAAACCTCGATAATTTGAAGTCCCACAGGGGCAAGCAAGATCTTCGGATGATTGCGCTGTTCGAAATATTGTGGATCAAATGTATTACAAGAGAAAAGCTCGAAGATCCAATTCCCAGTGAGGTGTATACCTACACTTCATTATCACTTTATGTACTTACGAATGTTTACTCTATGGTGCTTAACGACATTTTTTCAACTTTATTTCGGTGACATCAATGCGGTCAAGGCACCCCGTCCATAATTTCCTGGAGTTCTTTTTTTTTACTATTTCTTCGCACAACATTCTTCTCAAGCCAATAGCTGCTTTCCCACATAAGAATCATCGAAACAATGGTCAATGTCGAGAGAAGAATGAATCTTATCGAATGACTATCATCGCAAAGAAATTGGCTGAGCTCAGGATTTCAACCAGCGACTCCCTGGTTTCAAGTGTCATATGTTACTCTTCGTGTGTCGGCCTTTCTTCCTTATTAATATTATAAATAAGAAGTAATTAAACACTTTTCGATCTCTTAACATTACAACAGGATCGAATGATCATTGAGCATCCAGATGCAGCAGGTTTTAGATTCAAGACTTATCTACACATCAAGTCGTGGAAGCCACAAAAAGAGTCTGTATTCGAAGTTGGGCGGTACATAAACCGATCTATAGCCACAGACGACCGAGTTAAACACGTCATTTTACCGAGTAGGATTAATCTTGGGAACGTTGGAACTCATAATTTCAAACCAAATGAAGGATACGAAAGGTAGGTTAGTGTTTTACCAGGCTTCTAAGATCTGGTTCTAGGACAGGCAGTATCTGGATAGTTCAAATCAGAGCAACTGGTCCCAGACAATTGGTAGCCGTGGCAACTAGGCTACCCTAACCTATGGTATCAAGGGCACTTATACTTAGGAAAACTCTTACCTGGGACAATTCGCACAAGAAAATTTGTACCTAAGACAATTGTAGCCAGACAATTCCTACCTAGGACAACTAGTAAGCAGGACGAATCAGACCTCAGATGGCCATACCAATAGTGGTTTAATCGTTTAAAGATCAATAAAGTTGATGGCGAATTCGTATAAATACTTTTAGGTACGAGTTACCCAGGATTAGAATTGTTCATGGATATCAGTTGTCTATAGTACTAATTGTCCAAAGTACCACTTGTCCAAGGTACGAGTTGACCTAGGTACGCGAACACCCCTATGCACTATTTGTCTGGTACATAAGAGTTATCTTGTTCTTAGACAATTCGTAATTCGTGCCTGAACAGTTCGCATCAGCACCAGTATTAATTGTCCAGCAATGATTTTCTTGTTACCCTTAGTTCTTTACCAGACAGCCAAACATAACGACTTGTCCTCAGTGACAGAATTTGCGACCATCAAATTACATCTTACTCAAATAATCGATAGTGCTTTTGAAAAGGTAGATGGTATTGTAGGAAAAGGAGAAAACGCTAGGCACTCGCATTTTCTCCTTTTCCAGCAATGTTTTTTATCAAAGGTTTCTGTCTCGGGGTCATAGGACTTGAGCTCGTTTAGTAAAGGACTAAACCTTAACTCACTATGAACATATCAGTAATGCCGAAACACTGCGATTTACAAAGCGCTTGATGTTGGGGAAAAGAAAACCTCGCTGGATCGGACAGGGTAGATCCAAGATCAGACTGCACGTTCTGTGCATTCTGATCTTGATCTACATTGTTAGCAAAAGAGCATTGAGTCGTCCTTAGCAGCATAGGTATTAAACGATTTCGTAATTGTGGAATTAAGGCCGAAGAAAACTTAATTTCTGTTTCAGGTATATCGCACCGACTACAGATATAGCAATACACCATTATCGTGCATGTCGTGAATCATGGATGAACGAGCCGGAAAATATATCTTGTCACGAAATGGAGAGAATACGAGATGAAACTGTCTATAATCGGCTAAAGTCAGTTGAGACTAATATCTACAGAATTAAAGAATTGCTTCATCTCTAAGTCATTTAATTCTCTACTAAGGACAAAATTTTACACTCGTCCGTGTTAAAAATATTTGCATGCGACAAATCAGGTGTGTCTAAAATGATGAATTTTGTCTTTGAAAGGGTAGGAAACTTTGTGATTAAAGGATAAAATTCTGGTTACCAGCATTTACCGCCAAGAGAGTTCACCCTTTATCACACAATCTGGAGTTTAACAGCACTTGGGGAAGAAAGCTATATGGCTTGCATCACGCGAAAAGGGGCATTCGGACATTTGCGTAAAGTGTCGTCTTGGATCAGCCTGCGCAGTTCGCGCAGGCTAATCCGAGATGGCACTTTACGACTACATTAGATTGTGTTCTTCAGTAGACTTGAGCAAAACAGAAAATTACATAAAAACGGAAAGCGTCGTTTCGGATTAGCCTGCGCGGACTGCGCAAGCTGATCCGGGACGACATTTTACGCAAATGTCCGAATGCCCCTTTTCGCGTGTTGCAAGCCATATAGAATTTTGTGGGGAAATGAGAAAAAGCTGATAACAAAGTCACAATTTCAACCGTTTGAGCCATATTTAATTTGTCGTCTTCAATTTGCTTTGGAATTGGACATACCTAAAATTTTGTCGTTTGGTAAAGAATGACAATATGCATACTTAGACGTGCCATTTAAATCGAATCAAGTGCCTGTTTCAGTTTAATTGGAATGAATTATGTAATTGTTTCTGTGTTTATTTACGAAGAGCGCATGTGCTATTAAATTATTGTTCCTTGTTGCTGTTGGTGTGACCTGTTGAGTTACTGCAAGATCCAGATTTAGGGAGAGAGAGGGGCGGTGGAGGGATAGAGGACAAACCTTTGGTTCCCTCTACTGAAACTGGTCGGGGCCTAAGAATCTAGAAATGACTGTAAATAATGAAAGTCAACACAAGTAATAGGACGACTTTAGTGGTCCATCTATGGTCACTTCAATTTTCAGCTGTATTGTAAATACATGTACATGACACTGTCAACCATACTCAACGCGTATTGGCAATACTGGAATAATGCCCAACATACTGATGAACATTTGCGAGAGCAGATAACTCGATACACGATCGGTTTAAAGGCCCAATATTGCAAAATTTGATCAATTTTGTGTATCAAAGGTAGGCAAATTTCAATCAGGTACTACGAGCATGTACCGGTAGAGAGTATTGCCATTACCATAAATATGACAATCTGCTGGGCTATGGTTGTAGAGTTTCAGTCACTCAGAATAATACATGTGAAAACTAGAATTAATGTTTCCAAAATTGATTCTAGATTTTATTTTAATTGTTCTGCCAGTGACCATTACCACTTTAACAGATCGTTAGAATTACAATAATCGCCATGCTTTTAAGTGGTATGATTGAATTTACATGTGTTCTCTACACAGAATTGTCTACATATGGCTATTATTCGGCCTTTTATTCTAAATATCATGTTGTTGGTTATTTGGTTGCGCGGTTATTACTGACAGATCCTGATTGCTAGAACTACTCCTCACACCAAAACTGGGTCGATACCAAATGGTGGTTTAACAGTAAATGAATAAATATATTGACCGAACTCTTGTGCCCAAAATAAGTTAAAGATACATCCTTAAAGCTAGAGAGAAAGGAAAAAAACCTGTTAAATATTGAAAGTGTATGGAATGGCTCATATGTGTTAACACAGATAAATTACCAATACATATGGTCTAAGGGATAGAAAAACACAATTCAAGAGATTTGTGCTCATTTAAAACTGTGAAAGACAATAGCGATTGCTTTAAAGGCCTCCAAAGCATGTTCAAATGCAAGTTCTGTTCGTCGTAATCTGTGCAACCCTGCTGCCATCAGGGGCAACATTTGACATGAAGATACAAGAATGATTATAGTTTCATGAAATAAGGATGGAATGGGTTAAAAACTGGCTGAAAACTGCCTGAAAACGAAAACGAGTATAGACGTATCTTTAAACATTATTTTGTAAATATTACTGGTAATAATATTCATGGGTGTGGGCCACATTGCACAAATGGAATACTTTGCAGAAATGCGAGTAGACAAAATGTGTACATTTAAGGATGTGTTCGTAAAATCTGTTCACTACCTTCGATCAAAGTTCGACCTAAGACAAAAGGATTTCGACCAGATTGTTAAGGGCAAAAATGTTTTCAAAATAGTCTGCTGCATCAAGAAAAAAAGTCCTCTGTAAGACGGACAAACTGAATTAACCCTTAGGCTTCTAAGCGCGACCCAAGGTCCTTTAGCGGACAGTGTAGATCAAGATCAGACGGCACAGAATGTGCCGTCTGATCTTGCATCTACACTGTCCGATAAGGAGATATTCATTTCCCCCCAAAATCTAAATAAGTCTAAATCATTTCCAAGACGAACCAGGGTTGGCCTTCATTTTCAAATAGAACCGAATTTAAAATAACGGTTGAATAAAGCCACAAGGCACTTCTTTTACAGTGAATTTTACAAATAATATGGGCCATGCTCTGGCAAAAGGGGGCTTAATGCATCACCGTAATCCATCCTACCAAGCAAGACATCACATACTTATGGATCAACAACAGCAACTTCTTTAACTACTGACTTAATCATGAGGTAGACTAGTCCTTGGACATACAGAAAATTGACCAATGGCGAAAAGTTTCGACCCAGGTCAGCCTGCGCGAACTGCGTAGGCTGACCTTGGCGAAACTTTTCGCAGATGCATGGAGCCCCTTTTTTTTGTGGAGCATGGCTCATATAAATATATCGACGCGCTCTGAATGATCACATCTACATTGATCCCGAACACAACATTAACATTCAAATACAATCAATACAGCCGATCGGATGAAGGATGCTTTTTGAACAAAAATATATTGCCTTTCACCTTAATCAACCTCTTTGCGCTACAATCACCGTAAATTTGCTTGAAAAATCGTTTAAAAAGAATAGTTACAAGCTGCTACTATTCTCTCGTGAAGGCCAGATGTTGGTACTGTTTAGAGTTCATCTAAAGAAGAAAATAAAGAGAGAGCAAGCGTTTTTCAGCAATAAAAGGTAAGTTCTTCTATCATTTTAATTCTTAGGCCAGGCCGGGTTGCTCAGTGGTTAGCGTATCTGACACGTGTATTGGTGCTTGGGAGTTCGGTACCCGGTTGTGGCAAACTTTCTTTCCGGTGGTTTTTCGCCTCTCACCTCTGATGCGTGTGAGAAAAGTAGTCAGTGACTTGGAAGGACAGTTTTGTCAGTACTGTTGTGAGAAAGCCAGGAAACACATGCGTAGGTGCACTGACGGCCGTGATATGATCTAAGCTGTTACAACGGCGTCAAACTCCAATACGATCAACATGATTTAATTCTTTGATTGGCATTTAAGGCCGTTTTTAACATTATTTCAGATATCCCGCGGCGGCCAGTACATCTATCAATGGTTTCATGGAGTTTCTTTAACCATTTCTTCTCTCTATACTCTTTCCAAGCTACTGGCTTTTTTCCTACATAACCATCGTCGAAACAATGATTAGCGGTAGGCGAGGGATAAATCATATCGCAATGATACCCTTAATCCTCAGAAAGAAGTTGCATCTTACATTTTTAACCCCCAAAGTGCTATATAAATCAAATGAAAATTTCCACTCAGTGGTAAAAACCTAAATATCGCTATTTCAGATTTGATTAAAAAAAAAAACCGTATCGGACAGTGTAGCTCCAAGATCAGACTGCACGTTCTGTGCAGTCTGATCTTGATCTACACTGTCTGCCGAAGGTCCTTGGGTCGCGTTTAGCAGCCTGTGGGTTAATATTTTCCTCACATCTTTTGTGGCCAACGAAATAAAACTACTTTTTTTCCCCTTGTCTAGAGGAAGATTTCCGATGTTGGAGGCCTATAAGTCGTTTCTTTTATCGTGGCTTAGAAAAAGGTAGCGAGCAGTATAGATAGATGACCAAGCTGCATGATCTGCGCAGTCTGATCTTGATCTAAGCTGTCCATAAATTTATTTTAATTTGCCATTGGCAGTGGACGAATCAGTATTTAATCATTTTAAATGCGTGAAATTCCGTTTTGTATTGTTGTAGTGTATGTAATGTCAAACAACGATCTAGTGCTAATTGATTTTATTTACCGTCAGAATTTGAAGTTATGCCTTTCATTGCCATTTTGCCATGGACAAAAGCAGGGTCTTTTGCAAACGGCGAACATCAAGATCAGACTTAAAGCGCAGTCTGATCTTAGATCTATACCTTCCACTTGGTTAGTGAAGGCTATACGATAAAAGATTAACCAAAAGCAAAAGGTTTCGTCCCAGGTCAGCCTGCGCAGTCTGCGCAGGCTGACCTGGGTCGATACATTTTTGCAGATGCATTTAAACCCCCTTTTCACAGAGCATTGGTCATATATAAATATTCACGCCAGTACAGCGCTGAACACGTATGTCTCCACTGAAGCCAATCTGTCACCAAAGTTACACCTGTTGTAAGGCTGTTGCTATATTTATGATGGATAAAATTGATCATGCAGGTAATGCAGCTTAGACGTACATAAATGCAAAATATTGTGAGTCATTCTCTGTGAAATGGGGGTTTAATGCATCTGTTAAAAAAGTGTCAAGTCTTGTAAGACTGCGCAGGCTGATATGGGGTCGAAACGTTTTGCTATTAGTCAACTTACTGCACGTCAATGGATCATTCTACCTTATGAGTAGTAATGGACGGGATAATACGATCCTTATTATCCCGTCCCTGTAGAGCCTACGTTACCTACCCTACAGAGAATTTGTCCCAGTTTGGCCTACCCTGAAGGAATTTATCCCTCTGCAACAGTTCACAAAGGGGGGGTCGAGTAAACGATAAAGTCCGAGAATCCACATAAACATTTATTTTGCAATAAAAGGCTAAGTATTGTCCACTGAGGGGGCCCAGCCTAACCATTGAGTTGGACTTAGTTTTTTTCTTCACCTATGAATGATTTCTCTTTCTAATTGCCTGAGCACTGAGTTGGACTTAGTTTTTCTGCATCTATGGATGATTTCTCTCTCTCTCTAAAAAAGCCTAACCATTGAGTTGGACTTAGTTTTTTTCACCCTATGAATGATTTTTTCTCTCTAAAAGACTGAGTACTGAGTTGGACTTAGTTTTTTCTGCATCTAAGGATGATTTCTCTCTCTCTCTCTAAAAGCCTGAGCACTGAGTTGGACTTAGTCTTTTTCTGAGTTTTTTTTACTCTCTGGAGTGTGGCTCTTTGGAGTGTAACTCTTTGGAGTGTAACTCTTCTAAAAGAAAGAAGTTTGACAATTTGAAAAAAGATAGAACTTTCGTGGTAGATGGTTAGTCCTGAAAAGGACTGTTGGGTTAGCTCTGAAAAGAGCTGTGACAATTTGAAGAAATGACAACTTGAAGATAGAACTTTCGTCTGACAACTTGAAGATAGAACTTTCGTCTGACATCTTGAAGATAGAACTTTCGTCTGACAATTTGAAGAAATGACAATTTGAAGAAAAGATAGAACTTTCGTCTGACAATTTGAAGAAAAATAGAACTTTCGTGGTAGATGGTTAGCCCTGAAAAGGGCTGTTGGGTGGTCCTAAAAGGACCTGGTTTGGAGGTTGTGTTTTTAAGCACAACCTCCAACCTTTCTGCAGGCTGGGCAGCTACTCGCTGCCCGCCTCTTCAATCTCTTCAGTTGCTGACTGTCCAGGTTATACTCCAGCTAGAACGGTGCCTCGTTGTCATCGTCCCCATTCTCCGTCTCCGGCACAACAAACTCCTTCTTTTTCTCCTTCTTTGCGGGTAGTAGTGCAAGCTCCCAAAAGTCCATGTCTTTAAGTGAGCACTCCATTGTATCGACTCGAAGAAAATGAACAATGTGCGGGAAATAACGCTGGGTTTTATAGTTTTTCAGACGGATTGAACTAGTTGACCCATGACGTCATTTTCTCCTATGTTTTTCCCGCGTCGGCGTTTCATGCTGTTTTGGCTCCAAATTAATGTTATCCAATCAGAATTATCGTTGTTTTTTCTAATGGTAAATGTTTTATTGTTGACCAATCTATAGTTTTGTTACATTTTCTTGTTCTGATCAGAAAAAACTAGAGTTTGACTATCCTATGACTTTTTTTGATTATGAGTCTTCCGACAAAATGAAAAGAAAGATGTTTATTTAAGATAGCTAGCCCTGAAAAGGGTTGCTTTTTTGTGCAGAATACACTTTTATCCTTCTCTCTTTCTTTTTTTATTGTTTCCATTCTATTTAGCATTTTTATTAGATGGCCAATTTTATACCTGATATATTTGAAACGTTCTCTTTCTTCTAACCAGAAGAGCTATGAGAGGAAAAAAAAAATGTCAATCCAAACATTGTGGGATACTGACTCAGCTTTTACGAAAGTTAATGGTGAATGAGAAAAATAATCAAGAGTTTACTGTTTTATATGTGCAATGGATCACTTTTTTAGGCTTTTTTTGATTTTATCCCTATATCACTGAGTTAGACTTAGTTTTTTCTGCATCTATGGATGATTTTCTCTCTAAAAGCCTGAGCGCTGAGTTGGACTTAGTTTTTTCACCCTATGGATGATTTCTCTCTCTAAAAGTCTGAGCACTGAGTTGGACTTAGTTTTTTTACCCATATGCTATTAGGATTGCTTTATTGTTTACTTCTATCCACTACTTGACCTTTAAGTGGTTTCTCTCTCTAAAAGCCTAACCATTGAGTTGGACTTAGTTTTTTCATCCTATGAATGATTTTTTCTCTAAAAGCTTGAGCACTGAGTTGGACTTAGTTTTTTTCTTCACCTATGAATGATTTTCTCTCTCTAAAAGCCTGAACACTGAGTTGGACTTAGACTTTTTTCTGAGTTTTTTTACTCTTTGGAGTGTGGCTCTTTGGAGTGTAACTCTTCTAAAAGAAAGAAGTTTGACAATTTGAAGAAAGATAGATCTTTCGTGGTAGATGGTTAGCCCTGAAAAGAGCTGTTTTTAGAGAAGGACTGATTTTTTGAAAATGTTTATTCAGTATCAGCATCAGTCGATTCGCTGTCTGACTCACTCCTTTCAGCGGCGATTTGCTCGCGGAAAAGACGGTCTACCTGCTCAGTTTTTGAAA
Organism: Hippopus hippopus; assembly: GCA_946811185.2. Lineage (NCBI taxonomy): Eukaryota > Metazoa > Mollusca > Bivalvia > Cardiida > Cardiidae > Hippopus > Hippopus hippopus. The sequence continues at coordinate 19,891,182 of OX328101.1, forward strand.
TAACATACTGAAAATACATTTCAAGCATGCCGTCAATAATGAGTTCCTTCATCCGAAGGTTATAACAGAACACCCTGTTATTCGCAAGCTCAGCCCTCTCGTAACGTTTTCTCACTTCAGCTAAGCGCTGTTGAAGTAAAACGATTTGCCTCCTCGCTCTTCTTAACTTTCGCTCGGCATCCATCCAAGTGAAGCGCAAGTTGAGTGATGGTCTTGAAGCCATTGTGAAAAATGAAATGTATGGAAAATATATCGCAGAGATTTATAGCTTTTCAGACGGATTGAACTAGTTGACCCATGACGTCATTTTCTCCTATGTTTTTCCCGCGTTGGCGTTTCATGCTGTTTTGGCTCCAAATTAATGTTGTCCAATCAGAATTACCGTTTTATTTCTAATACTAAATGTTTTATTGCTGACCAACCCGTGGTTTTGTTACATTTTTTCTTGTTCGGGTTAGAAAAAACTAGAGTTTGACTATTCTATGACTTTTTTTGATTGTAAATCTTTTGACAATTTTGAAGAAATGACAATTTGAAAAAAGATAGAACTTTCGTGGTAGATGGGTAGCCCTGAAAAGGGCTGTTTTGTTTTGGAGGCTGTGTTTTTTTCGTCTCACGTTGTTTTTTCCACTTTAATGACAGCACCCGAAATTCGCTTGACAAATGGGGCATGCTTCAACTCTTTTTCTGATTACCATTGCTCCATTATCGAAAATAATCTTCCTCCCAAATTCGGTATCAACCAAAATGACATCCGGTGTTGTCTTTAAAAATAGTTGAACTAATCTTTCGCCGAGATCTTTGTATGGCTGTGTTATACGTTGTAGTTGGTTTTGTTCCTCCTCTCCTACGAAATGAGTGTTTAGTTGTAATAACTGTTGACCTGCATTTAGATATTCTTGGAGAGCCTCACGTAGTTGATAATTTATCTCCTCCATATTGATATTGCTTCCGAATATTGATACTGATTTTGAAGTGATCGTTAGCTGAGAGTCAAAGAAATGGTGATTGTATGAAAATAACGCTGGGCTTTATACATTTACAGAGGATTGAAAATTTTTAAAGAGCACGGACCTGGCGGAAAGCACATACATTTTTTCCCATGCTACGTTTCATGCTAATATAGCAAAAAATGTAGACAGAACAAGTCTTGGGGAAAAACAGAATAAAGAGCTCTATTGTTTTTTTGAACTTTTATTTACTGAACAGAACTAAACAATGAAACATTTTTTTGCAATGCATCATAAAAATTTTCTTGACAATGAAAAAAATTTCTTGACAATGAAAAAATTCACAAGGAAACATTTTTTTACAATAGAGCATAAAAAACATTTTCTTAACAATGAAAAAATTCACACTGAAATATTTTTTCACAATGAATTATTCACAATGAATTATTCACAATGAATTTTTTACAATGCAAATTCGCAAATACCACGAGTTTCACATTTGTCTTCATATTCCGTAATGTCTTTGTGCAATTGGTCATACCCCAAAAACATTGTATACTCACTGTCCATATCGTCGAAATCTCGTAGTCCTATGAATGGAGCAACATGTCTATAAGCGTCTTTTGTTGAAAGAGCTGAATTCACTACTTCTTCTGTAACATCTCTATCAAATAGAATATACCCTGACATGGTTTCCATTGTTTCTCCGTAGGAATGAACAGATCCTTTTTTGTAGCGTAAGTAAAAGTCAAATAGAACTGATTTCGTTTTCAGAACGTTAAGAAAACTTTCTTCTGTTGTTCCTATGATAAAAAATGTCCATCGACTTGTGGATCGAAACAGTTTACTAATAACATTGTCTTTCAAACAGCTATCTGCTAAATAAGTCTTGAGAACGAGATCCAAACCCGAATCGTCCACCATCATCGCAATAAAGTTGATTATACCATACACTTTGTAGGACTTTTCTCCTTTTGCAATCCACTTAAACATTTTTTCGATCCAAATTTTCACACAGAAAAATTTAATGTTAACCTGTGTTCGTTCATCAAGCGTATGCTGTCGAACAAATTCTCCATAATTTTTTTCACTAGTTCTATTGGTAACGGTAACATGATTGTTATTTTTTGACCAACGGCTAATATTTTTCCCGACTTACTTTGACTGATTGCTACACAACAATGTGATATAATATTATTTTCTCAAACTTTTATAACCATAGGGTACAGTGTCAGTACCATTTACAATAACTCTCTTGGTGTATACAGAGCGAAACGTTTTTGTTTGTGGTTCACTGGTAACCGTTCTATCTCTGTGTCTTTTAATTCTACAATCATACTGAATTTTGATTTCTATTGTGCGATCCAAAGCACATTTTGAATATGTATCGAAATTCACCACCTGTTTTGTATTGTAATCCAGAGTAATCCCCTTTACTTTACATTTGCTTATCTCTTTTCCATCTTTTGTTTTCATTTTGTAAGCATAATTCTTAGGCCCAAGCCCCCTGAATTGAGTAATTTTACAAGCAGGCTCTTTATCAGTCCATTTTCCTAGCCGGCTGTTAATAATAGGAGGGTTCCATAATTCAGGGTCGTGAATGTACATACAACTATCTGTATCGAAATACAGAACTCTATCTTTTAACTTTTCAAGAACACTGTACAATTCCAACCTTGCATAAGCTGTTACGTAAGACCCTACTACCACATTGGCTGTAGCGTGGGTGTCAATATGTTCCAACTTTGATTCATAGTTAACCAAGATGAATGGACAATCCTCGTCAAGGATTTCTACATGCTTTACAATGAAATTGGGATTGGTGACTAGTTCAAAATATTTAGACGGATCACTGATGTATTCCGTCTTGGACATTTTTTCACGCTGAGCTAATTTTCCCCAAAGACAGTTCAACATAATCTTAGCAAATGATCTTTTCCCAGGATTTCTTTGAATACAACTTGGATCAAGACGAACACCTTCCGCCTTCTCAAATTCACAAACGAACTGATCTTTTTCTGAGTCTGATTGACACCAATCTGGATAACCACTGGCTTCTTGCTTAATTTTCAAGAAATTGTCCACATAATGTTTAAAGAACTGATCTGATACAGAATTGAAATGCCAAATTTCATACACTTGCAATAATCGATAACCACAGTCAAGAGCCTTGAATAATTCAAAAGTAACCCAAGTTCCGACCAAAGCCCTCTCTTCTTTACCATGCCTACAAATGCTTGAACTTTCTTCTGCACATTTCATACAGAGTGGAAACATCATTTTGTTGTTACAGTGAACTGGGAGAACGGGGTGAAACAAATCAGTTGGAGGTAAAACTTTACATTTGATTAACCCCTCATATTGTCGAATATTGTTCATGTCAATATTCTCAGCAGACAAAATTTCTGGCTGACCTACAGGATAGGATTTGTGTTTACAAACATAAGGGTACAGAGAACAGATATCGATGTACTTGATTTCCTTTTTGTTTTTTTTTTTTTCATCAACATCATAACCAATTTTTATTGCATTACATCTTCCCCCAGACAAACCATCCCTCGGATCGATAGGGTCCAAATGTGGATATAACTTTTCAATGAGTTTTTTGTACTCTTTATCCTTCATCTTAGCATCAAAATCGTGCTCCCAAATGTACACTACATTATAACCCATTTCTTCGATATCTGCTATACGTTCAAAAGTACGTTCGCACAATTCAGACATGGGTTTCCCATTAATAGGATTGATCTGTTTTCGATCTGTATAGCATACAGGACAACCATGGTACAAATCCCCAAGAAATTCATAAACAGTGTTTGATTGACGGTGAAAACCATCTACACTATATCTCCCGATTTGAACTTCCCCACCATTTTTTGCATGCTGAATATTAATACCTTTTTCCTGAGCTACGCTTTGAACCCAGCGTATCGCTTTCATAGAAAAGCGACGTCTGGATGAGTCTTTGCTTGAAATGATAGCTATTTGATTTTCTGGCAAATATTTGCTTCGCCAGACCTTGTTACAGGCATCTGCAATGGTAATCGCCTCTAAAAATGGACAAATACCACCCTGTTCGATAAACAGCTTTCTGAATTCAGCACACCCTCGTCTAAGGATATCAACATCTGACCTACAGTACAATTCCATCTCCTTCTGAAAATTGAATTCCTCACCCTTTTGAACTTTGTCATTATACCAAACTATGAATTTTGACCTAGCCTCTTCAGGCATTGAGTCGGGTTTGTAATAAGACATATCCAAGTAAGGTCCAATGTAACTCCAAAATTCATCTGTATTTGCCCAGTGAGGAAAGTAACCTTTTTTCATTTCTTGAAGACCAAATGTAGCTGGAAATTTTGCCAAACCAAAGCTCATGAAATTGAAAGAATCGATCAGACGCACACCATTCAGCTCTAACTTCATAATATTGTTTCCATTCATGATCAATTTTGGAAGTTTTAACCCAACTTTGACAATATAGCCAAGAATGAACTGACCGTCATAACCTTTGAAATTATGGGCAATAGCCGTGACTCCTTTATGATGTTTTGAAAAGAGCCACTTGCAAAATTGACTCAAAGTTTCTTCACCTTGAAAAATAACTTCCCTACCCTCTTCAAATTCACTGCATGTAGAACAATGAAAATCAAGTGATTTATCGATACATTCATCACATGCTCTGTGTGCAATACAATAATTCGGGATGTGTACCCCTGTGTCTTGTTTGCATTCAAAATCAAAGAAAATAAACTGTGGTTTTTTGACTACAGAAGAACTCGTCTCGTCATCGCTGTCATGGTTCAACTTACTTTGGTAAGGCTGAATATAGCATCGATGAGAAAAGTTAACAATTCTCTTACAGATATGACACCTTTTCTTTCCATTGCAAACATGATTTTTCTTTCTGACAAGATATTGCACACCACATTTCGAACAGAGTTTCACTAATTCACAAATGGATTTCTTTTCTTTACCTTGAACAATTCTGTGATTTTCAAAGCATTCAGCACTAAAAAATCGTCTACTGCAATAACTGCAAACATATTCTTTAAATTCTGATGGACATTTTCCTTTGCGGCAACAACCTTTGCAGATATTTGAACAAATATGACTTTCCCGGTGAGAGTAACCCACATCACAGAACTCACAATAATATGCACAACAAAAAAAACCTTTGATAGATTTGATGTAGTCATAATGGTTTTGATGAAAGTACAAATGTATGATCTTACTATTGCTTTTCACTTCTGGATGTTCAAATATTTTTTCCACTTTTGAATGCTGTTGATGAACTTTAATGACATAGCCTTTTTCATACAAGAATGTTTGAATTTTTTTGTATTCATCAATTCCTACAGGCTGTGTTGGTGAAACTCCAGCTTCATTCAACAAATTCTCAGCTTCAGTCTTTTGAAGAGGGTGGTTTGAACGAGAAATACGATCCCATTTTCTATTCCATGCTCCGGTGTTTTCACGTTCACTGTAGCAAATTCCCACAACAACTGCTCTTGCAAAACATAGTTGGTCATGATTGCCAATTTGAATAATGGATTTTTTCTTCTGGGCAAAAACCTTTGAATCTAATTCTGATGATCTATATTTTCCGCTACCACTTGGAGGTATTGTATGTGTAATGTCAAATGTCATTAATCCATCGTTCAAGACGAAATCTGTATTCGATTGTAGAACTCGTTCAATTTCATTCAACATAGTTTCACCTTGCAACTGTTCTGTAGTTAAAAAAGGAATATGGATTCCCATTTCCAACGAAGGATGATTAATGCTAATTCTAATCATGTCCGTCGGGTTAGCATTTAACTTTCGAATGATTTCATGGGTAACATCGTCAAATAATCCAAGTAGTCTCTGAGGTGTTAATTCTTCAAATTTCTTAAAACTCACCGTCAGCACATGTGATTCTGTTCTAAATTTTCTTGACTTCTTATTACCCCTTTCTGTTAAATCATATAGACTTTTCATGTCTAAGCTAGAGTTGATACTTTCATCGTCACTGTCACTTTCTTCTTTCAACGGTCTAGTTTTTTTCTTTTTTGTTGGTGGAAATACCTCATCGTCACTTTCGCTGTCTGAATAGGTTATTATTCTTTTTCTTTTACCCATCGTTTTAGCTCTGAGTGAAAAGACAATAATGCAGAAAGTGAGAAAAAACTAACAATTTATATAACCTCTCCGTTGCAACAGTGTATAAATAGAGACAACTGTTGTGAAAATCTAATCATTCTTCTGCTCAATCTCAGACAGTACAGTTGATAAAAGAATATGAGCGAGTTCAAGTTGCAAAATACATCACCACTTAGAAAGAGGATGCATCTGTATGTTAATCCATACACCTACGATTATGAGATCAGCAATATACCATCAAAGTATCATGTTAAACATATCGGAAACTACGTGGGATCATTTTTATCCCACCAACATTTAGAAGAAAAAGATGTTTACCGTACTACCAGATACAGAGTTTTGGATCAAGCGACGATCGACAAACGATATGGGGCGAATGGTGAGAGAACAAATATTTGTTTTACATGCAACGAAGCAGGACATTGGGCCAAAGAATGTCCAGAAAAAGAAAATCAGATAGGAACATTTGTTTTTGTCTACGTGAATCCACACAGTCATGACATCGAAATTTCACCATCGTTTTACAACAGTACCGCTCTCCAACATATGAAATTCGTCGGGACACTAAATTCATTCCGCAGTGAAAATACATGGAAAAAAAGTTCACCACAAGCTACATCATCCATTGAAACTCAGACCGTAGACATACACTCCGACACAATGGATATCAGCGATTCAGAAATCTGCAAAATAACAGAACAGGTAGAGAAAAAAATATCTACAAATGATAATCTAAGAAAACAACAAACTTTGGACCTAAAAAACAACGAATTTTCTGCAGAACCGGGTTGCTCGTACGGAGAGGAAAAACAGCAAAACAACGAAAAGAAGAAAAAACGAGTAATAAAGAACTGTTTCTTTTGCAAATCAACAAAACACAAGGGTAAAATCTGTCCAGATATGGTATTAAAAAACAACGAAAGGAAAAGAAAACGTAAAACCAAATGTGAATCTGACATTCCGAAGAAAAAAAGAAAACATACTGAGTGAAAAAAAGATTTCAACACAATATTGAATTTAAACAAAAAAGACTGACTTGATTTTTTCATTCATTTTTGTCTTTACAGTTCATTCAATTTTGTCTTTACAGTTCATTCATTTTTTGTCTTTTACAGTTCATGACTTGATTTTTTCATTGTACATAAGTTCTTTTGAAAATAAAAAACATGAAAATAATTACTTCTTACCTTTGACTTTTTTCTAGTTTTGACTGTAAGTCTTTTAAGTTTTTGACAATTTGAAAAGAAAGATCTTTCGTGGTAGATGGTTAGCCCTGAAAAGGGCTTTTTAAAAAGGATTTCACGACAACATCGAGCTCTACGACTCCTCCGCCTGATCCACTGGGATGATTTCACACCCACAGTGTTCGCAACAAGTCCATGAACCTTCATCATCATCATAAAATCTGGATCTGGACAGTTATGTTTCTGTCTAAGATACTCAAGTATGGCAAAACATTTCCCACACTCTATCTGGCGTCTGCTTGCGCAGTGAGGGCACACAAGAATTCGAACCATCCTGGAACAAATATGATTTTATGTAAAAATATCGCCAGGTTTTATAGCTTTACAGGAGGATTGAACTGCTTGACTCATGACGTCATTTTCTCCTATGTTTTTCCCGCGTCGGCGTTTCATTAACATTGTCAAATTAAATCGATGTTTATATCGGTGTTTTTTCACCACTCCTAATTCAGTGTCACACAGTACAATCCTGGTGTTTCCCGCCAGGTCCGCGCTCTTAAATTTTCAATCCTCTGTAAACGTATAAAAACCCAGTGTTATTTTTATACAATCATCATTTCTTTGACTTTCAGCTAACGATCACCTCGAAAAGCAGTATCAATATTCGAAAGCAGTATCAATATTCGGAAGTAGTTTAAATATGAAGCACAACTTAGATGAAATCAACTTGGACGATTTCCCACCAGTGGAAAACAATGGAGACGTTCTTTCATCAGTTATAAATTCGACAATCATCAATCCACCGACGGTGTTGGACAACATTTGTGAAGAGATGAAACAGTTAAATTCAAAACAGGATGCCATGATGACTCGGATCTTAGAACAACTGGAGACTTTAAACAGGCATTTGGAGGAGATTAAAACTTTAAACACAAACACCGAGCAGCTCAGTAAAAATATCGAGGCACTACGCCAACAGGGTCAGCGCATTTCAACAGTTCCTGTGAAGATCCCTGTGGAGTTTGACTTTGATAAAACCAATCTTCACAAGTCAGTGGACTCTATCGTAACTGTTGTGAAGAAAAATCAGCCAAAGAAAAAACAACCAGAGGAAAAACAACCAAGAAAAACAACAAAACGGAAATCTCAGGAAGACGATAGTCATCTCCACAAGAAACAGCGAGTTGATCAAAAGCCAACTACACCAATAATGACAGGCCAGGGTAAATACGGGAAAAACATTGATAATCACGTTGATTTCAAGATCCCGAAAAAGCCAAAGAAAAGCTGTCGGTAGAGAAAAAAAAACAGCCTCCAAAACAGTCCTTTTCAGGGCTAACCCAACAGTTCTTTTCAGAGCTAACCCAACAGTCCTTTTCAGGACTAACCATTTACCACGAAAGTTCTATCTTCAAATTCTCATTTCTTCAAATTGTCAATCTTCTTTCTTTTAGAAGAGTTACACTCCAAAAAATTACACTTCAAAGAGTTACACTCCAAAGAGTAAAAAACTCAGAAAAAGACTAAGTTCAACTCAATGGTCAGGCTTTTAGAGAGAAGAAATCACCCATAGGGTAAAAAAGTCTAAGTCCAACTCAGTGATCAGACTTTTAGAGAGAGAGAGAAATCATTCATAGATGCAGAAAAAACTAAGTCCAACTCAGTAATATAGGGATAAAATCAAAAAAAGCCTAAAAAAGTGATCCATTGCACATATAAAACAGTAAACTCTTGATTATTTTTCTCATTCACCATTAACTTTCGTAAAAGCTGAGTCAGTATCCCACAATGTTTGGATTGACATTTTTTTTTCCTCTCATAGCTCTTCTGGTTAGAAGAAAGAGAACGTTTCAAATATATCAGGTATAAAATTGGCCATCTAATAAAAATGCTAAATAGAATGGAAACAATAAAAAAAGAAAGAGAGGAGGATAAAAGTGTATTCTGCACAAAAAAGCAACCCTTTTCAGGGCTAGCTATCTTAAATAAACATCTTTCTTTTCATTTTGTCAGAAGACTCATAATCAAAAAAAGTCATAGGATAGTCAAACTCTAGTTTTTTCTGATCAGAACAAGAAAATGTAACAAAACTATAGATTGGTCAACAATAAAACATTTACCATTAGAAAAAACAACGATAATTCTGATTGGATAACATTAATTTGGAGCCAAAACAGCATGAAACGCCGACGCGGGAAAAACATAGGAGAAAATGACGTCATGGGTCAACTAGTTCAATCCGTCTGAAAAGCTATAAAACCCAGCGTTATTTCCCGCACATTGTTCATTTTCTTCGAGTCGATACAATGGAGTGCTCACTTAAAGACATGGATTTTTGGGAGCTTGCACTACTACCCGCAAAGAAGAAAGAGAAAAAGAAGGAGTTTGTTGTGCCGGAGACGGAGAATTGGGACGATGACAATGAGGCACCGTTCTCGCTGGAGTATAACCTGGACAGTCAGCAACTGAAGAGATTGAAGAGGCGGGCAGCGAGTAGCTGCCCAGCCTGCAGAAAGGTTGGAGGTTGTGCTTAAAAACACAACCTCCAAACCAGGTCCTTTTAGGACCACCCAACAGCCCTTTTCAGGGCTAACCATCTACCACGAAAGTTCTATCTTTCTTCAAATTGTCAGACGAAAGTTCTATCTTTTCTTCAAATTGTCATTTCTTCAAATTGTCAGACGAAAGTTCTATCTTCAAGATGTCAGACGAAAGTTCTATCTTCAAGTTGTCAGACGAAAGTTCTATCTTCAAGTTGTCATTTCTTCAAATTGTCACAGCTCTTTTCAGAGCTAACCCAACAGTCCTTTTCAGGACTAACCATCTACCACGAAAGTTCTATCTTTTTTCAAATTGTCAAACTTCTTTCTTTTAGAAGAGTTACACTCCAAAGAGTTACACTCCAAAGAGCCACACTCCAGAGAGTAAAAAAAACTCAGAAAAAGACTAAGTCCAACTCAGTGCTCAGGCTTTTAGAGAGAGAGAGAGAAATCATCCTTAGATGCAGAAAAAACTAAGTCCAACTCAGTACTCAGTCTTTTAGAGAGAAAAAATCATTCATAGGGTGAAAAAAACCAAGTCCAACTCAATGGTTAGGCTTTTTTAGAGAGAGAGAGAAATCATCCATAGATGCAGAAAAACTAAGTCCAACTCAGTGCTCAGGCAATTAGAAAGAGAAATCATTCATAGGTGAAGAAAAAAACTAAGTCCAACTCAATGGTTAGGCTGGGCCCCCTCAGTGGACAATACTTAGCCTTTTATTGCAAAATAAATGTTTATGTGGATTCTCGGACTTTATCGTTTACTCGACCCCCCCTTTGTGAACTGTTGCAGAGGGATAAATTCCTTCAGGGTAGGCCAAACTGGGACAAATTCTCTGTAGGGTAGGTAACGTAGGCTCTACAGGGACGGGATAATAAGGATCGTATTATCCCGTCCATTACTACTCTTATGATTCTATCGGTTGTTGGACAAAATAGATTTTAAGGACATATAGTTATATGATGCCATAACTGGTAAAATGCATCAAGGAAATGCATAAGACCCCCTTTTCACAGAGAATAGCTTATACAGTTATGTTTGATGGTTTGTATGTTATCTTACGGCGTTATCTAAAAGTATTTTTATCATTTTACAGTGACAACTCACTCGTTCACGTCTTTCCAAGCCCAGGGTTATAACTCTTAGGCTGCTAAGCGCGAACCATGGACCTTTTTGCGGACAGTGTAGAATCAAGATCAGACTGCACAGAACGTGCAGTCTGATCTTGGATCTACACTGTCCGATGAGGAGATATCTATCCTCGAAAAAGTACCCTTGAAATAGCAAAATTTTGGTTTATACTATCGGCTTGAAAGTTTCATTTTAGTTATTTAGCAGGATTAGAGTTAAAGCTTTTTGACACAGTACATCCCAACATTACCAGCAGCAACCAGAAGGAATCAAATCAGAATTTTCCGCTGACAAATTTATTGCATTGTATCTCTACCATACAATCGCATGTTTTAACGATTTAAGGTCTACGGCCCCTAACTCCCATATTAAAAGACGGAAGCTGCCGAGACTGGCCGAATAGCCTTTACGAAATCGTCGATATTACACGATATTTACCGATAAGTTAGTGAGTCTACGGACCCTAACTCTCACATTAAAAGACGGATGCTGCCGAGATTGGCCGAATAGCCTTTACGAAAACGTCGATGTTTACCGATGAGTTAGGGGCCGTAGATCTTAAAGGCCAAAATATCAAAGCAGGTGTATGCATAATACATTTAGATTTAAATCATACCATTTAAAAGTATGAAAAATATAGTGGAGATGACAGTCTGTTATCATGTGGTCGGGCCATATGTTAGTCGCTGGCAGAAAAAAGAATTTTGAAATCAGCCAAAAAGTAAACAAAAGACACAGCTACCTGGCAGGTTTTAACCTAGTTTTGAAATCAATTTCTCAGTCCGCAACTAACACTTGGACCAACCGTACAATGACAGACTGCTATCTTCACAATAATTTCCATTCTTTTAAATGGTATGATAGAAATTCAAATGCGTTTAAACACACGCTTTGTTTACTTTTGGACTTTATTGTTACTATAAGTAACATTTTCCCATTTTCCAACAAGATATTCTTGTTTTTCAAGGATCAATACCTTCCTTTGAGCAACACGTATTTTGTCGTCCGAAAAAAACCCTTCATTTTGGACAAGCCTGAAATTTCATCATCTGCATGAATCTGAAATGTTTGCCTGTTACACATCCGTAGTTTTTTTTTTTTTGTAAAAAAAAAGCGTAAGCGTGTGCGTGACATATTCAAAATTTCGTGCATTTGGAAGAAAAAATGATAAAATCGCCTGGCCAAAAAACTGGTCAATCAATAAAACCTGTTTCTTCTTATACGTATTACTCGAACAAATTGACATGAAATAAATGACCTCTATTACCATATATTACATGCTTGAATTACTGTCCAAACTTAGCTTCGGCTAATGTCGTCTGCATGCGGAACTATGTGCACGATTTTTAATTCTTATGCGGCTAGTAGATTTGTCGTGTCTTTAAAAGATACTTAAAATACCGGAAATAAACACGATTTTATTGGTTTAAATTGGTAATACGTGGCCGATGACATAGATCTAAGATGCACTTTCTGTGCAGTCTGATCTTGATCCATGTCATCCGCCAAAGCTCTAATATTTTTACTATGGGAGTGTAAGGGTCAAACCCGACATTTACCGTTAACAGAATTCCCGTACGGTCCGATTATACCCGATGATATAAATATTCACTCTTTAATTATTCTTTGCATAAAGGTCAATTTCAGATCAATTTGTTCGAGTAATAATGTTATGTGATCCTTTAAACAAACCGTGAATAAAAGAGGTAGAAATTGGAGACTTCAATCAAACTTTGAATGCAGCCATAGACAAGATGAAGTCGAAAAGTATCGATAGAATTGCCATTACTTAAGTCTTTAACACCGAATAAATGGCCAAGCTTGGTGAGAAGGTATTTCACTGCATCTGCAAAAGTATCGACTCATGCAAGCCTGCGCAGTCCGCGCAGGCTGACCTGTGTCGAAGACTTTTGCTATTTATAACTATTTTGCTTATTAAAGGTCCATTTTACGTCATGATTTCATTTGGCACCGTAATCCTAGTTTTACAATTTATTCTTTTTTTGCCATCGGCTAGAATTTGACAGACTGACCTGTCATACATAGACTCCGACAAATATCCATATGTTTAAATGTTATGAATTAAATTTGCATGCACTTTGACGCCCCTGCCCCCTTCACCGATTTGTTTAGTTTTTGCCGCTGCTGGGCCTGTAAGTGTTGTTATAGCGTCGACAGACGAAAGCAACTGGGCGTAGTGGTCGCTCATTGGGACTTTTCTATTGGGCTCCTTTCCCCAATTCCTTACTGCTCAAGCTCAATGCTCGGTAACTTGACATCGTAATACAATTATCATACAGGAGCATTTTAGCATTCTTTTCGACAAGTGGAACAGTAGGTGGATAACAGAATTAAAGCATAAAGTAGACTGTTAATTGAAATATTTAATCGAGTGAACGATTCTGCAGTCACTTTGAGTATGTTTGTCCCCCCTTTCTAAAAAAATACATAGCGACCTTCAACAGCCCTTGTTATTGTTAAACTATCCACCGAAATCATTGTGAATAACCCTTTGTCAATATTTTCAAAGATTGCTCACAAACAGGAAGTGATCAAACCGACGCTATTGGAATTTCGGTATCTATTTTTAGTCATTACGTTCGAAAACCGATTGCAGTGACATCTACTTTACCCGTCTATGAGATGGAATAAAGAAGATGTCGCTGCGATCGTTTTTCGAATGTCCCCAGGCCGTCATTTTTGACAATGTAACGTCCGAATGATAGAAAAGGAAAAAAAAAATGAACGGACTGGAACCCAGGCTATGCATCAGTGTACTTGAGCTAAGACTGTATTTTGTTTTCAGTAACAGGCATATCAAAGTAGCGTTCGTCGAAGTTAAGTAAAGTTAGTATGTTTAAAAAGCTATCAGTTGTATGTCTAATTTTTGAACCCCCTTTGTGTAAAAAAGACAATTAAACAATGTATGAAAGGTATTTACAAAAGGCCGTTCATTACAAAAAAGCAGTTTATTACAAAAGTAATTTAACATAGCTATCCGATACGTCGAAACGTTCTGCCTTACTTTTCATGCGCAGACACCTGATACCAGAGTATTCTTTAAAGTGATCTCTGTCGGGATAGTGCCCGTGGATCGTGTGAGTAACCGATGTATCATAAAAAGGGACTGCAGCACCCAAGCAAATTGACCTGTGTGTTCGTGTACCTAAGCGAGCAGTCTCGACATATTGTATACCAATGACAAGATAATACACGCCCTCTAATGATTGCATTTAGACATTAAAGTCTTGCAACGGGGTTGACAAATCAAATTTTGTATGAGGTTTGTCGTCTCATTGGCCAGCTGTATTTATCGCGCTTAATAACACTAGTCTAGAAATGTCACTATCTCCAACTACGCGTGGTACGAGCATGGTTCTTTCTCGGCTTATTAGTGAGCTAGTAACGTATTTCGATTGGTTGGTGATTCCTTCATACATTGATTGTTATCATATTTTTTTAATATTTGATAAACAGGTTTCTGATGTGCTTTAGTGACACAGAGGTTTGAAAAAATGGACAAGAGTCGGCTTTTCTTAGTCGGGATATTATTGGTCACTCTACTACAGACGTTAAATTTACTAATGTTACATACAAGAGAAAGCACAGAAACCTTTAGATTACCAGTGGAAAAGCGCCATCTGAAGGTAATTACTCCTGATTTTTCATCAGTGTCATTTGATTTCGCTTCCATGATACAAAGTGTGGATCTTGACTGAACCAAATAGGGAACATCTTCTGTTTAACATTCTATTAGTTAACAAAAGTACTATTTTGAAAATTTTGATAGTAGAAGTTGACCTATTGGAGAGAAGTATATCTAACGACGTAAGTCGTGTGTGTGGTGTCCGTGGTTGTGAGGCAGAGCGTCGTAACCATAGGGTCCCGAGTTCGATACCCGGGAGAGAGTGTCAACTTTAGGATTGTTCATTGGCCCAAACATTCTGCGCGAGTAGTTCCGAGGAAGCAGAATCGAGAGAGATTAGTATAAGTTTTAATAACTCAATCGATGTAAAACAAGACAAATTTATGATGCATGGCATCATAGAAGCCGCAATCATTTGGTGGACAGTTTCAGAAATATTGACTCTCTTGAAAAATTGTGATTCCATTTTTGTATCTGTTTTTTCCCCCCACAAATGGAACATCATGAAACTGGTACTAAAATGCAGGGGAAAAAACAGATTATAATAGGCATTAAAAAAAAAAGGCAGAAGTGATTATTATTATAAAGTGACAGTGTTTATGTGAAATAAAAAAAAAACATGTAAAAGCATTGGAATTTTTAAATTTCCACTCGAAATTTGAAAATGGAGAAATTGTACCAGTCCTTGAGCTTTCTGTACATGTTTATCTCATAAAATTCGATAAAGTAAATGCAGAGTTATACCCCCATTATCAGAACTTCCAAAATGGCCCTCGTAAAGAGAGCTAATTCATTTTGTCAATAACTCTTAAAAATGCACCGTATCTCTTAAAATTCTCCGCTTGATATGATGTGCAAAATTAACTCTTCACCACACAGTCCCGAGTTTTAACGATCCTGAAGAAGAAAGCCTCTAGAAAACATTGTGGGAAAAGGAGAAAATGCTGGTAACCAGCATTTTCTCCTTTTCCCACAGTGTTTTCTACCCTTTCTAACACAATTTTCTCCATTTGAGCCACAAAAAGAATTGTCTTCTGCAACTGCCTTCAATTTGGATCAGTCTAACTTTTTGTCGTTTGGTAAAGAGTTAAGGAAAAAATCTGTCTTAATCCTTTAAAATTACTATTGGCAAACGATACATTTCTGAGCATAATAATTTATTTGAGCAGTATTTGTAACTTTAAGAAAGCTTTTATGAGGTTTGAAATTAAAGCCTTTCTTGTGTTATTTCGACAAGAGTTAGCCCCTTTTGAAGTACAGTATCTTTGTATTTTGCCCCTAAACAAATGATTTTCTTTTCATTGTTTTACTCCGCATACATTATGTTATTATATGAGCGACATTAATAACAATAAACAACTGTTCGTAGGAAGTATTTGGCATGTGTCCTTAAAGGGGCAATAAACAAAATTTTGAAAAAAAAAAAAAAATATCCAATGTGGATGGACAGTTGGTATTTTGAAAGAAAAAATCATAAGCACGTGACCGCTTACTCTTAGCTGCGGAAAAATGTCCTCTGTTTTTCTTATGTGTTCAAAATGTATTTATCCTTTGATAAGCTACAACGGTTTTCCCGTTGCTGACGGAACAGTAAATTCTGTAATTCCTTGGGTTTTCTACATGGATCTATAACATTGTTTTAGTTTGAAACCGTCAATGCACGCAAATGAAAATCACCAGACTTTGTTAAGATTTTCTATAAAACTTGTGAACTAAATCTAGTCAAATGCTCCCTTAAACAATTAAACTGCTGTGAGTTTTCGGATTATGTTTAAATTTCTTTTACTGACTGAAGTTGAAAAAACTTCTGTTCAGTCAAATGGTATTACTATGGTTATCATACTTGCATTTTTACAGATTCTATCAGGGACAGTAAACAAAAATGATTCACATGAGCGTCAGGCCAAAGAGGACAGAGAAAACTTATATGAGCGTCGGTCAATAACCCGGATTCACGGTTTGCCTCATGAAATCCTATTACTCAGCGCTGTAGTTACAAATACGAGTGCATTTTGGAACGTCGTAGCAGTACAAGGTTGGCTCAAACGCGGTCACAATAAGAGAACAACTTTCTATTGCTGCACGCAACATCGTGACGGTGTCCTGAAATATCAGGGTAAAGCTGAAACCCAACACTGGATAGAATACCAGAAAGCCCCATACGGAGCTTGGCAATTTCAGTGCAGTTTAACACCGAGAAATCTTACAGACTTACCACTTGGAGTAACAATTTTTCAACATATAGGCCATTCTGGTGATGATTGTCCCACTGACCTAGACAAGTACGTGAAAACAGACTTTGCATACAAGCGACAAGGGATAGCGATATTCCTTAAGGTAAGTATACAAAGGATGTTGTACGTAGAAATTTGGCCAAAACTACGGTGTTACGTGCAGTTTTTTTTGTACTATTCATTTGTAATGACGATTACGAGTAACCTGCCCAGTGGTAAAAAGGGGTATAACCCTTTACCAAACAATCCCTGGTTTTTACGACCCAGAGGAAGAAGACTTCTGAAAACATTGTGGGAAAAGGAGAAAATGCTGGTAATCAGCATTTTCTCCTTTTCCCACAATGTTTTCTACTCTTCTAAAGTCAAGGTTCAATTTCTGATTCACATTTTGTTTTGTCGTCTGCAAATGCTTTCAATTTGGACAAGTCTAAAATTTTGTCGTTTGGTAAAGAGTTAATGTATCTTCGTTATACATTAATCCACGCAAGTCGGTGCCTGTCATGGATACGAGATTCTGTCAAAAAAAAAAGGAAATAAATCAACGGCTGAATCATAAGGTAGAATGGTACTTCTACATGCAGAAAATGTACTAAGAGCAAAGATTTCGACCAAAGTCAGCCTTTGGAGCTGACCTAGGTTGATGCCTTTTGCACTTGCAAAAACCACCTTTTCACAGCTCATGACCTTTTTGACCAGGACTTTAATCTGCAATATTCTTTTTTTTTTCTACAGGTAGATCTATTCTTTTTTATATGCGCACGTATTTGCAGTCTGATCGTTGTCTACACTCTTCTTACAATACATGTACGGGTACATCCATGGTCGTGTACAGCAGGGTTACGGCTCATTTTCCTTGCAGGTATTATACAGTGCTCTCGACTTTAACGATCTTCTAGCATGGTTTGAGATGCATAGACTCTTTGGTATTGACAAGGTCCTCGCATACGTCACTGATGATCTCAACACGAACGCTACACGAGTACTCCGACATTACAAACGGCTTGGCCTTTTAGAAGCAATTCACTACCCGATACCTGGAAATGGTAAAACGTTTTTTTTTTTTGTTTGTTTATTCTGTTGTTTGTCTGTCTGTTCTGCACCAAAGTATTGCACATGTAAATGACGAGGAATCCAGTAGTTAAAAGTCAGAGAAATGGTCTATTGAATTGAATTCATAGTTACTAACCCCTATCCTGCTAAATAAAAGAAAAGAAACTTTCAAACCGATAGTAAAAACCCAAATATTCCTATTTCAAGGGTATTTTTGGAGGAAAAATGTCTCCTTATCAGACAGTGTAGATCCAAGATCAGACTGCACGTTCTGTGCAGTCTGATCTTGATCTACACTGTCCTCAAAAGGTCATTAAGTCGCGCTCAGCAGTCTAAGGGCTAAACATCGATTTTAGAAAAAAGTTCTGAGATTTTTAGAAGCCATTCGTGATGATTATTGTCTGGAAACCGTACCTTTTTCGTGCCATGCTGCCGGTAGACCAAAAGGTTGACGCCGGTCATCACGCGGTTTAAACCAAGAAACCTTGATGTGAGAGTCTTTTCTCAAATACTACCGTCTCCCAGACATTGATGGTCACCCATGAAAGCGGTTTTCCCGCTAATATCCTAAGGCTTCTCATCATACACAAACCAACCAATCAACCAACCAACCCAAACCAACCAACCAACCAAAACAGACCGACCCACCAATCGTCTGACCGATCGACCCACCTACCCATCAACTAACCGACCGACCGACCGACCCATCCACCCACCCACCAACCAACCAACCAACCAACCAACTAACCAACCAATCAACCAACCAACCAACCAACCAACCAACTTTTCCTGACGAGAATCGTAGAGTCCATGCAGCGGCTTAAACCAGCATGCAATCAGCTTGTAAAAGGAGACAATGTAATAAAGTTTCGAAAACTACGGTAACTTTTACTTAGATGAAGACTACCGTAAGACGAGTCTGTGAAAAAATTAGGTTCGGAAAAAAAGAGCCGGTCGTATTTTTACGAGAATTCTATTTACTTTTTCACCTCTGTAACAAATGGTATAAATCTGTATCAGAAAAAACTCGCCTGATTTTTCACTACGCATGCGCATACGGATTTAAAACAAACACGATATATATGAATTCCACCGAAAAAGAAACCCTGATACGAGTAGATCAAAAAACGTCGCATAAATGACAATAATTGCTACTCTCCGTGCATCTGTGCAAAGATTCTAGAAGACACTGATTGGTTTTTAAGAAAATCAAACTAGAACTGCCAGACCAATACACTCAGCAAAACTTCTAACCGGCCACTTTTGTTTCTGCTGTAAATTTGACCAGGTAATAGACAGGTAAATAAAAACAACTTATAACATATGTCTGAACGTTACACATGGTATTGTAATGAAAAGATTCTCGATTTTGCCGATAAAAGGCATCTCTTTTTCAAAAAGGGAAAACACATCGTTTGCGCATGCGCGATGTCTATCAGACAAACCAGGTTAAAAAGAGAAGCATACATTACTGAAATTTCATCAGCAATAAGGAAAAACATGAAAACTATTTTCTGCACAAAAATATAAGCCGACAGAAGGAGCGTGAACTTTTCAAAAAATAATTTTTAAATTTTCAATGTTAAGTGAATGAATATATAGTTATTTCATTTGAACAACGGAACAAGTCAACAAATTCTTTTGAAACTTAGGCTGGAGTATGCTTTTACTCTGGTCAGTTATTCTCCAAAAAATCAAACTGAATGAAGTGCTCTTTTCTGGACAGAGGATGCCAGAAGAGGTCTGCGGGGAATTCCGGTTTAAAGGTGGCCGTTTAGAAGTTTTGATTACTGTACATATTGGCCGTTGTTTATGTTTCAGAAATATCGTGTTAGGCAATGTACATATAGTAATGCTAAATTGCTACATTGATAAATAGACACCGGATACAAGTACACACAAAAATTACAGAAAAAAAAACCACGTCGACTTAACGTACCACTCAAGGTAATTATATGGTAAAGAACCCGTATTATTTCATGCTTTCCGGTAGTTTATCGAATAATAACGATGGAATATTTTTTTTTATATTTCATGATTACGACCAGTGAAAAATACCGATTTTATTTCTAACTCTTCATTTGAAGGCGGAAACAGTAGTTCCCGAGCACTAGTTACCTAGGAAAAATGCGCGTGCCACTCAGCCAGATGGAAATATGACGTTATTTACCCTACATCTCTCGCGCTTTACGTAATATTTTGATGCGTTGTTATGCCACGGGGAATTACCGAAAAGAACTGTACTGGATTATAATGCAATTCCCCTTCCCTCCCCAAAAGGATTAGCAGCATGAAATGAATAGATAGTTGAATTTATTTCATCTCGTGAACATCATCGGTGATATTTTTACTCGTGGCTGAGTAACTCGTGAAAATATTACCGATGATGTTCACTCGATGAAATAAATTTCGATTTTTCACAAAAAAAAAAAAAAAAAAAATCCTCTATTTCACCAACCATTTTTAATGAAATTCTAAGTATCATTCTTTAGAATTATTGCGAAAAAAATAAAATAAGTAACTAAAAGAAGACAGGAACGCTGTTCTCCCAGTTGCAACCGTAGGAAGAATTTTATTTTCAGATAAACGTGTGCAAAATAAACCACGTGGATCCAACAATAAACTTTCGTGACTTGACGCCATTGTTTACACTTTTTGTCAATGACGTAGTTTTTGTCCTAGGAAAGTTCAGATCTTGCAAAAAGTCTCTGAATTTTGCATTCTATGTATAATTTATTCATTTAAACACAAATGATTGAATTCTATAATTAATCACATTTCACAAGTTTTGCGAGGAGAAGGTGCTTATTTGCTAAATATTTGCATTTTTGCGTCAATCTATGTCGTGCCTAGATCACGTTCTACATCATCCCAAATTCCATTGGAAGAAGAAAAAAGTTCAAAATTCGAACAAGAAACAAGAAACAATCGGTGCTATATGTTTCTGTTTCAGTCTCTGTGATGTACTCGGACACACCGCCATGTTGGAACTTTAAGGGGGTGTCCTCGTTCGACGCTCAGGCCCGACTGAAAGGTTACAAATATGTTATTAGTATAGACCCGGACGAGTATGTTATCCCGACAAACAGCAGCTCCTTCATGGACTTGTTTGTATGTTTGATTTTATTTAACTCTTTACCGGAAGGTAAAATTTTAGACTTGTCCAAATTCAACGTATTTGGAGACGAAAATTTAAATGTGACTGAAATTATAATTTTTTCTATAAAAGGGTAGAAAACACTTAGGGAAAGGAAAACATGCTTGGTACTTACATTTTCTCCTTTTTCGACAAAGATTTCAAAACCCGTCTTTCTTAAGGTCGTAAAAAAATGAGATTGTATGATATTCTTTAGAATTCTAAAATTTCAGATATAAAACGTCAACAGCCGAGTGATTCACATGTTTCTTTAGCTCTAGATAGCGGCTAGGAATTGCAAGTACCTTGTCTTAGAACAAGCATACATACACTGGTGCCGCAAGCAAGGATCGATCCCAAATTTCCATAATAAAGCGGATATGTTATATGCATTGAGAGCAGAATGGTATATTGAAATACAAAATATTTCAAGATTTTGGAACTATTTTGACCTCAAACATTTGTCTCAAAGAAGCAAGTTGATCTCCTCCATGTTCATGTAATTTTTAAGACGAGTTTAATAAAGTTTTGTCTTAAACGTCAACGAATATCAGATTCCTTTTATCACATCAGAATGACGTCAAAAACGACGTCACATAATTATAATTCAATATTAGTTTTTTTCATGAGCATTGGCGAGTTCTGATTGGCTGAATTTTTTTTTCATAGCTCCATGAAAAAAAAAAAAGCAGTGCCGGAACTACTTTTGCAGTCAAACTAATGTAAACAAACATGTATACGAGATTCCATAATGTTTTTCTGTCTGATTTTATATCAGGTCCGAATTTCAAATTGCTAGCTATTTTTTTTTTTCTGAACATTGAAAAAAATATCCAACAGTAAATTCAAAGAGAGAGCTTAACCTCATTGTCACTTTGCTGGGTTCTAACAAACTTATTTTCAACTTACTTCTAGCGTATTGAACTTCTAATAATAAATCTACTAGGGTTTAAATGTGCCAATGTTCAATACTATAATGACGTCATGAATTTACGTCATTAATACGTCATGAACGAGCAGATTTACCGCGCTACAAAAAAAAAGCAGTTAGAGTAAAATTTAAGTGCATATTTGTTGTCTGTGATATTTAATTATAAGGAATGAAGAGAATTTTTTTTTGTTTTCATGGAGGTATGAAAACAAAACCTAATCACACTGTATGAAACCGCGAAGCGGTTTCATACAAAAGTGTGATTAGGTTTTTTTTTCATACCTCCATGAAAACAAAAAAAGTTCTCTTCATTCCTTAAGTGAAATTAAACGTGTATAAGATAATAAAATTTGACATGGGTATATTACATTGAAATCAAGGGTGGTTATGTGATCAAAAAAAAGAATGTGACTCCATGGTTTTGAGATTAGAATTTATGTCGTAAAACGAAAAATGTTACCATGTAAACCATTGGCGAGCTTTATATAACAATTTTCTAGACTCATTTAGTAGTGTCTCATCTCATGCACAACTTGTCATTTTTATCTTATTACCTCCCCTGAACGTTTTTTTTTTTGTATCTTGCAGCAATACAATACAATATACTTCTTTTCTGTTTCTAGGACGCTATGGTACGCCGAAAGCACCTTGCTGCAGGATTTACATTCATGACATATTTATTCATCAAAAACTGGGGCGTGCAGAAACTCTCGGATTTTACCGTCGGACAATATTTAAATAGGTCAAAGCCGACCGGTGATAGGGTGAAACACGTGACTATTCCAAGCAGGGTCCCACTTGGAGGGGTTAAAAGCCACGACTTTCGAACAGTGTATGGATATAAGAAGTAAACATGGAATTATATTTACAATCTAACTCTAATTTCAAATTGAAAAAAAAAAGAAAGTCGTTTGATTGGCCGACACGTTGTTTCTCGGCAAATCAAATGGCTAGCCTTGGAATTCAGAACGAGAACAATATTAAGAATTGCTGGTGAATACGACCCTCATTATTTTGCGCTCTAATTTATTTTCGACGTAGCTAAATGATTTTTTTTTTTTTACCTACTTTAATTAATAGAATGAAAAAAAGAAAAGAATGTTACTCATTTTGTGATTGGCAAATGATATGTAAACTATGCAAAAAAGTAACGGTCAGGACATAAATTTACCGATATTTGAGAAAAGTGTTCATGACTAAACGATATAGAGGATATTTGTATTTTTCGGTGAAAGATCGAAATTTATTTCATCGAGTGAACATCATCGGTAATATTTTCACGAGTGGCGCAGCTCGATGAAATAAATTTCGATCTTTCACCGAAAAATACAAATATTCTATTTATTTCATGCTTTTAACCCTTTCTGGGAGAAACTTTATCAAGATCCAGTACAGTTCTTTTCAGTTATTCCCCGTGGCGTACCCCCTCCACATAGCAACGCATTACAATATTACGTCAAGCGCGACAAATGTAAGGTAAATGACGTCATATTTCAATCTCGGTTGTGAGTCACGCGCATTTTACCTAGGTAACTAGGATATAAAAATCGGTATTTTCACTGGTCGTACCCGTGGAATATCGAAAAATATTTTCACTGCTATTTCTCGATATCCTACCGGAAAGCATGAAATAATACGTAATAAATACATTCATCCATTTGAAATTGGCAATGCAGATCATGACCACAGGTAAAACGTTCATAATCTAAATAATGTCAGTAAGATAATAACAGAGAGTGACAAGTATTCGCGGGTTTTCTATTTCATCCAATGTAAGATATTTGGTACCCGTTTTATCTCGCGTAAAACCGAATATAAAGAGCGAAAGCAGGCTACTACATGTATTTCATTGTCTTATGAAAAAAACAGGTTGTAAAAGCACTGATTTCTTTTTCATGTTATAATGTCTTAAATTTGGTGCTTTTACTAATATTCGCAACATGAATATACATGTCCTCCTAGCGGAACAACCCATTTTATTGCAATATAGGGGAAGAAACTGGGTGTTTAATACATTGCTCCTAATAAGAGTTGAAAGGTACTTTTTTTTTTCGTAAAGAAAATGTGCAGATCTACCTTGTTTTCTAATTTTTCTTTTTTCTTTTCTATGGTTAGCAGACTGACCTCTGTTAAAAGTTTTTGCTATCGGTCAACTCTCTGCATGGAAAAGGACCAGTTTATCTCATGATTCAGTTGGTTATTTTACAAAAAGGAATTTATAGATCCATAATTATGAGATGACTTGATTTGTATAGAGCTGCATTAAACACCCTTTTGCCAGTGCGTGGCTCTTTTCTGTTTATTTATCATTTTTTTTTTATTGTTTGTTTCACTCCTTACAGATATGTCGCCGACACTGAAGACGTGACGTTATACCACTATCGAGACTGTAGAGATATCTGGATTAAGGAAAGAAATCACCTGGATTGCTTCAAGATGGAAAGATACACCGACAAGAAGGCGCTTATGCTACTCCGAACAGTTGAAACAAATATTTATCGAATAAAATCTTTGATTGGTGTATAGTTAATCCTTTCAGTGCAAAAGGCGAAAACATGGGCTATTGCGAACGGCATAGATCAAGATCAGACTGCACAGAACGTGCAGTCTGATCTTTGATCTATACCGTCCGCTTGTTTAGTCAAGCCTGTAAGATAAAAGTCTTTCTGAGTTTCAGAGGATTATATTATCAGTCGTCAATAGAGGTCGTTTTTATATGTTTGACGCTGCAAGAGTGTATGGACTCATAATTGTTAACAATGCATATCAGATTGACTTTTGTGGGTAGTTAAGATCAAGGTAAGCCAGCACAGAATGTCCTATTTTGGATCTACACTGTCAGCTGCAAAGTGTGATAATTCTACACAAAAACGCGATGAGGCTGTTTTATTTTGGTCCTGATTGGGAAAGATGGTTTCATATTAATTAAGCGATCTACATACTTTTTTGCTTTTTGTAAAACATTCGGCAAAAACCGCCTTGAAATCGCAACATTTTGGTCTATTTACCTGAATGAAAATGTCTTTTTCGTTTATATAACTTCACATTTTTGTCACTTGCTTTCACTTCTTGTGCATTTAATCCTGTATAATCCTGTATAGTTATGATCAGTTCATAGAAAAGAACATTTCATGGAGAAAATCTCAAAGGCATGCATTCTTTAGGGAATAAAAAAACTTAAAGTAACAAAAAAGGCCAAATGTAAACAAAGCGGGTGTTTAAATGCATTTGAATTTATATCATACCATTTAAAAGTATGGAAATTATTGTAAAGATGACAATCTGTCATTGTACGGTCGGTCAAAGTGTTAGTCGCTGACAGAGAAATTAATTTCAAAACTAGGTTAAAACCTGCCAGGTAGCTGTGTCTTTTGTTTACTTTTTGTCTGATTTTTAAAATTCTTTTTTTCTGCCAGCGACTAACGTATGGCCCGACCACCTGATAAGAGAATGTCATCTCCACAATATTTTCCATACTTTTAAATGGTATGATTTAAATTTAAATGTATTATGACACCTATTTTGATATCTTGGCCTTTACTGTGCCTTTAAACATAACAGGATTGATTGAAAACTTCGCGAAAAATTTTCATACTTTTTTTTATTATTCAGTAAGAGCAAACACGATTTATCACAATATAGAAACATGTAAGTCTATGACATGTAACAATCCAGAGCTCCAGATAGAGGGAGTGATTTTGATTTCAAAATAGAAAATATTAATTATTCTCCACTAAACCCTACGTTGTGGGTACCCATCAGAATCGTCTCATCGAGACGATTCTAATGAGTACCCACAACATAGGGTTTTGAAGAGAAATATTTATTTTAGAATACCATCACTCCCTCTTATCTGGAGCTCTGACAATCGATACGAAGAATTCTAGGCTGAAGCATTTATAATCCTTTAAAATGAAGCAAGGACTAGTTTCCAAAGAGATGTTACTTTTGTCATCTCAGCCCGAATTTCAGATCAATTAAATGTAAATAGGCCATGCATCCGTAAAAAAGTATCGATTCATATCAGTCTGCGCAGTCCGCGCAGGCTGATATGAGTCGGAAGTTGTTGTTATTTGTATTTTTTTTTTGTATGCCAAAGGAACATTCTACCTCAAAATTCAGTCAACAAACTGGAATGCACCACGAAGAAGCATTAAAACCCCTTGTCCAAGAATGCTGCCCAAATTCATCTACCCTCCAACCACTTTGTTCATTATAAAAAGTTTTGTCCAAGAGTGCTGTCCAGATTCACCTGCCATCCAACCCCTTTGTTCATTGTAAAAAGGTTTCCAAATAATGCCATCTAAAACATACGTACCATTTCCGTAAACATTTTGCGAGACGTGATGTCATTTTTGAAAAACGATCCAATTAGGGTTTATAATGTTTTATTTTCTTAAGGAACGATTGTTTAAATGAATGACGTGCAACCAAGTTTTGTCTTTGTAATATATTTTCTATGAAAAAACATATTGAAATAGCAGTGGCTATATTGGAGATAGCAGTGAAGAAGGCAGCCATTTTTAAAGCGTGTAAAATATTTTATGAGGACATAGAGAACATTGGAGATGATGAAGGCAGCACCCATGCAGCGTCGAAGACGTCTTCTCAAGTCGTTGCCCTTTAGGAATTGTTATATAATATTTGGCAGATAACTTGTCGGAAAAATACCAACAGAACTGACTATGCAACTGCATTCAGAATTTTTCGTGATCAGCTCAATATGTGTCGTATTGGCCAACAGCAAAAAGTTTCAACCCAGGTCAGCCTGTGCGAATTGCACAGGCTGACCTGGGTCGATACTTTTTTCAGATGCATTAAACCTGATTTTCACAGTGCATGGATCAGGTATTTGTGGTCTTCTTCAACATGAATGATATGCTTATGACATGCATTATCATCCGAGCACAATGTCAATGCACCATACTTTACGAAGGCCAGTTGATATTGTTAGGTAATAAATCATTTTCAGACTAAAAATTATTTTTGAATAGATTCTACCATAATTGAATCAATTTACTCAGTGTTATCATTTATTTTGGTAACAGTTCGGTACTGAGAGGAGACCTCCAGCAACCGATGCAGAAAAAGAGGGTAGAGTATTTACCATGCATCATTGATACCTCACTATGACAGTGCTCCCGTCTCATAGGACAACATTGACTTAGACAGCCAGCTGTTCAGCAGCTCGGTTTCAAAAGTCTTGGGTCCACGTTTGCCAACCATGTGTAGACTTAAAAACATTCCCAGTCTATTTCTTATGAATTTCTTAATTTGAAAGTAACGCAGTTAGCTATAATGAAAAGTTTCTACATTTTGTAGGTAGGAAAGCTATTGATTAGAAAGTGTGTTGATCCCTGGTCCGCTTAAAAACACCAGAACAGTATGGTTTGAAGCCTTGTTTGCCAGCACGTTACTGCAGTACTGTTGAGTATAACGCAAATAACACCCTGTGTATAATCATCATTACCTATAGTACCTTATGAGACGTAACGAGCTACTTACCATTACTCGTTCTTTGAGGTTTACCAAGAACAAACGTTAACGGACTGTTGTCATTTCCGTCTTGGATTAGCTCAGATTAGGAAGGAACTTAGTGAATTAGTAATATCGGCGCTTCGAGGAATATTAGTTGTTTTTACTGACAACATATATGTAGAATAAGATAAAGCGGCACGGACCATTTAGTCTGTTGCTTGGATCTATACTTTTAAAGTCGATATACTGCCAGTTGAATAGGCTGTTTGTTTGTACGTCTATGTACATGATTGGGCCGTGCTATGGCAAAAGGGAGCTTAATGCATCTCATTGGTGCTTTGTACCAAGCGAGACATCACATAATTATAGATGCATAAAATCCATTTTGTCTGACAACTGACTGAATCATGAGGTAGACTTGTCCATCGACATGCAGAAAATTGAACAACAGCAAAAAGTATTGACTCATGTCAGCCTGCGCGGACTGCGCAGGCTGACATGGGTCGATATTTTTTTTTTCTCATATGCATTAAGCACCCTTTTCAAAGAGCATGGCTCTTTTATATGTATGCTTTCCTATCGATACATTGATCAGCTTTTATAGAGGAATGAGTATGTCGCAATGACTATCATCAGTCCTCAGGAAGTTTGTCGAGCTGGGGGTTCGGACCAGCGTGTCCCTGGCTTCAAGCCCTATGCAACACCAACTGAGCCACTAGGGTCAGCAGCTGAATATATATTTAAATACAAAGCAATAGTCAGATCGGTTTGTATGAATTTCGGGTTTATTGCGTATGTATATTTAGGAATGTAAATTATCGTAAACTAGAGTTATTTAAGAAATAATCTTGTTTCTATCGTGGTTTATCGTTCTATAAACCACAGTTGTGAGTTATGAGGCACAATAAATAATCCACAAGGGCGATAGCCCGAGTGGTTTATTCATTGCGCCTCATAACTCCCAACGTGGTTTATTGAACGATAAACCACGATAGAAAGAAGATTATTTCGATTCTAACATGACAAATTCTTTATGAAAGGAAAACAAGTTCATCCTTAGAGTAACAACGCGGATGACGACTGTATTCTATTGAATAACTCACTAACCTACTTTATACAGAGTGACGTCACTCTGCATGTGGAATGTCGCAGATTTTACCACGCTTTCCTTGCACTGTGTTTATAGAGCCGAATTCGCGTGTCATGTTAGAATAAAGGATTTCGACCCCTTACTTATCAGTAAATATCGTGTAACATCGATGTGTTCGTTTAGCCTATTCGGCCAATCTCGGCAGCTTCAATCTTTTAATAATATGCGAGTTAGGGGCCGTTGACTCACCACTCGTCACAACTCGGCCGATTCCGTATCTACATCTAACCTCGTCCGTATAACGGTCGTTTCCATTTGAATTGCCGATCACGTGATCTTATACATGGCGGCGCCGCTGTAAGTTATTTACATCTATCTATCTGTCGGTGAAAACTTCAATCGGAATTGATAAACCACGTTAAAAAATGAATATTCGAACTGTTTTTCAACTGAAATATAGTTAGAAAGATTTCAATAGAAAATTGAGACCCGGGTTTTCTTTTTTAATAGCAGCTTTACAATTTTCAGAACGGTAAACCGGCGTATTTCCGTCGATGAAATGTACCGTGTAGGTGCATTTCAAGCTACCAGATACAGCCGAGGGATTTGATGGCTCCCATCACCCGAGGTATGCCGAATGGTTGACTCAGTAACTCATCGGTAAATATCGTGTAACATCGACGTTTTCGTAAAGGCTATTCGGTCAATCTCGGCAATTTCCGTCTTTTAATATGAGAGTTAGGGGCTGTAGACCTTAAGCTTTATTTTATACATTTTCTACTGAAAGTCAAGGACGATCGGGTTTATTTCTTGACCATGTGGCATTCTACAAACGTCATACTATACTAGGCTTGTTACGATAGTTCGCAATATGCTCTGACGCTTCGACCCCCCACCACCCTCCCCCCCCCCCCCATCCCCCGAGGAAAAATATACACACAGCATTGAAATTGGAACTATCTGCGCATTTTTTTTTTCTAGTGGTGTATGCTCATTTCTTTAATTTAGCCCATGAAGAAATTTAGACATAGGAAGAAAAGATACGAGAGTCATATTGAAGGACAGAATCTGAATGAGCCAGACAGACAGACGAAAAGACAGACACAAAGGGAGTTTAAAAGAAATGCAAATCCTCGCTCTGGTGTCATATTTCCAGGAAATAGAGATGTGTGGGCACGGCGTTACGTAATGGAACACAATTACATTTACTTAGGGTCATTCCAATATACAATACAAACTCGGATTACTTCAAATCCCCGTTGCTTATCCGTCACGTATTGAAAAGTTCATTTACAGAAAAGATTTGGCCAGAGTATAATGCTAAAACCTTTCAGCGACAGAGACGAAATCAGGGGCTTTTGCGAACGGTATAGATCAAGATCAGACTGCACAAAACGTGCAGTCTGATCTTCAATCTATACTGTTCGCTTGTAAAAGCAAGCCTACACAATAATATGCGTCCGAGTTTCAGTGGACTGTGTTTTCAGCGTAGACAGAGATCAAGTTTATCATTCGGCGCTGAAAGGTTAATGGTTAAATGTGTTCAACAATAGAAAAAAGACGACAAAAGTTCTCCCAGACTAATGGATAAAAGCACAACCGCGCCAGGCAGGGCTTTTAGTCACTCTATATACAAAGCTTCCATCATCTTTCTTTTTTTTTTTAAAGTTAAAAGTACAAACATTAGCACTTTTCAAGTAAACGGAGAAGTTTAATCTAGTCCCAGAATTAAATATTCCATACAGATTCTACTTTCAAATGAATTAGATCTATATCCCAATTTTTCGGTCTTCAATATGAGCTGCTATCCTTTTATAGTTTCAGACATATAGGATCTGACACGAGCTGGTGTTTGAGGTAAAATTTTATTCAACGAGTCTGGGAAAAATGTTATAAAGCGAGCCTTTTTTCTTCACGAATTTAACATATAACGATGTTTCACAAGTTACAGTTCAGAAGATGCAAAGCGATCTGTAGATGCACCCGCGGTAATAATCGTAAAACCATTTACTAGAATTATGAAATATGTAAAAAATGACGTCAAAAAAGACGTCACACAACTGTGATATCAAACATGTATAAGATATAGAGAATGTTTGGGTTTTTTTTGGTGAAAGATCGAAATTTATTTCATCGAGTGAACATCGTCGGTAAAATTTCACTCGTGGCGTAGATCTAGTCACTCGTGAAAATATTACCGATGATGTTCACTCGATGAAATAAATTTCGATCTTGGACCGAAAAAAAACCCACCAAATATTCTATTTTTTCATGCTTCTACCCCCCTTTTTTTTGGGGGGGGGATTACATCAAAATTCAGTACAAGGTAATTCCCGTGGCGTACCCCCTCCGCATAACAACGCATCTCAATATTACGTAACGCGCGAGAAATGTAGGGTAAATTACGTCATAATTTCGATCTGATTGAATGGCACGCGCAATTAACCTAGGTAACTAGTGCGCGGGAATTACTGTTTTCCGCCTTCAATTGAAGAGTTAAAAAATAAAATCGGTATTTTTCATTGGTCGTAACCATGAAATATTGAACAATATTTTACCGTTATTGCTCGATAAACTACCAAAAAAGCATGAAATAAAAGAAAATTCATAATGGTAATATTACGCTGAAAACAAGGGATAAAACTGAATCAAGCTAATTTGAGCCATGGTCTGGGCAAAGGCGGTTTAATGCATCTCCTTGATGCATTATACCAGGCAATTCATCAAATAATTATGGATTCATAAAATCCAATCTGTCTAACAATCAACTGCATCTGGAGACAGAATGATCCTTTGAAATGCAGAAAATTTACCTATGGCAAAATGTGTCGACCATGTCAGTCTGCCCAGTCCGCGCAGGCTGACATTGGTCGATATTATGGGCAGAAACAGTTAGCTCTATTTTTACAGAGCATTGCTCATTTATTGGTCTCGTAGTTCCAAACGTTTTTGAGGCGTTAGCTGTTTCAAAATCTGAAAATATTTCTCATCAAAAGTATTAATGATTAGCTAAAATGCAATATGTCTTCTCAAGTAAATTGTAAAGTGTTTTCAAGATTAATATAATTAATTTTTATCTCTTCGGAGCCCAAGTCTAGTACTTGTGAAACCCAGGAAATGCATGAATATGTAAGCTGTCGCCGTAATACGACTGAAATAATGTTGAAAGCGGCGTAAAACACCAATCAATCAATCAATCAATCAATCAATCAATCAACCAACCGATCAATCAATCAATCAATCAGTCAATCAATCAATCAATCAATCGGAGACAGTATAAGGATTCACATATTGAAGCTATGTCTATACCACTTATCCCTTACAAACAATGGGGAAGGCCTCATTATGAGAGACTTTGTTTATTTCAGGACAATGACTTAAATCTACTTTTACATCATTTTGTCTCTCATTTTGTCTGTTTTTCACGTTTTCTTTCCACATTTAATGATACTGAGTATCAGTATCATAGCCCTGTGAAAGGTCAACTTCAGCTTTCACTGCCATTATTTGTGACAAATAGACCACGTGACTTCTCGTTGTCCACATTTTCACAAAGGGTCGCTAATGATTAATCAAAGCCCCGGTGCAGGGATTTGAAATAACGCTAAAAAGCAAAAATGATATAATACAGAATTTAGCTGGCAAACAATAAATAGATAAGAAAGAGAAGTGTCGGGAAAAATAGTTTTTATGGTATTTGATTAACCTTTTACCAAAAGACAAAATTTTAGACTAATCCAAATTGAAGGCATTAGCAGACGACAAAATAATTGTGTGTTAAGAATTGAAATTTGTTTTGGGAAAGGTAGAAAACATTGTGGGAAAAGGAGAAAATGCTTATTAAAAGCATTTTCTCCTTTTCCCACAATGTTTTCAAAAGCCTTCTTCCCCAGGATCGTCGAAATTTGGCATTGTTTGGTAAAGGGTTAATGGGTTATGCTGTCTCTAAAGATTATTTTTAATATTTCTAAGCTGAATTTCGCAAAGACCTGTGGAAATATCACATGATCAATAGATTGGGTCGATTATGTGGGAACGTATTCAAATTAGTATAATGACGTCACATCTGATTTTATAAAAACACACGGAGTTACCGATTGCAACACGACGATACCGTTATTCAAACGATAAAATAACACGACTTTAATAAATTTCAATGTCTAGTTTCAACAGGCTTGCAAAGAAATGAGTCTTGCTCTGGTAAAAGAGGGCTTAATAAATCTCTGTGATTCATTATACCAAGCAAGTCATTACATAATTATCAACCCATAGAAATCTATTTTGTCTAACAACCGACTGATTCATGTGGTAGACTTGTTCTTTGACTTGCCGAAAATTGAAAAGACAATAGCGAAAAGTGTCGGCACAGGTCAGCCTGCGCGGACTGCGCAGGCTGACCAGGGTCGATACTTTTCCTAGATGCACTAAGCCCCCTTTTCACCGAGGATGGCTCTAATATAAATCTACTCGTAGTTATTGTTTTACAAAAACTGTCATTCACGACAAAAATATCAGAATACCTCCTTTTAAGAGTGGCATTCTCCTGAATCACACAAAGGCTGGTTGAAAATGCAACGCATTTTACATTGAAAACATTCTTTTTCAGACAGTTTCTAATGAAGCTCTGGTTATTTGATACACTAGCTTTGAGTCTGTAACCAAGATTAAAATTAACAACCGAAAAGGCACGCAAGGCAAGAAATTCTAGTCTCCGTTGGGACCTTCATCTGAAGCAACTTTTTCATTAAAATTGTCTCTATAAGAAGTTGCCATATAAATCATCACATTCTACTCCGTTATATAACTTACTTTTCCATTACTGCACGCAATATTTCAAGCACTAACTTTAACATGCCACAACAATTTAAACTCCTCCATTTTGCAAATCATTGCGCGGAAAGGAAAAAATACAGATTATCAGGACTTTTTTCTTTTCCCACATTTTTTTTCAAAAGACTTTTCCCACCAGATTCGTTAATACTCGTTATTGTATTTTAAGGGGTCAAAAATTGGTTTGATTGCTTGAAACGGGTTTCACGTCGCTTAGAACAGTATGCAGTCACATTGCGGCAACAGTTTACTGAATCAAATGTCTTAACTCTTTTACCATCGACAAAACTTTGGACTGGACCAAAATGAAAAAAAAAAAAAAAATGCAGACGACAAATTACATGCTGCTGAAATGATGACTTCTGTCTTTGATAGGGTAGAAAACATTGTTGGAAAACGAGATAAATGCTGGTAGCCAGCATTTTCCTCGTTTTCCAACAATGTTTTCCAAGGCCTTCCTTTTCGGGGTCGTTAAAACTCGGGATTGAGTGACAAAGAGTTGAGGTCTACGGCCCCTAACTCTCATAGCAAAAGACAGAAGCTGCCGAGATTGGCCAAATAGTCTTTACGAAAACGTAGATGTTACACGATATTTACCGATAAGTTAATGAGTCTACGGTCCCTAATTCTCATATCAAAAGACCGAAGCTGCCGATATTGGCCGAATAGCCATTACGAAAACGTCGAAGTTTACCGCTGAGTTAGGGGTCGTAATCCTTAAATCTGTGCAAAATTAAACAGATAAATAGGCATCACCAGACTTTGGCCTGGTACTAAATTTATTGTCATTCATCGAATCTTGGACTGGTATTCAATTACGTTGTCGTTTCCAGGATCTTGAATTGGTACTAAATTTCGTTTGCGTAATTCCAGTAGGCTATAAACATCCTCGTAAACAATGGGTATTTGACATGGACTAAGTTTTAACCTTAGCAGGCTGCTAAGCCCGACTCACTGACCTATTGCAGACAGTGTAGATCAAGATCAGACTGCACAGAACGTGCAGTCTGATCTTGGATCTACACTGTCTGATAAAGAGATATTTTTCTCTAAAAATAAAAGTTTGAAGTAGTATAATTCAAGTTTTTACTGTCGGCTTGAAATTTTAATTTAACTTATTTAGAAGGATAAGTGTTATTATAGTTAAACTGAAGAAATGTTAGGAGCATTTCCCCTTCAGCAAAGTACATGTTTGTAACTGGAAGACAAATGCACTCTTATATAGGAGGCAATTTGTTCATAAAACAATTTCTTAAGGAAAAATAATGTTATGGTATCATTTATGGCGTTATTGTACTTGTATTTTAATCCATAGCATATTGTCGAGTCAGTTACGTATATCTGGATCAGATTTCATAGATAACTTCATCTAAGAGATTCGCTATCTGTAGTTTATAAAGACACTTTACCTAAAACAATCATATGTTTTACTATCTGGAACTGATTAGAAATCTAAGAAGTCGATTTTTTTCGGTCTAGAGACTAGGATGCAATTTGTTAAATCTGTAACTCTTTCAGCGCAAAACATTTAACTCTTTACCAAACGACATTTTTTTTATACTTGTTCAAAATGAGAGCAATTGTAGACGACAAAATAAAAGCAACTCATACATTAAAGTTTATTGATTGAATGGTAGAAAACATTGTGGGAAAAGGAGAAAATGCTGGTTACTAGCATTTTCTCCTTTTCCCGCGATGTTTTCATAAGCCATCTTCAACCGGATCGTTAAAACTCGGGATTGTGTGGTAAAAGGTTAAACTTCTTTTTCGATGTCTAAAAAATACAAATGTATTGAAACTCAGAAACATTTTTTTTATCTAAAGACTTGACTGAACAAGCAGACGGTATAGATCCAAGATCAGAATGCACATTCTGTGCAGTCTGATCCCGATCTTCACTACCAGCAAAGGCCCCTGATTTCACCTAAGGCGCTTAAAGGATTAAAAGTTCCAGTCTTTAAAATATCTTCAAGATAAGAAGTTACAAAGGCAATGTTCTAGTAAACTGTATTTTTTTCTGTCGACGTTGAACAGAAAAACCTCGAAAGTTGTTAAAATTTCTCTTTTTTTTTTGTATAGTTACAGTAATAAAACAGGATATCAGAGAAAATGAAACATTTTTAACGTTATTAAGTTTAAATCGAGTAGTGAATTCTCAAAAAAAATAATTACTTTTACATGTACTTTCTAGGGAATATTCTACGCAATTTGTTTCTAAGAACTCAATTAGTATGAGGTTCTTCTACGGCATTTTGTAATAAAAGTATACTTCGACATAGAGAAGATACTGGGGGTTTTAGACACTGTATTGTTGCCATGGGCAACTCAATGTCCGTTTGCTTACCGCACAGCCTAAGATTATAGTGCATTCAGGTTACTTGCCTGTTTGCCTACTGCCCCTCTGTCTATCTTTCTCAATTTGAGAGTTGGAAGCAAAGGGAGACAAAAGACAGTTACTTCCCTTGAAAGCCCTCTACTAATTCATAGGTCCTGATTAAGGTATTAATTGGTTTTTATCCTTGATATCCTTTGCACTATTTAGGAATGGTCATTTTCTAGTATCTCCTTCAAAATTTATCAAACACCAAATTCGATCTACTAGACGCATTTCGATGGTAATAGAGTGTGAAATTAAATTTACAAATATTATCAAGACCTTACATATGCATCACAAGTCAAATTATAATAAAGGCAACACTTCTTAGTAAAGCAAGGATGAAAAGAAAGGATATCAAATAATAGGACCTAGTTGGTGTAACACCAGAACGAAATGCTTCCGGGTCGTAGTATCAAAAGTAGTCCCAGTTGAAAATTTGATACCAAGCACTTCTGCCACACTGTTTTAACATAAAGTATGAGAGGCCAGGTCTAAAATGTGTTTCTGAAGTTAATTTGATTGTTTCTTCAGAGAATGAGTGCATTTTATGCATTTCTTTTAGGACTATTTTTTGTTATGTGACCAGGCAAAGAGGCATGGTCTATCACCAGTTAGGGTCTAGACCGACAGCGATTTTCCAAGGGCCGGCGTGTTTGAAGAGGAATAGCAAAAAAGTTCATCGCTCATGATGCCATTTTCTGCTGCCTTTTGTGGAGGACATTGAACATATATTTGAAGGAAAAAAACTAAAAAGCTCTCGCTTCGTCAGGGATTCAACAACAGCCAGTCGAAGACAGTGGTTTTTACTATATTTTCAATTAGCGAAAAAGTTACCGGTGTGACACCAGTTGCAATTTGGTATCCTTGGTTGTTCTCTAACAAGGGAGATAATTTGGATTTCACTTTGTCTCCCATTACACATTACATTTCTAACCGAGGAAAGGAGAACTCTAAAAGTTGCATAGCCAACTTTCGCGGACATGTAAAAATCGATATCAGCCCATTTTACCTGTATTTTTTTACATAGAATTATGAAGGGCCTTGGTAGATAAACGCTTATAACTTCATCAATTTTCAGAATCGAAAATTATCTCAAGTGAGGTAAGAAAATTCAATTTATTCTCTTTCAAATGAACTAAGTTTTATAAATTTCGTAAATGAAACTTTTGGTCCTTTTTTAACTTTAAAATTATAGGTATGGTTTATATAGAATGAAGAGGAAAAATACTTTTTCCGAAGATAAAAACTGACATATTTGTTGAATTTCCTCTCTTTTTGTTGAAAAGTCAAAATTATCTCAAGTGAGGTCATAAAGCTTATTCATTGCTCTTTAAATTGGTATAAGTTTGAGTCATTTAAAAAAATAAACTTTTGGTCCTTTTTACAGTTTTTTAATGCCCCTATCCTATTTTTTTGTTTTTCCGTAATCGCTCGGATTGTGCCGGATTATGCCGATGATGGCCAAGTCTAACTGTAAGATAAGCCGCCCTGGTATCTTTGCTGTGTTACGTAATGTTATATTGACAAACGGGCCCCCTGCTATGGTTATGATTAACATGTATCCACATGATTATGAACTCGAATTTTTACCCGGGTTGTTTGATCATGACAGAATCCCTAAGATTTTTTATTACGTATCTTATAGATCTAATAAAAGACTAGAATTTGATTTTTATGAGATTATTCCCATGGATTTACAATCACTAAGATTAAGATTTGAAATTAGAAAATGTACGTTTGCTATTTTTACCATTCTTCAGCCATTTTTTTCATTCTTAGATAGATCTATTAATGCCGTATCAAAAGTATTTTTCTGGCGACAGTTTATAAATTCATGTTCTCTTGCCATTTTCAAACCGGTCCTTGACCTGTCACATCATATAGAAGGCTTTTGAAAACATTGAAGAAAGGGTTTAAATGCTGGTTAGTAACATATAGCCAACTTTCACGGACATGCTTTATCAGCAGTCTCGCATATCAACAAATCGATGAAAATAACCGATATTATACGTAAAGTTTCGGGATTTTCCGGAGTTTGGCAAACATAAACCGCGTATAATCTATTCATAATCGATAGTCCGCAGCTGTAAAAGATAAGAATAACGTAACATTACGTAACAGGATAACAGTAGCCCTGCTTCAAATTCACAATCCTTGCCTAGACCGACATTTTGTTTTCGGGTTTCCACCTTAACTCTTTGTCTGCTAAAAGCCATTGTAGCCCCTGTAGATCAGTATCAGACAGCACAGAATGTGCACCCTCATCAGACTACACATAATCTTAGACTTACACCATCAGATACTGCGAGATTTTTCTTTGGAAAGAACATTGCTATATTTGGGCTTTGTTTGACGGTTCATACTTCATTCATTCTTCGGTTTAAGGGTTGA
Organism: Hippopus hippopus; assembly: GCA_946811185.2. NCBI lineage: Eukaryota > Metazoa > Mollusca > Bivalvia > Cardiida > Cardiidae > Hippopus > Hippopus hippopus. Next base: position 19,929,296 of record OX328101.1, read on the forward strand.
GTTTTGATGCTCTTAGATTAAAGTTCTGATTCTTGCTGTTCGGCCGTTTGTGCGACTAAGTGCACTTTTAGCTGACAATGTAGACCAGTAATAAACTTCACAAAAAGCAGTCTAATCTTGAAACCTTATCCGTCCAAATTCAATTTTGCTGACAGTGTAGATTAATAACAGGCTGCACAAAACAAGCAGACTGATCTTGGATCTGATCGACTCTATACATCGATTTTTTTCTTAAATTCTTGATACCGAAATATCACCAGGTTGCTGAATTCAGCAGAAAATTCGAAGCTTTTGGAGTACCGGTTTAATCCTTTACCATACACTCCCGAGTTTTAACGTTCTGTGCAGTCTGATTTTGATCTAAACTGTCCGCAAAAGATCCCTGAGTCGCGTTTAACAGCCTACAGGTTAGAACATTTCATAGTTCAACCAACGGCAGATGTCGGTTGAGATAGCGAGGAGGGATCGGCATCAGACTGAACGGACGTACTCTGGTAGGCCTATTTATCTTCTCCGATACCTGGTAGCCTTGAATTCATCCATTTACAGCTTTTACCAAACAATCTTCCTAGTTTTGAACGAACAAACAAACGAAAGAACGTTTGAACGTTTGAAAGAAAGAAAGAAAGTGTCGGATACAAAGTGGCAATAACTGAAAGTTTTGAACGACTAAAAGGCAAAAACGAAAGAAGACGGTAAAGTAGAAGGTTTTTTTTCCTGATCCCTGGCCTGTCTGACCGGAAACCGCCTGCACTTTTCAATATTAAGGAATTCTTTACAGCCGAAAAAAAAAAGTTTCCTTTCATATGAAGCCATAGATGTTTACTCTTTACTAAACGATTCAAATTTAGTCTCTTTTAGATGGAATTCATATATTGATATAATTTTTACCTTTAAATGACCATGTTTCCAACTTGATCTGTAAGACCAGGGATGGTATATAACATATACGATCCCTGGTAAGACCTGATTGCCAGTGACTTGCATGAGGGACTGCATTCACAAACCGTTCTAAAAACTGCTGTATTGAAACACTAGCTGTACCATCTTGCAAATAAAGGGCATCGTATAATGACGAAGTAAAGGGATGAAAAAAGAGCGAAATCGTTTATAAAAAAACGATTTTTTCTCCCAAACAATATAATATAGAAAATATCAAGAAAAATTTGTTTGTCAACCTACGAAGAAACAAGCCCTCTCACGTGTCCTATCGGTCAGTGGTGAGCACAATTGTAAACTTTGGAGTGGATAAATTCCTATGTGGCCTGAAACACGCGGAGAGGGGGCATTGGGACATTTGCGTAAAGTGTCGTCTCGTATCAGCCTGCGCAGTCCGCGCAGACTAATCCGAAACGACACTTTCCGCTTTTATGTAATTTTCTTTTTTTGGGCGTATACTGAAGAACAAATTCTAATGTACCGGTAGTCATAAAGTGCCGTCTCGGATTAGCCTGCGTGGACTGATCCGAGACCACAGTTTACGCAAATGTCCGAATGCCCCTTTTCGTGTGATGCTCGCCATTTATGTACAAACAAAAGTAAAAAAAAGAAATGAATCTAGAAATCCAAAGACATGTTATCGGTACAATGGGGGCCATTCCTGTAAATTAAATTGTCTCCCTTACCAGATAAAGACTAAAGGTAACCAAATAACAGATTGGTCCTTTCACCTGTATTCCTTTGTTTTTATCCCTGGTTCCCTTGGGGATGTTGCGATAAATATAGTAGTGATTTATGATGTATGTGTAAGGTCCCCTAGTAATTCAAATCAAATTCTCTTCTTAATCATCAGGAACTATGTGTATATCAATTTGTTAAAGAATCTAACTAGATTTACTTGAAATATTATCTCAAGAACATAGTGCAAGAAAATCAAGGATAAAAGCCAAGTAAACCCCTTATCAGGACCAATGTAGTACTGGAGAGGAATCAAGGGAAATAACTGAAGAATGGCCGTCATTCCAAGTTCATCTATAAATAAGTGACTTGTTGGTTACCCGAGAGCTCCGAATAAACCTTGAGAAAAGACAATGCCAGTCTAGAAATAAGGCCTAAATAATTGCAAGTTTAAGGTTGCTCTTAGCCAGATTATCTCAACAAAATGGACAGTGTAGATCAAAGATCAGAATGCCTTTTTTCAGTCTGATATCAATCTTTAGTGGCCGCATTTAGGCGGCTTTAGTTGTGAAGGCGACTGAGGGTCAATTAAGGCTTCTGTTCCCGTCTGTTCTGGTTGGTTTTTAGGCTGACCCCGATCACGTGATTAATCAGCCACGCACGAGATTGCTCAGTGAGTAGTCAACGTTTGAGTGGGCAGAACATGTATGGTGTTTTGCAGAGAGACCCAGACAATTTGATCCGGAAAAAATGAAGTAAGTGTCTTATTTATTTGAAATTTGTAGATATTTTTCATGAATAATCAAAGTATGTGTAAATCTAGATCTAGCATGGTACACATGGTTGCAAATTACGATTGTTTTATTTTCTCGCAAATTATCGCCGGCGTCCTAGGAAAAGGCAGCAAATTCTAGTTGCAGCGTTCTTTTTTTTCAAAATGTTTTTGAAAGCCGTCTTTGTCAGAATCATTCAAGTATGGGAATGTTTGGAGGAATTTTCTCTAGCCTATTTTCAACAGTGAATTAAAAATTTTAGGGTAGAAAAATTTCAATTACAGTATACTGAGGCAAGTCAAAGAGTATCCTTAAAATGATGAACTCTTTACCAAAGGACGAAATTTTGGTCTTGACCAAATTGAAATCATTTGCAGACAACAACAACAACAAAAATATAGCTCAAAAGATGACTGCTGTCTTTGACAGGGTAGAAAACATTGTGGGAAAAGGAGAAAATGCTGGTAACCAGCATTTCCTCCTTTTCCCATAATGTTTTCAAATGACTTCTTCCTCAGGGTCATTAAAACTCGGGATTGTGTGGTAAAAGGATAACATAATTAATATTGGTGTATTTATTACCCTTTAGTTTGTATTGGAGTTTAACGCCATTTTAACAGCTTAGGTCATATCATGGCGGTCAGTGACGCACCCATGTGTTTCCTGGCTTTCCCACACCGGTACTGACACAAAGCCACTGACTACTTTTCTCACATGCATCAGAGGTGAGGGGCGAAAATTCGCCGGAAAGAAAGTTCGTCGCAACCGGGTATCGAACCTGCAACCTCCAGGTCATGAGTTAGATAGGCTAACCACTGAGCAACCCCACCAGGCTTTATTACCGTTCACCAGAAGACAACATTACTTACCAGTCCAAATTGCAAGCCTTTCAAGATGAAAAATTTAATGTGACTCAAATGATGAAACTTGTTTTTGAAGGACTAGAAAACATGGTTAAAGAGAAAATGCTAGTTATCAGCATTTTCTCCTTTTCGGTCAATGTTTTCAAACGTCTTTTCCTCAGGGTCATTAAAACTGAATATGGGATAAAGGGTTAAAAATATACACTTATAAAGAAATAGAATTTTTTACGTTGTTTGTTAATGACTATACAAAACTTGGATTTTATTTTTTTTCTTTGTAGATTTACAATATGCCCAAATTTGGACTTTGTTGAGGTAAGAATCACTTTACATGAGGTAATTAAAAGTCAATTTGAGCACATATAAAATTATAAAAAAATCTGTCCATGTAATGATGGATAACTTATCAACAATTTCTAAAATTCTGAAATACAATATTTATAATATGAGACATTGAGGTATGACTTTGATATACATGTACTTCTACCTGCCTAAAAATCAGAATTTAAATATAACCTGGTAGTTCTAACCTGATTGTCCGCCATGGTGTCAAGCGTATAAGACAATATGGTTGCCATATACTGTTGAAGGGTAGCAAACTTCGAAAGTTTGAAAAAAAAAAATGAGATGCACTCAAACTGTGCCATTTCACTAAGATGCCACACTCTACCTTCAAATTACAACATCCTGCCTTAATTTATGAGGCCATCCCCTGGAGTCAGCCACTAATAAATGAAAAAGAAAACAGTATCATGAATGTTAATCTTACTCTGTCGACATACCTACATATTTTGTGTTTGTCTGTGTGTGTGTGTGTGTGTGTGTGTGTGTGTGTGCCGGTGTTTTTTTTTTTTTTTTTTTAAATAATTTCAATTATACCAAATAAATCAATAGATTAATACTTAACCAAAAAACCCAAAATGGCCAACAAATATTGTCTTGCTAAACCTTAAGATTGCTATGTTGATGAAACATACATTATCAGTCTCTAAGACAAACCATCTTAAAGCAGTTCCAGATATATTCTGACCCTCATGACATCAGTTTATGCATATTCTTACATTATGTCTCTTATATCCTGTAACACCCTTTATGGTTCTAAGACTAAGTAGATCTACTTCTTGTGAAAACTTGATGATGCTCCTTGACCACCCCCTTCTTGCTACAACCCAACCACCAAAAAAACTCACTGCATATAAATGTCAATATTACTAGCATTATTTGCAAAGACGCTTCAATAAAACAGGAAATTAACTATCAATCATCTGACACTATCATAGATAAGTCACATTACATTGATCATGTAGATTGGTAGATCAGTCAACAGTTATTTATAGGTCTCACTATATTGCATATTAAAACTCTAAAGTGGTTGTCTTTGTACTAAATATATATGTTTTTACACGTGATTGTCTAAGAATTCATCTAAAAGTAGGGTATTGTGGATGGGACAACCACAATAATTTAGCAGTTACTACATCACACACATTACTGCATCATTTATGATTTTACATAGATTATTGAGGCTAAACTTTGTTCATTTTCATGAATCACAAATACTTAATTGTCACTTTATGTAGAAATGATTAGATCTAGACCAATTACAGTCAGGTATACTCATGAATATGATTTAGATTTTCTGCGAGAAACAGATCAGTAAAGGACATGTTTCTTAACCCAAGTGACAGTATGGACCAACTGCTGGTGAACAAGTGGCCTTCTATTGACTAAAAAACATCTATTTTATTAATTATGAATTACATAATTATTGTCCTCAAAATAATAGTGACTTAGCACCAAATTTCATTCAATGTTTAACAGCTACATACAAATAACAAGGATGTAATGTGTCAAGAATTTGCATGAAAGCATTTGTATTGGGCATGACTCCTTAAATTATAGTTCTGACTCTTACTATTATTTTGCTCAAAAGACTCTTAATGTTTTGGCTAATACAATGTTCATCAATGGCTTTTGAGTTACCGAGTAGAGCAGAATAGACTCTTGTAGAAGAACTGTGTCCAAGTTTTTAAAGTTTTAAGTTTGTGGCCAATGTATTCAAAGTATTTCATTAGTTGACAGGTAACAGAAGACATAAAAGTTTACAACAGATGGATCTTTTAAATCAGCACCATGTTTATGAAATTGATAGGTTTGATACATTTTGAGGTATCCTAACACGATGTGTGTCTGTAAGACACACATTAAGTTAAAAACATGTTTGAGATTTAGTAAACCAAAGGGATTTGTAATAGCCACCAAGGTATGGTCAGCATACCTTATTATATGTTGAGGATTTTAACTCCTAAAAATGAAAGTGCATGTAATTTCTTACTACTCTTAGTGTGTTTTTCTGATCTATTATTATATGCCTCCTTTAACCCTTTACCAAATGATCCTGCTTCGTTGTAATCCTAAAGAAATATTAAGACTTTTAAAAACATTGTGAGAAAAAGAGGAACAACATTTTTTTCTTTATTCACAGTGTTTTGCTACCTACAAAGATAATTTGCAGCATTTGAGCCACCTGTAATATGTCATCTGCAATGTTTCCAAGTAGACAAATCCAATTTATCATTTGGTAAAGATCTTTTTCTGCAGGGTTCATTTTAGTTTTTGTCTGAGGTGGGCTCTTGGCTCCTAAATCATTTTTGCATGGGCCAAGCTAATTGAGGTAAAATACCTTTAAGGAAACTGGCCAAAACATGGAAAGACAGTTTCAATCAAAACTAAAGATTTGTAAATATGAGCGAATAAAAATAAAAATCATACTTTCAATGTTGACCAAATACTGCAAAAATTTAATTTTAGAGAAACTGGAGATCAACAGGCAAGTAATTGTTACTGCACCTGATTACCCTTTTTGTGGCCCACCCAGCCAACCATTAACTTCTTGTTGCATTGATTTATATACCATATTTTTTTGTACAGAAACTTGTTCTGAAATGAACACTGCATTTCTTTTTACCCAAGTCCCAAGCAATTCCTGTGTTGCTAAGGATCTTAGAAATATTAATTCTTTATCTCATACAACTTTTGATGTAGAGGATCTTAGATCCAGAAGTAAACAAGAAATAATTCATTAGCATTAGGATCTTAAATCCAACTTTGATAAGACTGATCATGAAAAAAAAAAGCAGAATTTGAATGATAGCTTGATAAGTGAGTAAAATCTGTTCATGTAAATTCTGAAAATGGATTGTATTAAGTACATGTGTACTTATCTTTTTTTGAAAAAAATGAGTTACAAATTAGAATACATAAAACAAAATTAGTTTTATACTTCATTGCTCAGAAAGGTTGCCCTTGCCCAATTGATGATTACCTTGGACTGGTTAGAATCCAGGAAACACAGCAGAGAGATACATGTAGTCAGGACAGAGTTGATTACTGGGTTGCATCCAGGAAAAATTTGTCTTTTGACCAAGATTTTTTTATCATAAACAATTAAAAATATAGAGATAAACTGTCACCAATGACGGATCAAGGCAAGTCAGAAAGGTTTGTCAGTCTATTCAGGGGCAGCAAGATTTTTTAATCATGAACAAACAAAAGTAAAGAGATAAACTGTCACCAATGATAGATCAAGGCAAGTCAGAAAGGTTTGTCGGTCTATTCAGGGGCAGCAGCTGTGTTTCATTTGCAAAGTTAACCTTATCTGAGCCCTTTTATCAAAACCAAAGTACATGTCACTGAAAAACAATTTTATCAGTGAAAAAAAAGATCCATTTTCACAAGTTATGTGAATGCATTTATCTTACCTTTAGACTGACGAAGACAATATATAGATTTTTGGCCTTTCATATTTAATATTAGACTTATCTCCGTACCAAACAACAAAATTGCAGACTTTTCAAAATTAAAAGCCTTTGCAGACACCATCACTAATACAGCACAAAAGATAAGACCTGCCCTTGAAAGAGTGGAAAACATTGAGGGAAAAGGAGAAAATTCTGGTTACTAGCATTTTCGTCTTTTCCCACACTGTTTGCAAAAGCCTTCCTTTTGGGCTTTAAAACTTATGATTGTTTGGTACTGGGTTTAAAAGACCACACAGTTTTTGTATGTGTGTGTCAATGTATATAAGGTTCATGTAATTTGGAATGAAAAGGATCTTAACCTGTCAAGTGCCTCTCACAACTTTAGATTTTTTCAGGCTAGTGCAGATCAGGATCAGACTGTATAATGTAGCCTGCTCTTAGATCTGCTCTACCTAATGAGTAAAGTTCAGCATTAAAATGACATTTTTTCTGGCCTTTGTTCCATGTCTACATAGTTTATTTGGCACTTGAAGGGTATATAAAATAGATATGTAGAGCTTAATGGTACTGTACATTTATCTTTATACATGTATTTATATTAGATCTACATTAATGTACTTATACAGTATTTATTTTTTCTTGTGAAATTTTCCTTGATCAAATTATCTTATTATCATAGTCCTACATTTTTCATTTATTTATTCATTCATTCATTCATTCATTTCCTTTCTTTCACATTTGATTAAACCCTTTACCACACAATGCCAACTTTTAACGACCCTCAGGAAGAAGCCTTATGAAAACATGTTGACCAGCATTTTCTCCTTTTCCCACATTTTTTTCTACCCTATCAAACAAAAATCACATCATTTGAGCAATATTGAAATCATCTGCCGCAAAAGCTTTCAATTTGGAATGGTACAATTTTTTGTTGTGTGGTGAAGGCTTAAAATAGCAAAGCTTTTCTATTCCTCAGTATAGTACATGTAGGTTTCAATTTTATGTGATCTGACTGTCTATAAATGCATCCCTTGCTGACCTTTGTAATAAAGAGGGTATTTTTATTTATCATTATTAGGTTAGGTTGTATTGTGTATTTAACTCTTTACCACATAATCCTGAGTTTTAACAACCCTGAAGAGGAAGAATTTTGAAACCATTGTGGACAAAGGAGAAAATGCTGATAATCAGCATTTTTCCTTTGTCCACAAGGTTTTCTAGCCTTATAGGGAAAAGTTCAGTGTTTGAGTCACATTTGATTTCTCGTCTGCCACTGCTTTCAATTTGGACAAGTCTAAGATTTTGTCATTTGGTAAAGAGTTAATATATTGAGAAGTAAAGTCATGCTTTCTATGTGAATGTAATCTCTGTTGGTTTAAAAACATTTCAAAGATGTTTTCTATGAAAAGATTTTGGATCAAACTGGGGAATCAATATCAAATAGATATTGGGGACAATCAAAGACTTGGTGCTTTTAAAAGATTCATTGGCTGGTCTATATATAAATGCATTGACATTGTCTGATTTCAATGTAGTAACACATACAGATCAGCTGTTGGAATACCTTGAACACCAAAACCAGCCACACCATGAAAACCTTATAACAAACTTTTCTATGTAATGTATTAGATTATACTTTATGCTACAGCTGTTGCAACTTATGCATGCAAATTTTTACTATTTCATTTTAGGGGTTTTTCTTACAAAGTATTTGCATAAAGGTTATTTAAGAAAATGAATAGACAACAGCAATACATTACATTTATGATGTTTGAATTACTATTTTTTTCTGTTAAATCAAAACAGTAAAGGAAAACGTCTACTTTGAATTTACAATGGTTCAGATCATAAATGCTAGGCTGATTTCAAACACTTTACCAGCCAAGAAATTTACCATCCAAGTCCAAGTTCATATAGACCTAATTGTTAAAGAAACTTGTCATATACTATATTTCCAGTCATGTTTCATAGTGTCATTTGGAAAACAAAGACATCACAATTTTTAAGTGTTGCTAGATTATTTCAAAGTTCAAATGCAAAAATGAGGATAATGACATTTTGTCTTGGTTTCAACAATTTTGGCAAGCCTAGGAACACTTGTTAATCGTTGGAACATTTCTTAATAACTAATGAACTTCTATCTTAGATGATCCCAGTACACTACACATTTAATGTGTCAACAATATTCGCATACCGGTAAAAGTATAATTCAAGCACACTTCAATAAATATCTTGTAAATAACATATTTGCAACTTTCAATATCAACTATGTAATGGGTAAATCATGGGTAGTTATTTCCATTCATCCTATGGAGATTTGCGGGATTGATTGAATGGAGTATTGGTCATAGTGGATCATGAACACTGATAATTTATCTGGATACTTCATTGAAAACAGATTTTTAAAATAGCAAAAACACACAAAGCGAAACAGATCTGTCTCAGCTGTAAGTATGTAAGTAATCAGTGTCCCATCCCCTGTGTCTGAGCTAATGGTTTTCCACACCAAATAGGGACATTTACACAAATGAACCAAGACAAAGGATAGGAATACAGGAAAATATAGGAATATTATAATTATCATAAAACAAAAACACTGAACCACAAAAAAAAAAAAAAAAAAAAAAAGAAAAAAAGGAATATCTAAATACAGAAAAGAATAAACACCCACAAAACTAAACTAGTAAAAAAAAATATATATATTATTATAAATGACCAAAAAAAAGGTAATAATAATGCAAAACATCTTATTAAAAAAAACTTGTGAAAAATGAAAAACTTGAAAAGGAATGAAATAAAATAACATGAGAAAAAATAAATAAATAAATAAATAAAAATTAAAGAAACATGACAAGAAAGCAATAAAAATAATCAGAGAAAAATAAGTTACAAAGAAAAAAAATAAAAACAAGAATAAAACGGTAACAAGGAAAAAAAAATTATACAAGAATATATGAATAAAAGAAAACAGTATTGGGGATAAAAAAGGTATAGAAATACAAGAACTGCTGCTTTAAATTCTAACGCAAAAAATGGAGTTACAATACAAAAAAATGACATTGCCAAGTTCAAACAAACAGTTAGCTTTATACTTAAAGCAACAACTTAATTTTTATTCACAAATGCAAAAAAAAGGGTGTAATCTTAAGTACTGTAGATTAATATTGAACCGTTACCGGATAATCCTGAGTTTCAAAGGCCCTCAGCATTTTCTCTATTTGCCAACATATTTTATGAGCTTGTTAAAGATTAATACAACCATATGAGCCACATATTAATATACAGTCTACAAATGCTTTCGATTTGGACAAAATGAAATGGTCATTTGGAAAAAAGTTAGGAATATGATTTTACTCACCATTACCATTAAAGTAAACCTTAATGTTCATTTTCTATTTATACAAGTTGTTTTTCTGTAGGTTAAACAAATAATCATGTCTGTGCAGTGTACTTGAATTATTTATAGGTAAAGTTGTATATGTAGTACTGAAAAAATCATTATTGTTTTTTTTCTTTAGAGGTTTTCAATGGGAATATGTTTGTTTCTGATACCCCCTGTCCCTGGCAAAAGTATTGCAGAAAGTATCAGAAGCAAGCATTATCTATAATCCTTTTTTTTTTTTAAGTAATGACAGGAATTTGCATACATAAACAACTTTCAGCTTGAACTAAAACATACACATTTGTAAAATGCGAAGGAAACATCAGGAGAGGTTACCTTAAATACAAACTTAAAAACCAAAGAATATTTAAATTGTTGATCAACAGTCATGAAATAGGATACAGATAATAAACCTAAAATTTTCAGTACTTTCTTATTGAGGAATCTTTGATTGAAAAATAGAAATATTGACATATAAGAAACAGAGTTTACTCTGTTTCAAGAAAACATAAAGGAATAAATATAAAGTTACAGTACAAAAGTGTGATTAACAAGTTAGATATGCATGCAGATTTCAACAGCAGCAGGTCATAAGCACATGCGAGCAATGAAGTCTTTTGAATAGTAAGTTTAAGACTGATTCCTTTGCAAGAGCAAAGAAATCAAGATTACATGTATATATTCATATTAAGATGAAATTAAATTGAAAAAAAAAAAGAAAAAAAGAAACAAATAAGGGTGTGGTTTATTAACTCTTTATAATATACAATTCTGTATTTTAATTACTGTTAGAAATAAGACTTTTGAAAACACTGAGGAAAAAGGAAAAAATGCTGGTTACCAGCATTTTATCCTTTTTCAACAATGTTTTCTTCCCATTCAAAGACAAACTTTCTTATTTGAGTGCCATTTACTTTGTCATCTGCAATTGCTTTCAATTTGGACCATTCTAAAAATCTTAAAACCTGTTATCAGAAAGAAAAATTGATTAAGTGAATACTAAAAACTACCTCAAGCTTGAAGATAAAAATGAGTAAAGCCGCATTAACAGTACAAAAATAAAATGTTCACACTGAGAATGCATACAGTCAGCTTTCTACAGCAGCAGGTCATTTCTCAGTTACAAACACAGGTTTGAGCAAGAAAAATTGAATTGTGAGTCACATAAGATTTACTTACAATGGAAATACAGTTTAACCAAATATAGTCATATTGATTTAAAACAATCTAAAGTGTATAAATCAGAAAAGAAACAAAAAAAAAAAGCAAAATAAAGTTACAGGAAACAACTTTTCCTACAACTTGCCCACCCCCATCCCCACCCCAATAGAAAAAAGGAACCAGAGGTTGGTTTTTTTTTGTTTTCAATTTAAGATCCCACGGCTTTGAAGTGGTAATACATGTACTTGAAAAAGATGACAGACACTTTGCCTAAGGCCATAATGAGAAAAATCTACAAGTAGCAGTGTATCTACATGGTAAGTTAAAAGCTATACAGGTAGATTAAGATCAGGCTAAATAGACTATGCATTGTAATCTTAAACATAAACTTTTTTTTTTTTTCACAGATATTCTTTCCAAAACAACAATTTGGAAAGAAAAATAGTCTAAATTGTCCTATAACTCTTTACCAACTGACAAAATTTTAAGTCATTGCAAATTGAAAGCATTTGCAAACGACAAAATCAGTATGACTGAAAAATTAAAACATGACCTGAGAAAGGTAGAAAACATTGTGGGAAAAGGAGAAAATGCTGGTTACTAGCATTTTCTCCTTTTCCCACAATGTTTTCGAAAGGCTTCTTTTTCGGGGTTGTTAAAGCTTGGGATGGTGTGGTGAAGGGTTAACCACGCCAACAAACATTCCTGTGTTTTAAAGACCCTGGGAAAAAACCTTTGAAAACATTGTGGGAAAAGAAAAAAATGCTAGTTACCAACATTATTTCCTTTTCCTGCTGTGTTTTTTATCTTATTGCAGACAAATTCCATCATTTGAATGATATTAGTCATCTGGAAAATCTTCCACTCTGGACCAGTCGGGGTCCTGCGTGGCTCGGTGGTAAAGTGGTGTGGGACTCGTTACCTGGAGGCCCTGGGTTCAAGCAGCACTAGATCCACTGAGCCTTTCGTGGGAGTGTCCTTGGGCAAGACACTTCAGAGCTCTAGCCTAGTAGTGGTAAAATCCATGAAACGCATGAATATGTGAACTGTTGCTGTGATATGACTGAAATAATGTTGAAAGAGGCATAAAACACCATTCAATAACAGTCAAATTCTGTTGTTTTGTATTCTAGCCTTTCCCCAACAATCCCGTGTTTTCATGACCTTGATAAAGACCCCTTCTGAAAACAGTGTAGAAAAGGTAGGAAATGCTGGTAACCAGCATTTTCTCCTTTTCCCACAATGTTTTAATTCTACCTTATAAAATACAGATTCCGTCAATTCAACCACACATAAATTGTTGTCTGCAAAAACTTACAATTTGGACAAGTCTATTTTTTGCTTGTGTGGTAAAGAGATAAATGAAACAAGCAAAGATTTGAAAAAACAGAAAGTTAAAAAATAACAACACAAAGTAACTTTATAAACTGCCCCACAACAATTCCCCACTCCCATCTCCCTAACCCTCCTCCAAAATAAAATACAGAGGTTTTCTTTTATTTTTTTTTTAGGGTTTTCAATTCAAGATTGTTTCAAAGTGGCATTGCTTGGAAAAGATGGCAGACACTTTGTCAGCAGCAGTTATCAGAACAATCTACAACTCAGCAGCGCATCTATATGGGAAGTTGAACACAGATCAGGTATTTAACCCTTTACCACACAATCCCAAGTTTTAACAACCCTATGGAATAAGGCTTTTGAAAACATTATGGGAAAAGGAGAAAATGCTGGTAACCAGCATTTCTCCTTTTCCCATAATGTTTTCTACCCTTTTAAAGACCAGGGTTCATCATTTGGTCCATATTTCTCTTGTCATTTTTAAATGCTTTGAATTTGGACTAGTCTAGAATTTTATTGTGTGGTGAAGGGTTAACCCTAGCTTTACCAACAGCAAAACTTTTGGATGTGACCAAATTGAAACCATCTACAGACAACAAAATAAATGTGACTCAAAATTTGAAATTTGTGTTGGGTAGGGTAGAAAACATTGTGGGAAAAGAAGAAAATGCTGGTTACCAGCATTTTCTCATTTTCCCACAATGTTTTCTAAAGGTCTCTTTATCAGGGTTGTTAAAGGTTGGGATTGTGTGGTATGATCAGACTGAACAAAATACGCAATCTAATCTGAGATCTACATTACGATTATCTGTACAGATATTCTCTCAACATGACATGAAATTGTAATACATGTATCTTGACAGTCTTTTAAGTCATTACCGTATGAAATTTTTAGACTTGTACTAATTGAAAGTATATGTAGACAACAAATTTAAGGTCTACAGCCCCTAACTCATTGGTAAACATTGACATTTTTGTAAAGGCTATTCGGCCAATATTGGCAGCTTCCGCCTTTTAACATGAGAGTTAGGGGCTGTAGAGTTACTTACTCATCGGTATATATTGTGTAACATTGAGGTTTTCATAAGGGCTATTCGGCCAATCTTGGTAGCTTCCATCTTTTAATATGTGAGTTAGGGGCTGTAGACGGTAAATATGGCTCAAAAGATGGGTTTGCCTTTGAAGAGATAAAAAACATGTTTTTGAAACTTAAGAATGTGTGGTAAAAGTTTAAACTAATGGAAAATATCCACTTAGTTTATTTAGCAACCTGCTGAGTAAATTTGCTGCAGGTATCTTTGAGAATACTCTTGTAAAATAGGCATTTTAAATATTCATTTTAAGGACTACGACCCCATAATTCATCAGTAAACATCGTGTAACATCGATGTTGATGTTAAGGCTGTTCAGCCAATCTTGGAAGCTTCCATCTTTTAATATGAGAATTTGGGGCAGTAGATTCACTAACACATCGGTAAATATCGACGTTTTCGTACAGGCTATTCGGCCAATCTCGGAGGCTTCCGTCTTTTAATATGAGAGGTAGTGGCCATAGACCTTAATTTGAATATGCCAATATGCGGAAAAATGAGGAATATGCCTATTGCCACAGTATTTTCTAATGTACATGTATTCTTCAGCATTACTCAAATGTATCTAACTCTTCCTAATGGCAATTTTTTAGACTTGCCATTTGAAGATGACAAATGTATCTCTTTTTATGAAATTGTCCTTGAAAGGGTAAAAAATCCTCGTTGGAAGAGGGGAAAATGCTAGTATCCAGCATTTTCTCCATTTACCAAAATGTTTTCAAAAGCCGTCTTACTTAAGGACTTTAATCTTTAGGCTGCTAAGCACGACTTACTGACCTTTTGCAGACAGTGTGGATCAAGATAAGACTGCACAGAATTTCCGGTCTGAACTTGGATCTACACTGTCCGAGAAGGATTTATTATTTCCCCAAATAAAACTTTGAACTAGCAATATTTGGGTTTGTTCTATCGAAATGAAAATTTCATACCAGTTTTTTAGCAGAGTTAAAATTTGGGCGTGTGGTAAAGGGTTAAAGACCTAGACACCAATGTCTTGCTGAAACGCCATTCATTCATTCATTCATTCATTGTGGTACATGCCAAGCCCCAGTAGCTCAGTCAGTAGCATGCAAGACTTGAGAACAGGGGGTCATGGGTTCAATCCCTGGCTCGGCCAATTTCTTTCAGAGGATTGATGATAGTCATTGCGACAGGATTCATTCCTCTCACTGCTGACCATTGTCCTGATGATCGTTATGTGGAAAAGCAGCCAGTGGCTTGGAAAGACTATTGTGCGGAGAAAACATTGATCGGTGCGATATAACCAAAATGATGTTGAAAACAGCATTAAACACTATACAATCAATCAATGATTGTGGTACATGTACATGTCTTTTACGTAGGTGTTGATTTTATGCTAAAATTATGTATATGTAGAATGATAATTTTTGTTTAAAGTTTATTATTATTCCTTTGAAATCTGTTGCAGGGAGGGAATGAACTCGCCTACGTGGAAATTTCGGGGTGATTGTGGACTCGAGGTAGGTCAAAGTTGTCAGTCAGTTTTTAGCTGTACTATTGTTAAAGTTTTCTAAATTCACATGTATTTGGCTCAACAAAACTTTTATTAGTAGAGCTTAGAAGGTTTTAATGTATTTTTTGTTTCATCATTTTGTGCATAAAATCCCTGTCTGCAATACACTTCATCTTATCGGTATGGGCACAATAGGAGGAACACTGGGTGCAAGACATTCATACTTGTCCTGTTTGTACAAAGTTTTGCTAGGTTTGAGTTTCCATATAACATCTTTATATTTTCAAGTGTCTTTCTTTCTGAATATTTATGACAGACTATAGGTTAAGTCTTAAACACACAATCCAAACTTTCAAAAACCCTACGGCAAAAAAGGCTTTTGAAAACATGGTGGTAAAAGAAGAAAATGCTGGTAACCATACCATAGTCAAAAACCGTTATTTGACGCACATTTTATTTGTTGTCTTCAAGTTTGGATAAGTCTAAAATTTTTGTTGTTTGGCAATTAGTTAAAGCAATAAGGAAATGACAGTTTTAAACTTTTTCACAGTATAGAAGTTCATAAACAATGAAAAAGCAAATTTAATGTTTGGAAGGATTTGTTTCTAAAACCTTTATTTTCAAACTAAGCACTAAAAGTTCTATT
The DNA here is from genome assembly GCA_946811185.2 of Hippopus hippopus. NCBI lineage: Eukaryota > Metazoa > Mollusca > Bivalvia > Cardiida > Cardiidae > Hippopus > Hippopus hippopus. The sequence continues at coordinate 19,945,402 of OX328101.1, forward strand.
GATGACTGAGAATGCTTTACCTTAGTATAAAGTTAATATAAATAAGTGAGGCTCAGTTAACTGATGGTAGGAATTTCCATTATATACATTGTGACCAGGGACAGGGGTTAAAACGAGAAATGGAAGTTTCAACTATCAGGTTGCTGGCAAAACTTCAATTGTAAAGAGGTAGACATATTCATTAATTATCCAGTAAAAAGTTCTTAAATATAAGCTTTAACTCAAGAAGACCTACAGACTGCAAAATCTAGCTGCTGACAATATCTTCCTTAAACTGTATGTAAACTGTTAAGTTAAATAGGCATTATGGCATAAAGTAACAAATTTAGTGAAAATTGGATTGAAGCTCCTGGAAAACCTACTTTCAGCGTAATGGTTAAAAATAAATCAGAGTATTAGACTAAAAGTTCATAAACAAAACATCTTACATTGGGTTCGTATAGGCAAGTGAGGGTCGGCAGACTGACAGTTGGAATTTCCATTACCGGTACATATGCATTGTGGCCAGGGACAGGGGTTTTATAGAACAAATGGAAGTTTCAACTATCAGGTTGCTGTCAAAAACATTTTCAAATTATATGTAACTACATCAAATATACATAAAGTATGAAAGTGTAAAGTTCATTTCAAGGTCAGACATAACAAAGCATCAAAAAAGAGATCACTTATAGAACTTCTGTACATAAATTTCACTTCGAAAACAAGAAATTTCAGAGCTATCAGGTTGTTCAAAATAACATTTATCTTTTTTTTTGTAAATAGGTCAAATGCACATCATGGAATCAAAAAAAAAATCTTTCCTGTAGTTGAATGAGGATGCTGGCAAATAATCTTCTATATTTTTAAACAGCATTTTCTCTTTTTTCCCCACAATATTTTCTTTTGAGAAGGTTTTTAAAGAAAACGGTCATCATACATGCTTCATTTAATTTGTTGTCTGCAGGTGCTTTCATTATGGAAGAGTCTGAGACTAAAGATTTAACCCATTTCCACATAATCCGGACTGTTAACAACCTTCACAAAGAAGGCTTTTGAAAACATAGTAGGATAAGAAGAAAGTGCTGGTAACAAGCATTTTTTCCTTTTCCCACTATGCATTCTACCCTTTCAAAAACAGATTCTGCCGTAATAGCTGCATTTAAGTTGCTGTCTGCAAATGCTTTGAATTTGGACAAGCAAACTTTTGGTCGTTTGGTAAAGTACTACTTAAGGTCTTTATCAGCAAATCAAACTTTGTACACTTGAAGCCAATGCTGTGAATGTCTTGCATCTCTGTTCTTATACATCTGGATTGTTGGCTCTTCATGCTGTGTTGTATCAAAATGAATGAAAAAACAAGTACCAGAAAACCTCTTCATAACAAACTCTTATAATTTTCTAAAATTTTCTAAATTCAAAATTATTTTTGTTTGTATATTTTTCATGCTTATTTCATACTTTAGAGGAGCTTTTGTGGACAGTGCTATCCCCACATTGATAACCTAGGTACCGGCCTGCAAAAGTGTACCTGATATGGCCAGTGTACAGAGAGGATATAGGGCCTTATGCCTTTTCTGTTGCAAAGTATTTGCAGGTAAAGATAGTACTGTCATGGAGTGTGTTGGGTACCCTGGTGCAGAGATCATCTATAGAGATTATAGGATCGCTGCCTAGTCTCATTGAAACCTCAACCCAACTAATTTACTTTACATATTTGCGCCCGTCTCTCATGTAAGACTGTCAGGCCAAGGCATGTCCGAAAACATTGTAATATAACCCCATAGTGACATCAACATGGCCATTTACATGCTGACACCCACATTGTATGGAGCAAGGAAGAAAATGGCCATCGACATGCCTACAGAAAAAGCTCCTCCCTATATTGGCCACACCGCGCTAGGTGGACAGTCTTGTCTGATGTCTGGAGTGTATAAAATAAATATTATATATTGTGTCAGCATATAAAGTAATGGTTTTTACTTATTCCCATACAGGGTTTTTGGTTTTGGTCTTTAAGAAAAAAAGGACACAGCAGAGAGTAGAATGGTCATTACAAAGCTGACACCAAAATGAGCATTAGTTTTGAAAAAAAAAATGACCATGAACATGCCTGTAATATATTCGCTAAAATATTAGCCACACTGTGCTATGTGAACGGTCTAGTCTGGTTGAATGGTTGTAATGCAGAATGCAATATTACGTCATCTTAAAGGGAAAGGAATTAAATAAATTTTACATTAATGAAGTTATTTCTTATCATCAAAACATAATTCTTTGAGAGCTACAGGCTAAATCAAATGACCACTTTGGCCTACTTGGGGATGTGGATGTAGTTCCTTACCTCTGTTTTTGTTTAATTTTAGGTAACGTACAGATCTAGAGCAAAACAGACAGACCATGGAAGGCAAAACTGAGATGATATTTGAAAGTTGAACCATTTGGTGATATACAATATACAAGTGTAAAAGATACAGTCCCAGCGATTACCACAACATTCTTCACATCCCTACTGTAGACAGATTAACTCTTTACCAAATACCAAAAGAGTAGGCTTGTCCAGATTGAAAGTGTTTGCAGACGACATATTAAAAATCTGTCACTCAAATGCAGTGTGATGTGGTTTTCTAATTGCATCACACCCCATTTGAGTGACAGATCTTAAATATCAAACACAACCAGTTGGTCATCCTCTATGTACTTTGAATTCATTCAAGTTATTTGAAAATCTGTTGGCTACGGTGACACATGTACAGCCCTAGGGTATACAAGCAAATGCTGTATCTGAAATTAGCCAGTATGGTTATGGGTTAAGATATTTTACAAATTGATACCACATTATGAAAAATGAAGTACATGTTATCTTTAAACGTTAAACAGAATAACATCTTACAATATTTGAAAGACATTTTATAATAAAACATAGAATTTTTAAATTTAGGACATAAATATAAAACACGCTGGATGACTCTGCAATGAGGATTGCCTCGTTGCTAAGTCTACTAGCACTTACAATCATATAATAGATATATTCCACATTTTTCTGCTTTAATTTTTAATTCTTGTTCATGAAGTATTACGCTGCTCAAAAAAATTAAAGGATCACATGTCCTCAACTTCGATCGCAAGATAATTTTTTCAGTACAGGACAATGCAAATAATTTTCTGCTCATAAGTTCATTCAGTCTTAACACTGTAAAATCTCAGAGCAGGCAAACAGTTTGGTTTGCACAAAAGATGTATGGGCTATTCTTGTCAAAGCGGTTTTTTTGATATGTCACACAGGCTTTTAAGAGAATCGGAGGTGTCATTATTTCATCTCGTCCTCTTCTTTCATTAGATTTGACAAGAATATGAACAAAAGATTGGAAAAATATGAGCTGTTTAACAAAACAACAAGGAAAACAAATTTCTTGATTTTCTTCTTAACATGGCTTATCAGCATTTAAAATGAGACAATCAAGAAAACTATTTAGCCATTTTGTATAGTAAGAATGTAAGCTGATGGTTTTCAGAACACAAAGACCGAGTGTTTAGCAGAGTGAAAGACTTGAATTTTAGCATTTGTGTGATCCTTTAATACTTTTGAGCAGTTTATTAACTTTTAAATTACCACTTAGTTCTTACAACTATTGATAATACATTACCTTTCAAGCACGCTAAATGACCATAGATGTCGATGCGCCATTAAACACCATTTGACCCTTTACAGCATAATGCAGACTTTTAATGACCATGAGAAGAAAGCCTTTTGAAAACATTGTGGGAAAAGAAGAAAAGGCTGTTAACCATGTCTTCTCAAAGAAAAATCGCAACATTTGTGAGCTACACTGAAATTGTCGTCTGCAAATGCTTTCAAATTGGACAAGGCTAAAATTTTGTCATCTAGTAAAGGGTTAAAAAAAAAAAAAAAAAAAATAAGAAATGAAGTACATTTACATGTAGTCTGTTTTTGAATTAACCCATTACCAAAAACCCAAATTTTAGATTTGTCCAATTGGTAAACATTTTCAGAAGACAAATGTGGTTTTGAAAGGATGAAAAACATTATAAGAAAAGGAGTATTATGTTTACCTGCATTTTCTCTTTTCCTAAAATGTTTTGAGAAGTCATCTACCTGAAGTTCAATAAATCTTGCAATTGTTTGTTACAGGGGTTTGAACCAAAGTTGATTTTCCTACACTGAAAGGAAAGAGAAGGGTAAAAATAACTGAGTAAATGAAAGTACATGTAGCAGTTTCTTCTTTTCCTACAATGTTTTCAAGAGTCCACCAACTCGGGGTCATAAAAGCATGTTTAACTCTCACTGCCAATGTCGCCTTGGATAACTTTTGCGGATGGCGTAGATCAAGATCAGACTGCATAAAATGTGCAGACTGATTTTTGATTTACACCTTCCGCTACCTCATGTTCATCTTTTACTAGAGTCAGCTCCAAACGCAACGTAAATTTATTTAAAGGCTTCGAAAAAAGTAGAATGTATTTGAGCCATACTCTGGGAATAGGGGGCTTAATGCATTTGCGAAAAGTATCGACCCATGTCAGCCTACACAGTCCGTGCAGGCTGACATGGGCCGAAACTTTACGCTATCTTTAAATTTTCTGCATGTCAAAGGATCATTCTACCTCATGATACAGTCGGTTGTTTAAAAAAATGGATTTTATAGATCCATAATTATGTAATGACTTGCTTGGTATAATGGATGGCAGAGATGCATTAAGCCCCCTTTTGCCAGAGCATGGCTCATTTAATTGGTAGTGAGAGAGTTAACCCTTCGCTTGCTAAATAACTGAAATAAAACTTTTAAGCTCATAGTAAAAACACAAATTTTGCTATTTCAAAGGTATTTTTTTTTTTTTGAAGGAAAATATATCCTTATCGGACATTGTAGATCAAAGATCAAACTGCACATTCTGTGCAGTCTGATCTTGATCTACATTGTCCGCAAAAGGTCAATAAGTCGCGCACAGCAGCCAAAGCGTTAATAGATAAAGGATTCAGTTGTAAGGGGATGTAGTGGAGCGAAATGAAGCATATCAGCCAATCAAAACGCAGTATAGCGCATAGATGATATTTGTGCTGTCAAATGACACAGATTGTCTTGAAAGCAAGATTTAGTTGTTATTTCAGTCTTATCATAGCCATCAACCCGCTAACCCGTGCACTCCTGGAGTTTCTATAACCAGTACTTGGCACAATATTCCTCCCAAGCTACTGTCTGCCTTTTCTCGTAACCACCGTTTAAACAACGTTGAAACTAGTGGTAAGAGTGGCATACATCGTGTAGCAATGACTATTATCAATCTTCTGAAAGTAATTGGCCGAGCTGGGGACTGGAATCGGCCACCTCCAGTGTCAAGCCCTGTACGCCACGGCCTGAGGTATTGGGCTCTAGCTACTTACAAACTCAGTTGAAAAAAAAAAGTTTAGCCATGAGAGATAAATGGCTAATCTCAATACTCTAAAAACAGTTTTACACAACCACACCGTCCCAAGAATTAATGATCCTGAGGTAGAAGGCTTTTCAAGGTTGTGTTGACCACACCAAAGTAGCGGAGATCAGACTGCGTAGTGTTATCTTGATCGGCACTCTGCATTGGCAACTATAGCTGAACCTAGCGTTTTAGCCATTAACCAATCAATTCCGAATTTTTACAATCCCCGAGCCAGAAGGCTTTTGAAAACATTTTAGGAAAAGGAGAAAATGCTGGTAACCAGCATTTTAAACGAGAATGTTTTTGGCCTTTCAAAGACAAATCCACTGATTTTCTCCTTTTCTCACAATGTTTTAACTCTTTAAAATACAAATTCCTTCGTTTGAGTCATGTTTCATTTTTTTTTTAATGACTTCAAATAGAACAAATCTGAAAATTTGTCTTTTGGTAAAGATTTAAATAACAACTTTAACCTATTGCTGTACAAATACGGTTGATTGTTTAGGATAAAATATGGAAACGAGTGCAATAACTTTTTACAAGTTATCTTCTTTTCAAAAAAATATTTTTTACACCACTCAATCAGTTTCTGCTACAAAGAGTATTAACAGTAAAAAGAATGACAGTTCTAGATCCAATATATTAAAATTGACATAGACTATGAATATTGTGGAAAAAAGGAGTAAAACAAACGAATATTCCTTTACAAATGACTTAAAGAGTTAGCTTCTGCATAATTATCATTTACGTATACACTCATGAAAACCCCAGAGAAATAGCCTCTTCTAAAATTGCTCTGTGGGAAAAGGTAATATTTAACCCTGTACCACACAGTTTCGAGATTTAACGATCCTGTAGTAGAAAGCTTTTAAAAACAGCTTGTAAAAAATTATTGCATCTACTCCTTTTCTCGCACTGATTTTGATCCTTTTAGAGACAGATTTCATTGTTTGAGTCCCCTTATATTTGTCTTAAAAAAAAACAACTAAATTTAAACAAGTCTAAAATTCTGTCGTTTGGTGAAGAATTAAATTACAAATTTAACCTATTGTTGTATAAAATACGACTTCTAAAGACCATGCAGTTGATCTCTTTTTCAAACAACTGTTTTTTTTAAATCAATCAAACAGTTTCTTGCACCTTCCAAATGTTCCCCTTATAACAACTTTCATATATTCATTGTTCATTGGTAAGAATTAGTCTAAACAGTGAGGGGCTAATTGTTGATTCTTCCATATTTAAAACGACGCAACCTGCAAAAAGCATAACCGCGAAAAGGTTGTACCCATCTTTATGTATCAAAATATAGTTCAATGCATGGATAGAACTATTAATAGTAGTAGACATTGTGAGAAAAGGCGACATCGCTCATTCAGCAAAAGCATTACCGAATAGAAATCGGCGCCACACGGTCTATGGAATATTCGGAACAAAACATTTTCTCCTTTTTGTTCGATCAAAACCAACTTTTTAAATGGATGCTTTCTTATATGCTGAATCTGTAACTTTTCGTGTGCACAAAACAATGTACATTTACTCTGACGGTTCTGAGCAGTATTCAAAATTATTATATGTGCTATAAATCCGTTTTATTTCTCCTTCTCCCCCACTTTTTTTTTATTTCTTTAAACGTAGGAAGTGGAAATTATACAAATCAAAACAATCAAACCACACACACAAAATACAATTTGTAAATTCTGACTTAATTACCCCATCAAGATACAACCTTTAGCTTTTTACTAAACGACTAAATTCTAAGTTTTGTTTTTTCAAGTTGAAAGCATTTGCAGATGACAAATGAGGCACATAATGAAACTTGCTTTTGAAAAGCTAGAAAACATTGTATGAAAATGAGAACTTGTCGATCACAAAGATTTTCACCTTTCCGTGTGTTTTCAAAAGCCTTCTTTCTCAGGGTCGTAAAACCATGGAATTATTTACTTAAGTACTAGTATTTAACTGCATATAGCACATTTTCCCGTCAAAAGTTGAACTCGTTATCAAATGACGAAATTTTGGACTCGATCAAGTTAAAAGCATTTGCAGACAACAAATTAAATGCAACTCAAATTGTAGGACAAAAGCCCACTAGGACAAAAGCCCACTAGGACAAAAATCCACTGGACAAAAGCCCACTAGGACGAAAGCCCACTGGGATAAAAGCCCACTAGGACATTAGCCCACTTGTATGCATAATTATGCATTTGATTAAGAAATTGAGATTAGTTTCAATTTATATGTTTGTTGAGTATGTAATGAATTTAAAATATAAGTATTCATGAGTCAACAGTGTACACTAGTTTTCTCCTGACATTTCTGTTAAAACAAACAGCAGATTCAGATACAATGGATTTTTTACCATCTCTGTGCTTTTTATTCAAGTTTTAATCAAATGAAGTGATGTCTTTAGAAGGGTAGAAAACACCAATGTAGAAAACATTGTGGGAACAGGAGAAAATGCTCGTTACCAGCATGATAACCAAACTTTGGATGACCAAAGAAAAAAGGTGTGAAAGTAAACAGAACACTTTTGACCTGAAGTATTAGGTAAGTAAAGTGTAAAAATTAACAATTATCAAAACAAGTAATTGCTGTCAATGTTAAAAATTTATAATATGACAAATATCTCATTCTACATTCAATGTGTTCAAGAAAATATTGCTGAAATCTTCATTCCACAAAAAATATGTATTATAGATATGTACTTTTCAGGTAAAATATACTGTTATCTCATATTGCATCAAAGTTTACAATAATTAGATGGTCATTTTCTAATATAAATTAATTTTCATGATTAAAAAATGCATAAACAACACTCAATTATCGTATCTTTCATAAGAGTTTAAAAGAAATGTATCTAAAGTACTTTGAAACTCTTAATGTATACTAGGGTAAAAGTTCACTTGTCCAATTCAGATAGGCAAAAATTTTCATTTCCTTTTTTCATATGAGGACCTGATTTTAGCAATGCCCAAACTACTAATGCCATGCACTCAAAGTCACCTCAAAGGTGCAAATATAAAGATCTTGGATGGAGTTTAAATCCCAAATTGGTACTTTCTCACAAAAAGATCAAGAAAAAAAAAATTAAACTCTTTTTTTATAAGAAGTGGGCTTTTGTCCTCCCTGCCAAATTTAGCAGTGGGCTTTTGTCCAGTGGGCTTTTGACCAGTGGGTTATTGTCCTAGTGGGCTTTTGTCCCAGTGGGCTTTTGTCCGTTCCCCTTATAGGGTGTAAATTATAATGCCTGTCTTTGAAACAGGAGAAAATGCTGGTTACCAGAATTTTCTCCCTTTCCCACAAAGTTTTCAAAAGGCTTTTCTTTCAGGTCCGTTAGACTCGAAAGTGTATGATGAATTTAGTGTTAAACCGGAATCCCAAAATGCCGATTTTTTTGCTGGATGCAGCAACCTGTTGATATAGTAATATCAAGGATTTTTAAAAATCGACGCACAGAATCGATCAGGTCCAAGATCAGACTATTTGTTTTGTGCAGCTTGTTATAAATCTACACTGTCAACAAAAGTGCATTTGGACGAATTAGAACTCAAGATGAGACTACTTTTCTTGCAGTTTATTAATTATTGGTCTACATTGTCAGCAAAAAGTGCATTTAGACGCACAGAGCAGTTTAAGGGCCGAACAGCAGGGATCAGTAATGTTTCAGAGAATCCAAACTTGACCCTTAAACAGAGGAATGAATTCATTTACAAACTGATAAAGCTTGAATACAACAATTTCAATGGTCTTTTCCAAAGAAAAATCTTGCTGTAGCTGATGACCAATGTAAATCAAATTTTCTGAGCACTCTGAAAATGGGTGCACATTCTGTGCAACCATATATTGATCTTCAAGGAGACAAAGGGTTTACGTTGAAATCCGAAAAAAAAAAACCCGCCTGGGCAGATATACAGTCTAGGCAAGGATTGTAAATTTGATGCAGGCTACTGTTACGTAATGTTACGCTTCTCTTATCTTTTATAGCTGCGGGATATCAAATATGGATTACTAGTATATACACGGTTTAAGTTCGCCAAACTCCGGAAACTCCCGAACCTTTATGTATGATATCGATTATTCTCATCGATTTCTTGGTATGCGAGACTGCTGATACGGCATGTCCGTGAAAGTTGGCCATGATTTCCTAGGAAAGCACCATCTTATGTACAAGAAGTTCATATCGTATCATTTTAAGGTATATGGCTTATTGTTGTAATAAGTATGTCCAAGTAGAATAGCGTTACGTACATAAAAGATAACAATCTCACAGATAAGAGATAGCAATGACCTGGCTAGGATAGAAACGCCTGTCTGATTCAGCGAAATCGTGTTAACCCTTAGACTGCTAAGCGTGACTCACTAACCTTTTGCAGACAGTGTAAATCATGATCACACTGCACGTTTTGTGCAGTCTGATCTTTGATCTACATTGTCCGATAAGGACATTTCCTTCTCCCCCTCAAAAAAAGCCTTTGAAATAGCAAAATCTGTTTTTTTTTTTCTACTATCGGCTTAAAAGTTTCATCTGAGTTATTTAGCAGGATAAGGGTTAATCGGGTCCATTCTTTGATTCAGTAATTGATTCATCAGTTGATTCCTTCCTGTAACTTAGTAACTTAGTTCATATTCTTTCACACTTGTACGTGAATACATTGCTTTACCATGCTTTTACGAGGTAACTGTAGTAGATATTCATGTTATAAATCATAGAAAAATATCAATATCCAGTGCGTAACTCGGAAATGGGTAGGTACTAAGCAAGGAATAGCCGATTTTTCTAAATTCAGCGATGCCAAGTATAGAGTAACATACATATTAAGTTACCATGCTTTAACAGGAGGTTATAGTATTTCAACAAGTCTGCTGTCCTGTGCCTACGGAAGTAACAATAAAACAGACAACCACGATGTTCATGATTCGAAAAGCAGGGTATTACAGATGGAATTCGATACTATAGCTAATTTTTTTTTACACTAGGGACTGAATTTAAATAATTTTATTACATGATCACCAGATGAGGCTTCATACAAAATCTCGAAGTTCAAGGTCTCGTTTTTCTAGATTCAAGAATATCCTGATAGTTTTCTAACGATTATTACGTTACCAAGAGCTTCGTTAGGAACCACGAGACACCATGTTGTCCTTCACCAGAAGGACATTAGATATACAACTTTGTTGAAGGATCTCTGGTAATTGCCGCATGCAAAATATTATTTTGCGGCCGACTGTGGTTAACGGTCGACTGTGTAATCTAGACGAAAAATACAAAAACGACCCTGATTTATAATCGACCCATCTTTTCTATGAATATAGCATAACTCAGGGGATATGATCGAACGCTTTTGTTAAAAGACTTCATGTTATATCATACCACAAGATGGTACATACAAATTATCAACAATCTCGGTCTCGCAGTTCGAGACATGGACTATCCTTGCTTAACTCTTGTCTAAAGCACATGAGGCCAAGGATGGGGTATCATTTTTACCCAAGGTCACAATTCTTACTTATTCGTTATGAGATCAAAAGTTATTACTACATTCATGTACAACATGTCAACACCTTAGAATCCAGACAATCCTTGCTTAACTCTTGTCTAAAGCACCTGAGGCAAAGGATAGGGTATCATTTTTACCCAAGATCACAGTTTTTACTTATTCGTTATGAGATCAAAAGTTAATACTACATTCATCTACAACATGTCAACACCTTAGAATCCAGACAAAATGATCTCGAAATTTTCACTATACAGCTCTTTAAAACAAACAGCTGTATTTAGCCCACCCAGGAGTATGTTAAATATTAACCCTTATCCTGCGAAAAAAAGTAAAATAAAACATATAAGCCGATACTAAAAAAACCCAAATTTTGCTACGTCAATGGTAATTTTTGGGGGAGAATATTCTTACGAACAAAGTCCGTAACAAAGAAACAAATGAACAAATGCATAACAGAAATACAGGGACCGGGCAGGATTCGAACCTACATGTAGAACGCCCGGACGAAAGGCCAACACCATAACCACTGAGCTAAAGAGAATTCTCCCTTAATGCAGTTGTTAGGTATTGTATTTAAATCGGGATGAAGCCATGCATGAAGGAGTGGTCGCCCGTAACACATCCGCTCTTAAAGTCATCATTTATTGATGACTCAAAGCCTTATTAGGCAGAAAGTCCCTTTTTGGACAACAAATGGGATTAATGGCTCAATGGCCAATCCCAGACGAGCCCCCATCTTACGAATAAAGTCCGTAACAAAGAAACAAATCAACAAATGCATAGCAGAAATACAGGGACCGGGCAGGATTCGAACCTAGAACACCCGGACGAAAGGCCAACACCATAACCACCGAGCTAAAGAGAATTCTCCCTAACGCAGTTGTTAGGTATTGTATTTAAATCGGGATGAAGCCATGCATGAAGGAGAGGTCGCCCGTAACAATATATCATTATCGGACAGTGTAGATCAAAGATGCACGTTCTGTCCAGTCTGATCTTGATCTACACTGTCCGCAAAAGGAACTTGAGTCGCACCCAGCATTCAAATGGTTAATGCATAGTTTCCAATAATACACTTTCAAATTATTTTGCGTTGATAACTAGGCTGTCAGTTTCAGGAGGGAAAATAACAAACCGATTTTTTTCTTAGAATTAAGAACATGTGTCAAGCTGAGATACTCTCTTATGTAATCCGTTATCTTATCTATCTCTTTGCTATCTACCAAGTTTTGGCGAGAAAGAATATGTTTTATTAAAACGAGTCATCACTGGCATTTAAATATATCATGTTATATACCGGTAGTGTATATCTTTGAACAGGTTTTGAGTATAATCAAGATGTTCGTTTCTTTTATATTTAATCAGAGCAAAGAATTCGACACATTTCTGGCCAGTGCCAGAAGAATGCACAGTGAGACCAATTTTTGCCAAAAAACAGATGAGATTTTTAGACTTCAGAGACACAGATGCAATTTTCATCCTCAATGCGAAACAACTGACTGTCAGAGTTGGATGAAGGCATTGGTAACAAAAGCACGTGGTTCAAACATGACATGCTACAGACAATTTTTTCTTGAAAACATTATGAAAAATGACAGACCGCTCGTTCCAATAAGTCATGATTTCACACGTATTATTGTGATAAACCTTACTTCATTCTGGAAACTAGAATCACAAAAATCTTCCTAAAGTTGTCTGCCGTTAATTTGTTAAATGCTTCGTTAGCGAAGATGCTCCTCGACATGCTTTAAGCTCTTGCATTTGTAGGTGTGTAACCGGATTATTGTTTCAATTTGAATTTGCCGGGACCATGTTCATGTGACTTTTTTTCTTCGATTGCCAAATGAAGAGAACTCACTGATCATATTTTGGTGGTGTTAAACTTTGTATTTGTTTTGGTTTGTGGCCATGTTTTGTTTCAATTGTCATTTGAAGGTATCCTTGAGGTTGCCTCAACAACAGAGCAGTGAAGGATACTTATGCACTTCCTAGGACAGAGGAGATTTCGGATGTGCTGAAGGGTACTAAATATTTTAGCACTATAGATATAAAGTCTGGGTATCACCAAGCGGAGATACAGGAAGAACACAAGGAGAGAACAGCTTTCACAGTCGGACCCCTTGGATTCTTTGAATATTATCGGATGCCTTTCGCACTTTCAAATTCTCCAGCCACCTACCAGCGGCTGATGGAAGAGTGTCTTGGAAACCTTAACATGACCATCTGCGTGATTTATCTCGATGTTCTTATAGTCCTTGCAGACACGTTCGACGAACATTTACACTGACTGGATCTAGTTCTGACCAGACTCGCCCAGTGTAACTTGAAATTATCTCCAGTAAAGTGTATTTATATACAGGAAAGAGATGGATTTCTATGACATGTAGTCATTAAAAAAAAAAAACCGAGACAGAAGCAGCAAAGATTGACAAGAATATGAACTGGCCTGAACCTACCAATTCAGATGAACTTCGATCCTTCCTAGCATTTGCAGGCTATTACGGGCGTTTAATCCAGGATTTCAGCAAAATCACACGACCGCTTGCAGAACTAGTTCGTTCAAGTTCTCACAAGAAGGGTCAAAAGAATATACAACAACAGTGGAGTTGCACTATAGAAGAGAAAGAAATATTTGAAAATCTGAAAGAGATCTTATCATCACTCCAGTTCTAGCATATCCCGATTTCTCTCTTCCATTTGCACTGGATATAGACGCATCGGGAAAAGGTTTAAGAGTTGTCCTTTACCAAGAGTTGTCCTTTACCAGGAACAAGAAGGAATGAAGAGGAATTGCATATGCAGTAGATATCTAACTAAACCAGAAAGGAATTACAGTGCCTTCAAGTTGGAATTCCTTGCACTGCGATGGGCTGTGACAGAAATATTCATTGATTATTTGACGTTTAACAATTTCACAGTTTTAACGGATAACAGCCCACTTACTTACATTTCAACGTCTGCAAAATTTGATTCCACAGGACATCGATGGACTAGAGGTTTCGGCGAATACTCGTTAGACATTTCTTATCGTCCAGGCCTTAGAAACACTCATGCAGTAACTTTGAGCCGTTATCCTTTTGAAAAAGAAAAATTCGGAGTGGAACAGATACCCAGAGATACCATCAAGGCAGTACATAATATTCTATCATACAGGTTCCATATGTAGAGACTCTACCAGCTTGTGATATCAAAATAGTAGAAGTGACAGCCATTCCTGGACAAACACTACCTTTGAAGGAACTCCGAGAAGCCAGAAAATTACAAGGGCAGGGCCCAATGATAGAAAAATGGAGAAAAGCTGTCTAGTAGACAAAAGGCTGCCTAAAAACATCTGGAACAGTAAAGACTTGATAATCAGAAAATAATTGAGGAACTTCAAAATGAAAAGAGGACTACTCTTCAGAGTAATAAGGAAACAGGAGGAGGAACTTGAACAGCTATTGTATACCAATGAACAGTAGAGATAACATTTGGAAAGGGCTACACAATGATGTTGGTCACCCTGGCAAAGAAAGGATCATTGGGTTGTTGAGAGAAAGGTACTATTGGCCAGGTATGTCATCAACCGTGGATAAATGGGTCACAGCTTGTGAGAAATGTATTAGAAGAAAGTCATCTACCAATGAAAGAGTTCCATTAGTGAACATCAACACGACATAACCACTAGAAGATCTGCTTTGACTATCTAAACTTGGAACCCTCAAAAAGTGGCTTTTCCAACATTCTCGTAACTACAGACCATTTCATCAAATATGTTATGGCAATACCTACGAGAAACCAGACGGCTTAAAAAACTGCCGAAGTATTTTACAACAACTTCATTTTGAACTTTGGAATTCCAACTCGTTTACATTCGGATCAAGGAGCAAACTTTGAGATGACATAATTCAGGAACTTTGTATTCCCACCATAATGAAAAAGACCCAAACAACACCTTACCATCCACAAAGGAATGCAGGACCTGAGAGATTTAATAGGACTCTCTTGGACATACTTGGTACTTTAAACTGCGACCAAAAACAAGACTGAAAGAAGTATGTGAGCTCCCTAGACCACTTTTATAACAGCACTCCTTATGAGTCGACGAAGTTTACCCCCATATGAGCTGATGTTTGGAAGGAAACCAAAGTTACCTATTGACTTGGAATACGAAAGCGTGATAGAAGAAAATCATAGTAAATCAACAAAAGAATACATCAACGACTTAAAAGACAGATTTAACTGAACGAGGAAAATTCTTGAATCTCACACAGGGAAAGCCAAGAAGTAACAAAAGAGATATTACGACAGGATAGCCAAGTCCGTCGAACTTTCTGGCGGAGATCGGGTTCTTGTAAAAAAAAAGTCGTATCTGAAGGCCAGCATAAGATAGCTGACAAATTCGAAGACGAACTATACACAATTACTGAACAGCCGAGACCAGAGATACCTGTTTGCAAGGTTAAGTCGGAATCCTCTGAAATAGAAAAAAAACTCTCCATAGTAACCTTCATTTGAAAATTGAGGGAGAGAAAAGGAAACAGAAGAGGGGGAGTCAGATGAAGAAATAAGTAGAGAAGTACTTCAAGATATAGGAGAACGAAAGATGAAAGAAACAGATCATGACGTCATGAAAAATGAAGATGTGTCAGATGGTGAAGATGGTAATGCTTTCAGACGTCCACAACCACATCACAGGCTCAGAATCAGAAAGAAAAGAAAGAAGTGATCAGGATCGGAAAACATTTCTGACAGAAGCTACAGAAGAGGTGGCTGTAGATGATGGAAAAGGACGAAGCACCAGAAGTTGATGAAGAAATAGTATGAAAAAGGCTGAAGAGACTCAAACGGAGGGAAGAGAGGAGAACGTAGTTCAGAATGATGATGTTACTCAACATGATGAGGAGAAACAGTATTCTAGTGAGTCGGAGGCTATTGGACAGAAAGTAGAAAGTACAGAAACGGAAATACATGAGGAGGGAACTTACCTGTTCCAGCGCCGAGACGTTCATCTAGACCGAGGAAGCCACCAGACAGATTTGGCGAATGTGTAAGTTATGTGATGACCCCTCGGCCAATGGACACCAAGCTACATGCAGTGAACAAGTTGATGAAGTCGGGCATCTTAAACAGTGTTGATTCGGAAACGGCACACAAAAATGCTTTCAGCAATCTTAAATTTAACTCTTTAACAATTTCTTAGCTATTGTTTCATGTATTAGTTGGTTTTCTCCTTGCAGGTGAGTTCAGACGATTTGGTGGTAATGCGAGGACACATTGCAGCTGAAGAGGAGAAGAAATCGAGATAAAGAGAGTTCTACCAGTTAAAGGTATATTCGTATGTTTTTCAAACATTTAAAAACAAATGGCATTTGGGTTTGAAGAAAACTCTTAGTTGTTCGCTAAGTTAAAACCTGTTTGTTTTTTTCACCATGTATTCGATATTTTAACCTTATATTTGATGAAAATTGTAATACTCTTTGCCTTGTTTTTAGCTTATTAGGTTAGGTAGTTATGTAAGTAGTGTAAGTACTGACTTACGTATGACACTGAAACGACTGACTGGAGCATGACGGGACGTCATTTCTGAAAGAGGAGGAATATGTAACCTGATTATTAGTGCCGTGTTTTATTGTTTCTGTGTTTCAATTTGAATTTGCTGGGAACATGTTCATGTGACTTTCTTTGTTTGATTGCCAAAGGAAGAGATCACACTGAATATGGTGCTTGTATTTCTCTTAGTTCATGGCCATGGTTTGTTTCAATTGTCATTTGAAGGTGTCTGAAAATGTGTGTCTGTCTTTCATTGTCTTTCCTTATTTTGTGACTTTTGTTATGTTTGCCATTGGTTTTCGCATCCGATGTCGATGATTGCCAGTCCGATCTAAAACCTTTCGCAGCCAACCAATTCTTGCATGATCTTAATTAAACCATCTTTTATTGCAAGCTTACAAGAACGAAAGAGTTGTTGTTGCTTGAGTGGTGATACAGAGAATGGAAAGCTGTTAATTCCACAAATTGGCAAGTGAACGTACTTGTCTGCGTTTCAGATATTTCTGTATATAATACTTATTGTTGTATATGTATTGAGTTAAGAACAGGACGAAGGTATTTTAACAATTCTCATTTCAGACTGCTATCATTTTTACCATTGTTTCATGTGCGTGTGTCACCTAATGATTGCCATGTAAAAGTAAAGGGTATTCAAGACATCCTCTTGGATGTATTCTGGACCTTAAACCACACCCCTTCAACGTTACTCTATACAAGTCCATACTTTCGGAAACAAGCTAAGAGGCGTAAGTTAAAAATGTCAGCAACGCTTTTATTAAATATGTAGAAATCATTGTTGATGTATGGGATCCTTATCAGGCCATTTTCTTTCACAAAGGAAAATTAGTGGCCGAATTCTATGGTCTTGTCTATGTACTATGGTGAGATTATTTAAATTTTGGATTGACCTCAGATATCTGCCTAGTCCGTGACCTTGTTTTTGTTCATTTTCGGATTCCAAACATGAAGAGACCCACTGCCGACTTGATCTAGGGGTCCCTGTATTTTTAAGCGATCGTGTTATACATTCGACCAGTTTGAATTTACGAATTGCGTACATTCCATCGCGTATTTTGGTTTCAAACGCATGCTTATAGCAGCTGTATACTTTTCTATTACATACCAGTAAACGTTTCACCTCACATACATGCGGTGCAAGCGGATAAAATAACGCCTACGTTAGAAAGAAATTAGTATCTACACACTGTCAGATATGGTTCGAATTATGATGTGATGTCGAATCTCGCTCACGAAATAAGCATGCATTGATTTGCGTTTTTAATTAGTCAAAATGTTTCGCTATAATATTCATCCACCATTTATTAAAACGAAGCTACTACCTTCTAGACCATTAATTACCTTATTAAACCCCTTTTCGAATAAAATATCAATAATTGTAAAATTTTGTCGTTGAAAGACGTGGGTATATAATAAAAGGAATATTATGCTGCAGTCACTTTCGTGGTACTTGTCGCTGAGTAAGAAAATTATGACTAGACATCTCGGTCGACCTCCGGTCTCGCACGATCTCAAATTTCTCACGCTGCTCGAATCAAATAAAAGCACCAGGAAAATAACTACAATATTATATTCCGTATTTTCACGAATGTATCCGAACTGCACATTCGAAAATTAATTTGGTACAAGCTCAATCCGGAAGAGAAATACATTCCAAGTTTTTCGTCTATTCTAAAAAGTTTACCCTATAAACCTAGGTCAATGTATTTTTCCCTAGATTTATGGGCAATAGCAACAAACAACCCCCATTACTTATACTATCATCTTTCTACATGAGCAGTTTTCTTTTGAGAACCGATTCCAATAATACCGTGGCCATGGGGACATTTCTTCTCTAAACTACACGATGATCATGTCCATGCGTTAAATTTGATCACAAATAATCATTACGGAGAGAACCGTGTCGATTAACCCTTATCCTGTTAAACAAGTGAAATGTAACTTTCAAGCCGGTAATAAAAACATAGATTATGCTATTTCAAAGGTATTTTTGGGCGAAAGATATTTCCTTATCGGACAGTGTAGATTCAGGATCAGACTGCACGCTCTGTGCAGTCTGATCTTAATCTATACTGCCCGCAAAGGGTCCTTGAATCGCGCTAAGCAGCCTAACTCTTTCTCCCAGGAAGCAAATTTTAAGCAAACAGCTTTGTAAACTTCGAAGTAAAACAGGCCAAAAAAAACCTAAATACTAACTACGTACATAAATTTGAAAACGTTGTAGTAAAAAAGAGGAAATTAGCTGTTACGAGCAATTTTCCCCTTTTCCAAAATGTTTTCAACCGTGATCTACAGACGAAAACAAATTTGGAGACGAGACGACTTTAAGTACATTCTAATAAATTAGAGATAATCAAACTAATTAAAGATAAATACATGAATTGTGAAAGCGTTGTAACCAAAGGAGAGGATGCTTCTCACGAAAAATTTCCTTTTTTGTGACAAAGTTTTCAAAAGCGACCTTAAACAAGACGAAACCACATTAGAGCAGACATCTTTAGAAAGAGTCCAATAAAAATAATGAACGTGTATAAAAATCACATACTTAAAACACTATGGATAATATTGTGACCAATGGAGAGATTACTTGTCACGAGAAAAATAAGAGATTCGTCCTTTTGCAACCATGTTTCAATAGCGGTCTGCAACAAGATGAAAAGAGAAAATCCCTCTGTACGAGATAATGATTGAACCCTTTTACAAACGACGAAATTTTGGGCTAGTCCCGACCGAAAGCATTGGCATCTGGCAATTCAAATGTGGCTCACCTGATAGGATTTGCCTTTGAAAGGGTAGAAATCATTGTGGGCAAAGAAGAAAATGCTGGTCAACATCATTTACTCCTTTTCGAACAATATTTTCAAACGGTCGTTAAAACCCGGGATTGTTTGAAAAAAGGGTAATGGTGTAATATGAGAAGCACTGATGAGGTTACAAGATGATACAGACATAATACCCCGAGGCCGAGGGGATAATTATTTTTTAGTGTGAACCATTTCCTAAGAAACTCGGAGACATCATATCCGATAATGGATGAAGGTGGGAGATTGATGAAAAATTGACAAGGTCAAGGTCGAGGGTCATTCTGTAATGGCTACTGCAGCATGATGAGAAGTGAGTTCGTGTAAACATAAACAACTAAGAATGAACATACGTGCCCGAGTTATGAGGCAGAATAGGTATTTGTTAATATGAGCACGAATCGATTTAACCCTTGGGCTGTTACGCGCCACTCACTGACCTTTTGCGGACAAAGTAGATCAAGATCAGACTGCACAGAACGTGCAGTCTGATCTTTGATCTACACTGTCCGATTAGGAGATATTTTCCTCCGAAAATAAGTTTGAAATATCATTATTTGGGTCCTTACTATCAGCTTGACAGTTTCATTTAACTTATTTAGCAGGATAAGGGTTCATTTCTGTGGCGTCAAATATTTCATTGAGTCGTTCCTGCAAATGAGCGCATGGGACTATAAAAAAATACACTTGTGCTTAAGACTGAAAAAAAAGCACTTTGTGACCCATCGTATGCTTTACATCCCTTCATTGTCGACGAGTCAACTGTTTAAAGCTCATCCGTACCTGATATTTCTATCTGTATACCCGCGTTACACCAAACTCGGTTCTCTCTCCGTTCCGAAAAGTTTTGCCAAACGGACTTAAACTGTGTACAGACGGAGTGGAAGTATTAGCAACCTTTTACGTTAGTTTGCAAACTTAATGGACGGGTTAGGACGGTAAGGGTGCTCCAGAACTTTGAGCCTGCTCAAAATTTTTTGACGTCCATAGACGGAGTGACAACGTACTTAAAACGAGATGGACGTACTACAAACAGAACTGCTGTACTTCGATCCTAATAGAGACGCGGTGCAGTCGGGCATCAAATGGCAGTGCGTTTGCACTTTACCGACAGAAATTACACGTCCTATCCCGACCGCAGCCCATTTTAAGATTTTGTTGACCGGGTTAAGACTTTCTAAGAACAGGTTTGGTGAGATAGGGTCTTCAGGCATTATTAGGCCAAAATTACACGTTCTACCCCGACCGCAATCCGTTTTCGGATCATGTCAGGACGGGGTAAGACGTTCTAAGATCTAGTTTGGTGTGACGGGGGCTTTATGTAGGTGGAGAAAGATGTGTTTGATAAATAGTAGGAAACAAAACAATAAACCATGCTTGCCAATTGACCCATAAAGATAAATACAGGTAAGTGACTATCAGCTATCTTTTAAAGAATATACCTATTGTATACCTTTCGGAACTTACCGATTTCTGCTTATGTCATATATTTTTTCCCATTTTTTTTCCATGTAGCCAAAATGTTTGCAGACCTATCTTTGTTAAGGCTCTCCTCAAAGGGTGTGTTCTCTGAACGCATACTAGATTTAATTAAGGCCTATCTGGGAGGGGGGATTAGGAGACCTACTGAAGGGTACTGATGTTTATAATTGTACTGGTAGGTAGGTACTGATGTTGACATTTGTAAAGGTATGAAATAGCATGAAAATGAATTATAATTCACAACAACGAATAATACGTTCAGTTAACTCTTTATCACATAAACTTTAGTTTTCTGAAGAAGAAAACTTTTGAAAACACTGTGGGAAAAGGAGAAGAAAGCATTTTCTCCTTTTCCCACAATGTTTTCGAACCTTTACGGATAATTCCATCATTTGAGCCGGCCTGAATTTGTCTGCAAATGCTTTCAAAGGGGACAAGTCTAAATTTTGTCGTTTGGAGGAGAGATGAAACAAATTAGACAATTATTAGGTAAAATGTCTGTTTGGACTGCCTCTCATTGGACTGATGCTAGTGACTTCAAAAGGGAAAAAAGATAAAAGCCTGCAAACAGTGATAAAGTAAAGGTATTTTCAATATAGGTGTATTTGAACCACGATTTAAAACAGACTTGTTGCATTAGCTTCTGTTTTGCAAGGAAACCTTTATTAAAGTTAACGTATTTAAACAAATTAATAGTTATTACTCAGTGACAAACTGTTACATTGTTATAAAATGTAGATTCTAGCTACCGAATTCTCATTCTAATGTTCAACCATGGCGAATGTACAGTTGCATGTAAAGTACATTACTAACAGAAATGGAGGCCACAACCTAACGTTAGATGGATACATTTACAGAGTGAATCGCAGAGGACCTGACAAGACTTTCTTGAGATTTGATGTTCCAGGATATTCAGCATCACTAAGTACAGCAGACAATATTCCTATAGGATTTGGTAGACGTCCTCACAGCCATCCTTCAGATCACTCTAACGTGGTAGCAATACAAATCATGAACTAGATCACCAAACGATGTAAAGGGGAAGCTCGACCCATCCTGTCTATATTCACGGAAGAACTGAACAAACTATGAGACAACGAATGGGATGAGACTTGCCGAGAGATTGTGGAACGTCTTCCCACGTTTATCACAGTCAAGTCAGCTTTGTACAGAGCGCGTGGAAAACAGACTCCTAAACTGCCAAAGACACAAGATGAGATAGAACTTGATGGTAAATGGTCAACTGGAGACAGATTTCTTCTCTTTGACGACAACCACCAGTTAGGAAGGATGGTTATATTTGCAACAACTGACAGTCTGCAGGACCTAGCGAATTCCGATACATTCTTCTGTGATGGGACATTCTACACATGTCCCAGGATTTTCTATCAGATTTACAGCCTACACATCAAGCTTGATGACGTAATGACGCCAGTTGTCTGTGCATTTTTGCCAGGAAAGAGCCAGGCTATTTATACCAGGTTCTATAGTCTACTGCAAGTCAAGATGACTGACCTAGGTTTAAATTCGCCTCCACAAGTACCATGCTGTCCACAACTCATTTACAGGCGTCAACACCAAGGGTTGCTTCTTTCACTATACCAGTGTATATGGAGAAAAGCGCATGCTTACAAAATCTTTATCAAGACAACGATGACGTCTGGACCCTAGTCCGGAGAGGAGCGATATTGCCACTGATATCTTTAGATTGTATTGAAGAAGTATGGTTTCAGACTTTAGAGGATAGAGATGATGCAAACATACATGCACGTACATACCACACTCATATATAGGTGTATCAAAAGTTTAACTACCGTTTATAGAAACATTATGACGACCTCCGTTTATTAAGCAGACTTGATCTTGTTAACTTAGATGTGATTTTCTTTCATAAAATTCTGTCTAGAATCCGACTGAAAAGGACTGAAAAAGAATCTATTTAATTACTTCGATTTTTCTATCCAGACAAGATATAAAAGCCGGATTAGGGTGGCTTAGGGCGGACCAGAAAAGGTCAGTGATCACCTACTCTTGACCAAAGTACCTTACATCATAGGCAACTCTTTTATTACCACCAAGTTAATTATTTTCCACTTGCCATAAACTGGTATATGTCGCACTGTACATACACTTTTGAAGGACTGGAAATGCCATCGTTAATGATCTGGAAAATGTTGTAGGAAAAGAAACTAGATCTATTTTGCTTGTAACAAGCAATTGCGCTTTTTCCTGCAATGGTTTGAAAAACAAAAATACCTACAAGAGCGCACAGAGTCATAGACGTGGGATGAAAGGCTATTGTACTTTGATTACAGCTAACTCTAGTGATGTACTGCTGGACATTTTCTGTAACCGTATGACCTGTTTTCTGTTAATGAGTTTCCGGAATGATACAACTTTTCCTTACATAAAAGAACTTAGACGGGTCAAGAACAGAATACTTTTGTAACACGTTGCTTTTTAATATTTTTATTACATAATCTCCGTTGTTTTCAGTGTTATACCCACTACGAATTTTCTTATACACGTTTGATATCACAATTGTATGACGTCATTTTTGACGTCATTTTGTACGTATTGCAATGTTCTAGATAGTAAATGGGGTTTATGGATATAAAAGCGGGTGTATCTATAGAATGGTTTTGCATCTTCTGATCTATAATTTGTGAAATATCTTTATGTGATAAAAAGAATCTGACATTCGTTGGCGTTTGAGATAAAATTTTATTAAACTCGTCAAGAAAAAAAAAATAAATAAATAAATTAAGCGCGCCAAAGGCTCACTTAGTAACATTTTCCCTTGACTCGTTTAATAAAATTTAATCTCAATCGCCAACTCATGTCAGATCCTTTATATCTACGACAAACACTTGAAAAATGCGTATTTGACCTTGCACATATTTTACATGCCGCGGGTTTCTTGTTACAAGTATAAATACTTAACCTTCCATTCTTAATTGCATTTCAAGTCTAATTCTCAAGAATTTCCTAAATTTCAATATAATTTCTGGATGGTTGATCAAGATGGTTTATCCTGTCAGAGATTCTATTACTTTCTAAATCTAGAATTAGACTAAGAATAATTGAAAATGGTGTGGCGACTACGGCCCCTAACATCGTCGGTATCCACGTCCTCATGACGCCAGAAAGACAAGAAGAAGTATAAGATGCACGAGACCTTCTAAAATGAGATAATATTGACATAAAACATGTTTACCATCTATAATACTATGGATAGAATGGCAGTTCTACAGCGTTTGATGGGGATGTTTGTCCGTCATTTCCCTAGAGATCGTATAATATCTGTTTTCTTTGCAAAAGGCAGGAGCGGGACTGACATAGACAATTTTAATACCTGCGTTCTGAGTGAAACTGCTTGTTTGAGTAAACATTTTTCTTTCACGAGGGTTGTCCAGAAAGGTTTGAGACAGCTTTAATGAAATGAAATCTACACGTCAGATTTTAATCAGAGTTTTGATCTAATAAAAGCCACAATAGATGAATATGTTTGTAAAACTTCATTAAAATCGGACAAGCCAATTAATCACTACAAGCATATACATGTACATACGATGGTTACTCAACACGGAGCAGTTTGACGACGTCGACGTAGTCTAGTGCAACGTCAAATCAAAGTTTCTCAAAGTACTCTCCACCAGCTCCACACATTTCTTGTGCCTTGTAACTGACATGTAAGAGCATGTCTCTAAACCATTAATTAGGTTATGCTCCGATTGCTGATTCACGAAAAATTTACGAACGGGGATGGCAATATAATGGACAAACATTGCCGTTTAATTTGCACCTTTCCGGTCTAAAGCAAGATTTATTTGAGAGGTTTCCACTACAATAAGAAGTGGAGAACTTGACTGTAAGTATGCAATTTATTACAAACATTTGACCGTATCAGTATTAGCCTTACTCTAAATTCGACTAGCTAAAAGACAAGCTAAAACTAATGGGTCGAGGTGTGTTGCCTTGGTCAATTAGATGGCTAGTCTTTCGAATTTAGACTTAGTCTTGGGATAAAGAAAAAAAGATTGAATTCAGAATAATTGTTAATACGTCCTCTTGTTTCCAGAAGGCATTTTTTTTTTTAAAGATTCAAGACAATGATACCTAGCGTGCTAGTGAAGATGAAGAATAATTTTGTCTAGACAATTTGTTATTCAGTCTCGTTTTTAGACTAATCATTTCTGATTATTTAATTAAAAGCGTTTTCCACAAATACTGCATACCAGAAAAGTACAAACGACCCTGTCGCATTCGTCAACATATCATAGTATCACAAATACCATCACTTTATACAAAAACAAAGTGTCAACCCATCTATACAATAACCAAATGCAAATTTAACTTGGGAAATTTATGTCACAATATTCCATGTTCGGTAAACATTGTTTGTTCTATAGAAAGAAATCTATCTTACCCTTTGACCCTTTACCACACAATTCCGAAGTTTTTACGATTTTGAGGAAGAATACAGAAGAAGTCTTTTGAAAACATTGTTGGAAAAGGAGAAAATGCTGGTAACCAGCATTTTCTCCTGTTCCACAAAGTTTTTTAACCTTTTACAGATAAATTCTACATTCAAGCCACGCTTAATTTGTCGTAATCAAATGCTTTGAGTTTGGATGAGTCCAGTCTTGTACAGAGAAAAGGGTTCTAGATAATGTTGGAGCAGCTTAATAGTCAATGATTTAACCAGAGAGAAGTTTTCTTGAAAGCCTAATTCAATACATTGAACAGAAACATTCATGCAGGAAATGTTCAAATATTCTTTTCTTTTAATTAGTCATATTCAATATTTAGATAGAACTTTACCTTAGTGTATGACAGCGTCGGGGAATTTCATGGCTAGCCATTTGATTGGTCGAGACCTTTTGTTCTGTCTTCGCTAATTAGATGACTAGTCAATGACAAAAAGTATGATCAATATTTAGAAATATCGGTGGACACAACCTAGGAGGTTACTCCTACGTTCTTTTCAAGCTTTTTAAATTCAGCAATGAGGTGAACAGCTGTTAGTCTATAATTTCGGTTAATTCGAAAATCAGAAGGTCAGAAAAATCGATTTAAGGACGTCATTATAACCGAATTAATCACAGGATTCACGTAACTGTAATGAAGTAGTGCTAAATTCCAGCTGTAAATACGTTAATGACGCCATAAAAGTTCCATAAATGTCCTTTGATTGACACGGAAAAAGTCTGGGTCTAGACTACATAGATGTTACATTACTCGGCAAAAAGACTGCCATGATTTTCGCCTGTTTTATTTTCTTCCCAGCAAGTTGATTTTAAAGGAGAGTTGTGAAAAATCCTAATACACTTTTTTAAAGCTGTTTACCCTCTCGCCAATGTTTCGGTACCGTAACAGCGTCCTCAGGCCACCGTTTGTATGGCCTCTCTACTAGTTCTCATACATATTTCTCATGCTGAAAGGTCCAATGTCATCGTTCTGTGTATCCTGAGATTAAATTTTCGCTTTGTGTTTTATTTTTCGGTGTAGCTCAACGCGCCGGCTTTTGACCTACTTCTTGGTGTAAGGAACTAAAATAATGGTAATTTGCGACTGATAAAAAAATATTCACCTGTTTAATCGTGCTTGCACATTTATGATACATAATACAAGTGTTGGTACTCCTAATCGGTTACCTAGGGCCTTTATTCACACCATAGCAAACTTATATGACACGGTATTATCCTTGTCTTGTACTGTTTCGTAATTTAGTATCATTCTAAGCGTTGACCAATGACCCAATACTATACGAACAGCTTCGTTAGATTTCGGAATATGCCGAATGAGTGCACGTATAACGGTTATCTATATACGCATTTAAAGCATTGTGCAGTAACAAGCATCTGCCATAGGGATAGGTCAAAATGCGCTGCTCTCGGACGAAGTCAAGTGATGTGATGCTTGATTGGGTGATTTGCAAGAAAATAATCACATAATTATGGATCCATAAAATAATCATTGTCTACCAACTAGCTGAATCGTGAAGTAAAACTGTTCTTGGACAAGTCAAAATTTATAATGTTTATAATGTTTATAATGGTGATGAAAATATTTTTCGAATGTCTTAATTGAAAAAGCATCTCAATCAATTCCTAATAAAACTGTCACTATAAATCCTCACGACCCGCCTTGGATAACATCAGAAATCAAAAGAAAAATACGTAAACGAAAAAGATACTATCAAAGAGCAAAGAGGACCAATTCATTTCAGCACTAGCTAATTTCTAGTATTCGAGTTGCGAAAAAAGATTATTTTGATCGAATGGCACTTAAACTTAAGTCTGGTAACTTAAATCCACGTGATTGATGGAAAATTCTAAAGTCGTTTATATGCCCATTATTTTGATCGAATGGCACTTAAACTTAAATCTGGTAACTTAAATCCACGTGATTGGTGGAAAATTCTAAAGTCGTTTATATGCCCAACTTCAAGCTCATCGTCAACACTGCCACCCATTTTTGATTCTACTAGTGACAGATTTGCAGTGGATGATTGTGAAAAAGCAAATGTCTTTAATTCGTTTTTCTCTCGTCAGTCTATGATTGACGACTCTTTAAACACTCTTCCGAGCGATTATCAGCAATTTGTCGGTGAAAAGCTTAACTGTATAGTCATCACGCCGAATGAGGTTTTCGATGCATTACAAACTCTTCGCATTGGAAAAGCATCAGGTCCAGACGGTATCAATAACAAGATCTCGGTAGAATCAGCCCTTCAGATTTCAACTCCTCTTTGTCGATTATTTAATCTTTGTCTCGATAAGTGTGTCCTTCCCACTGCCTCGAAAACATCCCTCGTGTGTCCTATTTTAAAAAGACGGTGATCCTTCTATTGCATCTAATTATAGACCTGTATCACTTTTAAACACAATGGAGAAGGTACTAGAAAGAATAATTTACAAGCATATTTTTAATCACCTAAAAGAGACAAATTTCTTCACACCACATCAGTCTGGTTTCCTCCCTGGCGACTCAACTGTCAACCAATTGACATATTTGTACAATAAAATTTGTAGCGCCTTAGATAATGGCTTTGAAATAAGGATGGTTTTTTTCGACATTAGTACAGCATTTGACAAGGTGTGGCACAAGGGTCTCATCTTCAAATTACATGCTGCAGGTATAGATGGCAAGGTTTTATCATTCCTGCGGGACTATTTGACTAACAGAACTCAAAAAGTCATTCTTCCTGGAGGTTCTTCCGATTTATCATTTGTAAAAGCTGGAGTTCCACAGGGTTCAGTATTAGGTCCATTGCTATTTTTGGTATATATCAATGATATTGTTCAAGATATTGAATCTGGTATAAATTTGTTTGCTGATGACACAAGTCTTTCTATAGAAGTTAATACTCTAGATATATCGGGTGGCATTTTACAATAGGACATAGATAAGGTTAGTAAATGGGCAGACAGATGGTTGGTTAAATTCAACCCCTCTAAATCTAAATCTTTATTAATATCTCGAAAACGTATCAAACCTGTTCATCCGGATCTCTCTATGTCAGATGTTGTTATTCCATCAGTCAAGTTTCACAAACACCTTGGTATTTATCTATCTTATGATGGAAACTGGGATCAACAAGTGCAGTCTACCGTTGAAAAGGCGTGGAAAAAAAATAGGTGTTTTAAGACGTTTGAGGTTCCAGCTCGATCGCCTTTCACTTCAAACCATATATTTCTCATTTATCAGACCGATTCTTGAATATGGAGATATTATTTGGGATAATGTGCATGAGTACAAAAAGGAAGAACTCGACAAGATTCAAAACGAGGCAGCCAGGATTGTAACGGGATGTACTAAGCTCGTGTCAATTGCAGACCTTATAAGAGAATCAGGCTGGGAAACACTGAGAGAGCGTAGGAACAAACATAACCTTATTCTTTTTTTCAAAATGGTAAATGGTTTAGTTCCAAACTACTTATGTTCTCTAGTACCGACCACTATTGGCAGTAATATAACATACAATCTTCGTAATTCGAACGATTTATCAAACATCGTCTGCAAAACTAATCTTTATATGAAATCTTTTCTACCTTCAACTATAGAGGCATGGAACTCTTTGCCACAGTCTACAAGGGAGACAGACTCTCTCTCTCTCTCATCTTTTAAACGTATGTTAGATATAGATAAACCAATTCCCTACAAACTATTTTTTTATGGGGAATGAAGACTGCAGGTTTTACATGCTCGTCTTAGAAATAACTGTAGTGATTTAAAGCAACACCTCTTCTGGAAAAATATTGTAGAAAACCCTCTTTGTCGTTGCGGGGAAATAGAATCCAATAAATACTACTTCTTTTTTTGCAGATTTTATTGTAATATTAGGACAGCATTCAGACAATGTATTTGTGAAATATCTGATTATAATATTGACATCGTCCTATTTGGTGACAATAATCTCTCCCTTGCAGAAAATGAAAAAATCTTTAATGCAGTTCATGCTTTCATTGAGAATAGCGGTAGATTCGCTTGAGTTTCAAGTTAAATTTAATACATACTAGTATATGGTGCCTCTCTTTTGATATTGTACTGCCGCGGACACACACACACACACACATGGGGCCTATAAAAGTTAATTTTACATTTTCTCCCTTAACTCTGCACAACCTCCAATCATTTTTCCTTTTTTCATTCTCTATTTTTCAGTGACGTTCTCTCAATTTTTCACTATCAGTTCATTTTTTTTTGGTGTATATTCAATTTATTTGGTTTACTGTAATTGTTATACCATGTTACCTTCTTTAGGGAGAGGAACTATATAAGCTTTGATGCTTTCGTTTCAATCCTTTTCGTAACGTCTTGTTGTAACTGATTGATATATGTTATTATATTGAATAAATATGTTTAAACTAAAAGTTTATAAAGCAAAAAGTTTCGACTCAGGTCATCCTGCCCGGCCTGACATGGGTCGATACCTTTTGCAGTAGCATTAGAATCCCTTTACCGAGTGCATTGCTCGTATGTTGTGGCCTACTTTGAATGAATCGATTACTCGGTTAACGATTTGATGAATGTAAATGAATGAATTAATCTGCATAAATTGTGAAATTTTGTCCGTCGCAAACAGATACCCTGTTATTTGAACTATTACCAATAAGAAATGTCTTTAAAAAACGACAGAAAGTGTAATAGGTACTTAAATTTGAATAGTGAAACTCTTGTGGTTCAATGTAAAGAGAAATAGAAGAAAAGTAACCGCGCCAGCAACTGCCTCTTTTTCTTCATTGTTTTACAGATTGTTGAAAAAATGAAATTTTCAGTTCGTTATATTTTTCAAGATCAGATCTTAATCCAAATCATCGCTGGAAAAGGGCCGCTTAAAATCACGAGTCTGAAAATAACATTTACACATATAGAAATGAGTTATAGCCTTAAAGGGTAACGCTTAAAATATTAGATTACCAATTAGTGTAAGAAAAGGATTATCTCCTATCATATTCATTTGCTATTCCGTTCCCAATAGTATCGATTAGCGATAGCAACGCTTGTAGGTCTGCAGGGGCCCGGAGAATAAACACATCCATATTTTTGACCAATCAAAAAACATTGTTTATTCTTTCTATATTAATACCAAGAAGTTGGTCAAAAGCCAGCGCATTCATCTACACCGAAAAAACAGACCAGAACTCCAACTCTCACTGTTAAGATATTACCTTGCCAAGTGATATCTATCGCAGAAATCGCATGTGTAAAGTTGGTAAAAAGTTACGTGCGCAACAGAAGGCAATGTCCTGTTTATTGTCTGTCGTGAATTGTCTGAAACCGATACCAACTTCCGCCATGCTTGTTAGGTATCTATTTCTGAAATTGTTGATGCTCAAACATCATGCAAGCGCAAGTTTTCCACATCCGTCAAAATCTAGGCCAATGTTCAATATCTGTCCCTTTATCCTTTGGCTACTAAGCGCGAATCAAGAACCTTTTGCGGACAATGTAGATCAAGATCAGACTGCACGGAACTAGAAGTCTGATCTTGGATCAACACTGTCCGATAGGAAGATATTTTTTTCCCAAAAATACTTTTGAAATAGCAAAACTCGGGTTTTTACTGTCGACTTGAAAGTTTCATTTCACTTATTGCGCAAAGTAAGGGTTAATTCTCAAGCTACGATCACGTGTTTTAGCAACTCAGATAGAAAGAATCATATTAAAACATTGTGGGAAAACATTTTCCCATAATGTTTTCAAATCTTTCAAGATATGTCCACTCAAAACAATTTCCACCATTTTGAACCGTCTGTAAAATTGTCGTCTGCAGATACTTTTAATTTTGACAAGTCTAACACATTGTTGTCTCGTAAAAGTTAGTGTAAACATGGCACAGATATTTTTGCTGACAGTATTTAAGAAGATCAGCCGGCGCAGAAAGTGCAGCCTGATTTATGATCAACGTTGTCTAATATAAGTATAATAAAATATAAGCTACGAGTTGGACGAAGCGAGCAGAAAGTTGCAATAATGGAAATCTTTTTTAACAGAAAATAATATTCGCATTTTGTAACATAATCAAGTGAATTTCTTCAACGTCTCCGGATAAAAAAGATTCCGCCTCGTAATGACCAAGTATTTAGACTGAACTCTATTTTCATGGAGACAGATATTAGGTCAAAGTTTGATGAAGATCTGATTGAAACTCTGATTTCTGTAAAGTGAAATTACAGTCTTTCATTACTTGGACTAGAGCGACCTGCTTTGTGACACAGAATGAATCGGCCTATGAGTATATATGAGCTATGCCCTGTGAAAAGGGGGTTTAATGCATCTGCGAAAAGTATCGACCCAGGTCAGCCTTCGCAGTCTGCGCAGGCTGACCTGAGTTGAAACGTTTTGCTAGCGATCAGTTTTCTGCATGTCAAAGCACCAGTCTTCGTCATGATTAATCCTGCTGTTAGACAAAATGGTTTTTATGGATCCACAATTATGTGATGACTTGCTTGGTAAATAGTGCATCAATTTAACATCTGAAGTGCTGGATTTTTCTTTAATTTAGCCTGACGACTAAAGTTGTTTCTATCTTACAGTATAAATTATTGACCTTGATTTGAGGGAGCCAAAGATATTCGTTGTTATGAGATAAATACTGACCTCTATAGAATTTTCCTTTTCCCTAATCTGACCTCGTGGCCCTAGTTTAGATCCCCATACATTGTGAGAAAGTTAAATGGCAGATGGGTAATTTGTTAAGAACTGTAGTCACTAGAGTCTTGAAAGAATTTCAATCAGTTTTCCTTTTGACCTTATCTTTGAATCCGCATGACCCATTACCAAATTTGGTCCAGAGATAATTGCAACAACCTCTCATCCTGAAAAAAGAAACCTAGGACTCAAGAGTCTAAACGAGCCAATTGTTAGATTTCACAAAGATAAGCAATCTGGCGACCCATTTCTTTTTATATCACATTACCTCCCTTGTTTTCAGTGTAATATAGCCATTACGAATTTTCTTACCGAGATAAGATACGTCATATAGGACCGTCATCTGGCGTCATTTGTTGAAACATTGTATTGTTGCCTATTATTTCAACATTAAAATTTAGCTCAAACGCCAACTTTGTCAGATTCTATAAATGTCCCCCCCCCCCAAAAAAAAAAACATGTTTCAAACTCGGCCATAAGATTATACGGATAACAGTTTTGGAAAAAAAGTTCTTGGAAATAAGATAAAAAAAAAACCCTGGTCTTTGGGTCACGACCTACGACGACAGGTACAGGCGTCGGATGGCATATTATCACAAATGAGGACCTTGTCCTTAGGTAAGCTTTGAACAAGAGGTTCATCAGTACATCTATTTACGGTATTTTCCAAGAAAGTACCAGGAAACGCTTCCGGAACTATTTTTTCTCAGATTCTTGTAACTAACATAAACTCCATA
Source organism: Hippopus hippopus (assembly GCA_946811185.2). Classification (NCBI taxonomy): domain Eukaryota; kingdom Metazoa; phylum Mollusca; class Bivalvia; order Cardiida; family Cardiidae; genus Hippopus; species Hippopus hippopus. The sequence continues at coordinate 19,978,042 of OX328101.1, forward strand.
AAGACATTTAGACTGTTTTTCTGCAGCAGTCCGCGAAACGCGGTTACATTGATATCCATAACGACTAAATTTTACTTTAAACCTTTGCCACACGACAAAATTTTAGACTTGTCCAAGGCCAAAGCATCTGCTCACGAGTTACCAGCATTTTCTCCTTTTCGAGGAATGTTTTCAAAATTCTTCTTTCTCAAAGTCATTAAAAGTTGGGATTGTGTGGTAAAGGGATTATGGATATCTGTAAAATACACATGTATGAAAGATACTCATTCGCGCCACGCCCGCAAGATGTGCCTAACTTATTCTTATTACGTCCTCCCAAAGACTTTTTGTGTCTCTTAGCGGACCATTTCTGAAAGCACTGTAGCAAAATAAGGAATTGCTCGTAACAAGCAATTTCTCGTTTTGCCACAATCCTTTACATGCATTCATATATCAAACCTAAATTTATTATCGAGGACCAAAACTTTACAAGCATGTTTTCAAGGTGGAATTAATAAGTTTGGTGGCTTTCCAACTGGTTGATAATAACGTAAACTATCTGATATAAACTCTAAAGCTGTCTTGTCAAACTGGATACCGCATTGCCACCTCTACAAAACTCGCAAAAATCACACAAATGTACCTGTTCCTTTCATCATTATCATCCTCATCGCCATCACTCACTTTCTTTTGTTATCAAGATAACACATCATCGGTAAAATGATATTTTCAGTCAAATTATACCCTGTAGTTGTCGAATACAATACAATGCAATTTCAAAAAATGGGAGATATTCTGGGACAATAGTTTTTCTAATTTCTGTAAAGACAGCCCCGTGAAACGTCCAGTGCTTTGAGTAAGATCAAACCCGGGAACCTAAGGTTACTAATCCTACACTTTACAACTGAGCTGGGCAGAACTCCATGGAAATGCCAATAAACAGCGAGCTGTCTTTCTTCGAAAAATAATCAAGCAAAAAAAAGAAAAGAGTGGGGGGATTTGAAAGTTAGTAACCAGAATCTCTATAATCATATTGGACGATGGGAGGAAAGATTTCTTGGCAAAGATTAAGAATTTCTGGCGTTTATGAAAAATGATATTTCACTCAGCTGAAGTACCGAGAGCCAAGAATATAATTATCTAATGCAAATCTGTCTAGAGAGTTATCAGTTTAGATACAGTATTGGTAAACATACCGAAACAGAAAGTAACTTAGAAACATGTAATATCAAATAATTAAAGGCCCAGTAGCGGCTAAAAGTACACACAGTATATGTTGAAATACATTTAAGTTTGAATCATACAGTTTCAACTTACGGAATTTATTGTGAAGGGTCTTTTTTGTACGGTCGGTCCAAGTGTAAATCGCTGGCAGAAAAATAAATTTTAAAACTAGGTAAAAGTTGCCAGGTCGCTTTATCTTTTGTATACCTTTTACCTTGTTTTCCTAACCCTGAAACGACTGTATAAGAACAGATTATCATTTTCACTATAGTTTCCATTCTTTTAAATGGTATGATTTGAATTCAAAATGCATTTTAACACCCATTTTTGATTTTTTTTTTCTTTTTACTTTTGGCCATTACTGGGTCTTTAACGCATAATCTACTGTAGACAACATTTTACGTTTTGTAGACGACTTTTGAAAACATCTTGACGAAAGGAGAAATTGCTCGTAACGAGCAATTTCTCCTTTTGTCAAGATGTTTTCACATACATGTTTGTATCCATGTATTAATCAGTAATTTACGGGGTCCTGTGTGGCTCAGTGGTAAAGTGCAGGACTCGTGACCTGGAGGCCACGGGCTCGAGCCTCACTGGCTCCACTGGGTTTTTCACAGGAGTGTCCTTGGGCAAGACACTTCAGAGCCCCAGCCTAGCACTGGTGAAGCCCAGGAAAAACATGAGTATGTTAGCTGTCGCCGTGATATGACTGAAATAATGTTGAAAGCGGCGTAAACACCATTCAAACAAACATTCAAAATCAGTAATTCATGATGATTGTCGATACCCTATAATAATGCTTTTAGATTACTGTGCGGCAAATTTGAGCAACACATTCTGAAACGAAACATTTTATACTCTTTAAACATGAAACCATTTGCAGATGATAAATTCAAATGACACAAATAAACTAAAGCTATCTAAAAGGGTAGAAAATATTGTAGGAAAAGAAGAAAATGCTGGTGTCCAGCATTTTCTCCTTTACCCACAATGTTTTCAAAGGCCATCTCCTTCACAGTCGTAAAAACTCGGGACTGAGAGGTAGAGGGAAATAAACGAACCCCGTAGCGCAGTCTATAACGCACAGGACTTGAGACCGGGGAAGGGGGCGTTGGTTTGAATCCGCAGCTCGGCCATTTTTTTTTTTCTCCTAGTATTGATGCTAGTCTTTGCGACAGGATTCATTCCCCTCTTAAGGCTGACCAATGTTTCGACGATGGTTGCGTGGGAGATCAGCCAATGGGTTAGGAAAGAATAATTGTGCGCAGAAATGGTAAAAAGAATCTCCAGGAAAGCTTTGATAAGTGCACTGTCCGCGGAGATAGAACTGAAATGATTTTGAAAACGACACTAAATACCAGACAAATACCTAGCCATATGATGAGTAAAGTGCTTAAAAACCGCTTTGAACAATAAAAATTGCAACAAGTACCAATAAAAAAACTCAAAATACTGAAAAGCAAATTTGTGGAACAGTGCTAAGCTATGAAATGGTGTAATGAAAAATATAGCAGGGGCAAGGAAGGTCAAAGTTGTTCGCTAAGCGGGCCGTTAAGTAACTGTTACTTTATTACTAAATAAGAAATAGAAATACCTTGCAAAACGGGTCTTATACATCGTTTTCAAGACTGTATGTTTTTCGAACTCTCCACGCTTTTTTAAAGTGTATACATGTGCTTCTCAAAATTTGCTAGGTATCGCCTTAGTTTCCATCCAAAATTTATAAAAGGCACCTTGATGTTTGAATAAGTGCTATTTGAGTTGTCTCGTATATCAGGTATTGTAGTGTGCTACATTGCTATACTGATGAAATGGACAACATCTCTCTGGAAATGCGTGTAATTTTTTTCAAGCAGAAGTGAATTATTGAAAAAAAAAAAGAGACATATTTCAAACATCCTTCTCAAATTGTGACGGGTATATTTGATATTGCCGATATAAAAATGTACATTATGCCAGGTCTTCCACGGGACGCCATGATGTAGAGGGCATGCTAGTAATCCATTTGCTCTTGGAAAGATCCTCTAATCTGGCACCGGTTCGTGAAAGTGTTGTTGGGCAAGGGACTGACGAGGCCCAGCATAGCACTAGCGAAACCCAAGAGATATATGAATAAGTGATCCGTCGCCGTCCATCGCCGTCCATTCAAACACTATAAACCTTTTTTTTTTAATCAGAACTCGAACAAAATACTCACATCCATTTTGAAGGCAAATCTGATGATCTATCACAGAGAAATATTCATTTCCCAGACGATGTTAGAGCCGTTAGATCGGGACATTATCAGCTAATGTAGTCTACACAGATAAAATGTGGGAAATTCCGCGTAAATACGATAAATGATTGCGTATGTTGCGTGGCCACTAATTCCGTAGATTTTGATTCCTTACCAAACAATGAAATTTTATACTAGACCAAATTGACAGCATTTCCTGACGGTAAATTTGATGAATCTCAAATTATGCGACTTATGGCTGAAATAGTTGATAAGATAGTGAGAAAAAGAGAAAATGCTGGAAACCAGCCATAATTTCCTCCTTTTTCCACCATGTTTTCAAAAGTTTTCTTCCTTGTTGTTTGGTTAAGGGACAAGGGCTTTCGATGCAATACAGATAATTACGATGTTGTAAAACCGTGATTTGGAAGCTGTCACAACGGAAATGAAACGTGCTTACTGTAAACCGGAAATTGCTACAAGTGCATCTTAACCCCTAAGGCTGCTAAGCGCGACTCAATGGCCTTTAGCGGACAGTGTAGATCAAGATCAGACTGCACAGAACGTGCAGTCTGATCTTGGATCTACACTGCCCGATAAGGAGACATTTTTCCCCAAAGAAAACTTTGAAATAACCGCATTCAGGATTTTACTATCGGCTTGAAAGTTTTATTTAAATCAAGGGTTAACGCGTAGCGGCTATTGTAATGTATCCTAAATACTAGTAGCCAGTTTTTCTCATTTTCTCTTTTTTACTCAAGAAGCAACCAACCGCACGAACGAAGAAGCGTAAAAAGTCGTATCAATACAGTCATATTTATGAAATCGTCAAAAGAGCAATCCAATCACTTAAAACGTTGTCATCAAGGACCTTGCGTGACTTTAAAATACCTATCAGCTTCAATAATCTTCTGACATAGCTACAGCTACTTAGCGTTAATCCCTCGGAAATCAGCGGTAATCATCGCAGCAAATGGATAGTTATTCAGGGATCGCGAGTTCGACTCTCCCTACTCGGCCAAAAACCAAGATTCTGACATCCGGCAAATGGGTAGTTATTCAGGGATCACGAGTTTGAATCTCCCTGCTCGGCCAAAAATCAAGATGCTGACGGGCATTTCGACAGGTTTCTTTCTTATCTTACAAACTGTTTCAAAATTGTTGAAGTGGGAGTATGGGCACTGAACGAAGCGGCGTTACAGTTGAGAAAGTGTTGAAAATCTAGTTAAACAATTAACTCTTATCCTGCTGAATCTTTTAAATGATACCTTCAAGCCGATAGTAAAAAACCCAAATCTTGCTATTTCAAAGTCATTTTTGTGGAAGAATATCTCCTTATCGGACAGTGTAGATCCAAGATCAGACTGCACGTTCTGTGCAGTCTGATCTTGGATCTACACTGTCCGCAAAAGGCCCCTGAGTCGCGCTTAGCAGCCTAAAGGTTAAAACAGTATTTTGCCGTTTCATACGCGGACTCTATACGTTTTAACGCTAAATATAACCGTTTAAAACCGTGAGTACAACCGGTACCGGGATGGCGAAGAATCTTGATGATTCGGCTTGTAGCCCAGTTATTCAATTTCTTTAGATATTCCAGTAGTCTCTCCAGAAGATACATGTATTCAAACCAGTTCAGTCTAGAATATACCAGGGTAATGTTGTACATAGTGGTACGTTTCATGGCAGGACCGACACTTTTCTTTGAGGATCTTAGCCTGAGAGAGAGAGAGAGAGAGAGAGAGAGAGAAAGAGAGCGAGAGAAAGAAAGAGAGTGTGCAGGTTTTGCTTTTTTAAGTTCGTAACAAATGCATAGCTGAAATATAAAACGCAACGGGCGGGATTCGAACCCGTGCGTGAAAAGATCCTCGTCTTTCGAGGTTTAGAAAACCAACACCATAACCACCGAGCTAAAGAGATTTCTCTCCAATGCAGTTGTTAGGTATTGATTTTATACGGGAAGAGGCTATGTAGTAATGATGGAGTAATCTCCAGTAACAATACCAAGCAAGTTATCACATAAATATGGATCCATAAAATCAATTTTGTCTAACAAACGACTGAATCTGGAGACAGAATTGTCCTCAGACATGCGGAAAGTTCACAAAGAGTAAAAGGTATCGACCCATGTCAGGCTATGCAATGTGTCGAAACTTTTTGCATATGCATTAAACCGCCTTTTAACATAACAAGACCCATAAAAAATCAAAATAATAGTATCGTATCAGATGATACAAGAAGCAGGCTGCGCATTCTTTAAAGTCCGATCTATACTGTTCGAAGAAATATCTCGGGTCATACGTGACGGTCTCTTTGAGATACTACGACCTTTTTAGTGTATCAAAGAATGTAGGGCATACGTTCTGCGTACAAATATAGTACCATGCATATCTTTGTTCCGTGATGACGCTTTATTGATCTAAAGCCTTTATAGGCTTGTAAATTACAAAATATTAACAACCTCGTCTCTCCGCCGATATGTTGTTGACATGTATCAATCCAGAGGGAAAACAATCTCTGAAATCCAATTGTTGTCCCACCAGGAGCATTTTTACTTGTTACAAAAAGAGAACTGTCTGAAACAGATTCGATCGTTTGGTATTTTACGCCTTTTTTTTAATGCGATATTACAGTTATATCACAAGCAATCTTCAAGTAACTGGTTCCTTTTACACGTCAACAAACAAGGTCGAAATAGTATTCTGCAGTGATTGATGAAGTAATCATTTTTCAACCCTTAACCAAAAACTCTCGTTTACAGGTCATAACACCTTATTCCCATATCATAAAATCTCTTTCAGTTGTCATGACATCTCGTTCTAATATCATGATATCTCGTATCCATATCAAAGTTTTGCGTTTCAAAGAAATACGATATTGTTTCCCCTAAAATACCCCATTTGTTTACAATTTTACGTTTTCATGTTTGTTCCACTTTAATGATATCGCGTTTCCTTGTCATAAGATCACGTTCACTTGTCAATATATTACGTACCATATACATACTATTGCGAAAACCTGATATAATATAGCTTGCACCACGCGAAAAGGGGCATTCGGACATTTGCGTAAAGTGTCGTCTCGGATCAGCCTGCGCAGTCCGAGCAGGCTAATCTGAGACGGCACTTTACGACATTAGATTTTGTGCTACAGTAGACTTGCGCAAAACAGAAAATTACATAAAAACGGAAAGTGTCGTTTCGGATTAGTCTGCGCAAATGTTCGAATGTCCCTTTTCGCGTGTTGCAAGCCAAATTGTGTTACCGTATAAGAATATTGCATCCTCTTGACATACAAGAAAGACAGCATAAATACGACTGCAAAGAATGCGCAACCTGCTCCTGTACCAATACCAACTGTTCCTCGTATTATCGCAATCTCATGTCATAATATCACATTCCAATGTAATATATCATGTTCTTATGTCACATTATCACGTTCAACGAGATAATTTCGTCGTTACAAAAGCATAATATCGTATTCTGATGTCATTGTACTGCGTTTTCATATGGTAGGATCTTGTTCCCTTCTCATAAAATCCCTTCCCGTTGTGAAAATATCATGTTTGACTATTTAATTACCTCATTTCAACAAGATATCTCATTTCCCTAACATACATGTATAGAGGATATTTATTCTTTTCGGTGAAAGATCGAAATTTATTTCATCGAGTGAACATCATCGGTAATATTTTCACGAGTGGCGCATCAACACCGTTGATGTTCACGAGATGAAATAAATTTCGATCTTTCACCGAAAAGAACAAATATTCTATTTATTTCATGCTTCTAACCCTTTTCTTGGGGGGGGGGGGGACTTACATCAAAATCCAGTACAGTTCTTTTCTGTAATTCCCCGTGGCGTTCCCCCTCCTCATAACAACGCATTACAATATTACGTCTAGCGCGAGAAATGTAGGGTAAATTATGTCATATTTCCATCTAGTTGAGTGGCACGCGTATTTTACCTAGGTAACTAGTGTGCGGAACTACTGTTTCCGCCTTCAATTGTAGAGTTAGAAAATAAAATCGGTATTTTTCATTGGTCGTAATCATGAAATATCGAGAAATATTTCACCGTTATTTCTCGATAAACTACCGGAAAGCATGAAATAAAATATCATATTCCCTAGTCACAATTGCGTTTCCTGTTTTAATATCTCCTTCTTTTGTAACAATACCTTGTTTGATGTGTTAATTACCTCCTTCCAAAGAGATGATAGTTCATACCTTTGACATATCACCGCATTTCACTGTCACTATTTCTCCTTTCCATGTCATTATACATGGAACTCATTCTTATGTCAAAACGTCTCGTTTCAATGTTAGAATATCTCGTTCTTTTATCGAAATACCTCGTATCCATGTCATAATATCTCATTCCGATGTCAAAATTTCTTTGTTCCCGGGATTATTACCGTCTTTCTATATTGAAATATCTCCATTCCATGTTATAATATCTCGTCCTAATTTCATAGTATCTCGTTAATGAGGTATTTACTTTGCTATAATGTCAACATTTTTCATTCCTATATCATTTAATCCCATTTCTGTTTCAAAAAAAAAAAAATCTCGTTCCAGTATATCTTGTTCTCTTGTCATATATATCGTGTTTAAATGTCAGAATAATGCAGTTCAATGTCACCAAATTTTCTTTTCATGTCATAATTTCTTGTTCCCATATCATAATATCCCAGGGCCATGTCATAAATGTCGTTCTCGTATCATTTGTGTTTGTCATAGTACTAGTATCTCGTACCTTTACCATAATATAATTTCTTGTTCACACGTCATAATATTTCGTTCCACAATATAATCACCTTATTCCTTCGTCATAATTTCTCCTTTCTATGTCATTAAAAAGCGTCCCATTGCTATGTTTTCTCGTTCCTCCGTCGCAGTGACAGGTTCCTATGTCATAATTATTTGTTCTTGTGTCTCATTCCCACGTAATAACCATATCATCGCATGGCATAATTCTTCGTTCCTATGGCATATCACATACCGATGACATATCTTGTTCCCATATCTTGCACATAGAATACATGTTCTTCTTTATCATGATGTCTCGTTCTTATATCATAATATCTCGTTTCCATGTCAAAAACAATTTGTTCCCATGTCAAAAAAAAAAAATGCCTTCCAATGTGAATATATTTCATTCTTATTTCACAATTTCTAGTTTACATTTCATAATAGCTCATCCTTTTGTCATAATATAGCGTTCAAATGTCGAAATATCGCGAACAAATGACATAAAATGTCATAAAATACCGTCCTAATGCCATAACAATTATCTCGTTCTTGTGTTACAGTAATTTGATATTCACCACGTTCGACGACTGAATATACAATCCATTGCGACTCATATAAATACTTTTATCACATAACCTCCCTTGTTTTCAGTGTAATATACCCATTACGAATTTTCTTATCTTATACACGTTTGATATCATATTTGTGTGACGTCATTTTTGACGTCATTTTGTACGTATTTCATAGGAGTGAATGGGTTTTATGGATATGACCGCGGGTGCATGTATAAATGGTTTTCCATCATCTGATCTATATTTCGTGAAATATCGTTATGTGATTAAAAGAATCTGACATTCATTGGCTTTTGAGATAAAATTTTACTAAACTCGTCAAGGAAAATGTTATTAAGCTCGCCAAAGGCTCGCTTAATAACATTTCCCTAGACTCGTTTAATAAAATTTTATCTCAAAAGTCAACTCATGTCAGATCCTATATATCTCACTGGCTCTATCGTTCATGCTGGTTGTATGGATACTTGATCAGACTGCACGTAATGTGCAGTCTGATGTCGATCTATGCCGCCCGCAAAAGCTATGATTTTGCCTATAACACGGAAAAGTAAACACAATCTATATTTATATTAGTCGATTATATGAAGCTGGCGGGATACGAGTAATTAGGTCTTGTACAAAATACTGCTGATCATGTGATTTGTTTGACCTAGTCAAAGCCATTATGATGTATGACTCTATGGCTTCTTTTACATTAAGCGATTACCGGAGGAAACTGTGTAAGAATAGTATGCAAAATGAAAGAAATTCTTATTCGTCTTCCAGTCAAAGACAGACTTGGACCAACGTAGATTTGATCGAGTCATTACCCTAATAGAACTACACTACTACTACTACTATTGATAATAATGATAAAATTAACCTTAATCTGTCTGTCTTTCTGTCTGTCTGTCTGTCTGTCACCTCTGGAACGCTTGTCTCATAATATTCTGTGGGAAAAATGAGCCCCTTATAATCCCCATTGACCGCGTACTCAAGGAAAAAAAGAATTAAAAATCATATCTTTCCTTTTAATTTTCAACAACTGAAAAACACCATTGTTACAGCTCATAACCTGAAATTCTGCTTGTCGATAAGTTTAACCTTTAACAAGACAGTCCCGATTTTTCCTACCAACGGAAAGACGGCTTAACCTGCATTTTCTCCTTTTTCCAACAAGTTTTCTGTCTTTTCAAAGACAAATTTTATCATTTAAGCAACATCTAATTTTGTCGTCTACAAATGCCCTCAATTTAGGTCTGTTCAAAATTTTGTCGTGTGGTAAAGTCTTAACCCATAAAGCACCGAGTAAACCTAAACGTCATGTTCAGTCTAGAAAGAAGACCAGAATAAATGCAATTTTATGTCTGTAGTGTTTCAGCAAAGCGGACAGTTTAATCCAACTATAACTGTCGCAAAGCTGACAAATACCCCCCCCCTCCCCCTTCCCCCACTTGCACCTTGTCACTGAAGCAGCACAATTAAAGAACGGAAATGATTTTCAAAGTAAAGATCGCCTGCGACCTTGACCTTTGACCCATGTGTACCAAAAACAATGAGTCACCTCCTTGGATCATTGGCAACACTTGCGTAAAATTTCATGGTCATAGGTCAAAAAGCTACTGAGTAAGAGAACGGAAAGGATTATCAAAGTTCACCAGTGACCTTGACCTTTGACACCTCCTTGGGTCATGAGCAACACTGGTATAAAGTTTCAGGGTCCTAGGTCAAACGGCTTTTGAGTTTGAGCACGGAAACGAAAAAGCCTACAGATTGACTGAATAACGGACGGGCGAACGGGCGGACGGATGGACGGACAGACAGACACGGTGAAACCAGTTCACCCCTCACCTCTTCTTCGCAGGTTGGGGTGCGAAGATCAGACTGCACGTTTTGTGCAGTCTGATCTCGATCTAGACTAGCTGCAAAGACAACTACGAAAAAAAGGCCCTTTACGGGTTTAAACCAGTGCTGCTTTTGCGACATCTGACCAGTACTAAGCCGATAGATTCTAACCCCTCATGATTCATTCTAGACAATGGTTACTGGTAAACATCCTCTAAATACAGCTATCCAGCTAGAATGGAAAATAGGCAGTCTAGTCAATACAAATCATTTGTCGACGAGATTAATTTGTCTGGATGAATCGTCAAACTGATTCAAGTTTTTGGGGGAGTTTTTTTCCAGCACATATCCTTCACTCTGGCTTTGCTGAAACTCCGAAATCTTTGGTCCTTATTTCTAAGTCACAAAGTAGGATAAAATTATAACGAAGTCTTATTCAAACCTTTACGAATACTAGTATTCCAGTGTTTTAACGACTCCGAGGAACACGGTTTTTAAGAACATAGTAGGAAAAGGAGAAAATGCCGATCTCTGGACAGCATTTTCTCCTTTTCCCACAAGTTTTTTTTTTTTTTAACCCTTTAAAAGACAAATGCCATCATATAAGAGACACATTTCGTTTGAGACCTAAAATTCAGACGCCTGGTAATGAGAGAAAACATTAAACACAGTTCCGCTACTTATTTTGAAGGTCAAACAAATCATTGCCCTGAACTTGTTAAATACTGCATTTGTTATAGTGGTTAGGTGATGATTTAACTCACAGGGTTCTTTTAGGCGCAGCCCACTACGCTTTTGCCTACAATGTAGATCAAAGATCAGACTGCAAAGTACGTTGCAGTATATGCATGTATCTTAATTGTCCGCAAAAGAGAATAGAAGTCAAGATATTTAGATTTAGATTTTGGCTGAAATTATTTATTTTTTTAAGGGTGTGTGGGGGGAGAAGGGAAAACAGTTTAACCTTTTACAAAACTATCCCGGGTGTTAACGACCCTGGTGAAGAGGACTTTTAAGCAAATTGTGAGGAAAAGAAGCAAATTGCGAGGAAAAGTAGAAAATTGTGGTAATAAGGCTTGGTTTCTTTTTCCAAAGCCATATCCCATAGCCACTTTTAATTTGTCGTCTACAATTGCTTTCTGTGAGGACGGTTCTACTTTTTTTTTTTCGTCTAGTTTGAAAAAAAAAGGGTTAGACGCCTGACTACACTGGGATGAGAGGGAATTGTATTGCATTCTCTGCCGAATAAATAAAGTCGTTATCAGCCAGGCATTACCAATAAACTGCTCAATAAGATAAATGAAAATTAGCAAGCAATAGTATAAACCTCAATATTGCAATGTCAAAGTTCATTTTGCAGGGAAAAAATCTAACGGTATTGTAGTTATATCGCGGAGGCAAGTGCACCTATTAGAGCTTTCCTGGAGGTTATTTACTGGTACTTTGAATAATAGTCTTCGCAAGCCATGGGCTGCTTTCTCACACAACCGTCGTCAAAAAGGGAGATTAGAGGGGAAGGGAGAGGGGGTAGTTTGGCACATGCTTCTACCCCCCTGCGTATAATGGGAAATATCGTTATATATATTTTTTTTACCGAGAAAGACAGTGTGTGAGAAAAGGGACAAGGAAAACATTGTCAGAAAAGGAGAAAATGCTGGCTACCAGCATTATCCGACATTCCGACATTTTCCATGTCCTTTTCTGACATCATTTCCTTCCTTATCAAATACGAATTCCATCATTTGAGCATCATTCAAGTTGTGACATGCAAATGCTTTCAGTTTGAACAAGCCTACATTTTGTTGTGTTTTGAAGAGTTGGTATACTAAAAGTGTGATTATAACTCCATTGTGGTTGACAGTTTTTTTTTAACATTCTAGGTAATGGTACTGTGGTTTGTTATGATAGTTATTTAGACAGTATCCACCTTTTTCTCAACGCTTTAAAATTGTTGTGACGTAGTTTATATAGAGTTTATTTCATCAGCTTGTGGTTAATATGGGAAAATATTTGCCGAAAAAGGGAAAGGTATGCGAAAATAACGAGTGCCGTAAGGCACGAGTTATTTTCGCGGACCTTTCCCTTTTGAGGCAAATATTTCCCCATATTAACCACAAGCTGATGAAACAAATTATATATTATATTTCCTCTGATTATTTTGTCAACGAATGCCACTTTTAAAACTTAAAAACTTAAAAAACTTAAAAAAGTAGTTCCAGATTTTCGGCAGGAGGAAAATATTCACTGTGACGGGGAAATAATTCCCCCCAGCTTAAATTACGACATTTCTTTACCCATAACATTTATAAAAATAGACACATGAAATATAATATATTACAATAAGAAATGAGTCAATGTCTTAGAATGAATCTTGTACAAACCACTAGTAAAAGAAACTTCAGAAATTCATGAATAGGAGAAATGCCTGCCGTGATATGTCGAAATTGATGTTTAAACCACGTTCAAAAAAATCCCTCCAAAGGTATGGACAGGTCAAAGTTTTATTGTCTGGTGATGAGTTGAATAAAATATGTGGCCAAAGCTCTGTGAAAATGGGGGTTTAATGTATTTACAAAAGTAACGTGGTTTATCGATTCCGATTGAAGTTTTTTCATCGATAGATAGATGTGAATAACTTCATCGAGGTTGTTTATGTCGTTGCTAAACGACTTACAGTGGCGCCGCCACGAATAAGATCACGTGATTGGCAGTTGAAATGGAAACGACCGTTATACAGACGAGGTTAGATGTAGGTACGGAATCGGCCGAGTTGTGACGAGTGCCACTCAGGCTGTCATGAGTCGAACCTTTTTGCTATTCCTCAATTTTATGCATGTCATAGGATTATTCTACCTCATGATTCAGTTGCTTCTTAGATAAAATAGATTTTATGGACCCTTGATAACATGATGACTTGCTCGTTATAACGCATCACGGAGAAGCATTATACCCCCTTTGCACGAGCGCCGCTCAGGTGAATCGTTGAAAGCGCAGCCTGGGTTAAAGTCGGTTCATATTTCCTCTTATATTTTCTTACGTTTCTATGTCAATAATAATAAACCCTCAGGCTGCTAAGCGCGACTTACTGACCTTTTGCGGGCAGTGTAGATCAAGATCAGACTGCACAGAACGTGCAGTCTGATCTTGGATCTACACTGTCCGATAAGGCGATCTTTTTTCCCCCAAAATAATAATAATAGTAATAATAATAGTAAGTTTAAAATAGCATTATCAAGGGTTTTTTTTTTTTTTTCACAATCGGCCCGAAAGTTTCATTTAACTTATTTCGCGGGATAAGTGTTAAGCAAGAGCCTAACAAGTTATTGCCAAAGGATCTATACAGACTAAGATAGGAATTTTTTAAAGAAAGTATTGGCGCCTCGATCGAGGCAATTGAAAGCGGCGTAAACAATACAAAATTGGTGCATGCCATTTTCCATGTAAATGGCAATATTATCCTAACATGTCTACAGGGAAAACTGAGAGGGCGAGATATCTGGAATAATTAATGAACCTGTCAAGCCTCGGTTTTTGCTTACTTTATATATAGAAAATCGAACAGACTTTCTTCTGTTTTATTGGCAGTTGGAGCCATTAACTCTTTGGCGAGGAACCCTGCGCTTCACGATCATATCAGGGGTCCTGCGTGGCTCGGTGGTAAAGTGTAGGATTCGTAACCTGGAGGCCCCGGGTTCGAACCTCATTTGAACTACTGGGTTTTTCGTGGGAGTGTCCTTGTGCAAGACACTTCAGAGCCCTAGCCTAGTTCTGGTGGAACCCAGGAAATACATGAATATGTGAGATGTCGCCTTGATATAATTGAAAAAATTGTTGAAGCCGGCGTAAAAACACCATTCAATCAATAAATCAATCACGATCCTATCAAAAAATGTTTTTGAAAACATTGTCAGAAAATGCGAAAATGCTGGTCACCAGCATTTTCTCATTTTCCCACAACGTTTTCTTCCTTTCCGAAGACAAGTCCTGTCATGCTAACAATACTAGAGTGTTTTCATCTGCAAATGCCTGTAACATTGACAGGTCTAAAAAGATTATCGCTCTTTAAGAGATAACATGCCCCTTACGACTCAAACATAGAAAGTTTTGAAAACGTTGTGAAAATAAAAAGGGAATTACTCGTAGGCCTAACCTGCATTCTCTCCTTTTTCTACGATATTTTTCACCCTTTCAAAGACAAATTCGTCCATATGAGTCACATTTGATTTATCGCCTGTAAAAGCCTTTAATATGACATGTCTAAAACTTTATTTAGTATGACATGTCTAAAGCTTTATTTAGTATGACATGTCTAAAACGTTATCGTCTCGTTAAAAGTAAACGAGTATAACCCCTAGAAATACCCGCCAGCGCTTTTATTTTTCTGCGATATCTTCATCGATATCTTGCGTGTATTTCTGGGTTTCCTAGTGTCCACAGGGCATAATTTGAATTTCCAGTCGTCACCTGTCGTGTTTGTAGATTAGACAAAATGATGACCTTGTATTCCGATGGCGTTCTGGCCTTCAATCATTGCAATGACATTCGTATGTCTTTCATCTACGAAAAGTGGTAAAATGACTTGAATGACTCTCTGTAATTAGGTTTTGTATGCATTTAACTCGTTAACAGACAAAAACATTTTAGACTTACCTTAAATAAAAGCATTTTCTGACGACAAATCAAATGTAGATCAAATGATGACATTTGCATTTGAAAGGGCAGAAAGAAATAGAAACAATAATTGTGTGAATGGGCATTTTCTCGTTTCGTTTAGACATATTTCATTGCCAAGTAAGTTTATAACAATTTACAAAACAGAACAATACATATGGCTTGCAACACGCGAAAAGGGGCATTCGGACATTTGCGTAAAGTGTCGTCTCGGATCAGCCTGCGCAGTCCGCACAGGCTGATGCGAGACGACACTTTACGACTACATTAGATTTTGTGGTATAGTAGACTTGCGCAAAACAGAAAATTGCATAAAAACGGAAAGTGTCGTTTCGGATTAGCGTGCGTGGCTTGCGCAGGCTGATCCGAGACGACACTTTACGCAGATGTCCGAATGCCCCTTTTCGCGTGTTGCAAGCCATTATTATAATAATCAAATGATTAGCCAAAAGGTTCTGAACACAAGTTCTCTTAACTTAAATTCCGTTTTAATACCCTTTACGAAATTACATTTTTTTTTTTCAAAAAGAAGTCGCAAATTTTTACTTTTGGCTGTCTAACACAGCATTGTGCTTTTGATCGCAAACTTTTTCCAGTTACTCACTGATATTGTAATGGCGTTCTTTCCTTTTCACGAAGATTTTTAATGCCTTCGGGTCATAGAAATATTGAAAAGTTTGGCAAAAGGATAATCAGATAACCAACACGCATTGTATACCATTGGTGATGCCAAGCAGGCTATGGTATTTGGAGCTGTGTGTTTGTTTAACGGCTGTCGGACTTAGTTTAAGACTTCTTTTTCGTTAAAAAAAGAGACACAACAGTGCAAAAACGTCTACCCAAAACGCTGATACTTTATTATGAGCCATGCTCTGTGAACAGGGGGCTTAATGCATCTTCGTAATGCATAAAACCAAGCAAGTAATCACAGTGTTATAAGATCCACTTTAAACCCGTTTTTTATAACAACCTACTGAATCATAAGGTACACTGGTCCTTTGACATGCAGAAAATTTACCAAAAGCAAAATGTTTCGGCCCAGGTCAGCCTGCGCGGACTGCGCAGGCTGACCTGGGTCGATACTTTTTGCAAATGCATTAAGCCCCCTTTTCACAGACCATAACTCATATATAGCTAATCTTTATTACTTTATTTTACTAGAAGGCACAATCATAGCAAAGCCATTTCACTTATCGTTTACGGGGATAAGATATGGAAAGCAATTTGTTTCTCTGTTTCCGGTACAGACAGAAAAAGTATATCATTACGAAATGCATACAGTGGCCTCCGGAAATCGCCGATGTTCGTCCCTTGTGTAAATACAGCGTTCTCAGTAGGAAAACAACAATCCATGAAGCAGACGATACCCCATTCTTTTCGTTATTTGTCTTCTGTTATAGAGGTAAAATTAGGAACTTTTGGTGTATAGACATGAGCCATACACCAGCAGGAATCGGTTTAAGGTCTACGGCCGGACGATAGCTGCCGAGATTGGCCGAATAGCCTTTACGAAAACGTCGAGGTTACACGATATTTATCGATGAGTTAGGGGTCGTAATCCTTAATTCATCCCCGTGATGCATGGTACCATGCAAACCATCACGTAATTATGGATCTATGAAGCAAACAACACCGATTCATTTTCGTCATTTGTCTACTGTTACAAAAGTAAAATAAGAAACTATTGTTGTTTATTTCATGCTTTCCGGTAGGATATCGAGAAATAGCGGTGAAAATATTTTTCAATATTCCACGGGTACGACCAGTGAAAATACCGATTTTTATATTCTAGTTACCTAGGTAAAATGCGCGTGACTCACAACCAGATGGAAATATGACGTCATTTACCTTACATTTCTCGCGCTTGACGTAATATTGTAATGCGTTGCTATGCGGAGGGCGTGCGCCACGGGAAATAACTGAAAAGACTGTACTGGATTTTGATAAAGTTCCTCCCAGAAAGGGTTAAAAGCATGAAATAAACAGAATATTTGTTTTTTTCGGTGAAAGATCGAAATTTATTTCATCTCGTGAACACCATCGATAATATTTTCACTCGTGGCACCGCCACGAGTGAAAATATTATCGATGGTGTTCACGAGATGAAATAAATTTCGATCTTTCACCGAAAAGAACAAATATCCTATATATATACATAAGCCATGCTCCGGCAAAAGGAGTTTAATTCATCTCCATAATGCATTTTACCAAGCAAGCCATCACGTAATTATGGATCTATGAAGCAAACAATACCAATTCATTTTCGCTATATGTCTTCCGTTACAAAGGTAAAATATGTTATGACTGCATCTAATCTATCGTCTGTAAATGCTTCTGATTTGGACAGAGGTCTAAAATTTAGCGGTATAGTAAAGAACAAAGACAACATGTTGTTGATACTAGACAAAATTTCTTACTAGACAAGATTTCTTACTTAGTAAATGATAACCAGCATTTTCTCCTTTTCCCACAATGTTTTCTACCATCTAACACACATATCCCAACATTCTGGCTGCATCTAATTTATAGTCAGCCAATGCTTCCGATTTGCACAAAAGATCTAAAATTTTGGCGTGTGATGAAGAATAAAGCCAAGGTGTTGCTGATAATAGACAAATGTTGTCTACAATTCCTACTTAGTAACTGGTAACCAGCATTTTCTCCTTTTCCCACAATGTTTTCTACCATCTAACACATATATCCCAAAATTTCGGCCGCATCTAGTTTGTCATCTGCAAATGCTTCCGATTTGGGCAGAGGTCAAAAATTTTGCCGAATGATGAAAAATAAAGCCAACGTGTTGATACTAGACAAATAATGTCTACGATTTCTGACTCAGTAGTCCAGAGTTTCTTGAAAGGTTTCAGGAAACGATATGATCTATCCTTGAGTCTGCAATCCATTGCCTGTAATGAGATCTTAACCCTTTACTCGACGATATTTTAGGCTTGTCCATATTTAACCTTTATTCTGTTAAATAAATAAAATAAAACTTTCAAGCCGACAATAAAAAACCCAAAATTTGCTGTCTGAAAGGTATTTTAAACGGAAAAGATATCTCCTTATCGGACAAGGTAGATCAAAGATCAGACTGCACGTTTTGTGCAGTCTGATCTTGATCTACACTGCCCGCAAAAGGTAAGTGAGTCGCGCTTAGCAGCCTAAGGGCTAATGCATTTGCTTTGTTGAGTTTGGTTTGTATTGGAGTTAAACGCCTTTTTAACAGCTTAGGTCATATCATTACTGACACAAGTTTCTTTCCAAAGCCACTGACTACTTTTCTCACATGCATCAGAGGTGAGAGGCGAAAGATCGCCGGAAAGAAAGTTTGCCTCAACCGGGTATCGAACCCGCAACCTCCAGGTCACGAGTCAGACACGCTAACCACCGAGTTACCCGGCCGAGCTAAAGCATTTGCAATCGACAAATAGCATGCGGCTAAACTGATGACATTTGTCATTGAAAGGTTAGAAAATACTGTGGTGATATGAATCTCCTATTCACACAGTACTTAGAACAGACTTTTACACCTGAATCGTTTATGTATTAGCAGCGTTCTGGCAAAAGGGGGCTAAATGACTCTCCGTAACGCATTATACCAAGCATGACATTATATAATTTCGGATCCATAATAGCCATTTTGTCTAAAGACCGACTAAATCATGAGGTAGATTGGTCCTTTGACAAGCAGAAAATTGACGTATAGCAAAAAGTATCAACCCATGTCAGCCTGCGCGGACTGCGCAGGCTGACATGGGTTGATACTTTTTGCAGATGCATTAAGACCCCTTTTCACAGAGCATGGCTCATGTGGGTTTGTTCGGTAAAGGGTTAAAAAAAAATTCAGGACTTATATTTATAATTTTTGCTATAAATTCAAATTCAAATTCAACTGACTTTTGACCCACCCTGTACCAGACAACTAAATATTAATCTTGTCTGACTTAAAAAGGATTTGCAGACGAGAGATAAACTGTAACTCAAAATGATGGTAGTTTTCTATGAAAGGGTAGAAAACATTGTGGGAAAAGGAAAAAATGCTGTTTACCAGCATTTTCTCCTTTGCCACCGATGTTTTCAAAAGAAAATTTAAAAAAAAATATTTTTTTGCTATACTGGGCAATTGATGTATTTTTTTTAGAAATTGTAGGCCAAGATCAGATTGCATTTTATTTGCAGTCTCATCCCTAACTTCACCAAGAACATTATAAGCTCTGCTTTCGTTCTGATCCATTTTGCAGATCACTGAATTATTTGTAAATTATCATATACATTTCATATGAATTTCCATATAAAATATGTTTTATCAAACTTTACTATAGTGAAACAAACCTCGCAAAGCATGGATATGTGCATTAACCACCTTGATACGAGTCAAAATAACGTTGAAAACGGGATTAAACACAAAACCAACACAATTATTAACAAGCAAAAAAGTTCAATAACATTTAGAATTTCAAAGTACATGTAATTATAAATAATCTAATCGAGAAAACAAGGAGTCACAAATTTATCCATTTTTATGGGCAAATAAGCCATAATTGAGGGCAGGGGGAAGAAATAACAATGATGATGATGATGATGATGATGATGGTTGATGGTGATGGTGCTGCTGCGAGTATTGAAAAAAAAAGAAAAGGGAAATGGCAGCCAAAAATTTATCACGCCCATTATCACAGAAATCAGAGAAACATCTAGAAACGATGTTAAATCGAAAAATAATGAATATGAGCCACGTTTTGTGAAAAGAGGGCTTAATGCATCTTTAAAAAGTAAAGGATCGAAACTTTTTGCTCTCAGTAAATTCTATGCATGTCCAAGGGCCGTTCTACCTCCAGATTCAGTCAGTTTAAAAAAAAAAAATGAAACCCAGATTTTATGGATGAGTTGTATAATACATCACAGAGATGCATTTAAACCCCTTTTACCAGAGCGTGGCCCATATATTCCTCCAACTCTGATAAAGCCTCTTCAGTTTCAAGTATTCGAGCGAAAGAACCCTATATATTATATTTCATGTGTCTATTTTTAGAAATGTTATGGGTAAAGAAATGTCGTAATTTAAGCTGGGGGGAATTATTTCCCCGTCACAGTGAATATTTTCCTCCTGCCGAAAATCTGGAACTACTTTTTTAAGTTTTTTAAGTTTTTAAGTTTTAAAAGTGGCATTTGTTGACAAAAAAATCAGAGGAAATATAATACATAATTTATTTCATCAGCTTGTGGTTAATATGGGGAAATATTTGCCTCAAAAGGGAAAGGTCCGCGAAAATAACTCGTGCCTTACGGCACTCGTTATTTTCGCATACCTTTCCCTTTTTCGGCAGATATTTCCCCATATTAACCACAAGCTGATGAAATAAACTCTATTTCATTAACCCTTAAGTTGCTAAATAAATGAAACGAAAATTTTCACTCAGTAGTAAAAACCCAAATATTGCGATGTCAAAGTGGGGGAAAAATATAGTATCGGATTGTGTTGATCCAAGATCAGACTGCACGTTTTGTGCAGTCTGATCTTGATCTACGCTATCCGCAAAAGGTCATTTAGACGCGCTTGGCAACCTAAGGGTAACTCTTTTCAAGACAACAAAATTCTAGATACATTTTAATAGAGAGTGTTTGGAGACAACATTACATGACTGTGGCTCAAATGACAGGATTTGTCTTTATAACGGTCGAAATCATGGTTGTAAAAGGAACAAATGCTGGTCACCAGAATGCTATGGAAAACAGCAGGCTCATAAAAAGGTTTTTGAAAACACTGTGGGTAAAGAAAAAACATTCCTTTTTTTTTTATAAGTGTTGTTAAAACACAGGATTGTTAGGTAAAGGGGTTGAATTCCGTTTTTATAGATTAAAAGCTTGTGGGGAAATATTTTTTCTTTATATAATAATGAAATCCTAAGAAAGGTTCTTTTATAAAAGATCTTGAACGACCACAATAGAGACGAAGAATAATAAAGACAGGCTAATCAGCTCCCAGAGAGGACGAGAATAACTTTGTACAAAACATCCAAATCTGAGAATTGCCGTCAAAAGGCCAAGCTTTTTTTTAAATGGTCTCTAGAAAAGAAGTTTTAAAAAAAAAAAAATATTGTTGGAAAAGGGGGAGATCCTGATGACCAAGCATGTTCCCCTTTTCCATCCATGTTTTCTATCCTTTCAAAGATATTTATCATTATATATGAGCAGAACAGAACAGAATATGTGTTCTGTTCTATATGAGTCACGCTCTGGCAAAAGGGAGCTTAATGCATCACCATGCTGCAATATACCGAGGTTGCTATCACATAATTAGGGATCCATAAAATCCATTTAGTCTAATGATTTACCTAATCTGGAGGAAGAGTGGTCCTTAGACATGCAGAAAATTGACCAATTAGCAAAAAGTTTCAATTCATGTCAGCCTGCGCGGACTGCGCAGGCTGACATGAATCGATACTTTTTGCAGACGCATTAAGCCCCCTTTTCACAGAGTATGGCTCATATACCGTTATCAATATTGGAGCTACGTTTAATTTGCCGGCTGCAGATGCTTTCAGTTCGGTCGATTCTACAATACCCATAGTCTGGAAAAAAAAAACTTCTATTTTCCCAACTTTTTTAATGAAGACAAAAAAATCTTTCTGTGAAAAATTACTTTTAAATTCTCTAAAGTAACATAAAAAAAGAAGGCACAAGAGTAAGAAATAAACGGTGCTCTGGCAAAGGGTGGTGGGATTGCGTGTTAATGCAGTATAATAATCAAGTCGCTAGATCTATTTGGTCAACAACCGACTACATCAGGAGGTAAAATGGACCTTCGACATGAATAAGATTTAACAATAGCGAAAAGTGTTGATCCAGATTAGCTTGCACGGACTGCACAGGCTGGCATGGACCGACCCTTTTTTTTTTTTTTTCTTTCTTTTTGCACGTGAATTAAACCCCCTTTTCGCAGAGTATAAATCTGCATTATCTTCGATATGGTTCGATACCCAGTTGAGGTAAACTTTCTTTCCGGCGATTTTTTGCCTCTTACATCTGATGCATATGTGAAAAGTAGTCAGTGGCTTGGAAATAATTTTGTGTCAGTACTGCTGTAGGTGCACTGACCGCCGTGATATGACCTAAGCTCCTAAAACGGAGTTAAACTCCAATACAATCAAACATATTAATAATGAATTGGTCTGTCTCGAAGTAAGTCGTAGTTTAACCAGGTTTAACTGTAAAGATCTGGATATTTCACCGCACTCAGAGCTAAAAGAGAACGTTTGAGTGCGAAACACTGTATTGTCCTTGATATTTGACCACTTCCAAAAAATGTCTAAGTTTAGCGCAAGTGCCTAAAGCGTTTGTCTGACTGACATAATTATTACGACACAAACTTGACTTTGGTACACTCTGATAGTTTACATCCGTTGATAATGTAGTAGGAAATGGAACACCTGTACTTTCTCCCTGTTTCCCGTGTCATTTTTGTTTCATTTGGCATGTTTATTTCACTTAAGTTATGAAACAAGTTATACAACTTATATTAGTACCAGTCTCTCTGAGTGATTACTTTCTGTAAACAACGATGAGTGTTCGTGTCTTTATGTAGGTTGCTCCGGCGGTTGTCCTTGCTCATTATGCGATTTCGAACCAGTACTCTCTGGTGTGAAAGTCGACGATTTCTCTCTATACTACTGTTTCTTTGACCTTTAGCCTGTTTCTTTAGTCTGTAGTCTAAAAAAATCTGTGTGATAGTAAATTAAATCTACATATGAACGAAACTTTTTACCAAACAACCTCGCGTTCTAAGAACCATGAGGGAAAAAAAAGGGTTTTTTTTTTGTAAACATTCTGGGAATATGGCAAAATGGTGGTAACCGGCATTTTCTCCTTTTTTCCCGTCAATCTTTTTAGTCCTATCAGAGACAAATTCCTTAAATGCCTTCAGTATGTACGTCATTAAAATTTGGCCGTCTCCTAGAGAACAGAACAAGTCATCATACAACGGTTAGTGGCTTGTTACAGTACAAAGTCCTTCGTACCGGGATCTGTTTATCACTGTTATATACTTGTATGGTTCTCCTTGTCATGGACTGAATCCGAAATCAGTGTTCTGTAGAGGTGTATCTCACAATTTACATGGTTCTAACTTGAAACGCAATCAAGCATTATTCAAGACAAACTAGGAGTATTTGTGTATAACTGCTTATGCAGTTCATGAATGTATTTAAAAAAATCGAAAACTAATATTGACGTCTTTGGAAAATTTAAGAAATTTCTTTCGTAGCCTTCCAAGCACAGCACAGAAAAGAAGTGTGCGTAGGCGCTGTGAAGCTGTTCTTAATACAAAGTGTGGACATATCACAGAGTTACGTGACAACAGGTTTGATAGCAAGGGCACATTGCTTAGTCTCATCTGGTAAGAAAGACGAACTCATCACATTATTATTGCAACGCATACTCTGTACCGTTCACGATGAAATTCTAATTTCCAGAACATTCTGAGTCTGCTCGTTTTCTGCGCATGTCATATTCTTCGAAGATTTGACCTGTCTGCTATGACGCATCACCCATCTCATATACAAGGGAAAAGTAGGGCTTATACAGAAGCTATTACCCAAGCCTGTAGGGGGCTGTTTTAATAAATGGCCGGTGCATAGGTTACATGCTAGCTGATCATAGCTGAATGAATCGCACCAGGTAGCGTTTTATTGGGTAAACGTTTATTTTATTTTGAAATTCAAAGTCACGGTTATCGTTTTGAAAAGTAGTCCGGTTCTGTACCCAGAATGCCGAAATCAGATAGATGTGTATTTGTAGAATGCCATCTATCGGAAGATAATGGAGTCTGCAAGGAGTGCGAGTAGAAATACATGTACGTTGCACGTTTGTATGGCAACTGGGTATAAACTGAGTTCGAAAAACAACTGGTCAACACGCAGACATGAAAAAAGAACCAGTGAGGTCAAACATTATTAGATACACGTGGATAGAATTTAATTAATTCGAGTGTAGCTGGATTCCGTTGACAAATCCTATTACATCGCCAAAGACAAAAAAATCGACAACAAAATGTTGATTAATGATACCTTTTATCTCCTGTGGTAGGTCGAAATTTTAGCTCACTAGGAGCATATTGCCTCCCTTGCCTGAAACCGAAATTTAACATAAGTGAATCAGATGTGGGTCAGTTTAATTAAATGAAAACCGTAAAGAATGAGGTTCTTTAACTAGAAAAAAAGACTAAAATTCTGTGAAGTTAAGTGGCTTCAAGGACATTAGACGAAGAAGAAAATTGGTTTAGTTAGATGGATTGAGTAAGTCGAACGACTGAACAGCTGATTATCTTAGCTGACTAATTAATTGATGGATCTCACAACTTGTTACTACAGCACGTCCTTTTTTGTACACTACCCTTTTTTCGTCACTTTGCTTCACAAAGAACTACAGAAATGTTTGGAGATACACATTCTATACTTGTCCCATGATAACTGTCTAGGTGAGAAAGTATATACGGAAGATCATGTTGTTGTAATTTTCTTACGCAGCGAGAAGCAAATACAAGCACCAGGAAAGTCACTACAATACGGTATTCCCTGTATCATTTACCCACAACTTTCAACATAACAATATTGCAGTTAATGACACAGAGGACCGTACATGAGCGTTTAAAGAAGCTGACTAAAATTGTATGACACCAGCCCTTGGCGAGCGTCAAATACATTTTAGTCAACGAGTTTGATAAAAATGACGATACCTAAACACGAATTCATGTGAGATTCTATTTATCATATAAAACGAATGAAAGAAAAAATATCCCGCATCATCACCTTTAGCCTCTATACCATTCACGGGTCCATGTTTACAGTAGTCAGTGGCGTAGCTGGAGCCTAAATGACAGTACGCACATTGGAAGGGTGGTTTGGGGGTCCTCCCCCAACGGCGGTTAAGGGGCAGAGCCCCTTATGGGGGGACCAAGGGGGCGAAGCCCCCCGTACGAAAACGAAAATAAGGCATTATAGAGGTGAAAAACTGAGCTCTCCGAAGCCGTTTTTAAGTATTTAAACTCATACTTGCGGCTCAAGTGTGTAGGCACGTGCGTATGTGCGTACATGGCAGCTAGGCCACTGGTTGTAGTTCTGTTTCAAATGTGTACATACACAAGTAAATAGTTCTTTAACATTTACACCGAAAGTACAGGGGATGAGTCGATCTATTTTGGCAATTTTGTTGATTTTAAATAACCTTGCTGCATTTCTTGGTTTTACTAAGCATTAAAATCGAAAGCTTTCCACGCGTATACGGTTCAGCAACAATGACGTCATTTTTCCGCGAAACGGCGTAGTAGTACAAATTCCAGCACGTGCTGTTGTTAGTTTTTTCCGCTTCACGCACTCGTGATTGAAATTGCTCAGAACCGGGACCCCCCAAAAACGATAATACGCTAGTGTATTATCAAAAATAAGTCATGCGTTTAATACACTGGCGGAGGAGGTTTTATGTGATAAAATTGTTTTCGAAACCGTCAAACAAAATAAAAGAACTACTATTTAGTGGGTGCACATGGTAACGACGTTTTTATGAATGGCGGATGAATATTATAGAATAAATTTTTGATTAATCAAACTGCAAATCAACAGGCACGTATTCCGTGTGCTGGGACCGTAGTTGGAACCGGATATAACAACGTGTATATATAGATTTTTTTCTGTTGTGTGTCTGGTATATTTTATCCGCGTGCAATGCATGTATTTGAACCAGATAATTTATGGGTATATGATATTACTATACTGCAAAGAAATTTCTCGTGATCTGATTGGATAATATGCCCCGAACATCTATATCATGTACACTGGCAAAACCAACGTAAAAGCAGTTTCCCTTTCGGGAGCCCCGTATACATGACTACACTTTCAACACAGCATCCAAAATGGCGGCGTCGATCAAGATTAATATCAAGATTATGCACCAAACTGCACATTTTACCAAGGTTTCAGTGACGTCAGTTCCCAGTGACGTCAGTTTTCATTGAATTGGGGCACTCAGAGGGGAAATTCTACTTTGTCAGCGTACTCAATTTTTGAAACCAAAAAACAGGTAAAATTCGCTTAACACACGTTGGAATGGTAAAACTTTGCAGTATAATAAATCCGTTGTTCGGTCAGGTGGCAGGGGACTAGGAAACTTGTTCACGGCTGTAGTGAATCATGTCGCCCCGAGCCTCCGAGCCTTCGGAGGCTCGGAGCGACATGATTCACCACAGCCGTGAACAAGTTTCCAAGTCCCCTGCCACTTGACCGTACAACTAATAAAGTACGATGCAGAACTGGGAAATAAGCATGATGTACTGAAAGTACATGGGTGGCACTCTGGGAATACAGGGTTTGATGCAGCTCCGTGATCCATTACACAAAGCAAGCCATCACATTATCATAGATTTTAAAAACAACTTCGTCTAAGACGAACTGAATCATAAGGTAGAATGGTCCTTTGATATGCAGAAAATAGATTAATAGCAAAAAGTTTCGATCATGGCCATCCGGCGCACATTGCACAGGCTGACCTGTGTCGATACTTTTTGCAAATGCATTACGCTCCCTCTGCTCATGGACATTATTAATGTATGGCCACAACACCACCCGGAGACCACCGTTTATAGGCTACTTGATGCAAACCACCTCTGAATACATATTTCCTATGACAAGCATGGCTCGTGGCTGGCAATTTGTCTCTTTGACGAATATTTTCATGCATTCGAAACCTGTTTAACCCTTACACAGCTGAAGAAGATAACCAGAAACCTTCAAGTCAGTAGTAAAAACCCAGAGGTTGCTATTTCACAGTTACTTTTAGAGGAGAAATATCTCCTTATCGGACAGAGTAGATCAAAGATCAGACTGCACATTCTGTGCAGTCTGATCTTGATCTACACTGTCCGCAAAAGGTCAATGAGTCGCGCTTAGCAGCTAAAGGGTTAACAATCACACGTTTTCACTAATTCTCGATTATAGATTCTTCTCAAAAATTTTTGTCAACATTAAGTTATGGTAGACTAATGATAATATCGCCTTGGTCTGGTTCCTTACCAAAGATGCATTATTGAATAAAGCTACTACCAACATTACATCTTACAGATGAATTCGATTATATACATTACGCACGATGAGCTACTCTAAAACGTAGGTGTATGTGCTTTTTAAACAAAGTTAAATGAACCGCAAAATTAGATTGGCTACCTCCCCTATTGCAGCAAATGTATTGTTTATTGCAAAGTATGATCATCTTCTATTAAGGTATTAGACCCCTATCGCTTCTAGTGCAACATGGAATAAAATTTCTTGTTAGTTGATAAATAAGGATTTATACTGATATAATGACGTTACTTTTGCACATTTTTAACCGACCAGAAATTCCTTTGATGTCTATCTTGAAATCATCTGTTGATACTTTTGTTAGTTTCCTGAAAAGGGAGGTAATTATTATCTCCCTTTGTAATGAGAATATAGTGGTTTTAGATTTATAAATGACAATTTTAAGAAGGAAAAAAAGGAAAAAGTGGCTCAGTTAAAGTAGTACAATAATACTCATTTTTAAACATAGCAAATTTTGTAGGATAATATTATGGTGGAAATAGCTGTTTTCCTTTAGGGGTCTAAGACCTTAAGACTTCACTTCGAAAACAAAAACATCTCTGCCTCTTTTGTATAACAAAGCACATCACCTAACAGAACCGTTTTTCTCCAAGATTGTAATAAACGCACACGAAAATAATTTGAACCACGAATTTTATCAGCTTTCTTCACGCTTGTTTTCTAATGTAGACAAGTATGAACATTTTTACTGCAGACCGGGATCTAAGAAGATGTGTTGTTTCTCCCTAGCTGTATTTGTTTACAACCGTTAAAAGTCCCTGAGGAACGACATTAAAACCAATAAAAAAGCAACACAAAAAACCAATTTCAAGTTGTCCAACACGAAGAGGACTAATTCCCGCACGACAACTGAACTAAAATCACAAACAGGGAAATTCTATTAACGCTTAGGGTGCTAAGCGTGACTCACTGACCACTTGCGGACAGCGTAGATCAAAGATCAGACTGCACGGAACGTGCAGTCTGATCTTGGATCTACACTGTCCGATAAGGAGATATTTTTCCGCCAAAAATACCTTACAAACAGCAATATTTGGATTTTTACAATCGGCTTCAAGATTGCATTTCTTTTATTGAGCGGGATAAAGGTTGAGCTAGGAGGCAGAAAGATGTTGCATCAATTGTTTTAAAAGCTGGCTCAGCTTGACACAACTTAACTCTCTCTTCCTGCTAAATATGTTAAATGAAACTTTCAAGCCGATAGAAAAAAGGCCGACAAATGCAATTTCAAACGAATTGTTTGGAGAAAAATATCTCCCTATCGGACAGAGTAGATCCAAGATCAGACTGCACGTTCTGTGCAGTCTGATCTTGATCTGCACTGTCCGCAAAAGGTTACTGAGTCGCGCTTAGCAGTCTATGGGTTGATCCGAAATAGCTTTATGTTCGCCAAAAAGTGCTGTCTATTCTACTCCAGTATCAATTATATCTCAGCATCTGTTAACTAATTGCGAAACTTGTAATTTACTTGACTTGAGTGTTTACGTCATGTTCTTCAGAAAAAAAGACTGAAAGACAGGGATAGCTTATCAGCAAAACAGTGTTCATGACGGGAAAAAAATGTCACAGGACAAGTCGCAACTCTTTTGAGCCGCACTCTAGAAAATGGGGGTTTAATAAATCATTAAAATACATGGGCCATGCTCTGGCAAAAGGGGGCTTAATGCATCTCCGTAATGCATTGTGCAAAGCAAGATATCACATAATTAGGGATCCATAAAGTCCAATTTGTCTCATAACCGACTGATTCATGAGGTAGACTGGTCGGTCCTTTGACAAGCAGAAAATCATGAATTATCATTAATTGTAATCCACCGTTATTTCCTGATAAATTACCGAAAAGCGCAAAAAAAAAATGTTTTAACAGTGTTTCTCTTCCATATTCCTTTCCATGTCAAGGTGGCCTTGCCGAAAAAGTGCATTTAGTCGCTTACGAAAGATTTTATTCTTAGATTTAATGGGTCTTCCATAATTGACAACTAATAACCCTAAATTACTTCAGCAATTTCTTCTATTAAAAGAACAATTGACCTGCTTTTGAAAAAGGAAAGAAATATTGCAGTGTTTCAGTTTGGTATATACTGAACTTGTTCGATAAATCAACAAATAAATGGTAAGTCTTTTCCAAACGACAAACATATAAACGATTCCACATTGAAAGTATTTGCAGACAGCGAAAAAAAAAGATCGTGACTTATATCATTATTTATATTCATAAAAGAGTGGAACACATTGAGAGAAAAGGAGAAAATGCTGGTAACCAGCATTTTCTTCTTTTCTCTCAATGTGTTCGAAATTCTGTTTGCCACGGGTCGTTAAAATACAGGATTGTTTAATAAAGGGCAAAAGGCAATGGCCGCTCTGTGCGTGTTATAGCAATGACAAAATAACAGCCGCCTCGAAATAAACATTCAGTATTCTTTAAGGTTACACTAATAAATGTTTATCACCCCTGGTGGCGTGTGCCTTCAACAATGACACGAAACAAAGCAAAATTCTGAATTCATGAATTTATTATCCAGACTAAGACAGTTATCCAAAATATTGCATATGCAAAAAATAAAACTTAACATGGTCAGGGATTGAAACTCGTTTGTATTTTTCCGGTGTTAAAGCTGTTACAAAATTAGTTTGCTGTAATATGTATATGTACTTGTCCAATGTCTACTTTAAAAGAAGCCAGTCTAGCCCTTATTTCTACCAATTACTCCATTTTGCATGGTGTTAAACACCCCTTTCAATATTCTTTTAGTTATATCACGGCGGTCAGTGCACATATCCAAAATTTCATGGAGTATTTTTTCTTTTTAACCAGAACTTCCAACTATAGTACCAATTCACTGCTTGCTTTCGCTCAGAACATCGTTTCCGAGATTTAACGATATTTGCAACAGGCTGCATCCCTCTCCTAACGCTGAACAATGTTTCCACTATTTTATGTTGAAAAGCAGCCAGTTGTCTCGGAAAAAAGATTTTTTTGCGAATTATTTGTGAAAGCTATGAAAGCACTAGATGCACTGGTCGCTGCGAAATGATTGAAATAATGTTGAAAATGGCGTTTATGACTATACAAAGAGACAGAAACAGTACCTCATACAAGTAGTCCTATCGAAAGGCTATTTGCACAACTCTCCATGTATGGAAGGAATTGGTATAACCTGGTCACAGATCGAACCAACTGTCTGCATGACACATATCCATCCACCAGTTAACAAGAAATGTCTTTAAAAAAAGATAGACGGAGTAAATTTGCTAGCAAATATGCAGGGGTCCTTAGAATAAAGATGTATACAGTTTTTTACCACAGGGGCCCTTAGAATAAACATGTCTACATTTTTTACCAATCACAAATTTCTATTCATTCATTTGTTATCAGTACCAAATCGTAGGTCAAAAGCCAGCACATTCAGCTACGCCGAAAAAAAAAATCTTATCGCAGAAATGGCTTGTTCTAGCGTAGGCTCAATTAGTGCTAATACAGTAACCGTGCTATCCTATTAATGTTTTAACACTATTGCTGCTCCAGAATCAAGTGTTATCGAGAAGGACACTCGTACAGATTATGACACGTTTAATTAAAACATTTGATTCCACTCGCGCGTAACAAGATGTCGTTAATTATGTATGGGAGTTCTCTTTGTCGTTTTTTTTTTTTCCAAACATCATTTTTTTCTTTTCCTTTTTTATTTTTTTAATCTGTGAAAAAGCACTGATAATTTCTCTAATCGGCCATTAACTCATTTAAATATCGGTTGGAAATTCAAAATTAGGACATAATCTTTAACTGCCTGTCTCTCTCCCACGATTTACCGCCCCCCCCCCCCCCCCCCCCACGTCTGATTACCTCCAATACATAATCACAGTATGCAGCACGGATACATACTGGATCAAAATACATTCTTAGCAGGCCGGTTAGATTTCATGAATACGAAAACATGTTGTACGAATACGAAAACAACAATGTTTTCCATATAAATCATAATCTACTGTCGATAGAAGAGTCGCAGACTCACAGTACAACATATTTGACTTGCAACACGCGAAAAGGGGCATTCGGACATTTACGTAAAGTGTCGTCTCGGATCAGTCCGCGCAGGCTAATCCGAAACGACAATTTCTGTTTTGATTTGATTTTCTGTTTTGCGCAAGTCTATAGATAGCACAAAATCTAATGTAGTCGTAAAGTGCCGTCTCGGATTAGCCTGCGCGGACTGCTGATCCGAGACGACACTTTACACAAATGTCCGAATGCCCCTTTTCGCGTGTTGCAAGCCATTTACGATTTCTCTATACAAAACTTTCGGATCCTATGACTTTGTGAATGCAGTATATCGTGCAAGCCAAAGATTGGCTCAGGAATACCTCTTTACGTTTAGAAAGTTTAAGTATGAATAGAAATGAGACATTATCTGGTAACAAGAGATCTTATGCATTTTCGTGATATGCATTGTACCAAATAAATCATCGTATGATTATGGATTAATAAAATGCCTTTTGTCTAACAACCGACTGAATCTAAAGGTAGATCGGTCCTTTGAAAGGCAGAAAAGTGGACAATACCAAAACAAAAAGTTTCGATACAGGTCAGCCTGCGCGGGCTATGCAGGCTGACCGGAGTCGATACGTTTTGCAAATACACTATACCCCGTGTTCATAGAGCAAGACACAGATATACCAGTGGTATGTATAGTATAGTGTTTAACGCCGTTTTCAACATTATTCCAGTTATATCATGGCGGCCAGTGCACCTATCCATGCTTTCCTGGAGTTTATTTTACCAGTACTCCGCATAATTTTCTTTCCAAGCCACTGGCTGCTTTCCCACATAATCATCGTCGAGACAATGATCAGACAATGATCAGCGGTGAGAGAGGAATGAATCCTGTCGCAATGACTATCATCAATCCTCGGAAGGAAATTGGTCGAGCCAGGGATCGAACCCATGACCCCATGTTTTCAAGTCCTGTACGCTACCGACTGAGCTACTGGGGTTCGGCCACATATACAGGTCAATGCTTTTGAAATGTTTGGTTGTCTTTAGTGCTGCCACTCGTGACCTAGTCATCTGATAGTAGAACTGGTGCATAGAGACTTCTGTTCACCTGGACAGCTGTTTTGCTATTGAAGGTTTATCGAAAAGAATTCTGTCTACCAGCCACCGTTAATTATTGCGATCGTTTTTGACAATAGCGGCTCTGTTTCTCATCGTAAATACCTCGACAAGTCCGTTTCTTTAAGCAGCAAAACCTTTGGAACAATCTGATGTTGCAGCTACACTGTCCACCACTTTATCAAAAATTCAGGCAAAACCTCTTGAAATATTAATATTTTGATTGTTTTCCTAGTTTGGAATGCCTTTGCATTCATCAAGCACTTTGTGGGTTAAAACTTTCCTTACCGTTGACGACACCAGAAGCTTTTGTGAACAGTGTAGATCAAGATCAGACTGCACAGAACGTGCAGTCTGATCTATGATGTACACTGTCCACTGCTGTATTTTAGATTAAGGCCAAACTGTCTCTTCATCTTGCAGTGGAACTATATCTGTAGCCAATGAAAAAGTGTAAATTATTTGCTTGGTAGTGAAAGAGTTAAAACTCATGTCCAATCTACTGTCACAGTGATAATGAGTCATTAGATCAGGTGAAACATCCTGTCTCAGCCAATCAGATGGCTATTCCTTAATTAAGAGTAAGCACACTATTAAAAATAAGCGTAAGTGAATGCCATCGAGAATTCGTAGGTGACAAGTCTCTTCACAGAATACTTCAGCTCGGGGAACCGAACAATATTAGTTATACGGTCAGATGGCAGGGGACTTGGAAACTTGTTCACGGCTGTGGAGAATCATGCCGAAGGCGAGGTGGCGATATGATTCGCCAAAGCCTTAAACAACAAGTTTCCAAGTCCCCAGCCACCTGACCGTACAACAAATGTATTATACTGCAAATTTGTACCATTCCAACGTGCATTCAGCAAAATTTCCCTGTTTTATGGTCTCTCAAATACGCTGAAAAATAATTTCCCCTCTGAGTGACCCACAATGAAAACTGACGTCACTGAGAACTGACGTCACCGAAACCTTGGCAAAACGTGTAGTTTGTTGAATGAACTTGATGATGTCACTGCGATAGACATTCGACATATTTTTATTTATACATGATTTAAACAACTTCAAGGTACGTAACTATGCATTTAATGATTTGTTGGGAAAGCTGTACGACCATCAGTTGCTTCAAAAAACCATTAGGAATCCGTTTAACCTTACAATGTATGAGTATCGACACTTCACGATTTGCGTACCTGACAAGGGGATGGCTCGTTTTAATCCCGTGTATTTGTTTTAGAATCACAACAAACGATAATATATGTAACTATTTTCATTTATTTAAAAAAAAAATAACAATAATCCATTTTTTTCCCAATCACCAAGAAAAACTAGTAATAATATAGTGCAGGCTACTCTGTATGTTTGTCTTGTTGGCAGCTCGTATCGATCGACGCCGCCATGTTGGAAGTGTGTGTAGTCATGTATACAGGGCCCCCAAAAGGGAAACTGCTTTTACGTGGATCTTGCCAGTGTACATGTTTGTATTTCCGGGGCATATTATTCAATAAAATTGCGAGAAATTTCTTTGCAGTATGATAAGATTAAAAGTCTGTGTATTAGGAAATGCTCCTATACGTAACACTTTTGTCCCGACTGACTCATCTACATATTTCCTTTACTATAGGTTTTTTATAATATATATATTCTTTTTAAATCTTTGGACCTTTTTCCTAAAAGGCCAATCAGCTGCCAACTGTAAACGATTCGGGGATCGAACTGCAGACATATTTGATACATGCTGTCTAAGTTTGGATAGCTTGTTATGAGTTTGATAATGTGTTACATTGCAATCTGTCAAAGTTCTAATTGCTGGTAGAGAAATGTAATTTTAAACTAGAACAGAAGTTGGCAACTTTCACATATCGACCCCCTAATTGTCTTCATTTGGCCGCTAGTGTTAAGTTAGTTCGATCCACGATCTGACTGGGAACAGCCCATCAGCCCATTCCATTGAGTGTTGAATAAATGGTACAGAATCCTTTAGTATGTAGATAAAACCTTTATCGCAATTTAAATCTTAACCAGAGTGTCCAAACTTGTTTAAACTGGAACCACCAGACGATGAATTGGATGCAGCTCTAACGATGGGATTTATCTTTAAAAGGGTAGAAATGTCTGGGGAAAAGAAGAAAATGCTAGTTATCAGCAGTGTTTCCTACACTATTTCAAAAAGGCTTAGAATTTCCTCATGGTAGATTAATCGTCGGTCGGCGTAAACACTTTGCCACACAATCCCGATTATTAACGACCCTGGGCAAGAGAACTTTTGAAAACATTGTGGGAAAAGGAGAAAATGCTGGTAACCAGCATTTTCCCCTTTTTCCCACAATGTTTTCTATCCTACCAAAGACAAATCTCACCATTTGAGAAATATTATGTTTGTCGTCTGCCTATGCTTTCAAGTTGGACCAGTGTAAGATTTTGTCGTCCGGTACAGAACTGATGAAAGGTTGATAGCGATTCTAGCAAAAATATCTATTAGGACATAGGGCTGTAGAGATCCATGATCTGGCGGCACGTTGTATGCATTCTCTTCTTGACCTACACTGTTTACTTACATAGAGTATTCTATAGGCAGCTGTAATCCCGAGAGAGAGAAAAAAGTTTTGGCAGCCATGGCAGTTCTATCGGTTCTCCATCCTCAACATCAACGCGGTATATATACCTCACTGTCTCTACCAATAACGTGGTTTATTGGCGGGATAGAGCTAGACGCTCAACCAAACTTTATAATTTTATAAACTGCGGTAGTTTTTGTTTGGTGTCTAGTAGACTTCGAGGGATTTTTGTTCTTCACAGTTCTCATTTTTATGGTGCTTATTTTACTCTGTAAATTCTTTATGATATGAAATGTTTGAAATTTATTTCTTTGGACCAAAACTGGATTTTTACTTAAACGAATATAATTTCTAAATGGTAAGTAGTATATTATTCAATTTACTGTCATTCATTTTATCTTTAATAATTCACCAAACTTATGATAATTTTCACAGTTTTTAAAGGTAAAACAGGAAATTATGACTTGTTTGACGGATTTTCAGTCCAAAGTAGCCTGTTGGTATTGTCCATCTAGTGTATTATTTAAAACCTAGATAATTTTTTGTAATTACATGTAACTTGCACTCATCAGTCCCAAGGAGGAGTAAGCATGCGCCTTACTTGTTATGGAACATTTCTATTTATAATCATTACCTATTAATCAAACTTATTTAATTACCCTCTGAAATACTTTAATCCTTAATAAAATGGTCCTAAAAAAACACTATTGTTGAAATGGTCAATGGACATCGAGAAATTATTGGTAAAATGCTGGTAGCCTTCTTTTCCATTACTGTTTTTTTTACCCTTAAGGAGACAAAGTTTACCATTTGAGCCACGCTATCTGTTCTCTTGCAAATCCTATACAGTGTGGTCGAGATTGAGATACTGTCTTCTGGTAAGAGCTGAACGCGATTTTATTTTTGACTTCGGTATTGTCTAGGATTTCTTTTTAGCGGTGTTCTGGAAAAAGGGAGTTCAATGGATTTCCATGGTGCATTATACGAGGCAAGTCATCACACAAGTTTGGATCCATAAACTTATTTGTCATACAAGTAATTGAATCTTGAGGTAAACTGGTATTTGGATATGCAGAAATTTTACCAAAAACAACAACAGCAACAACAACAAAAGCAAAACAACAACAACAAAAAATCGACCCAGGTCAGCCTGCGCAGGCTGGCTTTGGTTGCGTGCGGTTTTTTTTTTTTTTTCAGACGCATTAAACTCCTTTTTCACAGAGTATGGCTCATTTATAAGTCGACAACAAAACAATTCAAATGAAATAGAACATCAGTGAAACGTATTTCCTTGAAAAAAGACAACAGCCACAAGATGAAAAGAAATGTCTCTCGGGGAAAGTCAAAATACCAGCTCGTTTACAAAACCAAATCAGGAAAACTATTCTCAAATCTCGTCATTAGTGGTGATTTACCTGTGGGAATTTGTCCTTTCTACATAAAGAGAAAATGACAGGAATACAGAAATTGTTGACAAGCAGAGAGAGAGAGAGAGAGAGAGACAGAGAGAGAGACGGGCGGACGGATGGACGGACGGACGGACGGACAGTGAAAGAATCTGAATCTTGAGTTTGACAATTCTAAAGACGCTCTCTCACTATTGCGTATCGGCTTGCGTATGTACGGCGTATCGCGATAAGAAAGGAACGCCGCGACAACGCCGCAGTAACGTCAACTTACGTAGCTAATACTCTTTGGTACGTAGCACGATCTCCTTGTACGCGGAGGTGCGACGTTTTTTTAAGTCCGCACTTAAAAATACGTTGCACAAACGTAGCAGCTCCGATACGCCATGCTTACGTCACACATACGCCGTTAATGCGTAAACAACGCAGCAGTGACGCCACGGGAACGTAGCTCGAACACTTATTACGTCACGCGATCGTATTGGTTAAGATGAAAGGTTTGACTTATTTTGAACGAATGACAGCAACGAAGTGAGCAGAGCCGTTTTCCGTCGGTGACCGCCGTATTTACACAATGTCAAGGTTGCACATAAGAAAGGAACGTCGTGCTAACAAAGCGGTTACGTCACGCTTACGCCTCAGTACGCCGTACTTTACGTCCCTTGAAATCCATACGAACACAGACACGCCGCAGAAACGCCACAGAAACGTCGAACATACGCCGTGTCTTTAATTTTGAACAAAATACGCCTCAGTTCTTGGCGATTGACCTGCGTAAAGAAATTTTGTTGCATACGCCGCTGATACGCAATAGTGAGAGAGTAGCATAAACATAAAGGAAGAATAAGCTTCATCACTGCTTTTATTCAAACATTCTTGTACTCATCAAGAAAGCAAACACACAACCAAGCTAGGCTCAGACAAGCAAACAAAAGCTGTATGTTTTCACAGGGAAAACTGTCTTGATGGCAACCCCTTCTAAGCAAGCAGTGTGTACGAAGCAGACATACATTGAATTCCAAAAGAAGGCAAGAATGTTGAAATGTACCTATACTTAGTAGAGAGTTGTGTCTCACAATGACACATTTTCAGTGTTACCGAGGCGCTTAGGGCCCAGTTTCACGAAAAAAAATCTTATATTCCGTTGACAGACTCATTTTCTGGCTTAAGTTGAGTCGATCATGCAAGACGCATTTTACTAACATTGACGGACTTAAGTAACGTTTTCAAATCTTGAGTTGGCACAATGTTTCAGACCCTAGTCAGAAAAATAAACAGGAGCAGGTTTCACAAAAAAAACGTAGGTCCATGTTTTTAAAGCCGCTAATGAACCCATTTTCTGACTTGAGTTATTTATTTGAGATACATTTCACTTGCATTTACAGACTTTGCTAATGTTCTTGAATCTTGATTTGACACAGCATTTCAGACTCAGCTCAGCAAAATAATGGACTTAAGGATTACGATTTACGACCCCTAACTAATCGGTAAATATCGTGTAACATTGACGTTTTCCTAAAGGCTATTCGGCCAATCTCGGCAGCTTCCGTCTTTTGATACGAGAATTGGGGGCAGTATGCTCACTAACTAAACGGTAAATATCGTGTAACATCGACGTTTTCGTAAAGGCTATTCAACCAATCTCGGCAGCTTCCGTCTTTTGATACGAGAATTAGGGGCAGTAGACTCACTAACTAAACGGTAAATATCGTGTAACATCGACGTTTTCATAAAGGCTATTCAACCAACCTCGGCAGCTTCCGTCTTATGATATGAGAATTGGGGGGCAGTAGACTCACTAACTAAACGGTAAATATCGTGTAACATCGACGTTTTCGTAAAGGCTATTCAACCAACCTCGGTAGCTTCCGTCTTTTGATATGAGAATTGGGGGGCAGTCGACTCACTAACTAAACGGTAAATATCGTGTAACATCGACGTTTTCGTAAAGGCTATTCAACCAATCCCGGCAGCTTCCGTCTTTTGATACGGGAGTTAGGGACCGTAGATCCTTAATCTGTTAACTGAGTTGAGTCTGTTTATTTTGCTGAGTCTAAAACGCTGAAGCGGATTAGAGAACGTTACTCAAGTTTGTTAATACTAATGAAATGCATCTCAAATAATCAACTCAACTAATGATTTTTTTTTTGACGAATAAGCTTTCTTACTACTTTGTTGCTAAGCACTTCCTGTGAACAAGAAAAATGTTATACAAAATTATAATTGGCTTGCAACACGCGAAAAGGGGCATTCGGACATTTGCGTAAAAGTGCAGTCCGCGCAGGCTAATCCGAGACGGCACTTTACGACGACATTACATTTTGTTCTTCAGTAGACTTGCGCAAAAGAGAAAATTACATAAAACGGAAAGTGTCGATTCGGATTAGCCTGCGCGGACTGCGCAGGCTGATCCGAGACGACACTTTACGCAAATGTCCGAATGCCCGTTTTCGTGTGTTGCAGGCCAATTTCGGGTAAGTTGAAACCGGACAGTTTAGAACCATTCAACGAACAATAATTGTTTTGTAATTTAATGATTTTTTTTTTCAAATCATTTTTGCCAAATAAGGACATTGTGCGTGATGTTGTTTTATTGGCGAGTCCCCAATTGAAAATGAAAAAGAAAAGCTTTTTAGGCATTAGTGCGCAGGTTAATTAATACTTAAACCTGAAAACGAAGTCAGAAATTAAACTTTAAAAAATCTAGACCTTTCTGACCGCAAAACGAGCTTTTCTCCCTTTCGTTCTAAACAAGAATTGTCTGTTTATCTGTATCGCAGTACAATCCAATAGAATATCCATTTTATTTTTGTAATCTAATGATGTCTCATATTAGTGTACGGTCGGTCTCAGAAGATAATACGGCCCATTAAATCGTAGGAAAAACTACCATTTTTCACCACTTGAAGGTGATTTGATATTCGCTAACGCTCTAATAGGATTTGTCAACTATATCCGGATACATCGCAATTAATTAAACCCTTTGCCCGTCATATAGGCATGCGCATGCGCAAAAGCTATGTAGTAACACTAAAAGCGCCTTTCACGAAAATAGTTGCCTTTGCGGCCAGTGTAGATCAAGATCAGGCTGCACAAAACGTGAAGCCTGATCTTAGATCTACTCTGTACGCTTTGCTGAAACACCGTAGAAAAAAACAACCATGACATTGTAATTATTTTAATTCAAGTTCTAGGATGAAGATGTCTGATAGGTTTATTCGGCGCTCTGAGCGTTAAAGATGTGGCTGGTGAAGATTTTGCATGAATCGACCGACAAAGTTCCTACTTGTTTACGCGTTATCTCTTTGAGTTGCAAATTCATAAACCTTATCTTGTAACATAAGTTATATAAAAATTATAAAGCCTGTAGTAAAAACCCGAATGATGCTATTTCAAATTTATTTTCGAAGAAAAACAATCTCCTTATCGAACATTGTAGATCCAAGATCAGACTGCACGCTCTGTGCAGTCTGATCTTGATTTACACTGTTCGCAACAGGTCTGTAAGACGCACTTAGCAGCCAAAGGGTTAATCTAGTTATATTTTTCTCTGTTAGTTGCACCACCATCTTGTCATTGTTTAAAATATCCTGCCTGCAGACGAGTTTTTGCCTTTTTTAGCAGATATCTTTTCAAAACACGGTGGCAGATTGACACGTTCCTTTTACTTGTATTCGTTTACTTTTTAGCTTAAGGTCTACGACCCCTAATGGAAAACAGCTATTTCCACTATAATATTATTGAACAAAATTCGCTATGATTAAAAATGAGTATTACTGTACTACTTTAATCGAGCCACTTTTTCCGTTTTTTTTTTTTCCTTCTTAGAATTATCATTTATAAATCTAAAATCACTATATTGTCATTACAAAGGGAGATAATAATT
Source organism: Hippopus hippopus (assembly GCA_946811185.2). Taxonomy (NCBI): domain Eukaryota; kingdom Metazoa; phylum Mollusca; class Bivalvia; order Cardiida; family Cardiidae; genus Hippopus; species Hippopus hippopus. Next base: position 20,018,366 of record OX328101.1, read on the forward strand.
ACCTCCCTTTTCTGGAAACTAACAAAAGTATCAACGAATAATTTCAAGATAGACATCAAAAGAATTTTCTGGTCGGTTAAATTTGTGCAAAAGTATTATATCAGTATAAATCCTTATTTATCAACTAACAAGAAATGTTATTCCATGTTGCATTAGAAGCGTTAGGGGTCGTAGACCTTAATTCGTGACGACTCTCTGGATTTTATAAGGACATCTTGAAAGACATCCTATGATAATCAGGGGTTAAATATAAAAGCCGTACATTTGCCATGGAGAATCTCTTGCAATCCAATTATCTCCCTTTACAGACGAGGACCGCAGATATCTACTTTTTTGCAAATATTTTTGGTTTTCATTCACGGTACAATAGAGGTCAAAGAAAATAAAACAAGAAATATCTTGAAAAACAGATAGACGGCGTAAATGTGCCAGCAAGTAGGCAGGGGCCCTTGAAATAAACATGTCTACATTTTTGACCAATCACAAATTTCTATTTATTTATTTGCTATCAGTACCAAAAAGTAGGTCAAAAGCCAGCACAATCAGCTACGCCGACAAAAAAACCATACAGTAACAGCTTCATAGTCCCTTTGTACTGTTCGTGAAATATAAACAAGTGAAACAGCAGTATGCATGTATTCCATATTAAAATTCTTTTTGCTGTTCGTTCGCCCTTGAAAATTCGCCACCTTTAACCAAAAATTCCCATTATTTGTAACCCTTAGGGCACCTTTTGGAACGACAGCCCTCATAGGTCAAGTGGTAGAGCGTACGACTTGTAAGCTTCAAGTCTTAGGTCACCCGAGGGTGTGGGTTCGAGCCTCACGGCTGGTCATCTAAAATTACTATTAGCTTTTCGGATCAGACGTTAAACCGAGGTCCCTTGTTGCTGTGCTATACACCGAGCACGTTAAAGAACCAGGCGTAACAGTAACAAAAACTAATAGCCCACAATGGACGTCGCCCATATGGGCAACCGGTTGCGACGATAAATAAACGCAAATTTAATCAACAAACCTGTTGGAAGAATTTAGGAAACTTAGTGGAAAAAGAATGAAATGCAGAGGGAGTCGTTCAAAAATAAAACCCTGTAGATTAGCCTCATTTTATTTGTCGCCTGAAAAAATCGACAAAATGAATGAATTTAAACCTCAAGCTGCTAAGCGCGACGAAATGACCTTTTGCGGATAGTGTAGATCAAGATCAGACTGCAGTCTCATCTTGGATCTACGCTGTCCGATAGGAAGATATTTTTTCTACAAAAAAGAAGTTTGAAATAGCAACATTCGAGTTTCTATAGGGTTGAAAGTTTCATTTAACTTATATAGCAGGTTTATGCTAAGTTTACATAAGCCACGATGCCCACGATTTGAGAGAAGCGTGGTGAGCGTGTGGGTTCGTAGGATCGAATTGTGTTGATCTTGAGGGAACCTGGTGCTATCGGGATGATCGTAAGGATCTTCACAGAATTTTTGACGATGAAAAATTTTGCCACGATTACGCCGATTTAATATTAATCTACGAACTTCAGCGGTTTGTTACGAAAACTAAAATGATTCTGGTTAACATATGCCACGATTTTCATTACACTCTATTTAGTTTTCTCTAGTTCTCTAACGATTACTACGATATGCTACGACTTATGTCAACGATTTGATGAGATTGTCACTTTTTGCGCACGATTTGGGTTTAATTTGATGGCATGGGTCATCCATCCTCTTATCGTGTTTCAAAGTACACCAAGATAAACTACGATGGACAATCAAGATTTGATGCGCCACGTTAAGGTCTGTTAAGTTGTGCTACCTTCTACTGCGATTTCCACGTTCCATTATGCTCTCCCAAGACGGTCAAAAACTTTGTCACGATCCTTACGATCATCGCGATTGCGCCACGTTCCCTCAAGATCAAGGCGATTTGGTCCGACGACACCACATACTCACCATGCTTCTCTCAAATCGTGGACATCGTAGCTGATGTAAAAACGCTGCACATGTGTTTCTCTACTTCAAAAACGCAATGAATCGTGGAGTTCCGCGATGTTTTGAAATCGTGGGCATCGAAGACATCGTGGTTTATGTAAATGCAGCATAAGGGTTAGAGTTGTGTGGTCTGTTAGGGAGTAAGGAGAAGGACAGTTCATCGTTCATAACATACATTGACAAACAACGTTGTCATGGACATTGCTTATTTCTTATATTCCATTCCGTACCAGTCGTCCTTTTCTGCCTTGTGACCCTTTGACCGAACCGCTGTTAATCTCGTAAGGAAAGTGGTATCAAATGTTGGGCTGAGTCCAACTCAATCATGACAGACTCTTGGCCCGATTAGTAAATGAGACATGCCCTGTGAAAAGGAGGCTTAATGCAATTGCCATGCAGAAAAATTACCAAAAACTAAAAACTTCAACCAAGGTCGGCACCCACAGATCGCGCAAATTGCATCGGTCTATACTTTTGCAGATGCATTTAATCACCTTTTCACCTACATAACTCAAATAATTTTCTCTTCAGTTGGTGCACAACAAGTTAAAGCTACTACTACTAGCAGCCATTAAAAACGGCTATTTTGATCTTCCAAAATATTTTAGTCTGTACAATCTGATCTCGATATAGACTGTCTGCAAATACATCTTATATTGCCCTTGGTATGCTAAGACGTCATATTTGTCCGGATTAATTTGTTTGTTTGTCAGGTGTGAAATGTTTTTTTTTTAAATATGAGACATGTTCTGATTAAAAGGGGCTTCTGTGCATTTGCAGAAAGTATCCACCCACGTCAGCCTGCACAGACTGCTCGGGTTGGCCTGGGTCTATACGTTTTTCCGTTGGTAAGTTTTCTGTCAAAAGACCAGTCTACCTCATGATTCAGTCACTGTTAGACAAAATGGATTTTTTTGGATCCATAACTATGTGGTGACTTGCTTGGCACGATGCATCACTGAGATGCATCGAACCTCCTTTTGCCAGAGAATGACTTATAATTATTATTTAAGTCATTTTACGACGGCCAGTGATCCTGGTCGTACGTTACTTGGATTTCTTTTACCAGTACTTAGAGCAAAACTTCTGCCAAACTACTTGCTGTTTTGCCTCATTAACGTTGTCGAAACATTGCAAAGTGGAAAGAGAACAAATTCTGACATAATGGCAATCATTGAATTTCGAAAAGCGCTTTGCCAAGCTGGGATTCAAACTCCTGGATCCTGAAATTACTCTCCCTGTTCGTTGTAGTCTAAGTTAACGGGCACTATGGGAACAAATGGAAATCTTTACGACAAATAAAATTCGCTCAAATAATGGAAATTGCTCTTGAAAACATTTGCAGGAAAAAGAAGAAAATTCTGATTACCAGTATTTTCTCTTTTTTCCCCACAATGTTTTGAAAAGCTTTCTTCACCCCATGGTTATGGAAACAATGTTCAGTGGTGAGAGAGTAATAACTCTTTAACAAACGAAAATTTTATAGACTGGACCAAATTAAAAGCATTTGCAGACGACAAATTAAAGATGGTCCGAAAGACGAAATTTGTCCATGGTAGGTAGAAAACATCGTGGGAAAAGGAGAAAATGCTGGTTACCAGCATTTTCTCCTTTTCCCACAATGATTTCAAAAGCCTTCTCCCTCTGGATCGTTGGAACTCGGGATTGTGTGGTAAAGGGTTAAATCCTGTCCATGGCTATCATTTATATTTTTAAAGAGCTTGTCCGAGACGGCGTTGAACTTCACGACTTCTCGACTACTTGCACTGTGAGTTGCCACCTAAGCCTCGGTACAGATAATGGAAACAATTTCAGTTGCATACAGTACATTGTATGTCGTTCAATTAATGGGATTTATCTTTGAATGAAAACGTAGTAAACATTGTGGGAAAACGAAATAATGCTGGTTACCTGTATGTTATCATTTTCCCCCACAATTTTTTTAAAAGCGTCGTTAAAGCACGGAACTGTTTGTTGAAGGCTGAATAGATATATTATCAACATTTTCGATCAGTGTTGAAGCCGTCTGTTTTAGTCGGGGATAAAACAAAAAAAAAATAACTGTGAGGTGAGAAGAACAGCATGAAAACAGCAGTGAACGCTGATACGAAAGGAAAATATCTAAAACGGCTATTTCTTATCTTGGAATGTTATACCCCATATTTCACATGAAGATCTAAAAATGTCACTTAGACAGATATCCCATCATGCTCGCATGATAAAATATTGCGTGTTACTTTTTTGTGATTATACCGGAGAGATTTCGTAGTACTAATTTCATATACGGCTAGAAAGCTAATAGGCATTAGCTCATGCCTATACAAAAAGCTAAACATTTATTCATGATCATAAGGAAATGATATATGTAAGGTGTTATACTTAGTCTTGCTCTATTGAAATGGGGCCGAGCCCCGGTAGCTCAGTCGGTAGCGTGCATGACTTGAGAACACGGGGTCCAGGGCTCGATCCCTGGCCATGACCCCTGGCTCGGCCAACTTCCTTCCGAGGATTGATGATAGTCAGTGCGACAGGATTCATTCCTCTCCCACCGCTGACCATTGTTTCGACGATGATTATGTGGGAAAGCAGCCAGTGGCTTGGAAAGAAAATTGTGCGAAGTATTGGTAAAAGGGACTCCAGTAACGCATGGATAGGTGCACTGGCCGCCGCGATATAACTGAAATAATGTTGAAAACGGCGTTAAACACCATACAATCAATCAATCAATCAATCTATTGAAATGGGGTATATAGCATCTGCAAAGAGTATCGACCAATGTTAGCCTGCACATTCCGCACATACTTGTATCAAAAAGGTAAAAACTACGCTGGATTCACAAAAGAATGTGGGTGTTACACTTTCGAAAAATCTAAGACCAAATGTATATACAGGATTGTGCTTTTTATCCCACTAAAATTTCAAAAGCCATCTGCCTTTTTTAGACGGGGAGGTTTTGGTGAAGGGTAATTCTTTCCATACCATAGACGATACCAGAAGCTTTTTTGGACAGTGTAGATCAAGATCAGACTGCACAGAACGTGCAGTCTGATCTCTGATCTACATTGTCCACTATTCTATTATAGATTATGACTGAACTCTGTTCTGATCTTACAGCGAAACTGTATTTGTTGCCTTTGAGAAAATGCATTTTATTTATTCAGTAATGAAAGGGTTAATTTACGCAATATCAAATCACACGATCAGTGTTACAGTCGCCTGTTTTACTTCGTGATAAAGCAAAAACACTGTACGGTAAGAAGAACAGCATGAAAGCAGCCGTCTGAGATACTGATACTAAAAGCGTTTATCTGGAACAGCTATTTTCTGTCTTGGAATGGTAAACCCCATATTTCAGAGGAAGATATAAAAATGTCACTTAGCACCAATATCAAGTCCTGCTCGAACGATAGGGAATAAATTATTACTTTTTTTACTAGAGAGATTTCATTGTATCTAGTGGCAAACTGCTACTATTTTCTCATACGACTGGCAAGTTTAAAGGTATAATGCCACGTTTATACAAAATATTTAAAAACTTTTTTCCCTGCTCACCAGGAACAAAATATTAAAAAAAAAAGATTCCCTGTTCACCAGGAAATAAAGGTGTTTCATAGTACATATTACACTTTCAAATATGGCTAAGTATATTGTTTGTAAAGGCAATATAACAAAACTTACACCATTTAATAAGTTTAAAAATAATGTTCTATGGCATGAATATAATGTAACGTAACAATGAATAGAAGGCGACTAGCGCCTTTCAAAACATACATAGATTTACATCAAATGTTCAAAATGTCGTCCATTTTGACATCACGTGGCATGCTATCCCTTCATGAATTTCTCTTTCACCGATCTGGGTTGTGATCAGTCTCATATCTGGAAGGACTGATGCCGTAAGTTCATCTGTTGTCTGAGAGTAGACTTCATGCACATCCATACCCGGTCATCTCGTGAAAGGTCGTGTAACGGTAAATTATTTGCTTCAACTGTCTTCGAGAGGACAAAAATCGGGAATCAATCTATTTGAAAATATTTACATTTAAATGTGGCTCTAGTAATCGGAACTCTCTTTGAAAGGTTAGGAAACAATGTGGAAAAAGGAAAAATTCTTGTTAAATGCAAAACAATCGGTTGGAGAATTTTGTATGGATAAATATGAATTTGAAAAAGACGCCAAAATCTCAGAAAAACTCAAAGTAGTCTCATCAATAGATAAGCAAACACCACAAACACCACGTGCGTAGAGAAGCGATATGGATATGGTTTCTCGTATAATACAATCTCAGAGAATTTCCGAGTTTTTGCTAACACGATAACCGTGTGATCACATTTTATACACTTATCACGAACTCAATGACCGTTTCCCTTGCCTATGCAAGCTTCAGGATTGTCAAAAGCCAAAACCATGATCTCATTGACCTCAGAAACCCCTGTTATCATTTTGCCGTTTTGAATTATTCCTATACGAAACATAAAACGAACTTCTAAACAAAACCAACCAATAACCCAAACACGCTTTGCAACACATTTTAGAACTCTTACTAAATGCTATTTTGTTTGTTAAAAAAACTATGAGCAAATAATATTACAAAAGAAGATGAGCCATGCTCTGTAAAAAGGAGGCTTAATGCATCAGCGAAAAGTATTGGCCCAGGTCAGCCAGCGCGGACTGCGCAGGCTGACCTGGGCTGAAACCTTTCGCTATTCGTCAATTTTCCGTTAGCCTAAGGACGAGTCTATCTCATGATTAAGGTGGTTGTTAAAAAAAAGTGGATAATATGGATCCATCTCCGTGATACAGAATACCAAGCAAATCAGTACATAATCACGGACCCATAAAGTCCACCTTGTCTAACAACCGACTGAATCAGGAGGTAGAATATTACTTGGACATGCAGATAATTGGAAGATTCAATATTCTACCTCCTGATTCAGTCGGTTGTTAGACAAGGTGGACTTTATGGGTCCGTGATTATGTACTGATTTGCTTGGTATTCTGTATCACAGAGATGCATTAGGCCCCCTTTTGCTGGAGCGTGGGTCGGATGCATTTTTGGTCTGGGTTCGGGCCCATTTGGCGGGATTAAAGCTGCAATGACTTCATCCCGGGACTTGGTATTAATTGTTTACGTGACGTCAACGTTACCTTGACGTTGCGTAAACAACTGTTACTGCAGGCATTGTATCACAGGATCACACTAGAAGAAGGCGGTTGTACCGCCGAAAGCTCGTGTACATTTTTTAAAAAAGATATTTTTTTTTTCTTCGTTTTTGTTTGTCATGTAACAAATCAATAGAATATATAAACAGAAGCAAATATTTATCCCAGTGATAAACTGCTTCTCATTCTTCATTGCATTCCAGTGTCATTCAACCATTTACCATTCAATACCGAGTTTTAACAATTCCAAGTAAAAAAGAGAGGTTTTTTTTGCAAACAATGTGAGAAAAGAAGAAAATGCTGGTAACCAGCATTTTCTCCTTTTCCCACAGTGTTTTCTACAGTTTCGGAAATAAATTCCACCGATGGAGCCACACTCAGAGTGTCGTCTGCTAATGCTTTCAATTTGGACTAGTCTCAACTTTTGCCGTCTGGTATAGAGTTAAATCCAATTTCTAAATTGAGTATGCACCAACAATTTATCATTAATACTGTCTGGTAACCCTTCACCCGACGGCAAACTTCTTGTGAATAAACCATGTTGAAGGCAACTGTAGACAGCATAAGAATATGTGCCTCTAATGATAGGATCTGTCTTTGAAGAAAATAGAAAAAGTACAAAATATTGTGAGATACCGGCATTTTCTCCTTTTCCCATAGTGTTGTGAAATGCTTTTTTCCTCATGTTCATATGAATACGGGGTTGTTTTGCAAAGGGTTGAAAAAGTTTACTAGACAATGCGTTCCCTTGCAGACATGATATATAAAGATCAGATTGCACAAAATGTCTGATTATGGATATACGCCGACAGATATTAAGAGACATTATCCGGCTTAAAGGTCTGACACTACAAGATTTTGTTGATTTTTTATTGGAGGAGGAAAAATGTGGGGTTCTTTTTACTGTTATTTAAGGTCTACGGCCCCTAACTAATCGGTTAACATCGACGTTTTCGTAAAGGTTATTCGGCCAATCTCGGCAGTTTCCGTCTATTAACATGATAGTTAGGGCCGGAGAGTCACTAACTCATCGGTAAATATCGTGTAACATCGACGTTTTCGTAAAGGCTATTCGGTCAATCACGGCAGCTTCCGTCTTTTGATATGAGAGTTAGGGGCCGTAGACCTTAAAAGGTTGATTTCCATATGTAATTCCAAGCGCAAGATACTGCACCGGAGAATATCGAAAATCTATCAGGGCAGATGCAAGCCATCAACTTTCGACATCTAGAATTTAGGAGAGCAAATATATTCTCCGAAATATCAAGGAGAGAAAGAGCGAAACGAACTCAAGATTATAGAAGACTTCTGAACTGATAACTGGCAAATCAAGCTGGGTGGCTTTACCGCTTTTTCAACAAGTTAACAGTTATTAGTTCATCCTTTTCGGTAGTTTATCGAGAAATAATGCTGAAACATGGTTTGATATTTCATGGTAACGACCAGTGAAAAATACCGATTTCATATTTTCTAACTCTTCAGTTGAAGGCGAAAATAGTAGTTCCCGCGCACTAGTTACCTATGTAAACAGTACGTGCCGTTCAACCAGACGTAAATACGACGTAATTCACGCGCATTTACTTTACATTTCTCGCGCTTTACGTAATATTGTAATACGTTGCGGAGGGGATACGCCACGGGGAATTAACGAAAGCAACTGCGCTGGATTTTGATGAAAATCCCAACAAAAAAGGGGTTAGAAGCATGAAATAAATATAATTTGTTTTTTCCTTTTTTTCGGAGAAAGATCGAAATTCATTTCATCTCGTGAATATCATCGGTAATATTTTCACGAGTGGCAGAGCCACTTGTGAAAATATTACCGATGATGTTCACTCGATGAAATAAATTTCGATCTTTCGACGAAATAAACAAAAATCCTCTATTTCCTTCGTTATCTGTTATACATGATTCTAAGTTCACGAATGAGGTCTGGACCCATATTCACCAAGCGTCTTTGATTTCTTTCTTAGTCTTTCTCTAGATATAGATTTTCTGGTTGACAATCTGAAATTGTGTTGTCACTCTAAAATTTGGAAAATTCTTGAAGATTAGACCAAGAATATCGTTATGAATGGTTGATGAGTCCGGATCCTAATCACCATGCATTATCTCGCTGGACGCTTTTAGAAACGTGATGAACCCCGATAGTATATGCTGTTCCAAGAGCGAACTGTATTACTAACTTAACGGTACAAAAACATACAGTTACACACATTTAGAACAGAAACATGAATGGAGTTGCGTATCGGCATGCCTTCCATTCAAAAAGTTTAATTCATTATTTTATGATAAAAACATTTTACTTGTCAACTCAGTCCACTACATGTATGAGATTGACAAAATGTGTGTGTGTGTGTGTGTGTGTGTGTGTGTGTGTGTGTGTGTGTGTGTGTGTGTGTGTGTGTGTGTGTGTGTGTCTCTCTCTCTCTCTCTCTCTCTCTCATGAAACCGCTTTCTTATGTAAAACAATGGATTATCACACGAAAACTTTATCCTCTTTTGTTTTCTCTATTATTTTGAAAAAATGGTCAGAAGAATTAAACATAAAAACAAAGTTTGATAAAGGACAATCACCCGCTACATGAAATAGAATCCTTGCCTTGTCTCATAACTGACATAATTCTTGCGATTGATGGACATGTCACCATTTATAGATTTTTACAACACAATAGCTCTCTGCCTATTGTACATCGACAGATCAATAATAATTATTAGAGTTTTGTTAGAACCATTTTTATAACAAAATGACTCTTTGTAATTACATTTTCGACCTCACTAGATTTCCTCAATATTCATCCATGTTGTACCAGACGCAAAATGTCTTAGACTCGTTCAAGCCAAAAGTATTTACGAGACGACAAATACATTGTGGCTCGAATGATGGAGTTTGTCTTTCGAAGGGTAGAAAAGATTGTGGTGAAAGGAGAAATAACTGGTCCCAAGTCTTCACCCTCATGTTCGTCATGGTATGATAAAGAGGATAATCAACTGGTTGTGTGTGATATTAAAAATCTGTCACTAGAATGGGTTGTGATGCAGTTTTTTCTAACCACATCATACCCCATTCGAGTGACAGATTTTTAATATCACATACAACCAGTTGATTATCTTATTTATTATATTCCTAATTCACCCTTTTTATTCTAATGATTATCAAGAATGGTACAATATAAGCTATATAGGAAGAAAGCAGTTCCGGCAAACATTCTAAAACTATATCGTCCCTAGTGATGATACCATAATTATCATCACTAGTGGTGAAATTCACCTGTGAAATCCCAGTAATTCACTGATAGGAATATAATAAAAAGCCATAAACAGTATAGAAAATGTCTCATTGTGGTGAATTCTTCTCATTTACTTAAAATAGTGGTGATTTCGAGGAATTTCTAACAGTTTGGCAAAATAATTCAAGTGATGCAATTGAAGCCTTTGGACTCGATTACAGGATAGCCACACAAACACTAACCCTTATCTTGCTTAGTAAATTAAATGAAACCTTCTCATGCCTCTAGTAAACACCCAAAAACTGTTATTTCAAAGTAATTTTTTGGGGAAAACTATCTCCTTATTGGACAGTTAGATCTAAGATCAGACTGCACGTTCTGTGTAGTCTGATCTTGATCTACACTGTCAGCAAAAGGTCCTTGAGCCGAGCTTAGCAGCCTAAGAGTTAAGTTGAACCTTTGAGATTACCTGTATCCCAAATCCCACTGCTTTAACCCTTTACCACGCATTTCCAACTTTTAACGGCCCTGACAAGGAAACCTTTTGAAAACATTGCGGGAGAAGGAGAAAATGCTGGTGACCAGCATTTTCTCCTTTTCCCACAATGTTTTCTATGCTATCGAAAAACAAATCTAGTCATTTGAGCAATCTCTAAATTATCATCTAAATTACCAGCTACAAATGCTTTTGATTTGCACAAGTCTAAAATTTCGTCGTTTAGTATAAAGTTGAGAGACCAAGATTTAGATTCTACAGCACTTCATAAATCATTTAACTGAAATCGTTTTCAAATACCACCTGCTTTATGTTCTGTATTGAATACTACTTCCATTACATACTACACTTGCTTTCAGTGCTTTCGCACAACGTTTTTAAAAGGCCTTTTCATTATCGTCGTTAAAACTCAGGATTGTGAGGTGAAGAGTTAGACGTCTTTCGCTCGGACTATATGAGGTGAAGATTTAGACGTCTTTCGCTCGGACGATATGAGGTGAAGAGTTAGACGCCTTTCGCTCGGACTATTGCCAGAAATAACTTTGAATTGTCAGTTTGAAGATAACTTATTCTACTGGCGTTTTTTTGTGGCTTTCTTAGGTTCTCAGTAATATATATAAAAATATATATATTTTGTTCGTGTGACTTTTGGGTCATAAAACATTAACATAGGGTCTACGGCCCCTAACTCTCACATTAAAAGACGGAAGCTGCCGAGATTTACCGAATAGCCTTTACGAAAACGTCGATATTTACCGACGAGTTAGTGAGTCTGCGGCCCTTAACTCTCATATTTAAAGACGGAAGCTGCCGAGATTGGTCGAATAGCCTTTACGGAAACGTCGATGTTTACCGATGATTTAGAAGCCGTAGACCTTAAAGCTGTACAATGCACTATCAAAGGACACACGCGCACGACCATCGCCGTTGGTGGAGCGCGAATCCATTGCCTCTGGTTTACAAGTTAAAACATGTTTTTCGTAAGCTCCTAGACTGAAAAAAAAAACTGAATGTTCAGTATGCAAAGATCTGTTGATACAAATGATGCAGATGCTCGGCATGACAAAATTCTAAAACAGAATTACCTTTTACCCTTAAGCTGCTCCACGCGACTCGCTGACTTTTTACGGCCAGTGTATATCAAGATCAGACTGCACAGAACGTGCAGTCTGATCTTGGATCTACACTGTTTGATAAGGTAATATTTTTCTCAAAAAAATAATAAGTTTGAAATGACATTATTCGAGTTTTTACTATCGGCTTGAAAGTTTCAGTTAGCTTATTTAGCAGGACGGGGATAAAACGATCTGGAAGATATACCCCAGTATTTTGTGAGATTTTCTGAAAAAAAAGAAACTATTGACATTGCAGTGTTTCAGTCTTTTTTCCAACGTAAAAATGCCAATTTGATTTATTTAGTGTTTTAAAAGTTAAAACTGGATATTTAAGAATTCATCAGTGCAGTCATGTAGGTGGCGCGACGCAAACCCAAAATAGCACAGACAAAAACTAATCATGCTAACAAACGACCTTGAGCTTAGTTTCGACCATTAGGCTGCTAAGCGCGACTCAAAGGCCTTTTGCGGACAGTATAGATCAAGATTAGACTGCACAAAACGTGCAGTCTGATCTTGGATCTACACTGTCCGATATGGAGGTATCTTTCCCACAAAAATACAGGTCTGTAAAATAACAAAATTTAGGTTTATACTTTTTTTTTTTTTCATTTCACTTATTAGGCAGGATAAGGGTTAAAGTGGCCTCTTGTGTCTGCTACGTAAAAAACAAGACCTTCTAGTACATGGAATCTCTCTCTCTCTCTCTCTCTCTCTCTCTCTCTCTCTCTCTGTCCTCTCTCTCTGTCTCTCTGTCTCTCCCTCTCTCCCTCTCTCTCTGTCTCTCTCTGTCTCTGTCTCTCTCTCTCTCTCTCTATCTCTCTCTCTCTGTCTCTCTGTCTCTCTCTCTGGTTTAGGTTAACACACATACAAACGAACCTTGGACAGCACGACCTCGCAATCTGACTTTGGACTTTCATTCTCAGATTTCTTTCACAATATTCCAGCTTTTGTAAATTGAAAAAAAAAACTTACCGAAAACATCGTAGGAGTTATTAAATGATTTCAGCTGTCTAACAGTTTACTCTTTTTTCAAACAACAAATCCTTTGACTTGTCTCAATCAAAAGCACTTGGAGACCAAAATCCAAATAATTCAATGTGTCTAAAAAAAAAAATGCAGGTTAGATTATGACTCTTGGAAAAGGAAGGAATGATGGTAAGCAGTATTTTCCCCTTTTGCCGAAATGTTTTCAAAACCCTGTAAAACACAGGATTGTTTGTTAAAGTGTTAACCCTTAACCTGCTAAACAACTTAAATAAAACTTTCCGATAGTAAAAACCCGAATAATGCTATTTCAAACCTGTTTTATGAAGAAAAATATCTTCTTATCGGACAGTGTAAATCCAAGATCAGACTGCACGTTTTGTGCAGTCTGATCTTGATCTACACTGTCCGCAAAAAGCTAGTGAGTCGCTCTTAGCAGCCCAAAGGGTAAGACAGTATAGGGCAAAGGTCAGCTGAAGCACCATATCAAAATAATCGATGTTCGTGAAACCTATCTTTCGACAGCTGGGGACAGATAAATATACGAAAAAACACCAGAATTCGTCTAGAGTTTGCTGATTAGATTAAAGGTATATTTGGCAACAGTCTTTTTTTTGTCTGATAATGTTTTGCTATCAAATAAAGGATGAATCTGGCATAATTTTCTTGGACAAAAGCTATTTAACAAGTAGTTATGTTCACTTGAACATTTTGCTTAACAATTCGCAGTTTTAATGGTCCTAAAGAAAAAGATTTTTAACAAAATTGTGGAAAAAGAAGGCAACCAGCACTTTCTTTTTACCAAAATATTCTCTACCCTTCCAAAACCAAATTTCAATTTTTGAGTGACATTCATTTCGTCGTTTGCAGATGCTTTCAATATTGTCAAGTCTAAAATTTTGTCGTTTGGTCAGTTATTTGTTTGTGGTTTTTAAAGGATGTTTTAAATGATAGGAAATAAAAATGGGCCGTGCTCTGGCAAAAGGAGGCTTAATGCATCGCCGTGATCCATCGCACCAAGCAAGCCATCACATAATTATGGATCCATAATAATCCCTTTTTTAACAACCGACTTTATCATGAGGTAGACTAGTCCTTGGATACTTTCCGCAAATACATTAAGCCCCCTTTTCACAGAGCATGGCCTAAGCCATCTGCAATGAGTATCCATCCATGTCAGCCTGCACAGTCCGCGCATGCTGACATGGGTCGAAAGTTTTTGCTATGGGTAAATGTTCTGGATGTCAAAGGACTAATGTACGTTATGATTCAGTCGGTTGTTACATAAAATAGATTTTATGGATCCATTATTATGTGATGACCTGCTTGTTATCATGCATCACGGAGATGCATTTAGCCCCCTTTGCCAGAGCATAACTCATTTAAATTCTCTGTTTTTATGATCATAGCATTATAAGTACTGTTAGAAATAATGCCACATAGATGCAGAAAATTCTACAATATATATATATTGGTGAAACTTTTCACCTCTTTGAAAGAAAGAACGCATGTTTTATGACCCTAAAATACAGGTGTTTCAGAAAGTTTTGAGAAGAGGAGAAATTGTTTCTAACCAGCATTTTCTCTAATTTCCACTGCACGCTTACAGTCTTAGAGACAATGTCATTTGTCAACGGCATTTGTTTGTTGTCTGCAAATGGTTTCGATAGAGACGTTTCTAAAAATACGTCGTCTGGTAAAAAGTTAAAGACATATTAACGCACGAAATTAGATAATTTCCGTGTGGGAGAAACTGAGAACTGGTCCAAATATTTCCGGGCCAATAGACTCAGCCTCCCCCACATCAAAACCTGTGAGAATGGGGAAAGAACTGCCCATTGTTGTCCATCCCCGCACCCACGCCTATGACTATATGCTTTGCCTTGTTATTGAACGGAGTTCCTACAACGACAGACAAATGTCTGACTGATAAAATATCGAATAAAGTAGTGCACACACTAATACAAATCAGTTTACAAGAAAATATTGATGCATAACATCAGTGGCGCCGCAAATCAGTTGTTTCTGAAATAGGGCACATTACAGCGGGTTATTTTTTTACGCAAAGGGCATCACTTGAACAAACTTCGTAGAGGTCCACGTGGTGATACTACATGACAAATATTTAAACTCTGGGCCATCTAGGATACGATCTGGTTTTTTTCGATCTGGCAATAAAAGTACGGTATTTTACATGTTAAAAAAACCCAAAAAAATCAGTCCAAATAGAAAAACAAAGTTGGTACGGGCTCGATCTGGTAATGAAAGTATCATATTTTTACATGTATGTTTAAAAAAAAAAACACTAAACCAGTCCATATAGTAAACAATATGGCTTGTTCCACAGGCACTTTTCAAAAGCGAATAAAAATATAGTGCCGCCGCTCATGCGGCTCCACAATAAAAGGAAAAGACAAAAAAAAAAAGAAGGCATTGCCTGTGCTTAAAGGAAGCTATTTATATTTTTATAATCTTATCAAACATCAAAAATAGTATGTCACTGAATTAAGTATCAGTAAAGAAGAAAGACATAAAGTAAGAATATTTTTCTAGTGGTATATCCTTAACTGGCTACGAAGCTTCTTTAGGTATTTTAAGATTTCTCTTCAGAGTTACGCACAGACTAGTGGAAATGTCACATGATCAATAACAGGCGTGTATTACGAGCATTCGTAATCAAATCAGTATAATGACGTCATATTTAATACAATAAAAATAGACGAGGTTACTGATTTCAAAACGACCTTCTCTTTATTTAAGCTTACTAAATTGGACTTTTTTACTGAGTGTAACTAAAGTTTATACGGTTGCAAAGGAAAATATATCTTGTTGTATTTATTGGTATTTGGTGTTTTACAAGTAATTTTAATTCATGGAATAAAAAATATTGACAAGCCCCTTTAAGTGCCATAGTTTGGTGAAAATAGAAGAGGAATAAATGAGGCGCACCATGAAACCGGACGATAGACTCTTTACATAAATGTATCATTTCGATTGCCTTACCATTTTCTAGCTCTATAAATTCGCTTGTCTGGATAATGTCCGTTGCTCTGGGCTGACATAGGGTGCACCAGACGTTTCGATTACTGTAATAGCCGACCGTTTTGAACCATAACCCTTTAGCAAACAATCCCATGTTTAAACGACCCTAACAAAACGCCTTTTGAAAACATTGTGGAAAAAGGAGAAAATGCTGGTTACCAGCATTTTCTCCTTTTTCCACACTGTTTACTACCCATCAAATCAAATAACGTCATTGAAGCCACGTCCAAATTGTTATCTGCAAATGCCTTCCATATTTTGCCGCCTGGTAAAAAGCTACAGAAAGAATAGAAAATATATTACCAGAAAATTTTCTAGCCCAGAAAAAACACAAATTATTGTAATTCTAAAGCCTTTTTCATTCAGAAAAAGCTCTTCATCTCGGACGAGGTAGATTCAAGATGATAATGCACGCTCTGTGCTGTCTGATCTTGATCTGCATAGTCCGCAAACGCATCTTGATTTTCGCCTGGCAGACGAAGGGTAAACGTACGATTTAATGGTCGTCTGGCTTTTTTTTTATTTTCACTTGGATTCACCCTTTACCAAACAATTGTTAGGCTACTTTCGATTTTTAGCTACACTGGCCATAGGCCAGCAAGCTTAGGCTGATTTTCCATATGTCCGTAATCCGACTGCGTCGTCCGTTCGCGATTGGTGTGTCCGTTTATCGCAATCAGAACTCTTTTTCCATATACACGATCCGATCTATCTTTTGAAAAGGGATCCTGAATAGCAAATATGTCGGATGAAACAGAATACAATTTGTTGTTGATTACTGGTGCCTTATATTTTAGATATAGAAAACAAAAACGAAAACACAGATGTTGAGTGAGAGGTATCACTTTAAATGGTAGAAACGACTATGGCACATAAATTCATTTAGTAGGCGAATTGGAATTTTGAAACTGTTGACACTGTCCATGTTACATTGCCGTCGTTCTGGAATGATTTGAAGCCAAAATTACGAGAAGATCGACTACAAGAGACTCAATAAGTGTAAAACGATGGCTTTTGTTTTCATTTCTGCTTGAAATGCCGTCCGATGATCCGTTGATATGAAACAGAACGCTGAAAGCAGCGAACTTTTTTTTTATCGCAGTCGAACCGTCGTATTGACGGACAACGCTGTCGGATACATGGAAAAATTTATATTGAAAATAATGTTATCCGAACTTGCGTCCAAAAATCGCACTGTCGCAAACGAATAACGCAGTCGGATGACAGACACATGAAAAACCAGCCTTATTTTCATACCGGAGATCTAGATCTGTTTCTTTAACTCATTGTAATTTAATTCAAAATATTAACAGGAATGAGTTTCCAGACTGTACGTCTGATACGACGACAAAACGTCTCGGCCAACCACAGATTTGATCAACAAAATTACGGGAAGATTACAAACTATGTAGTTGAACGTTTCTTTATTCGGCATAGTTTTGTCAGCTGGCTAGTTACCTACTCCTTAGTCTCGAATAAATAAATAGTGGATATTTGTATTTTTCGGTCAAAGATCGAAATTTATTTCATCTCTTGAACATCATCGGTAATATTCTCACGAGTGGCGCAGCCACTCTCGTGAAAATATTACCAATGATGTTCAACAGATGAAATAAATTTCGATCTTTGACAGAAAAAAAAGACAAATACTCTATTTATTTCATGCTTTTAACCCCTTTTTGGGGGACTTACATCAAAATCCAGTAGTTGTTTCCCGTGGCGTACCCCATCTGCATAACAACGCATTACAATATTACGTAAAGCGCGAGAAATGTAGGGTAAATTATGTCATATTTCCATCTGGTTGAATGGCACGTGCGGATTGCCTTAGTACACGGGAACTACTCTTTCCGCCTTCAATTGGGTTTACATCTCATCTTGAAAAAGACATCTACTTGTTCGAAATTTTTACTTTTCAACGTATAATCTTGCAAAGCAAAAAGGAAAATTTGGTTTGAGGCTGGCGTGTTTATAATTCACCAGTTCTCTTCATATTGAATCACATAAGAGTTAAAATTCATCTTCAAGTACCCCTTACGCCATCTTTTTTTTTCTTGTTTTCACTGAAGCCAGTGGTAGTTTAATTGCTGTTTTCACTGAATTTAAAACGGAGCGTGACCGTGAATCAACTTTAACCACGCTTGTAAACGTATGTACGCGTGAAATTGTCGCCAGGAATTTGTTGGTCTAAATCGGCATCTGTATTTTTCTGACAGTCGAATCTGTTGCCAGGTAACGATATAAATGAGTTTAAAATCACGGGATTTATTCCAGTTATCACATCATGACTGTGTTGGCTTTTTTTTTTTATGATAAATATGAAATGATATATTCTTTGGAGAAAACTCATTTTCAGGGTAATTTTATAAGTTTTCACGACAAAGATCAGATACTACCTAACGGTTGCTTGGAAACTACTGGATTTTAGACACTTATTTGACTGAACATTTTTCAATTTTGTTTGTGTTAAACGTCTTTTTAAACATTAGATAAGCCGTATTATGTCAATAACGTTTTTCTACGAAAGCCCGTGTGAAAGTTGTAACACCAGGGCGAAACCATTTTTGACCACAGAGCTGTAATTACTTGAATCCTGGTAGAGGTCCACAAGATAAGGCTACATGCCAAAGAATACAGTTCTAGGCCGTATGGTTATAAACAAGAACGTTTTCAAATTTTCCTCAATATAAAGCTCCTGTAAAACATGAGACCCCTAATTTGAACAAATTCAGAAGTGATCCAAATTTGGATCTGTATTTCAAGGTCAGGAACAAGAAGATGTTTAAAGTTTTCACCATATAAGACAATGTAAAACTTGCGACTTGTAGGGCTGGGCCAATTGAGACCCCAGGGCTAAAATTTGAACAATCTTGGTAGAGGTCTATCAGATAAATATACATGTGAAGTTTAGTAGCCTTAGGCTTTATGGTTAGGAACGAGAAGATTTTTTTTTAAAGTTTTCACTATATAAGCCCATGTAAAAATATGACCCCAAGGCTTTAATTTGGACTCTCTTGGTAGAGGCCCACTAGATAAAGCTACATGAAAAATTCCGTAGCCCAAGGCCTCATGTTTAGAGAGGAAAAGATTTTTAAAGTTTTCGCTTTATAAGCCCAACGTAAAACTTCTAACCCCCGGCGCAGTACCAGTTTTGACCCCGGCCTACAGTTTGAAAAACTGGAGTAGATGTCCATTAGATGAAGCTACATGCCAAATTTGGTAGCCATAGGTTTTATGTTTTTGGACAAGAAGATTTTCAAAGATTTTCAACATTTTTCAGTTTTTGTTGCCATGTCAACCCGAGTTTTGTAAGGAATCAAATTCTTTCAAGAAGTATTAAGGAGTACCATGGCAGGATCATTTCTGTGAAGTTTGGTAAAAATACGATGGGGAGTGTCAGAGAAGAAGATGTTGGAAATAAAAGTTAACGGACTGACGGACGCACGACGGACACAGGGCCATGACAGAATAAGCTGAGCGAGAGGAGTACAGAGGGGTTCACAACAATCAGTACAGGTTCTCTGCTAATTTAGATGATAAAACTTTGAACATGTTTGTTTATATTGTCCTCATGTTTTCCTGTACTGGAACTGAGAGAATAAATGACTTTTTTTTTTTATTTAACAAATTGATCTATATAATTATTGTTTTTCAACTTGAAATCTATTTAACGCACAGATAGATGAATTGAATCAATGTTTCAATCTAAAGTCGATTGAACACAAAGATAGCAGGATTGATTTAGTTCTTCCATCAGGAAAATGTTTGTCGTTCTAAATGATTAAAGGTTTGTAGACGAACAGAAAGTTTTTTCCACGACTTATTTCATTGAGTACAAAGTCTGACCTGATCGTCAAGAAATCATTAAGCAAAAGACGTAAATCACGCGATCACATTTGAGATTTTCATGACATGCACTCTCCGCGATATCAACTCTTTTTACACAGCGACAAAATTGTATATGAACCATGCTCTGTGAAAAGGGGGCTTAACGCATTTGCGAAAAGTATCGACCCATGTCAGCCTGCGCAGTCCGCGCAGGCTGACATGGGCCGAAACTTTTCGCTATCTTTATTTTTTCTGCATGTCAAATTACCATTCTACATCATGATACAGTCGGATGTTTGACAAAATGGATTTTCTGGAATTATAATTAGGTTATGTCTTGTTTTGTCTGATGAATAACGGAGATGTATTAAGCCCCCTTTTGCCAGAGCATGGCTCATGTATAATTTAAACTCTTTCGACGGCTGAAAATAAAACCTTCAGATATTACCCCCAAAATCTTGATGGAATTGACAAAAAAAAGCCAATAGTATATATGAGCCATGCTTTGGCAAAAGGGGGCTTAATGCATCACCGTGATACATGATACCGCCCCAAATCATCACATATCTATGGATCCGTGACAGCCACTTCTTTAAATAACTGACTTAATCGTGAAGTAGACTGGTATTTTGACAAACAGAAAATTGACCAATAGCGAAAAGTTTCGGCCCAGGTCAGCCTGCGCGGACTGCGCAGGCTGACCTGGGTCGATACTTTTCGCAGATGCATTAAGCCCCCTTTTCACAGAGCACGGCTCATATAAAAGATTAGACTGCACTTCCATGATGTCCGCAAAAGCCCATGTTTTCGCTTATTGCGCTGAAATGGCCCACGAATCCAAGACAAAGAAACCAAAGAAAACTTAATACCGATGTTGTCATTCGGAGGACGCACACATCTAATTGATAGTTCTTTGTAATGAAAGGAAACAGAGCAGCCAGCCATTAATGGAAAAATGCGGCTTAAAATGGTGGTTTTATAATGGCCATACTGATACCATTTTTTTTTCATATAAAGTGCCTGACTTTTTTTCCCTGCTGAGAACATCTGTATGACATACAAGATGATGAAATAAAATGATAATATACAACGTTCAAGGGTATTTAATTAGTGACACATGGTCTCTTACGGATTTTTAAGTTTTCGCGCCAGAATTTCGCAAGTACTTGTAGAAAAATGATCACACACACGTTCGTATTGTAGGATCTTATTCCAATAAGTATGATAACTCTATCCAGATATTAAAGATATATCATTACAGCTAGATAAAAAAAATCTGTTATACCTTGAAAAGTGTATAGAATGGTTCAACTGTGTAAACACAGATAAACTACCAATATTTATGGTGCAAGGGAAAGAAAAACTCAAGGGATGTGTCCTTACATAAACCCGGAAACGACAACAGCGATTGCTTTGAAGGCCTCCAAAACATGAAATGCATTTTCTGTCTCTCGTAACTTGTGCAACCTTGCAGCCGTCAGGGGAAACATTTGGCATGAAGATACAATAATGATTATAGTTTCATAAAACAAGGATGAAATGGGTAAAAACTGGCTGAAAACGAGGATAAATACATCTTTTAAACTCTAAAATTGCACTTTTGTACTAAATGTAACTATAGTTTCTTTTCGTCTGCAAAGAAAAACATAGGTAATATTATATATTAGCATTTCACCCGAAAAAAGGTAATAAATCACGGCGAAAATCTCGATATGCACCCTGAAGTATTAGCAGAAGTTTACAATGAAAGTCCCAACTGCATAAGCCCTACTCCATGAAATGAGGGTCAAATACATGTACAGAAAGTACCGACCCATGTCAGACCACTTCGTTCGTGATTTAGTCGGTTGTTAGACAAAAGAGATTTTATGGATCCATAATTTTGTGATGACTTACTTGGTACAATGCATCAGGGAGATTCATTAGACCACACTTTTGCCAGAGCGACACTCAAATACATGTAGCGAATGGACAACGAAGGTTTTTATCTATTATCCATTAATATTTTGAGTCTGTGCAGCTAAGGGTGCTATCTCTTCTACGTTCGTGAAGTTAGCTGCCAGTTGACAGTTGACGATTGACAATTCATTCGTCAACTGGCAACTGTCAGCTAACTTCACACGTGGTGCCTATTCATTTTTTTCATCCAGCTGCCAGTTCAAGTTTTGAAACGCTAAAAGCGAACTGTCAACTGTCAACCGTCAGCCTTCTGCTCCTAGTCATTTCCTAGCCTTCATAGTTTATATAAATGTCAAAAGAGAAAGGACATTTTGTTTATTCAACTTCTCCCGAAGCAAAATGCGATCAGGCAACAAATTACAAATGGTAAGGAATAAAAAATGTCACCTACCAGATCCAAAAACATTGAGTCAAGTATATAAATCTCAAGGGAAAGGAAGGAAAGACAATAAAACAGATTTTTATCATTATACTGACGGTTTGTAAGGCCACATTGGAGGTGCAAATTAGCTAACACCACCCACGGGTTCATTTTGCGGTCACAACCTATCTACACGCAACTAGATCTACGTAGCAATATCAATTCGAAGCATTTCTAAACATTTTCATAAAAAATAAGCACTTTCATGGTTGTGACACGGTGCAAGAGATCTTTCTGTTCAACCACATTATCTTGCAGTATATATCATTAGAAATATATATGTTTAAGAGTAATGATTTCATGCAGTAAAACAAAAGAGTCATGTTTTGTGAAAAAGGGATTCAGTGCATCTGCAAAAAGTACTGACCCAGGTCAGGCTAACCTGTGTCGAAAATGTTTGCCCTTGGTAAATTTTCTGCATGTCCAAGGACCATTGTATCTCAGGATTCGTTATTGTTATCTTTAAGCCTTCAAATGTAGAAATAAGTTTACCACAATCCTACCATCTGTTAACTTTACCATGACACACAAGAAGCGATGTTATGAAAATGCAAGTCCCATCACGGTTATACTTATTGACAGACACCGTCGAGGAATCTGAAGTGTGTCTCAACAATGATCAGTCATGGAAAATATCAATAGACTGTTCTTTTCACAAGTTTTTTCACAAAGATTGCACTACCGTACATGTATTGAAACGTCACGCTTAGAACAGCCATGTCTTTGTCCTCATATATTAGGGTGTAATCAACAAATTGCAAAGAGGTACTTCTGATGACCACCATTCCAAACAATTGGTGCGAATTTTGATAAGAGGCTCTCACGCAGGTGTTTAAGATACTACCTCCCGATCATCTTGAGAAAAAAAACCATACTAAGTGTAGCCTTTTTTTTATTGTAAGATATAGTCTGAAAAATCTGAAAAAAAGTCCGCCAAGGACTATTCCAGTCAAACATGTATGAATTTTAGACAAGATCTTTGAAAAGAAAATTGTACTAAAAGTTATAGAGAGAACTCAAGTGACGCTAATAGTATACATATTGTACTAAAACGTGATGAATATTAACCCTTAGCACGGGTAGGAAACTTCATAGTGCTCTGACGAGAAAATGTTGTGGTGGTCTTTCGGTTCCGAAAGTATCGGCTCAAAAACAACCGAAAAACAAGTAAGCTTCTTTGTACTAATGTGTTCTTATGTCATTGAATGTCGAAAAAAGGACAATGTCATTGTCTTTCAACGTATTTTCTACACCATAGAAAGTTGTAGAATATGTACAGAGCTGTCTGAATCATTTGTGCCGTGGTTTGACCGTAGCCGAAATAATACGTCAAGAACCTAATTTCAGACTGATATTGCCATTAACTAAGGAAATACGATAGAGTTTTGCTGTCCTAAAAGTGTAAATTACTGTCTTGAACTTCTCTATATTCGCTGCTGGCAAAGAATTTATAAGAATTAACACAAAATTTACATAAATAAACAAAAGCTCCGATTATGTGGACCGGCTCTGATATGTTGATGGGGGAAAAGGGCTTCTTTTAAAAAAAACTTGCTTGTCGCTTACTTATTTTATTTTTTTAATTGTTTTAATATCTCTGCAACAATCCATGCATTTGCCATTTAGCATGAATGACTAATGGAAGACCAAATATCGTTCTGAAGATGCCACCATTTTTCATTATGTGTGTTTATGTGTGCACTGCATGTACGACGTAAGCATTACAATTATAACGTTTAGACCATTCGGCTGATCAAAAGCTATACAATATTTTCAAACTTCAGATAGACTAATGTTAGACAGCATTTTTCAATTGTAATAATATCAGTCCTTTGTATTTTCAGAAATTCAGTCACTTTTCATCAAACTATTGTATACTATTACTTTTGGAGTGAAGGGTATTAACGAGAGTGCAGAGAGTATATCTTAAATAAATAACCCAAGAGTAAATTTTTGGAAGGAAGCCCTAATCAATCGGTGCAGATCAACATATTCAGAACCGGGTTATATATTCAGAGCCGGTCCACATAATCGGAGCTTTTGTTTATTTGTGTTAATTTTGTCCTAATTCTTCTTGTCAATTCTTTGCTAGCAGCGAAAAGAAAAGTTCAAGACAATAATCTACGCTTTTAGGACATCGACATTTTTTCTGATGAGTCAGCTTCTGTCATAATGTCGGTATGAGGTAAGGATCATTCCTGTCAAATGATACACAAATCACTCCTGTGGTGTTTGAAAGGTTTTAATTCCAGATTTTCAAGTTATTTAGCTTCATTGCCATGGAAGTCAGAATATTTTCTTTTCAAAACCTTTTGTAATACAATTTTTAACAACGCTGAGGTAGAAGGCTTTTGAAAACATTTTGGGAAAAGAAGAAAATGCTGGAAACCAGCATTTTCTGCTTTTACCATAATGTTTTCTGCCATTGCATGAAAATATCCCATCGTTTAAGCCGCATTGAAAGTGTCGTCTGTCGTTGCAGAGATATAAGATAAAAAAAAAAAAGGGGTCGTCATGAAAAGACATACATTTTACAGATGCCTAATTACCGTGAGAATGAATAGCGTTCTTTGACAAGTAAGAGAAGAATAGAAAATGATACACACAACAAATGTTCTTCAGTTTGGATGCCTTTGAAATTTTGTCATTTGGTAAAGAGTAAAATGATTTTTCATTCAAAAGTGGGAAATGGCAGGAATATTTCCTCGCACTTCGACTCAGTTTTAGATAGGACAGAATGTCAACCCTTATCCTGCTAGTAAGTGGAATAAAACTTTAAAGCCTTTGAAATACCAAACTTTGTTGTTTTTTTTTACTATACCTACGCATAGTAAAAAATCCAAATTTTGGTATTTCAAAGGTCAAAGGTATTATTTAGGGAAAAACATCTCCTGATGGGACAGTGTTGATCCAAGATCAGACTGCACGTTTTGTGCAGTCTGATCTTGATCTACGCTGTCCGCAAAAGGTCCGTGAGTCGCGGCTAGCAGCCAAAGGGTGAATACATGTACATGGACGCACGACAGACATCGAGCCAGAACAGCTTGCTTCCCTTATGCCAGTGGAGCTACTTTAGAAGTCAAAGGTGTACCTTAAAAAGTCAAACTAGAGTACTGTAAATTCTGCAAGTTACGTAATACATTAAAGGACAAATGTGTAGTATTCAATCTCACACAAAAACCACCATCTTTGCAAACCTTAATTAGTTCTCTTGGGATTATTTTTTACACGGAAAGTCCTTGACAAATAGTGTGTCTGGAATCAATTCTTTTCCTGTCGATCATCTTACCAGTAAATGGTTGTTTATTGGCGTATTAATATGATAAGAGGGCGCGCTATAATAGATCTATCTCACAAATACTTGAGATCTTTTTGCAGAAATCGCGTCATTACCGAATTGGCTCTAGAAACCAAACGGCAAGGGGAAGAGCCTTATGTTTGAATTTTAAAAATAACGTTTATCTGTAGCTTTTCTACAGTCACTAGAGCTTGAATGGTTAAGATCAAAGTAGGAATCATGGCAGTCTTGGCCCTTGCTGACGAAACGAGTTTATGCCTAACTGAGTATAAAACTTTTACGTTCGTTAACAACGAAAAAGTAAGCAAACATAAAGAATGAAATCGTTAACATTGAAAAAAGAATATTATCTGGGGGTACTGAATTACCGTTAAACAACATAGACATTTCATAGTCGGCTAAACTGACCATGAAAAGGGTTCTACAGGCACTGGCCTTGGTCTTGGGCCTATGCTGCCTGCCACTCTGGTTCTCTAAATAAAGAAACTAATGCCCCTGGGTCTACAGGCATCACCACTTCGGGTTGTCAATAGATACGCAGTTGATCACTCAGATGGTCCGTTTGATGGCACACATTAATAACATTCAATCCAGACATAAATCTTATTAAAGAATGGTTTTCGTCATTATCTTCAGATTCCATTTAAACTTCATGATCAGCAATTTTAGCTGCGCAAAATACTTAAGAGAAATACACCATTAAGCATAATCAAGTTATGTCGAAGTAATAGTAATTTAAGTGCGGTTTGAATATCTTGCTTCTCTACTATAGCACTAAACCGATGTAAAAGGTCATTTTTGTAAACGCTGTATCAATTATTCAGCATTCTAAAGGTCCAATTTCTCAGAAAGCTATTAGTTTCTTAAATGTACAAAGATTTTGTTAACCTTAGACTGCTAAGCACGACTCGAGGACCTTTTGAGGACAGTGTAGATCAGATTGTACAGACTGCACAGAACATGCAATCTGATCTTGTATCTACACTGTCTGATAAGAAGATATTCCATTCCCCCATAACTTTTAAATAGCATACTATCGGTTGAAAGTTTCATTTATGCTATTAAGAAGGTTAAAGTTGTTGTCCAGTTGTAGCCCATAAGCTCCTGCAGAAGACGTTTTGCATCTAATAAATAAATTGAGAGAGAGAGAGAGATAGAAAGAGAGAGAGAGAGGTTCAAAGAAAGATAGAAGAGACAGACAGACAGACAGACAGACAGACTAAAATTTCCAATCTCTTTAATTAATTTTGATGGGTTATGTAACGTGGCATCAAAAATTGTTCCATAAAAAATAAATCCTTAATTTGACAAAATGAGATTGTTATACGTGCTCCATCAGGATGACATGTAGTACGCTCCTTTCACAGCCATTAGTGAGCATTGTTAGAACCACTTTTGTAATAAAACGGCTTTATTACATAAAATCGTTTTATTACAAAAGTGGTCCTAACAGAGTATCAACCAACTGGATACAGGCTACATCGAGTACACAGAAAAAGGAAGTACCAGGCTGCCAACCGGGACTCGATATGCTTTTGCGGCCAATGTAAATCAAGATCAGACTGCACAAAATGTGCAGTCTGATTTTTGGTTTACATTGGCTGATTTGATGTGTTGAAATTTTAAATCGCTTTATACAGACTTTTCTACTGGCAAGAAATTATTCATTTTATTAATGTTTAGTAGCTAAGTACTACCAAATACTGTCGTGTTTGAACGACCCTGAGGAAGAAAGCTTGTGAAAACATTGTGGGAAAAATATAAAATGTTTAAAAAAAAAACTGTATTTTCTCCCTTTCCCACAATTTTTCTACCGTTCGAAGACAAATTCCATCATCACAGCCAGATTTAATTAGTCGTCTGCCTACACTTCCAATTTGGACAGCTGTAAAATTTTATTGTCAGGTAAAGGAGTGAAGCGACTAACTTCAGTTTCGAATATACCAACTATTGCTTAGGAAAGCAAACAAATGGGTCAAGTAAAACGTTTACAAATAACACATATATCGGTGATCAGACTGCATGGATGTGCTGTCTTATCTTCGTCTACATTTCTTGGAAAAGCCAACGGAAGTCATTGGATATGTCACGGAGAGAGGTTAGATATATAAGCACTTGAAACCTGCCTTTGCTGTTGAGCTAGCTTTTACAGCGATGCGGTTTGGTGCAGTTCTCTCCGTGCAAGTTAAGCTACGTGGTTATAGTTAGTGCCTGGATGGATGACCAGGTCGTTGTACGCTACATTTGGTGGCAGCGGTGGGATAATGACAACTGTCGGTCTTGAGTTGCCTTACCCATGTATATTCCCCTGTTTTATTTATATGTACATGTTTGTATATAAGTCTAGAGGTCGAGACTTGTCGAAGGGGGGAGTAATGTCACCAAGAGAGGTTAGATATATAAGCACTTGAAACCTGCCTTGTTGTTAAGCTAGCTTTTACAGCGATGCGGTTTGGTGTAGTTCCCTCCGTGCAAGTTAAGCAACGTGGCTATAGTTAGTGCCCGGATGGGTGACCAGGTCGCTGCACGTTACAGATATATGCCAAAATAGTGACAGAGCAAGTGAGAACTACGCAAGTTAACTAGACCTTGAGCCACTAATAGACCTCCCTCCCCCTCCCCCCCGCCCCCATGGGGAATTTTCGGCACTATTATTTTCTGAAACCCCAAGGTCTCCTAAGCACTTTGTCAAAGTCTGCCACCTGGCGAGTGGGGCTTTTGCGAGTTATAAGAGGTCAAAGGTCATAAAGTGCACTGTTGCATATGAGATATCAATGAATAGCAGTTCAGGTTAATTTTTCATTCCATTCTCTACATTTAATGTGTCAGAAACATGTTCAGATGGGTTTATAAACTCATATCTTTAGTCAAAACAGCTATTTTACACAAATAGAAGTAATTTTGTTTGAATCAAAGTACTGAGAGAACTGTTCTTGACCACCTTTGTGAGCGTAAAATGGCTGGTACCCGAAATCATATTCATAGCATACAAAATCATCAATTATGATCTTAGTGATACAGAATAGATTCCATGATAAACATTGTGCCTTACCAGTATAATTAATCCTATCTATAAGCTGTAAGCGAAGGAAATCAGAGTATTAATAGTTACAAATGTTGAGCTTTTTTTTTTTTTTTTTAATCTTACGCTATTTGCTGGAATTTAAGATATTTCTTGCTGTTGACCCATAAGAACTCATTGACATCAGGATTGCATTTATCACTTCTATGATTAACAGTAATTTGCCACATTGATTGGTATTGTATTAAACCCAGTGAATAAAGTTGTGTAGATCTTTTTCTTCATAGAGTTCGAGACTAATATGAAGTTGCCTTTCATTTAAAATGATAACAGTGATGTTTACAACAGATCATTCCATGCTATATGAAATCTATCCAGTATCACCCAATTTGACCACACTCATGAAGTCAACATTGTTATCATCTTTCTCATTGCTTGGTTAGAATATATTTCAATACGTTAACTAAATCATTGCTATGATTTATACTCTGTATTATTCTATACACGTACTGCATGTCTGTGACATGGGGAAGTACCCAGTAAACATTGTGAAAATTCAATAGCATTTCTGTTCTATTCACAATATGACATTTTTACCACAATTGAAAAACATCAAAACGTACGCAGAGATACCATGCATAAAACCATTTTAGAAACACTCTAGGTTTGTTATTCTCTAAATGATTCCAAGGTAGCATTTCGCAAAACAGAATCTACTTTTGTCGAACTACAGAGACTTCCCTTCACAGCATAGACTTTGCGAATGAGAAATCAGGTCAGAAAAGAAGAAACTGTCTCCCCATTAGATAACTGATCATTTCTTGCTAAAGATGGGCAATTATTGGTGCATCACTGATATGGAATAGCACAGTAAAATGAAATCTATTATTTGTAATATGGGAAACAAAATCCTGGAAATAACAATAAGCCCATGATCGTGACACCAAGTGCAAAAAAATGTTCATCTGTTCATGCACAATACTACAGTTATGCTTATATTGGATGAGGTGGAGCGAAGCATAGTCAAAGTGTATTGCAGCAGGCATTTTCTTTTTGACATACGAAAGGTACCTTTATATACATGTTTGATAGAAAGAGAGAAAAACAAAACTCATGCATAGGCCTTTTGCCCATAGCAGAAATAAGGAGAGACACTAATCATCTATCAAACAAGGTAAATGATAACTGGACAGCTAAAATATCAAAAAACCTTCTGTCTCGTTTAAATGTATAGAATATCAAACAAAAAACTAAAAAAAAAAAATTATTTTGAATTTACACAGATTATAAATCATTAGAATACAATGTAATTGAGTGAAGGAAGACATAGCCTTGAAGCTATGCAGGTAGAAAGCAAGAAGTCATACATATGTAAGAACAAGATAATCTGAGCAATCAAAGGACTGCCATGTGAATGATGATAATTTGCATGACCTTTACGCCAAAAAATATGTTAATGACAAGAACATTAATAGTACATGGTAACACACAAATGACCTTCATTTCAAAGATAACATAGAAGGGAAACAAAATGGATAAAAGAGTAAGGAAAAAAACCAGGGCTCTTTATTGCATAGTTTAAGACTTAAGCATATTATATCAAACCCAATGCAACTCATTTCCAACATTTAAACTTAGCCTTCTGTAATAGTCATGGCACGATGCTTCAAATTATTTCCTTGTTTTTTAATGCCAACCAGTTAAATCAACATAATTCTGAGCATGTAAGATCGGAAAAACGACAACCACAGTTTTCATAACAAAAACATAAAGCCACAGATAGGGCGGGTAGGCATGAGAATGATGATGGTGAAGGTTTTACTGAGCAAATACAAGCCTGAATGAGCTCTCATTCACTATAACACCATGGTCCTCTGTAAATGAATACTGACCAACAGTGTGAGATAACAGGTGCATCTGCCCTATTGAAATATCAAATCTAAATGGAGAATTCAATCCATCATGGTAACTCACATTGCAAGTAAATCACCTGGTAACTTAATTGACGTGTGTTAAAAGTGTAACAAGATAAACTACGAATAATATATCTCTGATTTTGGGCAGTTAACTCTTTCTACGCCAAATATTTAATGCCCACCTCTTTCGATGCCTGGAAATAGGCTCCTTTGAAAATCAGTAAGAGTTTTATCATATTAGGCTTGACTAAACAAGCGGATGACAGAGTTCTAAGATCAGACTGCATGTTCTGTGCAGTCTGATCTTGATCTCTGACGTCCGCAAAGGCCACTGTTTTCGCCTATAGTGCTGAAAGGGTTAAATTCATGCATATGTATGCTGTATTTAACTAAAAAGGTGGATATTCCTGTAGGTCATACCTTTACCACTTCATGGCAAGTTCAAACTTTAGTACTTTGATATCATTGTCTGAAAGAACTAAACTGATAAAATAACAAGTGAAGGCACTGTAGATAGCATATGCAATGTCCTCTTAGTAAATGAGATCAAGATATATTTATTTTTAAACTTTTTTGTCCGTTTTTTAGATACAAGAGTTAAATGGTACACAATGTATCAGTAACTTCAGTACTTTGATTTACATTAAAAGTCTCTATTTGTTGTAATGAATATAACTATTAAGATCATGAAAATAAGCATACCAATAAATTTTAGATTCATTTTGTTTATCTAAAATGGAGAAATGAACCAGATAGTTGTTGAATTCTCAGCAACTGGTATAAAAAATTAAAAAGTATATTAATGAACTTTGGTTATAAGTGCTTCCATTTTATCCATGAATATGACAAATTGATATTCAATAAATCTGAAAATGCCATCTGGGTTGCTTCTAGGATGCATTCAAGGCATTTGTGATCAAGAAAATGTGCTTTATCTTAAAAATATCTTTGTAGTTTCTCAGATTATGATTTTTTGGAAGCTTGAATCTTAAAAAAATAGTGCTGTCAGTGCTTTGATTTGCATCAAGTGTTCTTTTATTTTGTTAGAAATGCATAGAATTATCTAAATATGAGCTTATTACATTACCTAAGTTCATTTGGGACTTTCACAAGGTATAAAATTTCGAAAGAAGTGTCAATTGAAGATCAGCTAATAAGGTTAAGGTTAGTGCACTTGATGACCTTTGACCTCTATAACTTCCAAAAGCCCTACTCACCAGGTGGCAGACTTTGGGAATATGCTCAGGAGACCTTGGGGCTCAAGAAAATCATAGTCCCGAAAATTCCCCCTGGGGGGGAGCAAACACCCTGCTGGCTCATAGTCTAAACCTTTTACCAAACAATAACGACCCTGAAAGAGAGGGCTTTTGAAAACATTGTGTGAAAAAGAGAAAATGCTGATTCCAGCATTTTCTCTTTTTTCCACAATGTTTTCTTCCCTATCAAAGACAGAAATAATCATTTAAGCAACTTCTAATTTGTCCTCTGCAAATGCTTTCGATTTTGTCT
Source organism: Hippopus hippopus (assembly GCA_946811185.2). NCBI lineage: Eukaryota > Metazoa > Mollusca > Bivalvia > Cardiida > Cardiidae > Hippopus > Hippopus hippopus. Next base: position 20,050,335 of record OX328101.1, read on the forward strand.
GGTCCAAAATTTTGTTGTTCGGTAGAGTTAAAATAATACCTCTTGTTGGCACGCTATGGTTGCAAGAATGAAAACTTTATGCGAGAAGTCGGAGTTCCTTACATTCTTTTATCAATTGTTTATTTTTCTATTTTTTTCAGCTGCGCCAAGAAAGCGTCGAATATAATCAAGATGAAGATATCGACTGTTCACTGTGCTTCCTACGGTATACAATCCCTGCTCAGTGGTTTAATTGTTTGATGGATTTGGCATTTCACTGCAATTAATATTCTTCCGGCGACACGTGCTACCGATCAGCGAGACAAACGAGGAGGTAAATTACAACAAGAAGTCAGCGTTTTGGCACTGAAGTACAAGATCTCTAAGGTTAAAGGTTGTTCAAGCCGTCTAACATAGGTCTTTATGATGATGAACCGCCTCCTCACGAGATAAGACTTTGAAATACGGATATCAATCACGTCTAAATATAATTCTCGTGCCAAAACTAGCTTTAATCAATCTACTTTGTGATTTTATTGGGCGACTGTCCAAGATAGGAGATAGTTAATTCAAGGAAACATACATTATGGAAGTACTGAATGTTTTGTTCTATGGTAATTCGGAAAATGCGGATGTTAAAGGAAATTTAAACGAATGAACAGCACAATTCCTGATGAGACCTGCGATTAAGTTGATTTTATCAACTTCTTGTTGAAAAGAGCTTAAACTTTTGTTTCGAGGCAGCGGTAAAGCAAGGCATCTTGAGAAAATGGATTCATCAAATAGTAATTTCGTAAGTTTTGCTGCCACGAAAAGCTACCCGATGCCGTCAAATGACTGTGTCCGGCCGATATAGATTTAACCTCAATCGTAATATTCGAACAATTAGTATTGTTGGAGTTGCTTTTTTGAGTCAAACCATAATTGAATTATGGAATACGCAAATATTCATACGCCAAGTGCTAAACGATGTAACTGTACAATACAGTGATCTGCTCCCTCATTGTAGGCTTGACTCGACGGAGATTATCAGGGCATGCCATATGCTCCTGGACAGTTTTACACAAAAATCAGCATTTGGAAGTAGTTCAAGCTCCTAAATTCACAAATATTTGCATACTTTCAAAAAATGGAAAATTTTAATGCTGTGTTCTTCAATACATCAATGATTAATGGAACATTTCCGAGACCGCCATTTCCGGAGCAAGTGATACCATCTAAAATATTCCCCGAGTTTAAGAAATATGGTTATACGATAACTGCAATTCTTGGACTGATTGGAAACGCCATTATATTTTATATATTTACAAGAACAAAGCTAAAGAAACCGTCAACGTCTCGGTACCTCGCAGCGGCTGCTATAGCAGATAATGGGTTTTTATTGACAACCTTTTTAACAGTGTTACATAACCAGTACCAGATCTTGGTGCAGAATTTTTTCGGCTCTTGTCAACTTATCATGTTTGGAAATCACGTGTTCCAGTTCTTAGCAAACTGGTATTTAACGGCAGTGATTATAGAAAAATACATTGGTGTAACGTGGCCTAGGAAAAAAGCCCGAATGTGTACAGTGTTCAGGGCCAAATGTGTTGTCATATGTCTAGCAATAATGGGAACGGTGTGTTATCTATACATTACATACTTCTTCGGTGTCACACCGTACGGATGCAGTCTATTTTTCGGTGACCCACGGATTAAGAGCGCCTGGAAAGTATTAACGCGGATGGACGCAATTGTTAATTTCGCAGTTCCTTATATCGTAATCTTCATATTGACGTGCCTTATTGCTTACCGTACCTATATGTACCACAAAATGTCCCTTGACGATGGAGAAAGTTTTTTACGTCGGCGGCGGGTAACAGCCCCTATTGACAAAGAGTTCAAAACGACACCATTACTTATATTGTTAGCAACATGCACTCTAATATTTTGTACACCTAACAGTAGTAGTAGTCTACGACGGATATTCTCGAAGGAAAATCTCATGATAACAGCCTATGACTTAAAAGTGATGGCAGTGTTTCTTTACTTGCAGATTCTTAATTGTTCGGTAAAAATTGTGGTATACATAGCAGCATCAAATGCGTTTGTTAGAGAGCTTGGCAAATTATTTTGCAAAGTTCCAAATAGATGGAAGAAAAAGGACTCGGTAGAACTACAGAACAGCCATGTTCCGTCAAAAGTTGATGGCCTAACCACCAAGAACGTGGCAACTTCTACAGAGGGTATCGTTTGAACAATACCGTTTCACCATCGGGACATAAGGAACTTTGTAACGTTACAATGGTATCTGCGTCAAAGATGGTTCAACTGGTTACCTCTTGAATAACGGTTACTTTAAGAACATCCCTGTATGGAGAGCAAGCATGAATTTTAAGTTTAACTCTTTGACAAACGACAAAATTTTGGACTGGACCAAATTGAAAGCATTTGCAGACGAAAAATTAATTGTAGCTAAAATGATGATTTCTGTCTTTTATAGGGAAGAAAACATTGTGGGAAAGGGAGAAAATGCTGGTTACCAGTATTTTCTCCTTTTCCCACAATTTTTAAAAAAGGTTTTTTCCTCAAGGTCGTTAAAAGTCGGGATTGTGTGGTACAGGATTAATACAGGAATAATTGTGAAAACCCCGTGAAAAAGGAGAAAATTGCATGCAGGGAACAAAAAAAAGATAAAAAAGTTGTCTGCAGTTGATTATAGCGTTAATTCATTACCAGACGATAAAATTTTGGTCTTGTCCATATGAAAGCATTTGCAGACGACAAATACAGTGTTGCTGAAATAATAGAATTCGTCTATGACAGAGTAGGAAACTTTGTTGGAAAAGAAAGACGATACTTGTACTCAACATTTTCTGCATTTTCCACAACATTTTCAAAAGCCTTTTTTCTCAGGGTCGTTAACGTTCGGGATTGTTTCGGAAAGAGTTATCTGCTTACGAAGGTTTGAAGCAGAGATATGCTCGTACAGGGTGTGTCGAGAGCTCGAATTTCAGTAGATTAATCATTTTCATTTTTTAGTAAGAAGAAAGACCAAAACATTGCTTTTAACAGAATATTTTACCAGGCACTGGACAGTATATATCTAAGATTAGACTGTACGTTAAGCGGAGTCTGATCTCAATCTGCGCTGTGTGCAAAGGTTCTAATTTCAACACATAAAATCGGTTCATAGAATTCAATTGAGTTTAAAACTATCTCATCATTTTACAGGACTGTTTCAAGTATACTGAAAAACTTCACATGCTACACAAAGTGAAAAAGAAAACTGTAGGATAGGACATTATCTTTTCCTTATGGTAAAAAAAAACATCGTTGGAAAAGTAGCAATTTCTTTATTGCATGCACTTCCTCCTCTTAGCACAATATTTTGAAAAGATATTCTATGGTTGTGGGGGTTGTTGAAAAAAGTTAATGGGTAAAACCAGTTGTATACATATAACAATAAAATCTATGTACATAATCATAATAATGGTATCTATGTTTTTCTTTTAAAAAGGATACCAATTAACCCTGTACCATATTACAAAATTATAGACTGAACCAAATTTGAAAACATTCGCAAACGACGGATTAAATGTGGCCCATGCGATCGAATTTGTGTCTGGAAGGAAATAGAAAACATTGTGGGAAAAGGAGAAAATGCTGGTTACCAGCATTTTCTCCTTTTCCAACAGTGTTTTCAAAAGGCTTCGTCCTCAAGGTCGTTAAAACTCGGGATTGTGTGGTAAAGGGTTATGCTATGAAATACTTTGATGAACTTCAATGTTTGATGTGACACTGTACATTCAAATCTTTCAAATTAACGGGCATTCAACTTTTTACTAATAAATTTTCCTGTCGATATGCAAATCCCAAAATTTTGATTCCAAACTTCTTTTCGCAAGAAGAAAAAAAAAATACAGTATCGGACAGGGTATAATTATCCAAGATCAGACCGAACTTTCTGTCAAGCCTGTAACAAATTCATCAGTTCATTTATTTATTTATACATCCATCCATTTATCCATTTATCCATCCACCCATCTATCTATCTATCTATCCACTCATCCGTCCATGTACCCCTCCATCCATCCATCCATTTACTCGCACTTACAAACGGCTCTATACAACAAGCAGACATCCATTGATCATTTCATCTACCAATCAATACTAGAACAAATCCATAAAAGATATCCATCCACCCTTTCAGCCGCCCGCACGATCGTACATACTTAGTACTTACATGACGAGCCCCGGTAAAGCAGTCAGTAGCTTACAGAACTTGAGAACAGTGGTTCGCTGGTTCTAATCCCCAGCTCGGCCAATTTTTTTTCCGAGGATTTATGATAGCCATTGCAAAAGGATTCATTCCTCTCTCACCACTGATCATTGTTTGGACGATGTTAAAGTGGGAAAGCAGCAAATGGCTCGGGAAGAATATTGTGTGTAGTACTGGTAAAAAAACTCAGGAAAGCATGGATAGGTACACTGGCCATCGTGATGTATAGTGTTAAAATATTGTTAAAAAGGGAGTTAAGCGCCAACCATTCAATCAATCAATCGATCGTTCATTCATTCATTCATTCATTCATTCATCTTGTTCAGGTGACCGATATTGCAGGTTATACCAAGATTTACCAAATTGACCACAGAAAATTCGACCTAGTCTAATATTTTGTCACGCAATCTTGGTCCAATTCCAATTCCCATGTGCGCAAGTCCTATTATTTCTCACAAATATGTTTAGAAATTTCCCAGTTTTTTTCTCCACCGATATTACGACAATGTGAGACAAATCACTCTCAGGCCCGGAAATGAAGAACAATGGACGTTTCCTGAGAGAGGACGGAGTGTCGCATTTAGTTTTCATATATTCTCGCAGAATCTGAAGAACATTCGTTACGTATGTCATCAACTGTTTCCATCAGAATTATGCCATTACCGTTATGTTCAACTTCGCTCCATATTTAATGACCTGACGCCTGTTGTAGACGACACAATTTTAGATATATTCGTAAATGACAAATTAAACATTGCTCAAATAACAGAGTTGGTTTTGATAGTGTAGAAAACATTGTGGGAAAAGGAGAAAATGTTGGTAACTAGCATTTTTTTCCCTTTCTTACAATGTTTTCAGAAGTCTTTTTCATGGGAGTCGTTAAAACTTGGCATTGTTCGATTAGGGATTAGCACAAGAATTCTGCAAGTAATTAATACCCAATTTTTCAGCCTTACATGTATATCATAGGTCCTTAAAAAAGAAGTTCTCTGAAAACCATGGTAGAAAATGGAAAAATTCTTATGACCAGCATTTTTCTTATAATGCTTTTTTTGCAATTGCTTTCATAAGGATGAGACTATAAGATTTTGTCGTATCGTAGACGGTTAGATACAAATCACGTGTGACAAAGGAAACTTGGAGAAACTGAAAATATTCCAAGCACTGGACCAAAAAAAGCCTTTGCCCAACCCCTCCCCTGCCCCTATAAGAACATTGAAAGGATTGCAAATGCTGCTCCATCCCCTCTGTTCTATAGCTCAATACTTTGTCCGCGAAAGACTTCATTCACCCTTAGGTTGCTTAAACGCAACTCAGGGACCTTTTTTGCGGACAGTGTAGATTAAGATTAGAATGCACAGAACGTGCAGTCTGATCTGTGATCTACACAGTCTGAAAAAGAGATGTCTTTCCCCAAAAGTACCTTTAAAATAGCAAAATTTGGGTTTTTTACTATCGGCTTGAAAGTTTTATTTCACTTATTTAGTAGAATAAGGGTTAAGGACAAAATGGAATCCATATTTGGAGAATCTATTGAGTATTTAAACTCTTAAATACTTTAACAGGCGACAAAATTTCAGATTTGTCCAAATGATAAAGCATTTACAATGCCACGTTAAAGTTCCCTAACTACTCATTTTTTAAAAGCCAAATATAAACTATTTCGTCGATATTTTATCAAACTATATAGACATTCCTGTGGCTTCATGACTAATATTATACCTGGCGGTTGCGAGATTGTATAGATTACGACGGATAGAATTGAATGCAATTTTGGAATTGGAGGCTATCCGCTCGTTCGATCTCGGATATCGCATGATGCTTGTCACGTGACTGTGTACGACCTTCACCTTGCATATATCCATGCGGCTGGCAAGAGAGTGGAGTCGAGGTACGAGGGGTGATCAGAAAGAACATGGACCATCTCGTTATTCTGAAAACTACTACACGTAGGATTACAAAAAAATGCATAGATGAACATTCATTATCTGGCAACTGACTCTAGCTTTCAAATGTCCTAATATCCAAGCAGGTAAAGTGTGACGTAATTTTAATGACGTCATATACTCCATTAGTAGTCCAAAATGTCGGACGACATTTTATTTGAGCCGAGAGTAATCATAAAGTTTTATGTCAAACTCGGAAAGTATTTATCGCAAATCAAAACTGACCTAGAAAAAGTTTTAGGGGACTCTACACTCAGGAAATCTGATATTCCTACATGGATCGGACTGATTTAGAGATGGGTGCGATACTATTAAAGATGACCCTAAATCTGGCCGTTAATCAACATCAGTCACAAAGAAAATCATCACGGGTGTAGAGCTGCATGCAAAATAAGATCGCCAAGATACTGTCAGTAAAATAGCTGACACATTTAGCATTTCATGTGAAAGTGGCTAGGAGATTTTGACTGATAATCTTGGAATGTTGCATGTTTGCACAATGTGGGCGCGTCCGAGCAAATAGGGGTTAGGGTCGAAATTTGTGTAGAAATTTTAGAATGCATTAGGGTAGAGAGGTCAAACTTTACTGACCGTATTGTAACATGCTACGAAACATAGGTACACTCTAATGAGACTGAATCTAAACAACTAAGTAGTGTATAGAAACATCCAACATCGCCTTCCGCTATTAAAGCCAAACTTTCTTTGTCAGAAGTTAAAGTTATGTGCATCAAGTGTTTCTATTCTCCTTTTTTCTTCTAAATCAAGTTGTATTGTATCTATACATACTACAGTCAATGCTGAGTTTTATGCCCACATTATTCAAAGAAATTTAACAAACATCATGCACAAAAACAGCCGGAAGTTATGCAGAGTGACGTCACTTTACACCAAGCTAACGCCCTAGCTCACAAAGCCACACTTGTAAAAGAAACTTTTGCAAAAACTACACATAGGAACATTGGCCAACCCTCCTTATAATTCAGTCCTGATCCCTTGAGACCTCTGACTAGTTCCTATTTTGAAAGATTCTCTACGTATCACACACTACGACAGCGCAGAGGAGCTAACCCTCACTATGACCAGGTCCTTGAGAGTAATGTCACATGACGCGCTCGCGCACGTTTTTCCCGCGTGGAAATCAAGAATGAATAAGTGCATAGAACTCAAAAATGGTTACTTTCAAAAACAGTAAACATTCCAAGCTGTGTTTCATAACAATATTCCCATACCGGCGCTGGTCCACGTTCTTTCTGATCACCCCTCGTACACTACACAGGTATACTGTCGCAACAATCTATGTCAGAAGAAGCAAACTCGAAGATGTCACAGTTTTATAACGAGTGTAGTGGATTGGTTTCAAAGACCGTAAAAAATGTAAATTTCGTATGTGTACATTAATATTTAGCGTTTTTGGATTGCTGAAAGAAGGGAAAATACAATGATCCTACACATAGACGAGTCGCCATATTCCGTGGTGAAACAACAAGTAGCTTTCTATTGTCAGATATGGAGGAGGGGTATGCAAATGACGATATCTAGCGATCCCCCATTGTTTACAAGTTCGACCTGACGTAATTTTCCCAACCAAGTTATTCATTTCCAATAACAAACCTGAAACTTCTTATTCTTTGGGGCCATAGATATGGCTAATTCACTGATTTAAACACAATTCTATATTTGGCTTAAAATGAGTAGTTAGGAAACTTTAAATGTGCTCAACTAATTTATTTTTCATCGAATCGTATGCTAGTATATGGAAAAATCCTGAAAAGAAAATCCTAGTTACCAACATTTTGTCCTATACCCACTGATTTCAAAAACATTCTTCTTCAGGGTCTTTGAAATACAGGATTGTATAGCTAAGGGTTGACAGGACTACAATGCATTCTAGAACTGTCAATGTCAAAGTCATTTGTAGCAAACGAATAAAACAAGTACTTGTTTTATGGTAAAAATCATTGTGAGAAGAGGAGATATGGCTGGTAACGAGCATCTTCTCTTTTCCCACATTATTTTTTCGAAGGGCTCCCTCCGAACGAAAGCTTTCTGACCCAGGCTCGTAAAAAATACAAGGAATATTTTGTTAAAAGTTAAACGAACAAACTACTCCGATTTCAAGGCTTATTTTTCTTTTGAAAATATCTTGCAACAATTTTGACAGTGTAGATCTAAAATAAGACTGCAAGCTCTTTGTTGCAAGATCTTCATCTACACAGTAAATAAAAAAAAAAACTAGAACCGAGCGGCTGAATACTTAACTTATAGAAAGTAGAAAAGCCAATGTTTCATTAATAGCAGACATGGGCGGATCTGGCTATTCCCAAATATATGTCTGCATGTGCATAATTCTGACAAAAAAGAAAAAAATCAGCCTAAAATTACAACCCTCGAATCTTGCCATTTGCCTTAAAAAAATGTCATAAAATCAATTATTCGATAAAACTTATCAGAATGTCTACAATGCATCATCACCATATTGCTCAATTATTTTAAAATTCCCCCGGGAGTAGAGTGGAAGTGGGGGATGTTACTAGACCCCTCAAACGCAAATGTGAACCCACGTAAATAGAGGCTTAGCTACGCTTCTACGTGGATAGTTCTCATGAACTTGTGCCAAATACTACATTTTGTTTTTCTTGTATATCGATCTACCATAATATGAGCAATAAATTCAAGCTCATATTTTTTATATTTCTGACAATTGGAATGCATCAAAAACATACAGTGGCGGAGATTATGACAGAGATTTTGACGGTTAGAGTATAGATGATTACCAATCTGGGCCAGTATTCCCCAACCATTCTTAAGAATTTTCTTTGGCTTATTTTAGATTTAGAAAGTAACACAAGTTCTGATTGGCTAAACCATTTGGTTTAGCCAATCAGAAGTTGTGTTACTTTCAAATTTAGAAAATCTAGAAGAGTAAGACTAAGAATATTCTTATGAACGGTAGGTGAATACAGAACCTGCAAGAACTCTTGGAGAAAGGAGCAACGAGTGGCTGTATTTTGCAGGGTCGTTAAAACTCGGTATTGTATGGTAAAAAGGTTCAAGGTAAGGAAGGAATAGATAATTTTCTCATTCACTTTTCTCTGAGAAAAACAACTCAATACATTTTTGGCTCATCGGATTTAAATTTATTGGCTTTTACGTAATGTCAGAAGCAAAGCGCGTATATCTGCCGGCGAAAAAAATCTACACGAAAGTTTGATTCAAAACAGTTTTCTGTAAACCCTTAATCTGCGACATAAGTGAAATGAAACTTTCATGCTGATAGTATAAAGCTAGATTTGGCTATTTCAAATAAATTTTTTGGGGGGAACAATATCTCCTTATCAGACAGTGTAGATTCAAGATCAGACTGCACGTTCTGTGCAGTCTGATCTTGATCTACACTGTCTGTATAAGGTCAATGAGTCGCACTTAGCAGTCTAAGGGTTAAAATACGAAATGTAAGAGTGAAAAGCTATTAATTCTTGTACGATTTAATGTCGGATAATGAAATATTTGTCTCGAGACGTAAAATCCCGGGCCATGAAACAACAATATTACATTATCAAAAATCCCAAGAGAGGCCATTGGATAGAAATTGTTATTGCATCTAAATTAGAGGTTGGTATTTGCAGAGACTGGTGTTTGCTTGATGGTATATCATGAATGAAAAATGAGAGGTAGGGAAACGTTAGGCAAATGATGACATTCGAAGATGGCGATCTTTTGATACTTTGTGGCATTTTAATCGTTACGACCAAGAATGTTTTAAAACATCTCCCTCTAAACGTCTGAGAGACAGAGAGAGAGAGACAGAGACAGACAGACAGACAGACAGACGGCCAGATAGCCAGCCAGCCAGCCAGACAGACAGACAGATAGACAGACAGACAGATAGTCAGCCAGCCAGTCAGACAGACAGACAGACAGACAGACAGACAGACAGCAGGGAGGCGGACGGAAGGACGGACAGTGCTGTACGGTATCAGGAAACGAAAGAGAAAAGAAGTTGGGAAGTATGCTGATGTTGATGATATGACCCTGTGTGAGTTCTGAATCGTAGCAACCAGAAATATTTTAAAGATCAATCCACAGAGGAATGGCTCGAAATTTGTTTGATTTATTTAATAGTTTAGAGCCTCGCACGCTTTCAGTCAATTTACTTGAGGTAGAAACTATTGTAAACTGATACATTATTAGTTGTACGGTCAGGTGGTAGGGGACTTGGAAACTTCACGGCTGTGGTGAATCATGTCGTCCCGTAGGTGGCGACCTGATTCACCACAGCCGTGAACAAGTTTCCAAGTCCCCTGCCACCTGACCGTACAACGAATTTATTATACTGCACAAGTGTATTCCAACGTGTATTAAGAGAAATTTACCTGTTTTTTGGTTTCAAAAATTGAGTACGCTAAGGAAGTAGAATTTCCCTTCTGAGCGCCCCAATTCAATGTAAACTGACGTCACTGGGAACTGACGTCACTGAAACCTTGGTAAAAAGTGCAGTTTGGCGCATAATCTTGATGTTAATCTTGATCGACGCCGCCATTTGGGATGTTGTGTTGAAAGTGTAGTCATGTATACGGGGCTCCTGAAAGGGAAACTGCTTTTACGTTGGTTTTGCCAGTGTACATGATATATATGTTCGGGGCAGATTATCCAATTTCTTTGCAGTATAATAATATTAGTTGTAAGGTCAGGTGGCCGGGGACTTGGAAACTTGTTCACGGCTGTGGCCTTTGGCTCGGGGCGACATGATTCTCCACAGCCGTGAACAAGTTTCCAAGTCCCAGGCCACCTGACCGTACAACGAATTTATTATACTGCAAACTTTTACCATTCCAATGCGTATTCAGCAAAATTTTCCCGTTTATATACTCACGAATTGAGTATGCTGACGACATAGACTTTCCCTTCTGAGTGCCCCAATTCAATGAAAACTGACGTCATCGAGAACTGACGTCACTGAAACCTTGGTAAAACGTGCAGTTTGGTGGATGAACTTGGTGACGTCACTGACATAGAAATTCGTCATATTTTTTGGTTAATCATGGATTTAAACAACTTCAAGGTAAGTAACTATGCATTTTAATTATTTGCTGTCAAAAAGTAATCTTTAGTTACTACAAACGACAATTTGGTTATCCTAATGTTACAAAATGAATGAGTTTCGACACTTCACAAATTGCTTACCTGACGAAGGGATAGCTTGTTTTAACCCCATGTATTTGTTTCAGAACGACAACAAACGATAATTTTGTAACTATATTCATTTATTAATTTTCATTTTGAATTATTCAAAAATAATCCATTCCTTTCGCTTTAATGACAGCCATCAAGGGAAACTAGAAATAATACGGTGCAGGCTACTCATTATCTTTGTCTTGTGGGCGGCTTGTAGCGGTCGACGCCGCCATTTTGGATGTTGTGTTGAAAGTATAGTCATGTATACGGGGCCTTCAAAAAGAAAACTACTTTTACTTGGATTTTGCCAGTGTACATGACTTGTATGTACGGGGCATATTATCCAATCAGATCGCGAGGAATTTCTTTGCAGTATAATAATATTAGTTGTACGGTAAAGTGGCAGAGGACTTGGAAACTTGTTCAAGGCTGTGGTGAACCATGTCAGCCCGAGCCAAAGATTCACCACAGCCGTGAACAAGTTTCCAAGTCCCCTGCCACCTGACCGTACAATTAATTTATTATACTGCAAATATTTACCATTCCAACGTGTGTTAAACGGAATTTCCCTGTTTTATGGTCTTAAAAAATGAGTACGCTAACGAAATAGAATTTCCCTTCTGAGTGCCCCAATTCAATGAAAACTGACGTCACTGGGAATTGACGTCACCGAAACCTAGGTAAAACGTGCAGTTTGGTGCATAACCTTTATGATTTCACTGTTACAGACATTCGTCGTATTTTTATCTAAACATGGATATAAACATCTTCAAGCTAAGTAACCATGCATTTTGATGATTTGTTGGCAAAAGTAAACGACCATTAGTTGCCTCAAACGACCATTAGGTTATCCTTTTAACCTTATGTACAATGTATGAGTTTCGAAACGTCACAATTTGCTTACCTGACGAAGGAATAGTTCGTTTTAAAATAACCCTTCGTGTATTTGTTTTAGAATGAAATCAAACGATAGTGGATCTACGTGTAAAGTTCTATATTCAGTTATTTTCAAAAATAATCCATTCTTTCCGTTTTAATGACATCCATCAAGGGAAACTAATAATAATATGGTGCAGGCTACTCAGTGTGTTTGTCCTGTGGGCGGCTCGTATCGACTGTTCGACGCCGCCATTTTGGATGTTGTGTTGAAAGTGTAGTCATGTATATGGGGCTCCAGAGAGGGAAACTGCTTTTACGTGGGTTTTGCCAGTGTACATGATATATATGTTCGAGGCATATTATCCAATCAGATCACGAGAAATTTCTTTGCAGTATAATAAAATTGACTCTTTACTGCACAATCCCGACTTTTCACGACCCTAAGGAAGAAGACTTGACTTTTGAAAACATCGTGGGAAAAAGAAAAATGCTGGTAACCTGCGTTTTCTCCTTTTCCTACAATGTTTTCTAACAGTTTGAAAACATTACTTGTTTTTGAGTAACAGTTTATTTGTTGTCGACAAAGCTTTTAATTTTGACATGTCTTTAGTTTTGTGGTTTGGTTAAGAGTTAAACAACAGTTTAAACAAGAAGTAATACCGCTTCTTTTCTTGTATTGATAAAACTTCAGTCGAAAGGGCAAGTAGAATTTTTCAAGATAAGATCTTAAATATTATAATGAATTGGGAGGTAATTTGCTTACGAGCATGCGTACAGGCACACTTTTGTTCACACTGCGCAAGTAGATGCCGTCTCACTATGTGAAACATTCATTTCATTTGACCATTTGCATAATTCAGCTGTTGCTTTACAAGTTGAGTATGATGAATTTTCTTCTACCAAAGACTGGGCTTTCGTTTTTCGCAAAAGTTTTGTGGTTTGCACATTTCGAAACACACTCCTATCGAAAATTTTCAGTCTGGCGTTTGTGTCCTCTTCGCCCTACTGCAAGCGGCTATACGTTTAATCCTGTATTGGAGTTGATGTGAATATGGATAATCCTTGTTAACAAGCTAATGCCCTTTTCCCAAAGTATTTTCATAAGGCGGTAGAGTTTGTGGCGAGAAAATTTGTATGTAAAGAGAGAAGGTTAGGAACCTTTTCGAAGGCGACATGTGCAATCACTTATTGCACCAATTACGGGTGTAAATCAAGGTTTCCAGACCCAGTAAATATTATTTCTTGGGCTGATAAGCACGACCTATTCCGATCTTGCAGGCAGTGTAGATCAAGATCAGACTGCACAGAACGTGCAGTCTGATCTTGGATCAACACTGTCCGTTACGGTAAAACTTTTCTCTAGCGAACGCAGCTATGAAACTGTAATATATGAGTTCTTTTCATCAGAGAGAAATGATCATTTAATTAATTTGCCAGCTTAATGGTTAAAGGAAATCTTCATCACTGCATAAAACTCATTATCGTCTGAGTTATAAGAACATCCCAACATTTTAGATGAGGTAGAATGTGAAAAATAGCATTCCTTAGCAATAAAATATTTTGCAAAAGCCAAAAAAGTGATTGTTTATCGTTGTGCAAATCAGCGGGTGTATGCAAGTGTTTGACTAAGACTTTTTTGTATACTACCTTTAACGTGTCTATGTCTAAATATTTCATGGCCGAGCCCCGGTAGCAAAGTCGGTAGCGTGCAGGACTTGAGAACAGGGGGTCGTGGGTTCGATCCCCGGTTCGGCCAATTTCCTTCCGAGGACTGATGATAATCATTTCGACAGGATTCATTCCTCTCCCACCGCTGATCATTGTTTCGACGATGGTTATGTGGGAAAGCAGCCACTGGCTTGGAAAGAAAATTGTGCGGAGTAGTGGTGAAAGAGACTCCAGGAAAGCATGGATATGCACTGGCCGCCGCGATATAACTGAAATAATGTTGAAAACGGGGTTAAACACCATATAATCAGTCAATCTAAATATTTCATATAGAATAGGGTGATAGACAAAATCATATGAAACAAACATGCAGGTAAATCTGAATGGGTCTACAGCTTTTCTGATACAGGGAAAGCTGTTATTCTTTAATGTTCAAGCTGTGTAATAAATAAATAACATTAACAATTTCCGATGGCTACAAAAAAAGATAAATTAATTTTTTGCAAAGTGGTAGAACCAAGTAGCAAACGCCGTAGGCCCAAGACTAGGGCCATATTTTGTAATATGAATGATTTTGATGTTTGCGATTCGCAAAAGCAACTTATCTTGCACACAGTGGAGTTTCATTCATTAAACACCCAGGCACATCTGGGTGTGCAACAGTTATCAATAGCTCGTTCATCCGATACATCTGCTTATCTAACTAAGTCCACAATGTTTATGAAAATATTGTTTATCCAACATGTACTCATTCGAACGTGCAGTGTTTATCAATGTCTCTTATCCGACACACATGTATACTGGCCCGAGCGCGTACTGTTTATCAATATTTCGTTCATCCGACACACATACTGGCCCGAGCGCATAGTGTTTATCAATATTACGTTCATCCGTTGAACGTAGTCATCCGAGCTTGTAGTGTTTAAGTCCACAATGTTTATGAAAATATTGTTTATCCAACATGTACTCATTCGAACGTGCAGTGTTTATCAATGTCTCTTATCCGACACACATGTATACTGGCCCGAGCGCGTACTGTTTATCAATATTTCGTTCATCCGACACACATACTGGCCCGAGCGCATAGTGTTTATCAATATTACGTTCATCCGTTGAACGTAGTCATCCGAGCTTGTAGTGTTTATCAATATTTCGTTCATCCGTCACACGTGCTCATTCGAGCGCGCACTGTATATCAATATTTCGTTCATCCGTCACACGTGCTCATTCGAGCGCGTACTGTATATCAATATTTCGTTCATCCGTCACACGTAGTCATACGAGCTCGTAGTGTTTATCAATGTCTCGTTTATCCGTCACACGTAGGCATCCGAGCCCGTAGTATATACTAATGTCTCGTTTATCCGTCACACGTAGTCATCCGACCACGTAGTGTTTATAAATATTTCGTTCATTTGACACACGTAGTCATCCGAGCGCGTAGTGTTTATCCATATCTCGTTTATCCGTCACACGTAGTAATCCGAGCCCGTTGTGTTTATCAATGTCTCGTTTATCCGTCACACGTAGGCATCCGAGCGTATAGTGTTTATCGATGTCTCGTTCATCCGTCACACGTAGTCATCCGAGCGCGTAGTGTTTATCGATGTCTCGTTTATCCGTCATACGTAGTCATCCGAGTCCGTAGTGTTTATCAATGTCTCATTCATCCGTCACACGTAGTCATCTGAGCACGATGTGTTTATCAACTTTTCGTTCATCCAACACGTAGTCAATCGAGGGCGTAGTGTTTATCATTGTCTCGGCCATCCAACACGTAGTCATCCGAGCCCGTAGTGTTTATCAATGTCTCGTTTATCCGTCACACGTAGTCATCCGAGCGCGTGTTTATCAATGTATCGTTAATCTGACACATATACCCATCCAAACACACAGTGTGTATCAATATCTCGTTCATTTGACATACATACTGATACGAACGCGTTGTGTTTATCCAATTAACGTTCATCTGAACACAGCGCTCGTTAATATTACGTTCATCTGTAAAACCATCATCCAAGTCCGTAGCTTTTATCAATATTTCGTTACACCAACATCTGAGTGCGTAGTGTTTCTCGTAAGTCCGACACACTCTCATACAAACGCAGTGTTTATGGTTGTCTCGGTCATCCTAAATATACGCTGATCCAGCTCACAATGTGTATCAATACCTCGTTCATCCAACAATGGAGCCACATTTAATTTGTTGTCTGCCACAGTTGGCTTTGTCGTTTGTTAAAGAGATAAACAGTAAGCCGTTCATATGACATAAATGTACATCCAACTGTTCAGAAGAAGCTTTGTGTCGTTCGAGACACGTACATGCTTATCTGAAGCTTCGTGATAACCAGGTGTAACTAAATATCACGTGCCCTTAGAGGCAAGCATACACGGTTCTATATCGTCTCATTTACTGTCATTATTACAATCTTTATTTTCCTGTCAAACTTTACCCATGGATTTGGATTTAAGTCTATCTTATGCGTTGGACGTCCAGAAAGTATGTATCAGTTTTGCAACAAACAAGAAAAATCGTGAATGCTTTGAAAAAAGTATTCACCAATCTCTGTATTTTCTAAAGTTTCCATTTGCAGATGAATAATCTTTTCAAGAAAGTACTAGCAGCCCTTCAAAGGATCGGCATGATTTGTTGTCATTTCCCCCAATTATTGCAGACAAAAATAATTCAGAAAGCCATTCTACAAATTAAATAAGAAAATAAGGCATAAAATGCGCATGCATTTAGCCCCAATTACAAATAACATTACTGTTTAAAAGCAGTTAACTAAATTGATCATGGATAGCTTCTGTCGCAAGAATTAGTTTCCTGAATTTATTGTATAATTATAAAATTTCAAAGAGATTGGAACATGTGCAATTATATTTTAATTTTTCTGTAACGTGAACCATTTTTTTGTTTGCCAATAAATATTCCACAATAACTTTTTTATTTTTCTTCGCATACATATAGATTAATGTAATGTTAAAAAACCAAACCGAGAGTCTTCTGTTTTCTGTATCTTTGTTTCATAAACTAAAGCGGTAAATTCGCATATAAGTAGTTAGCCAACCCGTAAATTGCTTTGAGAACAATTTTACTTTTCAGATTTTCAAGTATGTAGTTTGATTGACATTTGCGTGCTGCGTAAGCCTTTGTCCAAATGCGTTGTTACCATTTCTTTATTGTTATTGCTCTCACAGATATCTACGTTTTGTCCTTGCCACTTTGTGAGAACAATACGAGTATGTACCTTGCAGATAGCTCTCCTTTTTTGCAATAAATACCTTTTATATGGCTCTGCCACGGCTGTATATTTTCGTTTCTTTTGCTGGTACCACTTTGCCGGGTTGAAGTTTGTGCTGCCTTTTGTGTTGACAGTTGCTGTTTTCTTTTTCACTAAAGCCACGATAAATCCTAAGCTGCTTAAAATGATCCAATGGCTTTTGCAGACAGTTTAGATCAAGATCTGACTGCTCCAAATATGCAGTCTGATTTTGAATCTATACCCTCTGCTTGTTTGGCCAAGCCTATAAGATAGAAAATTTTCTAAATTTCAATCGACTGTATTTTCAGCCGTAGAAAGAAGGCAAGCATATATGAGCCATGCTCTGGCAAAAGGGGGCTTAATGCATCTCCGTAATCTATGGTACAAAGCAAACCATCATATACTTGTGCATCCAGAATATCCACTTTTTGTAGCAAACGACTTAATCATGAGGTAGACTGGTCCTTGCACATACAGAAAATTGACAAATAGCGAAAAGTTTCGGCCCAGGTCAGCCTGCGCGGATTGCGCAGGTTGACCTGGGTCGATACTTTTCGCAGATGCATTAAGCCCCTTTTTCACAGAGCATGTCTCATATAGTTGTGGCTCCGGTAAAGTTAACGAACTCAAATGTATAAGCCTACATTTTTTTATTACAACTTATTACACGCTCACCTTTTCTGAGAAAGTACAGAATGTCACGTGATATAGTGTTATATCAGTATAATTATGCCATAAATAAAAGCCATACAAATAGATATAGACAATGTCTCTAATTCACATGATATCCGTTCTAGTACGGAAGTGATGACAACAGGCGTTTCCCTGTAACAAGATATTCATATTATGCGTCTGTCAATTTAACTCTACCAAAAAATAAACTTGTCCACTGAACCGAAAATATTTGCTAAAGACATATTCAATTTTATTTAAATCATATTTCTATTGTTAATCTCTCATAGAGTACATAATATCATAGGAAAAGGAGAAAATGCTGGTTAGCACTATTTTCTCCTTTTTCAAACTTCTTCTTCTAGGGTCGTTAAAACCTGGGCTTGTTTGGAGAAAGGTTTACCAACCTTCTGCTGATCACAACTCGGTTTGCTTTTCTTTCGTTAAAAGTATAAATAAAGAGCAGGCTTAAAGGAACGTTCCATCTGATTTTGAATAGACACCTTTTGATACGCTTAGATTTCTCTGTGAAAACAGAACTTTGATAATGTAAAGTTTGGGTCTCTTATAGGCTGGGTATTTCCATTAAATGGGATATTGCTATAACCATAAACAAAAAACAACTCGAAAGAAAAAAAAATCAAAGAAAAAAACGTTGAAGTTAGCAAGGCAACCGATAAATATGGACAAGAATGCAACGACATGGGAATGTCACATGATCAATAGCTTGCGCCGTATAAGGGATCCCTTTTAATAGGTACATGTTCGATGACGTCATTTCTGATCTCATAGAAAGCACGACAGAGTTGCCAATTACCACACGACCATCCCGTTTTTTTAAAACGTCAAAGCTGCACTTTTCCACCCAACGTGTAAAAGTTATTTTTTTTTTAAATTTTATAGACAGAAAATATATCTACAAATACTGCCAAGTGATTTACAAGAACTTCTAGATTTAAATAAAATAGCTCCCTTGACTAGTTAACATAATTATAGACTGATGCACGAATGGAATTTTGTATGTTCTAGGCCGAGCTACTTCTTAGAAATCATTCCTCTACACTCTCGATAAAAAATTCCGACATCCTCGAGTTTGGTTCTTGTGGGATAGATTGTTGCGACAGCAGACCTGTGAAGTGAATCTCGACTTCACTTTCTTGCCAGCTACATGAATATGCAAAGCGAAGGTCGTACACAGTCACGTGACAAGCATCATGCGGTGTCTTGATGGAACGAGTGGATAGGAGCAAAGTCCAAAATTACATATTCTATCCGTCGTAATCTATGCAATCTCGCAACCGCCATGTGTAATATTTGTCATGAAGCCACAATAATAACTATAGTTTGATAGGATATCGACGAAATTGATTTTATTCGGTTTAAAATGAGTAAATGGGTATCTATAGGCCTGGGGGGGGGGGGGGTCGCTGGTTCGTATCCCAAGCTCGACGCCAATTTCTTTTCGAGGATTGATGATAGTCATTGCGACAGGATTCATTCCTCTTTCACTTGCTGGTAAGTATTTCGACGATAGTTATGTGGGAAAGTGACTTGTGGCTTTGGAAGAATATTGTGCAAAGTACAGGTAAAAGTATCTTAAGGAATGCATGGATATGTGGAATGGCCGCCGCGATATAAAATGAAATACATGTAATGTTGAAACTGGCATTAAACACCATACAAACAAACAAAGAAAAAAAAATCTGTTCTAGAAGTTGACTTTGTTATCAACTTTTCTGAATTCGATCCTCGCGTAGAGCTGTACGTGAGCGTGGTAAAGCTGGTAAAACTCAGGAAACACAAAAATGGATGATACGTTTGCATTATAAAAATGACATCCATGTGGATGCATCACAAAATACCGTACAAACAAAGGATTTCTCTTGCCCTTTACCACACAATCCCGAGTTTGAACGACTCTGAGGCAAAAGACTTTTGAAAACATTGTGGGGAAGGAGAAAAAGCTGGTAACCAGTATTTTCTCCTTTTCCCACAATGTTTTGAATCCTTTCAAAGACAATTCCAATCATGGGAGCCACATTTAATTTGTAGTCTGCAAATGCTTTCAATTTGGACAAGTCAAAACTAGTGTCGTTTGGTAAAGAGTTAAATCATTGCATAGATCATCAAATCGTTTCTTCTGCAAACCCGATATCTAAATCGACCATTTTAGATATTTGTTACAGTCTAGAGTTATGTTTGTTTGTATTGGAGTTTAACGCCGTTTTAACAGCTTGGGTTATATCACGGCAATCAATGCACCCACAACCACCAGGTCACAGGTCAGACACGCTAACCACTGAGCTACCCGGCTGGGCCTAGAATCATATACGCCAAGATCTATCCACTCATGAACTTAAGGAAAATCAGTGACCTACATCTTAAGTTTCGTATAATTGCACTGATAACATCAATGCATCCTGTAACGTCGATACTTGATGCTATTATCTCGTCTTATAAATCAACCGATCACTAATTAGAAACAGTCTGTCGAAAAACAGCTGATGAAATACAACAACTCTCATTTGCAATGAATCAATAGCGATTATAAGTATTCAGAGAGCTTGCATACTGTGCAAAACACACAACACCATATGATGGTGGAGATTATAATTATGTACTCCTAGAGTACAACAGAGATATTGTGTCGTTTGGAAAGCGTTAAACCTAATGATTATTTGGCAGATTTAAAACGTAAAGAAACCTTTTAAAGGATAAACTATATTCCTAAATGTACATATACCATTCTTATGTTCGTGATATAGGTAAACCAGGGACACTGAGACGAGAATGTTCTTAAAACAACTAACTAGTCCACTGTGAGAGGGTGTAAATTATGATGGGCCACAAAATGTTTTTGTTTGTTTTTCCTAACCTGAAGCACGAGTGTGGTCCCATACCCTAAATTAGCCAGAATGACTTACTGTCGCATTTTCAGTCATAGAATTTAGTTCTATTCATACTTGAGTAATTTACCTTTCTTTCTATATGGTTACTTCATATGGCATTTCTGTCCAGTCCTTGTGGTATATCTACATCCGTTCTGTGTTGTTGTTTTGTAGCTTTGTGTATAACATGAAAGACACAACATCGACTTTTGTAATGTAAACTCTAAGGTGGGAAATCACGTGGTTTCTGTTTTGATACGCTGCTTTGGGCAAAAATGGTGGAATCCAGACGAAATGCAAGCATAAATGGCTTTTTGTTTAATTTTATTGATCGATCTGTGCTTCATAAGCCAGCGAACCTATGTCCGGATTGAAGAAAACATCAATGGTGTCATAAAAAGTCATACTCTTTGCAAACACCTGAAATTTTAAAGCGATGACTATCAAACTGTTCAGTTCCAATACTTATCGTTTTTAATTCATGTCAAGGTGTTTGCAGTACGATTTTTATAAACTATGATTTTTATGACACCAGTACGTATCATATCCCAACCGTAGTATTCGCAGTTGCTTACCACGACACAACTTTGCAATTATCTTAAAGCCTCAGTAAAGCCAAAGAACAGGTAATTTTCACTGTTTAAAACTCGAAAATATAACGGATTACCCATCACAACACACATATATAAGATCGGAGAAAACCTGAACGTTTCAGTTACTGCATTGGTTGCCATGATATACGCGTGCAAAAATGCATGGAGAAGCCCGTCGATTTCAGGGACGCCATTGATCGAGACAACCGTCGTTATCGTTCGTGTATGTTCGAACTAGGTCTTCGAGAACGTCACGTGATAAAATTGCATCTCATTAGTGCTATGACGTAGTAGACAGGACTACTGTTTACAATTCCAACACTATGTCATCGGAGAGTAAGATTGCTCATTCTGAACCTGTTTTCTTACTTAGATGTAGTAAACTCTTCCTCTATTGATGATAAATGAATAAGCGATGATCAGCCTGTGTCGTTGTTTCTGTTTACGATGTCGATAAACTTACGTTTTTCAAGCCTAGAATGGGGACAAAACGATCAAGTGAATGAAGGCTTTGTTTCGACGCTTTGAATGATCACGTGGTGTTTACGTCACTAACACGTCACTGCGGAGATTTACGACGAAAACTCGGCTAATCGTCGGCGATCATCGATGTAAACAAACAGATAATGCGGCATGGTAGGATCTATTCTAGTTTCAAAATTCTTTTTGTTGCCACTGACTGGAACTTTTGCGAACTGCACCTTTACATACCGTGAAAGTCATAATAATCGCCATATTTTTGCAGGGTAAAAATGAAATTTACTTTTATTTTATAAACAAGTTGTTTATTCAGTTGGACGCTACTGAGACTTTAAAGGGGCCCCTATAGAGTTTTTGTTTATAATTATTTTTATTACCTCTTTTTAATAAATACCTGAAAATAAACTTTCTCTACAGACATAAAAAGAATTGGACGGTTACATTAAGCAAAAAGGTGTAAATTTGGCGTTCGAATAACGGATAGGTCCCTTTATGATCAGTTTCTTTGTGCTATTCTTATGATATTAAAAATTGATGTCATCATACTGTTTTTAATGCAATACAGCGTGCTACTGATAACGTAACATTCCCACAAGCCTTATGAATTTCCGGTGCGAAAAAATGAAATACCACTGAAAAATATATTTCCTACATTAAATTTTGTCTTTTTCTTTACTTATGATTTGCCAGCTATCGTCCTGTTTAATTCAATGGTAAATCATTTTTTAACTTTGCCGTGATAAAATTTGAAATGTTACATGTACCTTTTAGTCGAAAAATATATGGCCGATTTTGTAAGTTGTATTGAAGGATAGAACTTTTGGTTCAACACCATCTAAATTCAGAAATTGATTAGTTTATTAAGTTTAAAGTGACAAATCCCACGATAGCGCAACATTTAATCTGTCGTCTGCAAATGCTTCAAAATGCATATTTTGTCGTCTGGTAAAGTAAAAAATCGTTTAACCCTTTACCAGAAAACAAAATGTTACTTGTCTAAATTAAAGCGTTTGCAGACGGCAAAATTAATTCCATTTAAATGATTGAATTTCTTTTTGAAAGGGTAGAGAACATTGTGAGAAAAATGAGAAAATGCTCTTATCAGCATTTTTTCCTTTTCCCACAATATTTGTACCTAAAAGCTTTCTTTCCGTCAAGGTCATCAAAACATGCGATTATTTGGTTAAAGGTCAAATGCAAACTAGATCGAGTAATTTGATTCCGAGATGTGCAAACGCCTATCATATCCATAAATCTTTCGTTTTTAAATGGCACTGAGAGTAATGGAAACTCAACATGCCATTTACCCCTTTTCAGTGCCATGGACGAAAACAATGACTTTTGCGGACGGCATAGATCAAGATCAGACTGCACAAAACGTGCAGTCTGATCTTGGATCTATGCCGTCCGCTTGTTGAGTGAAGCTTACTAGATAAGAATCTTTATAAGTTTTACTTGATTGTATTTTCGACCTTCTACAAACGCCGACTTTATATATTTGGCGCCAAAAGAGTTAAACTGTATCCTGCTAAATAAGTGAAATGAAACTTTTAAGCAGACAATAAAAACCCAAATTTTGTCATTTCAAACAAAATGTTCGGGTGAAAAAATATATCCTAATCGGACAGTGTAGATCAATGATCAGACTGCACATTCTGTGCAGTCTGATCTTGATCTACACTGTCCGCAAATGGTCAGTGAGTCGCGCTTAGCAGCCTAAAGGTTAAATTGTATTTCAGTCAATGCAAGCTATCAAATTTCTGCTTTGTATTCAATTTTAGAATGCACTGAAGTCTTAATTCAATACGCAACGTATTATTCTTATTTGTACATTTTTTACATCGATAGGGAAAAACGAAGTTTTTGCACGTTATCGTGTTTAGTTTAGTTATCGACTAGTGGTTTATTTAATGCCTTTTTAAATATGTGTAGTCCTTTTTTTTTTTTCCTCTTTGCACTTAGCACACAGTTTAGCAAATGATCAGCTTGCAAAGAAGATCTGGTTTGATCTTCGATCTAACCCGTCTGATGTACAATTCGCAATTATTTTATTCTTGTCAGTGAAATACTGGGATTTCACAGTGAATAACACCACTAGTGATGATAAATATAGTATCATCACTAGTGACGATATAGCTCTAGAATGTTTGCCGGAACTACTTTCTTCCTATATTGCTCATATTGTACAATTCTTGATAATTATTAGAATAAAAATGGGTGAATTAGGAATATAATAAATAGGATAATCAACTGGTTGTGTATAATATTAAAAATCTGTCATTCGAATGGGGTTCGATGCGGTTAAAAGACTGGACCTTCGGACTCGTTTTCTCAACCGCATCACACTGCATTCTAGTGACAGATTTTTACTATCACACACAACCAGTTGATTATCTTCTATGTGATTACATAAATAACACTGCACAGAAAGTGCAGTCTATTCCGAGATTTATTCTGTCATTTTTTTTATCAGATTGTCGTAAGATATAACTCCAAACAGCATTTCTTCCCCACCAAAATTATTCACCCGGGCTTCCGCCCCCACCCCCATCCATGAAAATAGGCTTTTACATATGGCCTGCAACACGTGAAAAGGGGCATTCGGACATTTGCGTAAAGTGTCGTCTCGGATCAGCCTGTGCAGTCCGCGCAGGCTGATCCGAAACGACACTTTCCGTTTTTATGTAATTTTCTGTTTTGCGCAAGTCTACTGTAGCACTAAATCTAATGTAGTCGTAAAGTGCCGTCTCGGATTAGCCTGCGCGGACTGCGCAGGCTGATCCGAGACGACACTTTACGCAAATGTCCGAATGCCCCTTTTCGCGTGTTGCAAGCCGTATAAGCCAGGCACTGACAAAAGGGGCTTGAATGCATATCCGTGATGAATTATAAGCAACCCATCACATGATTAGGGATCCATAAAATCGATTTAGTTTGCCAATTGACTGATTCTGTAGGTAGAATGGTCCGTGGACATGCATAGAATTTACAAATAATCACAGGTTTCGACCAATGTCAGTTTGCACGGATTGCGCAAGATGGCATGGGTCAATACTTTTTTTTGCAGTTACATTAAGCCCCCTTTTCACAGAGCATGAGCCATTATGTAATTCTAGTTAGGATGTTTAAAGCTGGTTTCATTAACGGGTAAGATCCCGAAACCGTATTCACCAACCATTCTAAATCGCAGCCTTCGTCGTACTCTAGAGTTAAAAAGTAAATCAAATTTCAAGCAGTCCCAACCACTTGTTTAGCCAATCAGTAACTGCTTTACTTTGAAATTGAAAAAAAAAAATCTTAAGAGTTGGAATAAGATTGTTGTTAACAATAATTTGTGAATATGGGCCTATATTACAAGTCTTAAAGATATGGGTTAAATTATATTTATGAGAATTTATTATTTGACTTTGAATGGAACTTCATGTTTAGCCGAGTTGAGCACGAACGAGAATTACACAAGTGGATGGTATAGATCTAAGTTCAGACTTTACGTTCTGTTTAGCCTCACCTATGCCGACGGCAAAAAGTCTCTGGTTTGAGATACTTCGCTGAAAGGATGAATGAAATTAAGACATGACTCATATTCTGTACAGTCTGATCTTAGTCTATGCCGTCGCAAAATCCCTTGTCCTCGCCACTGCCGCTGAAAGGGTTAATTTAAAGAAATTGAGAAATGATCCATTCTTTTCTTACGGCTGGAAGTTCTTAGGACACTGATTATGTTGGAAAGCGGCCAGTGGTTTAAACATGAACTGTCAAGGAAACGCAAGAAATATAGAAACAAGAGGGCCGTGATGGCCCCGAAGTCGCTCACCTGAGCAAGTTGACCATACACGACCCATTTCCAACCTTTTTCCGAGATATTATGACAAACATTCTAAAGGATACACAAGGTATTTCAAAGATTTGACCTGGTGACCTACTTTTTGACCCAATGTGACCCATTTTCAAACTGGATCCGGACATCATCTAGACGAGCATTCTGACCAACTTTCATGAGTACTGGACTCCAACAATGGCCTCTAGAGTGTACATGAAGGTTTTCTTAGATTTGAATTAGTAACCTAGTTTTTTTTTTACCAGATGTGACACATTTTCAAACTCGTCAAAGACATCATCAAGACAAAGATTTTGACCAACTTTCATAGGTATTGTACTAAAGATGTGACCTCAAAGACATACATACGGTTTTTCAAAGATTTGTCCCAGTGACCTAGTTTTTGACCCTACATGACCCATTTTCTAACTTATCAAAGATACCATTAAGACAAACATTTTGACTAAATTTCAAGGGTATTGGACTCAAAATGTGGCCTGTTGAGTGTACACAAGGTTTTTCTAAGATTTGACCTAGTGACGTATTTTTTTATCAGACATGACCCATTTTCAAAGTCGTCCGAGATATTATCAAGACAAACATTCTGACAAAATTTTCAAGAGTACTGGACTAAAAATGTAGCCTCTAGAGTGTACACAAGGTTTTTCTAAGATTTGACCCAGTAGTCTAGTTTTTTAACCAACATGACCTATTTTCGAACTCGTCCGAGATATCATTCTGACCAAGTTTCTTGAGTATCGGACAAAAATGTGGTCTCTAGAGCGTACACAATGTAAATGTTGACGACGCATGACGTAAGATGCACGTCGCATGACGCACAACACACGACGGACGACGGACACAGCACGATCACAAAAGCTCACCATGAATACTTCGTGCTCAGGTGAGCTCAGAATGCACTGGCTACCGTAATAGTACTGGATGACTGTTGGAAACGGCGTAAAACAAAACAAACAAACAAATTATATGGTGTCGATCCAGTCACCTTGGACTTACCGTTTCCCCTTTAAATTGTATCAACTCGACTTTTTTTCCAGGCTTCAAACTACAGTTTCACTAAAAATATATACCCTCTAAGATCATAGTTTTTCATCATGTAGTTGATCGTGTAGATCAAAGATCAAACTACACGTTCTGTTTTATCCCATCTGAATTTACACTATTCGCAAAAAAAAAAAAAGCACAAAGCCGTCATTTGCAGCAAAAATGTTAAATAAGCCGACTAGTAAAATACACAACAAGTGTAAATATAATGAAGACCGAATTGGGAAGCGGAAGTTATTTCCGCGCCAGACTGACGGTCTCCGATATAAATTTTAGGATATTTGTTGCAAGATAAGTTTTCTTTTTTTGAAATCTTTTATGTAACATCTGTCCTTTATAAAATTTATGATCAAGATAGCAAA
Source organism: Hippopus hippopus (assembly GCA_946811185.2). Lineage (NCBI taxonomy): Eukaryota > Metazoa > Mollusca > Bivalvia > Cardiida > Cardiidae > Hippopus > Hippopus hippopus. The sequence continues at coordinate 20,077,389 of OX328101.1, forward strand.
TTCGTCTAACAGAATTTCAAACGATCGAAATGCGTCTTTTTAACGCCTCACAAGATGAAAATCAAAGCACTGAAAGCACTGCTGTGGTGGGTTGCATTTTAACCTATCCGTATTGAAATCGGACTACTAAATGACAAGTATGTAGTGCTGCATTACAAGCCAGAAAGATTTTAGAAGAAAATATGTATATGAAGAACATTAGCTTACTTTGTAAATCAGAGGACGCACACACTGTATTCGAATATTCGTTTGCTTTATATCAAACGCTGTTACCCCAGCACGAAATAATCACAGAACAGAAGCGCAGAGAATTTCGAATTTCTTTTTGCCAGCGTAATATATATATATGCTTCAAAGATACACCTATACTCGTTTTCAGCCAGTTTTCATCTATATTAATCTACTTCGTCCTTATTTTATGAAATTTTAATCATTCTTGTGTCTTCATGCCAAATATTGCCCCTTATGGCTGCAAGGTTGCACAGATTACGACGGATGGGAAATGCATTTCATGCTTTGGAGGCCTTCCCAGCTATCGCTGTTGTCATTTCCGGTTTTAGACCAGGACAAGTCCTTTGAGTTTCTTTATCCGGTACACCAAGGGTCCTACGTGGCTCAGTGGTAAACTGTGGGACTCGTAACCTGGAGGCCCTGGGTTCGAGCCGCACTGGATCCACTGGGTTTTTCGTGGGAGTGTCCTTGGGCAGGACACCTCGGAGCCCTAGCCTAGTACTGGTAAAACACAGGAAGTACATGAATATGTGAGCTGTCGCCGTGATATTATTATTATTATTGATTGGTGTTTTAAGGCGCATCGACAGCTGTGTTCATTTAGCGCGCATGAAGGTAATATTTAGAAATGGAATAATAAAATGTTAATTTGATAGTTAAAATCTATATTAGAGTCTATATTTTATTATAAAAATCTACCTCTTTTAGGTATTCTAAGATGTTATTCTGTTGTTATTATTATTATTAATTAGTGTTTTAAGGCGCATCGACAGCTGTGGTCATTTAGCGCGCATGAAGATAATTAGAAATTAAACAATAAAATGTTAATTTGAAAGTGTATATTTTATTATAAAAATCTATCTCTTTTAGGTATTCTAAAATGTTATTCTGTTGTACATGTAAAAATAAGTTTTGTAAGCTATCAACACTAAAATGTTTTGACCGTATACGGTCGAAATTTTTACAGTTTAATAAAATATGTTTTATAGTTAAAGGCTCATTACAGTTTATACATTGTGGTGCTCTCTCATTATTTAAAAGATGCACATGTGAAAACCGTGAGTGTCCCACACGACATCTTGTTAAAATTACTTGACTTTTTCGGTTACAATAAAATTCATATTTATCATTAAAATTTGGCTTGATCGCTAAAAGCTTGTTGTTAAAACATTGTTGCCATTTAATTTGACATTCAGACTTGATAAATTCATTTATTTGTTGTTTTTTGTCAGTATAAGGAATTTTTATGTTGGCTATGTTCATATTTACGGCATCCTTTGCTTCTTGATCAGCTATTCCATTACCTTTTATATTAATGTGGCTGGGTATCCAGCAGAATATTATTGACTTTGATCTACTTAAATAAACATATTTTCTGAAAAATTGTTGAATCAATGGATTTGGGTTATCAGGATGTTTTAAAGATTGTAAAACTGACATTGAATCAGAAAAAACTATGAATTTCTTGTTATTATTGTTTCGTATTGAACAGAGAGCAATGTTTAAAGCCACAGCTTCTGCTGAAAAAATAGAGCTATGATCTGGTAGTCTTATTTTGGCAGTTTCTTGCTTGTGTACTGAAGCGCAACCAACTTTATTATCTTGTTTCGAACCATCAGTATAAATTGAAATGTAATCTTTATACTGTGATTTGATTTCTGAAAATTTATTTTGATAAAATAATGGATTTGTAACTGATTTCTTATTTACGTTGAGATCAAAAGTAATATTTGGTGGATCTATGGTCCACGGCTCTTTTACAGGAAGTTTAAAGGGCTTAATATTCTTTACATTTATATTTGATTCATCAAGAAGAGGTTCAACTCTTAGACCAAGTGGTTTGATAAAATTAGGTTTATTTTGAAAATGTATTTTGTTTGGTGAATTAAAAATGTCATTGTAAACCGGATTCTTTGTATTTGAAGCCAGTTTAGTTACGTACTGTAAGGATAGTTTTTTCCTTCTATCATATAAGGATGGCTCCTGGGCCTCTGAATACAAACTTGTGACAGGTGACGTTCGGAAAGCTCCCAAAGCTAACCGAAGACCCTGATGATGAATAGTGTCCAACTTTTTTAGGTAGCTTTTCCTTGCAGAGCCATATATAATACATCCATAATCCAGTTTTGACCGTATTAGAGATCTGTATAGATTTAAAAGAGTTTTTTTATCTCCTCCCCAGTCAGAGTGGGAAAGTACTTTTAAAACATTCAAAGCTTTTTGACATTTCAGTTTCAAAGCATTAATATGTGGAATGAAAGAAAGTTTTTTGTCAAAGATAACTCCTAAAAATTTTGCTTGATCTACTATTGGAATTGGACTATTATATATTTTCAATGATGGATCCAAGTGCAACCTGCGCTCTTGGCAGAAGTGTACACAGTTTGTCTTTGTCTTGGAAAATTTAAAACCATTTTCTATAGTCCATTTCTCAATTTTGTCTAAATTATTTTGAAGCTTAGTTTCAATTGTTTTCATATCTTTGGACCTGTAACATATTAAAAAATCATCCACATATAAGGAACAGTTCACATCGTCATCTAAACATTTTACAATATTGTTAATCTTGATATTGAACAGAGTAGGTGAGAGGATACTTCCTTGAGGAACTCCCTGTTCTTGTTCATAGTCATCAGAAAAAGATGTGCCTACCTTAACTTTGAAAGATCTATTTGATAAAAAGTTTGAAATAAACTTGGGTAGATTTCCCCTTAATCCGATTTTATGAATGTCTTTTAAAATGCCATGTTTCCACGTGGTGTCATAAGCTTTTTCTAGATCAAAAACTATGGCAACTACATGTTGTTTCTTTACAAAAGCATTTCTGATAAAAGATTCTAATCGTACTAACTGATCTGTCGTGCTTCTGTTTTTTCGGAACCCCGATTGATGTTCCGATATAATATTATTGGATTCGAGGTAAAAATTAAGTCTATTGTTTATCATTCTCTCCATGGTCTTACATATACAACTAGTTAAAGCTATGGGTCTATAATTTGTTGGATTTGTATGATCTTTATTTGGCTTAGGAATTGGAATGATTGTAGCTTTGGACCAACTTTTCGGGAAGGTGCCTTGTTCCCATATAATGTTAAAAATGTTTAACAGAGTTTGTAATGAAATACGAGGTAAATGTTTTAAAAGTTGATAGTGTATTTTATCTGCACCTGCAGCAGAATCATGAGCATTTTTTAGAGAATCTTCAAGTTCCGATAGTGTGAAAGGTAAGTTGTAGTTTTCATTTGTATCCGTTTCATAATTAAGTTCTTCCATTTCTGCTTCTTGCTTATGTTTTTTAAATTGTGGTTTATAATTTGCAGAAGAAGAGTTTGTTTTGAAAGTTTTACCGAGGATATTAGCGATTTCTTCTTTACTTTCATAGTTTTTGTCATCTACCTTGATATGCGAGTGTTTCATGGTTTGATTCTTTCCATTTATTTTCCTTAACATATTCCAAATGGTTGTCATGGGAGTTCTAGAATTAAGTGTAGAAATGAAATCTTTCCAAGATGATCGTTTTGCTTGTTTAATAGTACGTCGAGCCTTAGCTCTCATAATTTTACAAACGTTTAAGTTTGTTTTTGTTGGATATTGTTTGAAACGTTTTAAACTGTCTTTACGTTTTTTAATAGCTTCTTTACAATCATCATTAAACCATGGCTATTTCTTCTTAAAAGTATTTGTTGAAATCTTCGGGATGCACTGATTTGATATGTCAATTAAAGTTTTAGTAAAAGAAAGCATTGGATCTTCTGAATTTTCAAAATTGTCAATCAGTAATTTTTCATGGCAAAGAATATTGAATTTTTCCCAGTTACCTTTTTTAAAATTCCATTTTGGAATTTTCTCATCTTCTGTTTTCTCAGTTTCTTGTATAATGATAGGAAAATGATCACTTCCACGAGAATCTTCACATACTTTCCATTCATAATCAAGGTATAAGGAAGGATGGCAGAGTGAAAGATCTATTGCTGTGAAAGAACCTGATCCAGGATGCAGGTATGTATGTTGATTGGAATTAAATAGACATAAATTATTCTCTGCAATGAAATCTTCAATTATTTTACCTCTATCATTGGTATCTGAACAACCCCATAATTCGCTATGTCCATTAAAATCACCACATATGATGTAAGGTTGAGGTAGTTGTAGTAAAAGATTTTCTAAATCATTTTGATCTATTCTTTTATTTGGTGGGATATAGATAGAGCATATTGTTATAGTTTTATTTAAAGATGCTTTTATTGCTATTGCTTGTAGATTTGTGTTTAAGTCTATCTTACGATGAGGTACCGTAGAATGTATTATGATAGAAGAACCACCAGATGCTCTTTGGCAATCATTATGTATGTAGTGATAGGAAGAATAATTGCGAAATTCCAAGTCATCATTGGGGGTTATAAAAGTTTCTTAAAGACAACAAATTTGTGGATTTAATAAAGATAAAAGAATAAGTAGTTCATTAAAGTTGGCTTTTAGACCTCTACAATTCCATTGTAAAATTGAGTTTTGACCCATTATACTTGTATATTGGGAGTTTGAATTTACTTAAAAGTTATTTGACTGAGGAGTCAATTTCCAATTCCATATCTTCTAAACTTTCAAATTTATTTGCCAGCTTAATAGGATCCTGTGACCCTTTCTTCTGTCTATTTGATTGTTGTTTATCTTTTTCTTTTTTATCTGGTTTATTTTTCTGGCTTTTATTTGGTGATGTAGGGCATGAATTAGCTCTAGAAGCTGATCTTGATCTACTAGAGTCTTTTGTTTGGTTAGATTTTGAACCTGTTTCAGATGTTCGAGGTGGTTGGACAGATGGAGACGTAGATTTCGAGGAAGGTTTAGCGCCTTGCTCAAAATCCACGGGATCATACTGTGTTCCACAAGTTCTCGTCTGAGGTTTTGCTGTTGCTGATTGAACTATCTTAGAGTACCTAGGTTCAAAAGCTGTCTCATTGTTTTTTTGCCTCAAAGTACGAAATCTTTCTTATTGTTTTAATTCTCATAATTTCTTTTTCTCTTTTCCAGACTTCACAGTTGGTTGATCTTGCACTGTGATCTTTACCACAATTTACACATTTGAAAGGTCTTTGGCAGATGCTAGATGTGTGTTTGGATTCACCACATCTATCACAGATTACTGCATCCGTGAGCTTGCAGTTGTCTTCGTGGTGTCCAAATTTTTGACAATTAAAACAGCGCAAAGGATTTGGGATGAACTGTTCCACTGGTACTGTACGATAAAAGATTCTAATACTCTGAGGCAAAGTGGTGGTGTTAAAAGTGAGGAGTAGTGTATTGGTTTCAAGTTGAACATTATCTTTTTTTATTTTGAATCTCTTGCACGCAACAACTCCTTGCGGTGCAAGATATTCAACAATTTTTTCCTCTGTTTCTCCCTTCAGTACCCTGTCTTTCACAATTCCTCTGGATTTGTTAAGTGAGTTGTGTTCTGAGACTGAGACTTTCAAGTTGTAAAACTTTTTAACTTTTTTAACTGATTTTGGAGTGCCTATCAAACTTTCTGTTTTTCTATTATGAAGGGAGACAGAGATGTGATGGGCTTTGCCTCCTCACTTTTAATAACCAAGAACTTTGTATTGTTTAAGTAAGACGTTTCGTTTTCGTTATTCGGTCGGGGTCTTTTGTTTTGGGAAGCCATGATTTTGATAGTGTAATTTCAATAGCTATGCGCTCCACCCTCCTCGGAGCCCTACAAGGGGACGTCTAATGGAAATGGTTTTCCTATTTCCGACGCCAGAGCTACATAGCTATTATACTTAACAAACCTTAAGCGAAGAGAAACTATAGGTCTATTAATTAGCCTATCGGCCGCCGCTTTATAAAGGAAAACAATGTAAAAGATAAGAAAAAAGAAAAAATCTAACCCGGTTGGTATCATAAGATACAAAGAAAGAAATATAGATAAAAGTATGTAATCCTAAAAGCTAGACACGACCGAGCCGATTGAGACGGGTCGGGCCTAACCCATCCCTCTCGTCTATCTGAGGCCAGGGCCAAAGCAGTGTGTTGAGTGCTGGAGATCCCTGGGCACTCTCAACTACCAGGATCCCCTTTTCCGGCATACGAGATGCCACCCACGGCAAACAAGTGGCTTCCGAATCAAAGACAGAAATCTTTTATCAGAAGAAAGTTTGCTCAATGAAATATTTTCAATCAAGAAAGGTTTAGATATAGAGTGTTAGCATGATAACTTTAGTAATTAGAGCTCATAACTTAGAGCTTACTAGAGTACCCATTATAGATCTCTACTTGTAGGTAAGGTTCTAAATACAAGTATGCCAAATGCTTCAAATTCTTCAAACATATAGTGCTAGAGATTGGAAAAGGTGTTGACGAATACAAGAACAAAACATAGATGTTATACACAGATGTTGTTATACTCTTCGTCCAGTGTGCTACCCACTGGCACAGATGATACACACACAAATGAGCATGTTAGTATATGAGACAGGAAAGTGTATAGGAAAGATATGTCTTCAAAAAATGAAAAAATAAAAAATTACTTTTGGAATGAAAAATTTGTTTTGGAAATCATTTGATCTTAATTTGTCTTGTTCTTCAGCCACTTTTATGTTTTAATTTTGTGTTTGTTAATTTTTCTGGAAATATTTAATCGTATTGACTTTAGTGTTTTTATTTCCATATTTAGGTTGATTTTGTTATGGTTATTTTTTTTCTGATATTTACTTTGAATTACATTATTTTGGACCTGTTTTATTAATTTTAGTTTTATTATTATTATCGGTTTCCTCTGTTTCTGGGGACTTTTACCACCCATATGCCACAGAGGCGAAGGCAGCCACCAATTTCTAAGGCCCCGAGTGGCGGGGGCCCCCGATAGTATAGAAAACATTATGGGAAAAGGAGAAAATGCTGGTCACTAGCATCTTCTCCTTTTCCCATAGTGTTTTCAAAAGGTTTCTCTCCCAGGGTCGTTAAAAATCGGCATTTTGCGGTAAAGGGTTAAGATGAAAGGGGTAGAAAAAATGTGGGAAACAGGGATTGTGGTAGAAACAACCATTTTCTTCTTGTGCCAGCATTTTAGCCACATCCAGCTTGTCGGCTGCTCAACGTTTCAACATGGCTAAGTCTAAAAATGTCAGTGTCGCCTGGTGAGGATTTAAAAACAAGAAAAGTAGCTAAATCATATGTAATCAACTAACTTTCTGTTTATTCAGAAATAAATGTTTTGTAACAAGTCACGTGTTGACAATATCAAAGTTTTTTTTTTTTTCCTTGTTAACTACATATATCTTTAACTAAATTTATAATATCTATGAATACTGTAAATAGTATCATCACAAACAGGCTCATCTTTTACTTGTTGATCATTAATATTTTCGCAAAGTCGGTCTTGAATCATGAGAAAAATATAATAAAAATTCTGATTAACAGAAAGACAAAAAATATGCAGAATAACATATATATATATATATATATATTTCTTATAAATAACTATTATAAATAGTGCTTTTAAATAACTATTATAAATACTAAATTACTATGTGAACATTTTCTTGAGCAGCCTTATTCGTCTGTTAACAGAACTTCATTATCTTAACAAATACTTTATACAGCGAGAACAGCACTGTCACACCAAAAGAACCTGAAGAAGAAGAAAAAGAAAATGTTAATCTTACTGTCCAGTAGTACCCTAGTGCTCTAGTATCTTTCTATATCCATCCTAACACTTAGGCTGCTAAGCGCGACTCACTAACCTTTTGCGGACGGTGTAGATCAAGATCAGACTGCACAGAACGTGCAGTCTGATCTTGGATCCACACTGTCCGCTAAGAAGATATTATTCCCTAAAACATACCTTTGAAATAGCAATATTGACGTTTTTACTATCGAATTGTAAATTTCATTTTAGTTATTTAGCAGGATAAGGGTCAAGTCTTTAAGGAAGAATCCTAAGTATGAACCACAATGGAGAAGTCTTCTGAAAACATCGTGGTGAAAGGAGACCAGGAGAAAGTCTAAACTATTTTCGTTTGTGAAAGGCTGACATGGGTCAATATTTTTCGTATATGCATTAAGCCTCATTTTCACAAAGCAGGGCTCAATTGTTTTTATACTTCTGCTCAGAAAACGTAATGTTCTTATTTGGCACTCTCAAGCGTTCAGAATAAAGGTCTGAAGTCACACGTTCAAAATAGATCGAGATCAGCTGCACCATTGGTCCTGCTCATGATAGAATCACCTGAAGTGCATGATTCCAACTCTTTACAAACAATCCTGCGAGGAAGAAGACTTTTGAAAAATTTTGGCAAAAGAAGCAAATTGCTGGTAACTATCATTTTCCTACAACTGTTTCAAACATTTAACTGACAATTCATATCATTTTGGCCATGCTAATTTTTTCGTCTACAAACACTTTCATTATAGAAAAGTCTAAAATTTTACTGTCTGGTAAAGATTCAACCCTGCATTGATTACACAAATAGCCAAATTACACTAAATTGTTAAAGTAATCATGTGCAAAGCTTTTTGCGGAGATATAAAGAGTTAACCATTTACTACACACTTTCGAGTTTTAATGACCTCTAGGAAAGGGTCTTTTGAAAACATCTTGCTGGTAACAAGCAACCTCATTTTCCCAAAATGTTTTTCGACCATTTCAAAGACCATTCCACCACAGGAGCCACCCATCTTTGTTCTGCAAATGATTTGGACTTGGGCAAGTTCAAAATTGTTGTTTGGTAAAGCGTTAACCCTTTACCACAGTTTTAACGACCCGGAGGAGAAAAGCCCTAGTGAACACATTGTGGGAAAAGAAAAAAATGCTGGTTACAGCATTTTCTCTTATTTTCCAACAATGTTTTCGATCCCTCAAAAAACAAATTTGAACTTTGAGTCACATTTAAATTGTCGTCTGGAAATGACTTCAATTTGAGCAAGTCCAAAATTATCCTTTGTTAAAGAGTTCGCAACGGATGCATTATTATTTTTTTTTTTGCATTAGTACCGTGTGGTAAGGGGTCCTGCATGGCTCGGTGGCAAAGTGTAGGATTCGCAACCGGGAGCCCACAAATACGATCCTCACAGGAAGCACTGAGTTTTCCATTGGAGTGTCCTTGGGAAAGGCATTTCAGAGCCCCAGCCTAATTCTGTTGAAACCCAGGATACACATGATTGTGAACTGTTGAAGTGATATGCCTTGAATAATGTTGAAAGCGGCGTAAAACACCAATCGATCAAATCAAAGTAGTTTGCCTTACCGTAAACACTGGCTGCAGCTCCAAGAGGTGCATCCAATATTGTCAGTCGACCCCCAACCGAAGAGGTCTTGATGTCACGATCTGTTAGATCGGCCTCGTCACTTGCACGCCTTTTTCTTCTGCCAGGACAGGACTAAAATTGTGAAAGGAATCGTGAAATGATACAGGTGTTAATTTTGAAAGACTAGACGACAAATGTGCTTTCATCTCAGCGATTGTAATCTGGAATTTATAGGAAGGTTAAACGTTAGGCTGCTAAGCGCAACTCACTGACCTTTTGCGGACAGTGTAAATCAAGATCACACTGCACAGAACGTGCAGTCTGATCTTGGATCTACACTGTCCTATAAAGATATATCTTTCCCCAAAAAATAACATTGAAATAGAAACATTTGGGTTTTTACTATCGACTTGAAAGCTACGTGTTATTTAGTAGGATAGAGGTTTATTTATTTAAAGATAGTGTGGGGTGTTAAATTCTTTACAAAGTGACAAAATTAAGACTAGTCTACATTTATAGTATTTGCAGACAAAAATTTAAACATGGCTCCAAAAGATCGTATTTGTCTTTGAAAGGCTTGGAAAATATTGTGGGAAAAGGAGAAAATGCTTATTGGCATTTTCTCGTTCCCTACAATGTTTCCAAAAAGCGTCTTCCTAAGGGTCGTTAAAACGCGGGATTGTATGGCCTATTTTTTTTTTTTTAACTGGTGTTTATGGCGCATCGACATCTTTGGTCATTTAGCGCGCATGAAGGAAATGCATTATCAAAAGTTGAAAGAACTAAGTGGTGATTTATAAGTTAACAATACTCCATGTACAAGAACTTAAAATTAATGCCGAAAATAAGAATGATCTATTATAATCAATTACAATCAAAGTGCTAGCTGACTTAGGAACGAGGCAATCCTCATTGCGGCCAGGTTTTAAATAGAGCTTCATCTCGGATGATTCTACCACGAGCCGACAGAGTCGTTAAATGCAGTGCAAGAGTTAAAGCATAATAAGTGAGTTTTGATAACCCGTACCAACTGAAACTTCAATCCTTTACAGAACTGTCTATTTCAGACCGAAACTTAAACCTGACGCAAAAAGGATTTTAAAAAACAAGTAGTACAGGTACATGGTTTCTTCTATAAGAAAGACATGCATTGTGGGAAAAGGATCAGTCTCCTTTCCTCAACGTTTTCAAATTTTGTGGATTGAAAAGCTCCGAAAAATTCACATGCATAATAATGGCTTAAAGTTTTATGTTTACGAGAAATCTATTCTTTTCTGTAACATAGCACACAAGAATGAACAAACAAAAGAAACACTTACAATGTCGCATGCGATGTCGACACAAACTTGCACGGTGCAGTTAACGGTCAAAATATTCGAGTCGTAGAACTTGAATACATAGAACGTGGAATTGTAATGGTTCTCCAGAGTCTTTACTTGTTTAACAAAGTCGGACATCAAACTGGGGTCGCTAGTACACCTACAGGAAAATAGACATGTTAAAAAAGTAAAACGTCATTTGGTTGTGAATATTAAGGTAGTAGACCCCTAACGCTTCTAGTGCAACATGGAATTAAATTTGTTAGTTGAAAAATAAGGATTTATACTGTTATATTACTTTTGCACATTTTTAACCGAGCAGAAATTCCTTTGATGTCTATCTTGAAATTATTTGTTGATACTTTTGTTAGTTTCCAGAAAAGGGAGATAATGATAATTATTATCTCCCTTCGTAATGAGAATATGGTGGTTTTAGATTTATAAATGATAATTCTAAAGAAAAAAAAAAAAGGTGGCTCGGTTAAAGTAGTGGAACAATAACTATTTTTAATCATATAAATTGTGTAGGATAATATTATAGTGAAAATAGCTGTTTTCCATTAGGGGTTTACTACCTTAACAGTTTCTTTGTGAAAGAAAAAAAGTTTTAGCTACAACGACCATTGTTACGGGAGATCACTCCTTACTGCATAGCTTCTTCCCGTATAAAATCACTACCTAACAACTGTGTTGGGGAGAATTATCTTTAGCTCAGTGGTTAAGGTGTTGTTCTTTTAAAGCTCGAAAAACTAAGGATCTTTTGTGCACGGGTTCGAATCCCACCAGGTACGGTTTGTATTTCAGCTTTGCATTTGTTGTGAACTTTCATGATAGTAAGACCATGGATTTACAACGAACTGGCTCTTCACAACGTGAAATGGCTTCATATCAAAATGAGCCACGCTGTGGCAAAAGGGGCCTTATTGTATCTCCGTAATGCATTATACCAAGCAAGACATCACATAATTATGGATCCATAAAATCAATTTTGTCTAACAACTGACTGAATCATGGTCCTTTGAAATACAGAAAATTGACTTGTAGCGAAACGTTTCGGCCCAGGTCAGCCTGCGAGGCTTGCGCAGGCTGACCTGAGTCCATACTTTCCGCAGATGCATTAAGCCCCCTTTTCACAGAGCATGGCTTAAATTATTGTGGTCCGCTCGATCAATCCTGTAATTCAGGATAGTGAAAGTTGCTTATGCAACTCATGTACCGAGTTAAAATATTTAACTGAATGAGATTTATTATTTCACATTCATTTCTGCGGGTAGTCTGATACTGGCTTTTTGTCAATTTGGGTCCTTCTGGCAGAATCGCAAACTTACTTCAAGTTACTAACAAGAAACATCTTTACTTTTTTAAAAAAGATGGACTAATCGCAAATTAATATCAATTTAACCGATTTCATTACACCAAGAAAGACCGCATTCAGCTAATCCGAAAAGATCACTTTCATCACCAAAAAATATCTGCAGTGCTCAAGAAAAGGGGTTTAATGCAATATGGCTTGCAACACGCGAAAAGGGACATTCGGACATTTGCGTAAAGTGTCGTCTCGATCAGCCTGCGCAGTGCTTGCAGGCTGATCCGAAACGACACTTTTCTTTTTTATGTAATTTTCTGTTTTGCGCAAGTCTTCTGTAGCACATAATCTAATCCAGTCGTAAAGTGCCGTCTCGGAGTCTGCGCAGGCTGATCCGAGACGAGACTTTACGCAAATGTCCGAATGCCCCTTTTCGTGTGTTGCAAGCCAATTATCGAGACGCATTATATAAAGCAAGTCATCGTAGTTATGGATATTTTCAGCAGCTCCTAGGTTATAGAATGAAAAAAAAAAACACCGTTTCGAGATACTCAAACTAAATACATTGTAGAGACTTACCCGTTAGTTATGACGACTGTTGACTGGCCAGCACCGTCCCCATAGGCAGTGCAAAACAATGGTTTTAAATCGTACTCAGCTGCAGAAAGAAAATTGAATTATTCTTAGAATTATTCTTAAAATTCTTCAAAATTAGACTCGAATATAAATAACAATGATTGGTGTAATACAAAAATCGGGTTGGTATTCACTAACCACTCTTAATAACTTTCCTACTCTAATTCGAGAGTTTTCAAAATTACAATCAAGAAAATATTGATGCATAGCATCAATGGCGCCGCAAATCAGTTGTTTCTGAAATAGGGAACATTACAGCGGGTTAATTTTTAACGTCAAGGGCATCACTTGAACAAACTTCGTAGAGGTCCATGTGGTGATACTACATAACAAATATTTAAACTGGGCCATCTGGGATACGATCTGGTTTTTATCGATCGGGCAATGAAAGTACAGTATTTTACATGTTAATAAACAAAAAAATCAGTCCAAGTAGAAAAACAAAGTTGGTACGGGCTCGATCTGGTAATGAAAGTACCGTAATTTTACATGTATGTTAAAAAAACACTGAACCAGTCCATACAGTAAACAATATGGCTACTTCCACAGGCACTATTCACATGCGACTAAAAATATAGTGCCGCCGCTCATGCGGCGCCACAATTAACACAATCTCTGCCTCAACTGTGGTACTTTACGTATTTCATGCTTTTCAGTAATTTATGGTGGATTATAAGGTTCGATAATTCATGGTTACGACCAGTGAAATTTACCGTTAATGTCTTCGAAACAGTAGTTCCTTCGCACTAGTTACCTATGTATTCAGCCAGACGGAAATATGACGTAATTTACGCTCATCAACAATCTCGCGCTTTACGTGATATTGTAATACGTTGTTATGAGAGGGGGTACGCCACGGGGAATTACCTAAAACAACTTTACAAAATTTTGGTGAAAGTCATTACAAAAGAAAGAGTAAGAAGCGCGAAACAAATAAAATATTTGGTTTTTGTTTCAGTGAAATCTAAATTTCATCTCGTGGACATCATTGGTGACATTTTCACTTTTGGCTGCGCGACTCATGAAAATATTACCAATGATGTTCACTCGATGAAATGAATTTCGATTTTTTACCGAAAAAAACACATATCCTCTATTCCTAAACCTAGAAAGATACTATGAATGGTAGTTAGTATTGGATGGTTAATTTAGGCCAAGTAACACGCAAAACACTGACAAAGTCGCTGTCTGTCTGACCACCTCATTTAACCCTATTTCACTCAATCCCTAGTTTTAACAATCCTATGGGAGATTTTTAAAACATTGTGGAAAAGGAAAAAATGCTTACCATTCATCATGTTAGATACTTTCAATTTTTGACATATATGAGCCTCGCACTAGGAAACGGGGCCTTAATACATCTGCAAAAAGTATCGACCTCAAGGTCAGCCTGCGCAGTCAGCGCATGCTGATATAGAAATATTCTGCATATCAAAGGACCAGCCTTCCTCATGTCTTGGTGAGTTTGTTTGACAAAGTAGATTTTATAGGTCCTTAATCATGGGATGACTTGCTTGGTACAATACATTCAGGAGATGCATTAAAGACCTCTTTTGTCAGAGTACGTACACAATTTAGTCATCTAGTTAGGCCTATTCTCCATAATAATGCTGTTAAAAAAATAATTATGGATGCTTGCATGGAAAAAATGTCATGTAGAACGATTGAATGATTGTATGGTGTTTAACGCCGTTTTCAACATTTCATTTATATCGCGGCGGCCAGTGCACCTATCCATGCTTTCCTGGAGTCTCTTTTGCCAGTACTCCACACAATTCTCTAAGCCACTGGCTGCTTTCTCACATAACCATCGTCGAGACAATAGTCGGCAGATGGAGAGGAATGAATCCTGTCGCAATGACTATCAGTCCTCGGAAGGAGGTCAGGGATCGAGCCCACGACACCCTGTTCTCAAGTCCCGCACGCTACATTAAGTTAATAAAGAAAAATTGCTCTTTCCAATTTTTGTAGGAGTCATACACATAGAGGAAAGCTATAGAATCTATGATGTATAGACGAAAACCTTTACCTGGCCCTTTGATGACGTAATAGATGATATCACCAACAGTGGCCGATGTTACTTCTGTCCCAGCACCGTCATAAAAAGCGGCAGAGATTTCAAATAAGGGATCCTGGCTCTCGTCCTTTTCATAGATACTGAAAAAGGGGATGAGATAGTTGTATTTATTTATTTATTTATTATTTGGTGTTTTAAGGCGCATCGACAGCTGTGGTCATTTAGCGCGCATGAAGGTAATATTTAGAAATGGAATAATAAAATGTTAATTTGATACTTAAAATCTATATTAGTCTATATTTTATTATAAAAATCTATTTCTTTTAGGTATTCTAAAATGTTATTCTGTTGTACATGTAAAAATAAGTTTTGTAAGCTATCAACACTAAAATGTTTTGACCGTATACGGTCGAAATTTTTACAGTTTAATAAAATATGTTTTATACTTAAAGGTTCATTACAGATTATACATTGTGGTGCTCTCTCGTTATTTAAAAGATGCACATGTGAAAACCTTGAGTGTCCCACACGACATCTTGTTAAAATTACTTGACTTTTTCGGTTACAATAAAATTCATATTTATCATTAAAATTTGGCTTGATCGCTAAAAGCTTGTTGTTAAAACATTGTTGCCATTTAATTTGACATTCAGACTTGATAAATTCATTTATTTGTTGTTTTTTGTCAGTATAAGGAATTTTTATGTTGGCTATGTTCATATTTACGGCATCCTTTGCTTCTTATCAGCTATTTCATTACCTTTTATATTAATGTGGCTGGGTATCCAGCAGAATATGATTGACTTTGATCTACTTAAATAAACATATTTTCTGAAAAATTGTTGAATCAATGGATTTGGGTTATCAGGATGTTTTAAAGATTGTAAAACTGACATTGAATCAGAAAAAACTATGAATTTCTTGTTATTATTGTTTTGTATTGAACAGAGAGCAATGTTTAAAGCCACAGCTTCTGCTGAAAAAATAGAGCTATGATCTGGTAGTCTTATTTTGGCAGTTTCTTGCTTGTGTACTGAAGCGCAACCAACTTTATTATCTTGTTTCGAACCATCAGTATAAATTGAAATGTAATCTTTATACTGTGATTTGATTTCTAAAAATTTATTTTGATAAAATAATGGATTTGTAACTGATTTCTTATTTACGTTGAGATCAAAAATAATATTTGGTGGATCTATGGTCCACGGCTCTTTTACAGGAAGTTTAAAGGGCTTAATATTCTTTACATTTATATTTGATTCATCAAGAAGAGGTTCAACTCTTAGACCAAGTGGTTTTATAAAATTAGGTTTATTTTGAAAAAGTATTTTGTTTGGTGAATTAAAAATGTCATTGTAAACCGGATTCTTTGTATTTGAAGCCAGTTTAGTTACGTACTGTAAGGACAGTTTTTTCCTTCTATCATATAAGGATGGCTCCTGGGCCTCTGAATACAAACTTGTGACAGGTGACGTTCGGAAAGCTCCCAAAGCTAACCGAAGACCCTGATGATGAATAGTGTCCAACTTTTTTAGGTAGCTTTTCCTTGCAGAGCCATATATAATACATCCATAATCCAGTTTTGACCGTATTAGAGATCTGTATAGATTTAAAAGAGTTTTTTTTATCTCCTCCCCAGTCAGAGTGGGAAAGTACTTTTAAAACATTCAAAGCTTTTTGACATTTCAGTTTCAAAGCATTAATATGTGGAATGAAAGAAAGTTTTTTGTCAAAGATAACTCCTAAAAATTTTGCTTGATCTACTATTGGAATTGGACTATTATAAATTTTCAATGATGGATCCAAGTGCAACCTGCGCTCTTGGCAGAAGTGTACACAGTTTGTCTTTGTCTTGGAAAATTTAAAACCATTTTCTATAGTGCATTTCTCAATTTTGTCTAAATTATTTTGAAGCTTAGTTTCAATTGTTTTCATATCTTTGGACCTGTAACATATTAAAAAATCATCCACATATAAGGAACAGTTCACATCGTCATCTAAACATTTTACAATATTGTTAATCTTGATATTGAACAGAGTAGGTGAGAGGATACTTCCTTGAGGAACTCCCTGTTCTTGTTCATAGTCATCAGAAAAAGATGTGCCTACCTTAACTTTGAAACATCTATTTGATAAAAAGTTTGAAATAAACTTGGGTAGATTTCCCCTTAATCCGATTTTATGAATATCTTTTAAGATGCCATGTTTCCATGTGGTGTCATAAGCTTTTTCTAGATCAAAAAAATATGGCAACTACATGTTGTTTCTTTACAAAAGCATTTCTGATAAAAGATTCTAATCGTACTAACTGATCTGTCGTGCTTCTGTTTTTTCGGAACCCCGATTGATGTTCCGATATAATATTATTGGATTCGAGGTAAAAATTAAGTCTATTGTTTATCATTCTCTCCATGGTCTTACATATACAACTAGTTAAAGCTATGGGTCTATAATTTGTTGGATTTGTATGATCTTTATTTGGCTTAGGAATTGGAATGATTGTAGCTTTGGACCAACTTTTCGGGAAGATGCCTTGTTCCCATATAATGTTAAAAATGTTTAACAGAGTTTGTAATGAAATACGAGGTAAATGTTTTAAAAGTTGATAGTGTATTTCATCTGCACCTGCAGCAGAATCATGAGCATTTTTTAGAGAATTTTCAAGTTCCGATAGTGTGAAAGGTAAGTTGTAGTTTTCATTTGTATCTGTTTCAAAATTAAGTTCTTCCATTTCTGCTTCTTGCTTATGTTTTCTAAATTGTGGTTTATAATTTGCAGACGAGGAGTTTGTTTTGAAAGTTTTACCCAAGATATTAGCGATTTCTTCTTTACTTTCATAGTTTTTGTCATCTACCTTGATATGAGAGTGTTTCATGGTTTGATTCTTTCCATTTATTTTCCTTAACATATTCCAAATGGTTGTCATGGGAGTTCTAGAATTAAGTTTAGAAATGAAATCTTTCCAAGATGATCGTTTTGCTTGTTTAATAGTACGTCGAGCCTTAGCTCTCATAATTTTACAAACATTTAAGTTTGTTTTTGTTGGATATTGTTTGAAACGTTTTAAACTGTCTTTACGTTTTTTTATAGCTTCTTTACAATCATCATTAAACCATGGCTTTTTCTTCTTAAAAGTATTTGTTGAAATCTTCGGGATGCACTGATTTGATATGTCAATTAAAGTTTTAGTAAAAGAAAGCATTGGATCTTCTGAATTTTCAAAATTGTCAATCAGTAATTTTTCATGGCAAAGAATATTGAATTTTTCCCAGTTAGCTTTTTTAAAATTCCATTTTGGAATTTTCTCATCTTCTATTTTCTCAGTTTCTTGTATAATGATAGGAAAATGATCACTTCCATGGGAATCTTCACATACTTTCCATTCATAATCAAGGTACAAGGAAGGATGGCAGAGTGAAAGATCTATTGCTGTGAAAGAACCTGATCCAGGATGCAGGTATGTATGTTGATTGGAATTAAATAGACATAAATTATTCTCTGCAATGAAATCTTCAATTATTTTACCTCTATCATTGGTATCTGAACAACCCCATAATTCGCTATGTCCATTAAAATCACCACATATGATGTAAGGTTGAGGTAGTTGTAGTAAAAGATTTTCTAAATCATTTTGATCTATTCTTTTATTTGGTGGGATATAGATAGAGCATATTGTTATAGTTTTATTTAAAGATGCTTTTATTGCTATTGCTTGTAGATTTGTGTTTAAGTCTATCTTACGATGAGGTACCGTAGAATGTATTATGATAGAAGAACCACCAGATGCTCTTTGGCAATCATTGTGTATGTAGTGATAGGAAGAATAATTGCGAACTTCCAAGTTATCATTGGGGGTTATAAAAGTTTCTTGAAGACAACAAATTTGTGGATTTAATAAAGATAAAAGAATTAGTAGTTCATTAAAGTTGGCTTTTAGACCTCTACAATTCCATTGTAAAATTGAGTTTTGACCCATTATACTTGTATATTGGGAGTTTGAATTTACTTAAAAGTTATTTGACTGAGGAGTCAATTTCCAATTCCATATCTTCTAAACTTTCAAATTTATTTGCCAGCTTAACAGGATCCTGTGACCCTTTCTTCTGTCTATTTGATTGTTGTTTATCTTTTTCTTTTTTATCTGGTTTATTTTTCTGGCTTTTATTTGGTGATGTAGGGCATGAATTAGCTCTGGAAGCTGATCTTGATCTACTAGAGTCTTTTGTTTGGTTAGATTTTGAACCTGTTTCAGATGTTTGAGGTGGTTGGACAGATGGAGACGTAGATTTCGAGGAAGGTTTAGCGCCTTGCTCAAAATCCACGGGATCATACTGTGTCCCACAAGTTCTCGTCTGAGGTTTTGCTGTTGCTGATTGAACTATCTTAGAGTACCTAGGTTCAAAAGCTGTCTCATATTGTTTTTTTGCCTCAGAGTAAGAAATCTTTCTTATTGTTTTAATTCTCATAATTTCTTTTTCTCTTTTCCAGACTTCACAGTTGGTTGATCTTGCACTGTGATCTTTACCACAATTTACGCATTTGAAAGGTCTTTGGCAGATGCTAGATGTGTGTTTGGATTCACCACATCTATCACAGATTACTGCATCTGTGAGCTTGCAGTTGTCTTCGTGGTGTCCAAATTTTTGACAATTAAAACAGCGCAAAGGATTTGGGATGAACTGTTCCACTGGTACTGTACGATAAAAGATTCTAATACTCTGAGGCAAAGTGGTGGTGTTAAAAGTGAGGAGTAGTGTATTGGTTTCAAGTTGAACATTATCTTTTTTTATTTTGAATCTTTTGCACGCAACAACTCCTTGCGGTGCAAGATATTCAATAATTTTTTCCTCTGTTTCTCCTTTCAGTACTCTGTCTTTCACAATTCCTCTGGATTTGTTAAGTGAGTTGTGCTCTGAGACTGAGACTTTCAAGTTGTAAAACTTTTTCACTTTTAACAGGGATTCAACTTGACTTGCTCTTGATGTTTCAACAAGTAGCAGTTCGTTTTTTAATTTTTTGACTGATTTTGGAGTGCCTATCAAACTTTCTATCTGTTTTTCAATTATAAATGGAGATAGAGATGTGATGGGCTTTGCCTCCTCACTTTTAATAACCAAGAACTTTGTGTTGTTTAAGTAAGACGTTTCGTTTTCGTTATTCGGTCGGGGTCTTTTGTTTTGGGAAGCCATGATTTTGATAGTGTAATTTCAATAGCTATGCGCTCCACCCTCCTCGGAGCCCTACAAGGGGACGTGTAATGGAAATGGATTTCCTATTTCCGACGCCAGAGCTACATAGCTATCATACTTAACAAACCTTAAGCGAAGAGAAACTATAGGTCTATTAATTAGCCCATCAGCCGCCGCTTTATAAAGGAAAACAATGTAAAAGATAAGAAAAAAGAAAAAATCTAACCCGGTTGGTATCATAAGATACAAAGAAAGAAATATAGATAAAAGTATGTAATCCTAAAAGCTAGGCACGACCGAGCCGATTGAGACGGGTCGGGCCTAACCCATCCCTCTCGTCTATCCGAGGCCAGGGCCAAAGTAGTGTGTTGAGTGCTGGAGATCCCTGGGCACTCTCAACTACCAGGATCCCCTTTTCCGGCATACGAGATGCCACCCACGGCAAACAAGTGGCTTCTGAATCAAAGACAGAAATCTTTTATCAGAAGAAAGTTTGCTCAATGAAATATTTTCAATCAAGAAAGCTTTAGATGTAGAGTGTTAGCATGATAACTTTAATGATTAGAGCTCATAACTCTAGATGTCTACTTGTAGTTCCCATTATAGATATCTACTTGTAGGTAAGGTTCTAAATACAAGTATGCCAAATGTTTCAAATTCTTCAAACATATAGTGCTAGAGATTGGAAAAGGTGTTGACGAAATACAAGAACAAAACATAGATGTTATACACAGATGTTGTTATACTCTTCGTCCAGTGTGCTACCCACTGGCACAGATGATACACACACAAATGAGCATGTTAGTATATGAGACAGGAAAGTGTATAGGAAAGATATGACTTCAAAAAATGAAAAAATAAAAAATCACTTTTGGAATGAAAAATTTGTTTTGGAAATCATTTGATCTTAATTTGTCTTGTTCTTCAGCCACTTTTATGTTTTAATTTTGGGTTTGTTAATATTTTCTAGAAATATTTAATTGTATTGACTTTAGTGTTTTTATTTTCATATTTAGGTTGATTTTGTTATTTTTTTTTTTTTTTAATATTTACTTTGAATTGAATTATTTTGGACCTGTTTTATTAATTTTAGTTTTATCATTACCGGTCTCCTCTGTTTCTGGGGACTTTTACCACCCATATGCCACATAGGCGAAGGCAGCCACCAATTTCTAAGGCCCCGAGTGGCGGGGGCCAAAAATAATAATAATAATAATAATAATAATGATAATATATAATATACATTTCATGCTTTTCGGTAGTTTATCGAGAAATAATGCTTGATTTTATTTCGACTTTTAATGGTTACGACCAGTGAGAAAATACCGATTTCATATTTTCTAACTTTCAATTGAAGGCGGAAACACTAGTTCCCGCGCACTAGTGAACATAATCGGTAATATTTTCACGAGTGGCGCAGCCACTTGTGAAAATAGCACTGATGATGTTCACTTGATGAAATAAATTTCGATCTTTTACCGAAAAGAAAAATATATATCGTCTATATAAAGATCTATATATATTATTATAGCAATGTGTGATACTGCTAGCCGAGAGCGTAATCTCCTTTGTCATAATAATATTTTACAAATTGAGAAGCCTCAAGGCGAAAATGTCCGCTGAAAGTGAAGTTTACCATGCCACAAAGACTGCACAAACCCGTACACTAGCTACTGGTTTAGGTTAAAATAGTTTCTTCTGGTTGCAGATTAATTCTTTACTATTACCTTTACCAGGTTTTAACGACTCCAGAGAAAGGAGACATTAGAAAACATGTTGGAAAAAAAGAAAATGTTGATAACCATCATTCTCTTTTACCTACAATGTTTTCTTCCACTTCAAAGACAAATGTCATCTATTTGGCCAGATTTTTTTTTTTTTTTGTCGCCCTGCAAACGTTTTCGAAAATGAAATGCCTAAAGATGTCTCCACAAAAAGCGTAAAAAAATGGTTTTACCGTAGCAAAATATGGTGGCAGTTATTCTCCGCCTTGGCGGTGAATGAAAATTCACTCTGGCACAAAAGTAACAGTGGAGTTAAATTTCGATCCTTAAAAAAAACTTTACATTTCCTTTAATCACTGAAAAGCTCGAATTTCACTTTTCATTACGATTGTACACATTTGATGAGAGTTGTTATGCTCTTTATTATTATTATTATTATTAATTGGTGTTTTAAGGCGCATCGACAGCTGTGGTCATTTAGCGCGCATGAAGATAATAATTAGAAATTGAACAATAAAATATTAATTTGAAAGTCTATATTTTATTATAAAAATCTATCTCTTTTAGGTATTCTAAAATGTTATTCTGTTGTACATGTAAAAATAAGTTTTGTAAGCTATCAACACTAAAATGTTTTGACCGTATATGGTCGAAATTTTTACAGTTTAATAAAATATGTTTTATAGTTAAAGGCTCATTACAGTTTATACATTGTGGTGCTCTCATTATTTAAAAGATGCACATGTGAAAACCTTGAGTGTCCGTTATGCTCTACTTCTGCTACAAAAAAGAAAAAAAAAAAAATACATAAGTCCTTTCAAAAGTTAAATAATAATTCTTCCAATAAATTTTATAATAATGTTGTAGTATTTTGTTATATCTAGAGAGATATTAAACTTATACTATAATACATGTATTCAATGAGTGCATATATTTTTTACTTTTCTATCGCTTGAATCTTTAACCACACAATCCCGAGTTTAACGACACGGAAGAACGCTTTTGAAAACATTGTGGGAAAAGGAGAAAATGCTGGTAGCATTTTCTCGTATTCCCACAATGTTTTCTACCCTGTCAAAGACAGAAATCATTTTTTTGAGCTGTATTTTTTGTCGTGTGCAAATGCTTTCAATTTGGTCTGGTCCAAGATTTTGTCGTTTGATAAAGAGTTACGGACGTGTATAGTTCGTGTATTCTGTACTTTCGGTTCAAAAGGGTAAAAATAGACGTCTAAAAATGATGAGCCTTGTTCTGTGAAAGGAGGCTTAATGCTTAAAGTATCGACACTTGTCAGCCTGCGCAGTCCACGCGGGTCAAAACTTTTCGCTGTTGGTCAATTTTCATGTCAAAGGACCGGTCGACCACATGACTCGGTAGGTTAATAGAGAAAGTGTATTCCATTAATACCTAAGACTGTGATAGCTTGCTTGGTATGATGTATCACGGAGATACACTAAGCCTCCCTTTTCACAGAGCACGACTAAATTTTAAAAGAGAAAACTACCGGAATACATACCTAACATTCAGATTCGCGGCTACTGATGTATTATGGGTAGTTATAGTGTTACAGTAGAACGTGTAGGCAGCAGCATTTCCACCCAAGATATCGTCATTTGACAGACTTCGATCAGAAAAGTAAGCTGTTACGGTCGTCGTCTGTTAAAAAATGCAACAAACTGTTGTGAATGATAATATTTCAGATACGACGGTCCGTTCAGCCTTTCATTTTACCTTGTAAGAGTACAAATGATAATTGGAACCGCTGGCTCACCAATCACAATACCTTTACCCTGCTTGATAAGTTAAGCCGGGTAGGGCACCCTAATGGGATTCGTGTTACATCGCCTTTCATCGCCAAAATCGTACGGATTCGGCTAAGACTCGTGTAATCCGTAATCGATGCGAGAAACCAGCGTGTATCGGCCGATCGATTACGGATTACTCAAGTCTTAGCCGAATCCGTACGATTTTTCGGCGATGAAAGGCGATGTTACACGAATACCATTAAGGTTCCCTATCTTAACGCTTTACCAAACGACAAAATTTTAGACTGGTCCAAATTGAAAGCACTTGCAGACGACAAAATAAATGTAACTCAAAAACTGAAATTTGTTTCTAGCAGGGTAGAAAACATTGTGGGAAAAGGAGAAAATGCTGGTTACCAGCATTTTCTCCTTTTCCCACAATGATTTCAAAAGGCTTCTATCTCAGGGTCGTAAAAACCAGGGATTGTTTGGTACAGGGTTAAATGAAACTTACGAGCAGATTTCAAGTGTATATTTTGGGGATTCCTCCTCATCGGACAGTGTAGATACAAAATCAGATAGCGTGTTCTGTGTAGCATGTTTTGTGTAGTCTTGATCTTTTATCTTCACTGACCGCAAAAGGTCCTTGAGTCGCGCTTAGCGGCCTAGGGGTTTACCCCTAAGCGTCATTGCAGAAAAGAGGGATAGATCAAAATTAGATTTCGAAAAATGGAGACAAAGAAACTTTGGGCTGCAAAGTGCGACCGATGGACATTTTCGCGGACAGTGTAGATCAAGATCAGACTGCAGGTTTTTACTTTATCGAAGACAGAAATTTTTATTCGAGCTACATTAGATCTATCATCTGCAAATACTTTCAGTTTGGTAGATTCAAAATTTTGTAAGTTTGGTAAAGGATTGAAGAACAAATTGGATCTATTTATTCAATGAAATGTAAAAAACACAGCTATGATGAATGTACAACTGATTGCTTCTTTACCATACAATCCTTTTCCATACAATCCTGACTTTCAACGACCCCGAAACACGGTTTTTGAAAACATTGTGGGAAAAGGAGAAAACATTGGGGTTTTTTTTTTCTCTTTCTCAAAATATTTTCTACCCTTTTACAGACAAGTTTCAGCATTTGAGCTACATTTAATTCCTCCTCTGAAAAGTCTTACAATTTGGACAGTTTTGGTATAGGGTTTATCCATTTCAACAGTTTAACATTCATGAATGGTCTAGCAACACCTTTTTAGGTGATAACAAAGGGTGAATTTTATAATCCCAGGTAAAAATAATTACTGCATGAAAACCTCTTTTGCCATGGGTTTATTTGTTGCATTATTTGCTACATGTAATTGGAAAGTAATTGAATTTAATTGTTAATCATTTACCTATTATATTCTTTCACTTAATTTCAACTGAAGTAATTCATTTTTACATCAATTATGACGGTAAGTGTGACCATGGCTTTTTAAATAAGTGCCAGTCGCTGTCAAGAAAATGAAGTTTAAGACCAGGTAAAAACTAAACAAGATAGGGTGACTTGACAACTTTTTGCCCTTGACAACTTTTTGCCCTTGACAACTTTTTGCCCTTGACAACTTTTTGCCCTTGACAACTCTTTGCCCTTGACAACTCTTTGCCCTTGACAACTCTTTGCCCTTGACAACTCTTTGCCCTTGACAACTCTTTGCCCTTGACAACTCTTTGCCCTTGACAACTCTTTGACCTTGACAACTCTTTGACCTAATTTTATATCCATTTTCCTGCAAGTGACTTACACTTGGACCAACCGTACAATAACAGATTGGAAATTGAGTTTGACTTTTATGGTATGATTTAGATCTAAATGCATTTTAACACCCACGTTGTTTACTTTTGGCAGCTCTTTTGACTTTTAACATCTTACTATAAACCTTTATTGTATAACCCCGTGTGTTAATGACCTTAGAGAGGGATTTTTGAAAACATTGTTGGAAAACGTAAAATGTGTATGAAGTCTTTTTATCATCAATTGTATTCTCTTTGAGAGACGACCGATCGTTTGCTGCTTTCCCGGATAGTAGTTGCTTATAAAATGATCAGCGGTGAGAGAAGGATGAATCTTGTCGCAATTAATATAAATACTTCCAAATAAACTGCCTGAGCAGTGGGGAAGAAAAATGAAAATTACTTCAAGTGAAGGCAGACAAACCAATGCCAACGCTCGCTAAAACATAGAGGACCTAGCTTCTGTTAGAGCAGTTGCCCTTACAGCCATGAGGTGGGCAACTATCAAAGTTTGGTGTAGGAGGGTTTTTTTTTGCACGAGATGATAAAGTGATTCTAAACGATAGACTTGACTAACAGACCATGGGACAGACCGACAAACTGAATTCCTTGCCAGATGACAGTATTTGACCAAATTAAAAAAGAAAAAAAAAACGCAAACCACATATTGGATCATGACTCAAACTGATTCAATTGATTTAGATGGGACAGAAAACATTTTGGGAAAAGGAGAAAATGCTGGTTACCAGCATTTCCTCCTTTTCCCAAAATGTTTTGAAAAACCTTTCTCAGTCATTAGAGGGTTGAAATAATTCGAGTGGTTATAAAAATTTACAACGTAAATAACTCACCGTGGAAGCACAGTCAAAGTAGACGTTTGTGACATTTGCGTCCGCTGTGCCGTTACAGTAAGCTTTGGTCCCGTTACCGAGATCGTAAAAGGCCTTGTAGTATGTATATATCGTGTTATTTGGATTGGTGAAATGAATCGTGGTGTTTGGATAGCATTCTGCAAAGAAAAAGAAAGGCAGATTTAGCTCTGTAAAGACGACAAAATGTTGAGACCTCCACTCATTCAAGCGTTCATTCCAAGACGACAAACTAAATGTGGCTCAAAACGATTGGACCATAGTCAGTGAAAATGGTAGAAAACATGAGTAAAGAAGAAAATGCTGATCACCACCTTTTGTTTCTTATCTCTACAATGTTTTCAAGGGCTAAACTGAATTCAAGCAATAGTCACCATTGATCAAACAACATTGATCTTTAAGAACTTACAAACAGGAGCAAAATGACAAACTATCGAGACAAACAGGAGGAAAATGACAAACTATCGAGAACTGCAAACTGCGAATCAAAGTGTAAATCAAGATCAGGCTGCATAGAATATGCAATCTGACTGAATCCACACTATCCAAACTGCTGAGCAAAAGAAATAAGAATATCTGGGTATTTATTACAGGATGGAAAAGTTTATATAGTTCCACTTAGCTGTTTAAGGGTATAAGAAAGTATAGAAATATTTTGACTTGCATTGGAAGTCAGTTCGGTCGTGGATATGAAACTAACTTGAATATGGAAAACACTAAAGCACCAGTTCTGATTGCTCTGTCGAGAATTCAGAATTGCTTGGAACTGTTTTTCAAGGAAAAGCATCATTTGAACACAGAATAGAGATGAACACATTAAGTACCCTTATGTTTCAGGGGTATCTTTCACTAAACTGCGTAGATATTTACGCAATTTTTTGGGATTGAATATACACACGTACGATCCCTGTGTTACCCAAAGATACGAACTTCATTGGAGAAAAATAATCTCCTTATCGGACAACGTCGATCCAAGATCAGACTGCGCTTTCTGTGCAGTTTGATCTTGATCTACACTGTCAGTAAAAGGCCAGTGAGTCGCCCTTAGCAACCTATGGGTTAAAAAGGTACTTTTGATTGTTGCTTGTTGATTTACTTGCTATCCTCTATTTCTAAATAAAACATTGTAGAAGTTTTGTTTGATTATAACAATGTAAATAACGCCCTTTTGAGTAAAACGTTGCCTTCCATTGCTTTCCAGTAAAAATCGGTTATAAGCATATGATAAACGTGATTAGGAATTTGATCTTATCTTCCTGGAACCTCTATTGTCAATCATTCATAACTTTCTTAGTCAAGGTGAAGAATTTTCTAAAGTTGAGAGAATAGCATTATCTGGTCCGTATTCACCTACCATTCTTAAACATTCTTAGTCATGTTCTTCAGAATTTCGTCAATGTGAAAGTAACAGAACTTCTGATTGGCTAAACCATTTGGTAGCCAATCAGAAGTTCTGTTACTTTCACAGTCAGAAAATCTAAAAGAGTAAGACAAAGAACGTTCTTGAAAATGGTTGGTTAATACGGACCCTCATTGGATAAAACAAAGAGGTTAAGCCAATAAATAACTGGCTTATCTTATACATCAAGAATAAGACGAAGAGTGCAATTTAGAATAGATGGTAGACAAGGGCCCCGATATATACATCAATAACGCTGATTCTAGAAATAAAGCCCAGAAAAATCATTAAAAAATAAACTTACGGAAATCATTTAAACCCGCAAGGGCTTTTGCAACCAACACAGTCATGAAAATCAGGAGTGTCATCATCTAAAGAGAAGAAAAACAATATAGAAGTTACTATAACTTTATTTCATGCTTCCCGAGAAATATCGGTGAAATATTTTTCGATATTTCATGGTTACGACCAGTGAAAATACCGATTTTTATATTCCAACTCTTCAATTGAAGGCGGAAACAGTTGTTCCCGCGCACTAGTTACCTAGGTAAAATGGGCGTGCCTCATAACCAGATGGAAATATGACTTAATTTACCTTATATTTCTCGCGCTTGACGTAATATTGTAATGCCTTGCTATGCGGAGGGGGGTACGCCACGGGGAATAACCGAAAAGAACTGTGCTGGATTTTGATTAAGTTCCCCCCAGAAAGGGTTAAAAGCATGAAATAGAATATTTGTTTTTTTTTTTCGGTGAAAGATCGAAATTTATTTCATCTCGTGAACATCATCGGAAATATTTTCACTCGTGGCAGCGCCAGTCGTGAAAATATTACAGGATGTTCACTCGATGAAATAAATTTCGATCTTTCACCGTAAAAACCAAATATCCTCTATTTTTTAATGGTGTTATGGCGCATCTTTGGTCATTTAGCGCGCATGAAAGGTAATACATTATCGAAAGTTGAAAGAAGTGGTAATTTAAACGTTAATAATACTTCATGAACAAAACCTTGACAAAAAGTCGAAAAACGGAAATGATCTATTACATTAATGCAAGTCAAAAGTTACTGTAACATGATTCCTGCATACAAATAAAAAAAATTCCCTCAAGGTCTGAGAATACGAATTTGCTGATACAAACTGGTCATTTGTCACAAAATTTAATTTGAAAATGATCGATGTAAGTACACGTACAAGATAAGAATTTTTGAGTCTAACATTAATTACCCTTTCAGAAAAAGAAACTCAAGTTGCATCTGCTACCCTAAAATATCTCGGGAAAAACCTTGTAAGATATGAAAAAAAATCGAAACGAATACAGCTTAAATAATACTTTGTCCATAGTGAAACAGTGTTGCACAAAGAAAACCTGCTTGCTCGTAACCAGCATATCTCCCTCACCCACAATGTTTTCAAAACGTTGAGGAATTGTGCTACAAGAGACAATGTCTACAGGATTTTAAAAAGTTAAAATAGGCCTATTCCAGTAACGATGTTGGTATAGACAGAAAAGGAGTTCCCGGCATTCCGGTACAGGTAAGTTTACAGTATTGAGAATTTAACTCTTTAATACGACAAAACTGTGGACTTGTCCAAATAGAAAGGATTCGCAGACGACAAATTGAATGCAACTCAGAGCATTAAATTTGTCTTTCATTAATTAGAAAAAATTGCGGGAAAAGGAGAAAACGCTGATGATCAGCATTTTCTCTTTTTCCCACAATGTTTTCATAAGCCGCCTTCCTCAGGGTCATTAAAAGCTGGGATTGTGTGGTGAAGGGTTAACCTTCATTGTGTAAACAGCATTAACTTATCGCAAGAGAGATGGTCACGCAAGTGTGTAAAGGCCAAAATATCAAAGCAGGTTTCATAATACATTTAAATATATATCATACCATTTCAAAGTGAAAAATACTGTGGAGATGACAGTCTTATCGTGTTGTCGGGCGATATGTTAGCAACTGGCAGAAAAAAGAATTTTAAAATCAGGCAAAAAGTAAACAAAAGACAGCTACCTGGCAGGTTTTAACCTAGTTTAGAAATTAATTTCTCTGTCAGCAACTAAGAATTGGACCGACCGTACAATGACAGATTGTCATCTTCACTATAATTTCCATACTTTTAAATGGTATGCTATAAATTCAAATGCATTTAAACCCCCGCTTCGCTTACTTTTGGGCTTTCGCCTGCTCGAATAAAATAAAGCGTTTTTGTTTAGCAGAAAGCAATACAAGTTAAAACTTTGAAAAACAAAAGTCAAAGAAAGAAAAACTTGACTTACTTTGGCAGCGTCTGTTCAAATCCTTCTGGTTCTAATGCGCCACAGAGCAATCGTCAAAGGAACTAACATAGACGTTGCAGGTTCGAGCTTTTTATATACCATTTGGTGGCCGGTTCACGTGTTTTTGAAGATTCTACGTGATTCTTTGTCTCCCCCGCGCATTCTCAGAGTAGATCTCATATCCTAATTACAGACATTGTTTTAATAACTTTTATCTTAAAGGTACTGGTGCTTTTTTTTTATTTCGACAGAATCGTATCTTAAAGAATCTCGGTAAAAAAGAAATATCTGTATGATTCCTGTAACACAGTCACAAGTTGCTATTGTTGATGGCGTAGGTCAAGATCAGATTTCAGAACGTATAGTATGATCTTGGACTTGCAACAGCTGCGACTGTATCCATCAATTAGCCCGATTCTCAAGAATTGTCAACATTTCAAAGTAACACAATTTCTAAATGACTAAACCAGTTTGTTAAGTTTAGTTTAAACATATTTATTTTACATCGATTGAGAAACAAGTATTTAAAACTTAAAATAATCTGTCTCGATTCTGCTTCCTGGGAACTACAACAGTACCTGCGTAGAAATTTGCGGGCCAATGAAAAATCCCATAGTTAACAACTTGACACCCGCTCCCGGGTTTCGAACTCGGGACCTTTTGGTTACGAGGCCGAGAATTTGTCTCAAATGCAGAGCTGCAGACAAAGATCAAACCAGTTTGTTCAGCCAGTCAGAAAGTGTGTTACTTTCTAAATTCGGGATTAGACGAAAAGAGAGCAATTTAGAAAGGTTGGTAAATAAGGCCCCTTTCTTGATTCTGAAATAGGATTTTGAAGACGTGCTCCTGGTCCTGTATTTAACGTTCGTTCTTTTGAATACATTTGGTCTAATTCTCAATAATTTTCTAAAATTTGAAAGTAACACAAATTCTGATTGGCTAAACCATTTGGTTTAGCCAATCAGAACTTGTGTTACTTTCCAACTCTAGAATTATAGAGTAAGAATGCTTTCTAGAACGGTCGGTAAATTCGAGCCCTGAAGTTTCTTACACACAACACTCTCCATGTCACTTGCTGCTTTCCCCACATAGTTATCTAAATAACGTCAGACAATGGGAGAGAAATGAATGACACAAAGTTCGAAAAATATTTTAGTCTAGCTGGGCCGAACTTTAAGAAGCATATCGGACACGCTAGATCAAAGACCAGACTAAATGCAAATTCTATGCTCTCTCATGTTAGTCAATACTGTTTACGAAAGCACATAATGATATAAACAGTTGTACTAAAAAGATAGAAAATCCTCTATTTGCAGACCGTTTTGGCCATATGACGTCATTTTAAGGTAGTAGACCCCTAATGGAAAACAGCTATATAAACTATTATATTATTCTACAAAATTTGCTATGATTAAAAATGAGTATTATTGTACTACTTTAACCGAGCCACTTTTTCCTTTATTCCTTCTGAGAATTATCATTTATAAATCTAAAAGCACTATATTCTCATTACAAAGGGAGATAATAATTACCTCCCTTTTCAGGAAACTAACAAAAGTATTAACAAATAATTTCAAGATAGACATCAAAGGAATTTCTGGTCGGTTAAAAATGTGCAAAAGTATTATATCAGTATAAATCCTTATTTATCAACTAACAAGAAATTTTATTCCATGTTGCACTAGAAGCGTTAGGGGTCTACTACCTTAACATACTTTCAGAGAGGTGAACCAGGGTTACTCATGGAAAATTACCACACCTGCATGTGCAGTTATGCATATTCTGGACCTATATATATAATTCGCGAGATTTCGTAATGTGAAGAATCTGACATTCGCTGGCTTTTGTGATGAACTTTTATTAAACACATGTACAAATTTGTTATTAAGCTCTTCAGAGGCTCACTTATTATTAACATTTTTCTCGTCCAATGAAATTTTATTATAAATACCATTTAATTTCAGATTCTACATGCCAGAAATGTCAATAATGCACTTTGAAGTCGCACGTTGTGTTTTTACAACAGGCTGCATTTGCAGTTTGGTTTAGATAGCTTTTCAAGGGTTCACGCTTTACCATTGTTAACAATTTCAAAGTAGAACAGTTGAAAAACAACCTTATATCATGTAGAATACCGGTATGACTGAATACTGGTGCATGAATATGTGTGGAAACACTATGGGAAAAGGACGAATTGTCCCGACCAAGCAATTTCTTCTTTTCTCAAAATGGCTTTATAAGTGGTCTGACAAGACTAAAAAGCAAATAAAAGATAAAGCCGTCTACAGGTAATACTGTGTTAAGGTTTGAAAGAGAAAACTTGTCAAAATATTGTGGCAAAAGGAGAAAATGACTTGTGAAGAGCAAATTTTATTGGCAGTCGTATGTAGGTGATGATTATGTTAACGGTTAAATTGTTAAATCAACAAGGTGAAAATTTCAAGCCGATAAAAAAGGTCCAAAATATTGCGATTTCGAGGTTCCGGTGCCGGAGAGATGTGGGCGTATCGGACAGTGTAGATTAAAGATCAGGCTGCACGTTCTGTGCAGCCTGATCTTAATCTACATTGTCCGAAAAAGCATGGTGAGTCGCACTTTACATTGCGAGGGTTAAAATGTTGATGATACATAGGAATGAGCATTGTATATAAAATCTGTTGATCTCTATATTCACCTTTCTATTAAACAAAGCCATTCGTCACAGTACAAGAGAAACAGTCCCTTTAAAAATCAATTAACCTGCCTTTTGTTCTTGCTCGCACAACTCACAATGTCAAATGAAAACAAATTCACGAAAAATCATTAAAAAAAAAAATTAAAAAGAATGTTGATTTTTGTTCACCTTTTTGCATGCTGGATTTTTTATATTATCTCTTTCTTCTAAATTAAAGTAACAATGGCTACCAAAAGTAAACAAAATGGGTGTAAAAATACATTTGAATTTAAAGTATGGAAATTTTTGTGCAGACGACAATCTGTTATTGTTCGTACAGTCATTCCAAAACTAGGTTAAAAGCTGCCAGGTCACTCTATAGTTTGTTTACTTTTTGCCTAATTTTAAAATTCATTTTTTTCCCAGCGACTTACCTTTGGACCGACCACACACTAAAAACAGATTGTCATATTAACAATACTTTCCTTACTTTTGAATGGTATGACTTAAATTTAAATGCATTTCTACCCCTGCATTGTTTTTTGGCCGCTCTCGGGCCTTTAATGAATGATAATCGAAAACTTCAACATTGGTTAACGCAATATCTTGCCGAATTTGATACAGAACCGATTTTCTTCAACAAAAAGACTTTGTGAATTAAGTTGACTAGAATTAAATGCCTGTTGCGTTAATGATAAACATTTACCTTTAGGCTGTTACGCGTGATGCAATGAACTTTCATGATAGTGTAGATAAAGATCAGACTGCACAGAGCGTGCAGTGTGATCTTGGATATACGAGCGTATACTGTCCCATAGGGTAAGGTATTCCATGTGAAGAAAAATTTGAAATGCAATATTTGGGTTTTACTGTTGACCGGAAATTTTCATTTGATTGATGAGGCAACAAGCAGTTTATAGGTTGATAGACTTCGGAGCCAAGGCTGTTGGCAAGGATCAGATTGCACGTATGAGAGGCTTTTTAAGATTCTAGTATACCAAGGCAAAATTCATCGCTCGTTTTAGTATATATACTCCGAATAAACGGATGGCAGCAATGTCTCTTACATTTGATTTGTCGAGTTTCCACTCATAATTGAAAAAAAATGACAGAGGCCCAGATGAGTGAAATTGGGGAAATGGACTATAACTTACTAAAATATATATTATGGGTACTTGCATGTATTAGTCTGATCGAGTGCCCGTTTATATATACGTATTATCCGTGGAGAAGGAATCAAAAACTTCCTTGTGCGTTTATACGGATCCTGCAGAATTTAAAGGGTAGGCTATCTCCAATTTATTTCGATCTTGCTTTATTGAAAATGTCTCATATATTACGGAATCGATAGTGTGGGTTACGATCAGATCATGCATACGGCAGGCTCACCTCGGTCTACACTGTCTGAGGATTACTCCCACAGCAAAAGACCATTCATAACCCTAGGGTGCTAAGCTCGACTCATTGCTCTTCAATTGCTGACAGTCTGGATTAAAATCAGACTGAAGAAAAGTGAAAACTAATGATTGAATAAACAAGAATACCACAATTCCAAATGATTACAAAAAAAAAACATGTAAAGGACGTTTCTACAAAATTTTAAGATTTTTCTGCAAGAGCTCGGAGGCAGAGCCGAGATCAGACTGATAGTTCTCTACAATCTGATCTATAACATAGCTGTACAACAAAGCAGGTTGATTGACTGTCGCATGACAAGAGCCATGGGTGGAGGTGGTGATATTAAGCAGATCATTCGTACTGAAATTAATTGAGTTTTCTTCAACAAGTTCTGGTGATCTCCCGTGTCAGAAAGAACATTTTTTTTTAATTTTCAGAAATCAGTTACTGACAGCATATGCAGACTTCTCTCACAATATTGGACTTACATCTGGGATCAGACAAAAAAATTTTTTCAGTCGAACCTTATGTTACACCTTGAAAAAAAACCCTAGTTTTTGTTAAGTTTTTACCACACAACACAATTTTAGACTCCACTAAACTCAAAGCATTTGCAGACAACACATTTGATGTTGCTCAGAAGACGATTTTTATCTTTGAAATGATTGAAAACAGTTTCTCTTTTTCCCACAATGTTTTCAAAAGCTTTTTTCTGTCAAGGTCGTTAAAGCTCGGGAATGTGTGGTAATAGTTTGAACATATTTCATTTACTACCCTATATATACGGAATACCGTTAGAGCCATCGCATATGAATTTCTTGATTTCTTGATTTGGTTGAACAGAATAGAACAGAATAACTTTTTATTCGACGTGTGCACAGTACAGTCAAAGTTACATGAAAAGTCACATAAATGCCAAGCTCTCCCTCTCTCTCTCTCTCTCTCTCTCTCTCTCTCTCTCTCAGTCTGAGTCTCCTCTCTCTCAGTCTCCT
The DNA here is from genome assembly GCA_946811185.2 of Hippopus hippopus. Taxonomy (NCBI): domain Eukaryota; kingdom Metazoa; phylum Mollusca; class Bivalvia; order Cardiida; family Cardiidae; genus Hippopus; species Hippopus hippopus. Next base: position 20,112,175 of record OX328101.1, read on the forward strand.
CTCTCTCTCTCTCTCTCTCCTTCTCTTTCTCAGTCTCTTTTTCTCCCTCTATCTAGATCTGTCGTTCTCTATAACTCTCACTCAAGGTATGTAAACTGCATGCCTTGAAGGTCTTGTCCTCACACTATGTGTTCAGAAGAAATTTAAAGCTACAGGGTGTTTCATATTATCTGTCCATACTCTAAGAGTCAATGTTTTCTACTTATTTCAATTTAAACTGAATTGAAAGCTGCCAAGTTTTTGCAGACATAATAAAATTTCATTTGACATTACTCTTATAATTGTTAATACGTACACTACACTTTTTCTGACAACATGTCCATTTTACAACAATGGCGTCTACTCTGAGCAATTCTGACGTCGATTTCATTGTGAGAGTTTTTCATTACATGTCTTCGACCCCTCCGCATTTTCGATAAATTTCTTTCTAGATTGCAGCTTTAAAGTCCTGTGTATTTCCTGGCATTGGGCTGTGCACCATTTAAAATGTACCTTACAAGTAAACGTCTGGAGGGTCAGAATGTGTAACCATTCCTGAAAGAAGTTAACTTTTGCCTGGATGCTTCTGAAAGTCATTCAATTATGCTTCCGCTCATGTGTTTTGTGGCTCCTCCTTGCTAAAATCAAATGCATGTACCAGTACCCATGTCTTCCATGTTAATACTTTTTTCTCTTGGCATCGGAATAAATTTTTCCTCAAAATGTTCAGAGAGCCCTCCTTATTTACTGTTTCGGCATTGTCCTCGCCGTCTGCGAAAAACATGGGAGCCACTGTACCGTCTGCGCTGAAAACAGCCCACGACGTAATTGTTTCATTGTGTAGCAGTTTTTCAATATGAAAACCCGATTTCTCTGTTGCCCTAAACCCTTTTTGCAGCTTGTAAACTTGTACGCTTCTAGGATAATCTTTAAAAAAAGAGTTGACGTTATTTAAAGTCTCAGAATTGACGTTATGCAGGACACTTGTTGTGACATTAGAAAAAGTGTAGTGTATCAAAGAATATTTAGGTAATGCCTGCATGTTATATATCAAATGAAATTCTATTATGTCTGCTAAAAGGTAGTAGCTTTCCATGTATTTTAAACTTTCATATGTAGACAACATTCATGTTTAGAATAAGGACATACATGTATATTATGAAACACCCTGTACATCCTTACAGCTATAGAGAAAAAAACGTTAATACTTGAAAGTGTGTAGAATGGCTCAGCTGTGTAATCATATATAAATTACCAATATAATATATTGTGTTAGGGATCGAAAAACTGAAGGGATTTGTCCTCATTTATAACCAGAAACGACGACAGCGATTGCTTTGAACGCCTCGAAAACATGAAATGTATTTTCTATCCGTCGTAATCTGTGCAACCCTGCAGCCGTCAGGGCCAACATTTGGCATAAAGATACAAGAATGATTATAGTTTCATAAAATAAGGATAAAATGGGTTAAAAACTGACCGAAAACTAGCTGAAAGCGAGTATTGATGTATCTTTAAATCAAAGTGTGATAAATTCGCCTTAATAACGAGACAACACTATATCAAATGATATAAGTCCAGACTAGTAGAAATTGAAAGTATTTGCAGACGACAAATTGAACGTAGCTAGGATTACGAGATTTGTCAGAAAATCGGTTGAAAACATCGTGAGGAAAAGAAGGATATGCCGGTTACCAGCATTTTTTCCTTCACCAACACCGTCTTTAACTCTTTACCTGACGAAAAACGAAAAAAATCTAGCCTTGTCCAAATTGAAAGCATTTGCCGACGACAAACTAAATGCGACTCAAAACATAAAATTTGTCATTTACATGGTAGAAAAAAATTGTTAAAAAGGAGGAAATGCTGGTTACCAGCATTTCCTCCTTTTCCCACAATGCTTTCAAAAGCCTTCTCTCTTAGGGTCGTTAGAAGTCGGCGTTGTGCAATAAAAGGTAAAAAAAAAAACTTCCTCATGGCCTTTTAAACACAGGACTATCTTATAAAAGTCAAAGACTATAAAACATGTATACATCCTCAATGCAACATGATTTATTTTTTTCCAGAAATACGTAATTGTCCGATTTTTATTTTGCAGGTCTCAGAAATTTCTGCATCAGACTTCCGCATTAACCCACTTCTAGGAAAGAGAAAAAAGAATCCGAATATTCCGCTATATAGCATACCGTAAGCACAAGGCATGTTCAACGACATTGTTCAGTATTGTTTATTACTGTCAGATTATTTTCTTACGTAACATTTTGTTTCGTTTTTAGGTCAAAGAAAAGCTTGCCCTAGACCTAGATGTCTAAGAAACAGGAAACGAAAAATTAAACAATATAAGTACATTTTCAAGGACAATGACCAGTGTTAAGACATTAATCAACACCTTTAATTGCCTGAAAAATGAATATTTTCTTGCACAACGATTGTACGTCTTTTTTTAACATTGCAGGTCTTAGAAATATCGCTCTTCCACTTCAGTGTTCAAACATTTAGACAAAAATATATTAATCTTTCACCAACAATCCCTTGTTTCATAATGATCCTGGGAGGAATGGGGGGGGGGGGGGGGGGCTGTTGGAGACATTGTGGGAAAAAAAAAGAGAAAATGCCGGTAAGCAGCATTTTCTACTTCTTCCATAGTATTTTACCCATTCAAAGACAAACCCGATTATTCTCTTCCATAGTATTTTACCCATTCAAAGACAAACCCGATTATTCAAACCGCGTTTTACTTATGATCTGCAAAATTAGAGCTTTCGATTTGGATAGGTCTAAATTTTCCTCGTCTGTTTTGAAGTTAAAATTCGTTACGTTGACAACTGTTCTATTTTTTCTTTTTTTTAAACATTTAGATCACATTTTTTATCATTTCCTCAAATGAGCCATACTCTGTGAAAAGGGGGCTTAATGCATCTGCGAAAAGTATCGGCCCAGGTCAGCCTGCGCAGTCCGCGCAGGCTGATCTGGGCCGAAACTTTTCGCTATTTGTCAATTTTTCTATATGTGAAATGTCCAGTGTACCGCAAGATTTAGTTGGTTGTTATATAAAATGGATTTTATGGATCTATAGCTATATGATATAGAGGATATTTGTTTTTTTCGGTGAAAGATCGAAATTTATTTCATCTCGTGAACACCATCGGTAATATTTTCACGAGTAGCTGCGCCACTCGTGAAAATATTACCGATGGTGTTCACGAGATGAAATAAATTTCGATCTTTCATCGAAAAAAACAAATATTCTATTTATTTCATGCTTTTAACCCTTTCTGGGATGAGCTTTATCAAAATCCAGTACAGTTCTTTTCCGTTATTCCCCGTGGCGTACCCCTCCCGCATAGCAACGCATTACAATATTACGTCAAGTGCGAAAATGTAAGGTAAATGACGTCATATTTCCATCTGGTTGTGAGGCACGCGCAATTTACCTAGGCAACAAGAACATGAAAATCGGTATTTTCACTGGTCGTACCCGTGTAATATCGAAAAATATTTTCACTGCTATTTCTCGATATCCTACCGGAAAGCATGAAATAAGATTTGCTTGTTTGCTTGGTATAATGCATCGCGGGAGATGCATTAAGCCCCCTATTTTTTCAGATTTTGTAAACCTATAAAGTTAAAATTCGTAATGTTGATGACTGTCCTATTTCTTCTTTTATTTTTTTTAAACATTTAAAGATCACACTTTTTTTATTGTTTCCTGAAATATTTTTTTAAGGTTTTGTAAATTTGTTTTTGTTTTAGTTATTATTGTTATTATTATTATTATTATCATTATTATTATTATTATTATTCTCTTTCCTCTGTTTTCGTTTTTTTTTTTTCCGATTTTTTTTTTTTTAATGTCTAAACGTCTTTTTCGAAATATCTACTCTACTTTCTGCATTTTAGGAATAAGAAGAAAAGCAAAAAATAAAAATAATAATAATAATATTAATAATAATAATCGAAGACGTTGATCAGTATTGTTCATTTCCCAATGTAAGAAAATCGTCTTGTGTAACATTTGTTTATGTTTTGTTTGTGATCTCAGAAATTCTGCTTTAAATTTTCGCGTGAACAGGATTTCTAGGAAACAGAAAAACATCCTAGTATGACTTTATATAACTTGTTTATATCAATAAAAAAAAAACATTGTTTGTTAGTGTTTATTACCACATATATGCCTGTTCTTGCGTAACTACTGCATATTAGCCATGCTCTGTGAAAAGGGAGCTTAATGCATCTGCGAAAAGTATCGACCTAGCTAAGCCGAAACTTTTCGGTATTGGTCAATTTTGTGTATGTCCAGGGACCCGTCTACCTCATGATTGAGCCGGTTGCTTACAAAAATGGATATTATAAATCCATAAGTATGTGATGGCTTGTTTGGTACCAAGGATCACGGAGATGCATTTAGACCCCCATGTCGGTGCATGGATCACATGTTTTGTTAGTTTAGGTCTCAGAAAAATCTGCCAGACAGATTTGACCTTTACCAGATAACAAAGCGTTAGATTTCTTCATGTTAAAAGCGTTTTTGCATATAACAGGATAACTGTGGCTCAAAGGATAGGGTCATGTGAGGAAGGATAGAAAACATTGTTACCAGCATTCCTCCTTTTCCCACAATCTTTTGAAAAGCATGCTTGTTCATGGTCGGTTAAAAAACACGGGAATGAACGGTAAAGGTCGAAGTGTTATATCTACACAGGACACAAGGACGGCTGGCACGAAGCCTGGCGGAGACCTTGAAGCCTTGGCTTTAACATCAGAGGAAAAGGCGAAGGAAATAGCCGAATACACATAGGCTCGGCCCAAGACGTAGTTACAGGCCACATCTTTCTTTGATTCCTGGATACATCCATGGGCGGTTTCTCCATTCCTAAATATGACCTTTCTTTATATTATAGCCTAGGACAGCTTGCTGTCATGACTACGTCATAGCGACTGCCATAATATACAACTTCACCAAGCCCGAAAGCTCAGCTGGTATAGTAAACAGATTGAAACCAGGCAGTCGCCAGTTCGAACCCCCAGCTCGGTCAATTTCTTTCCGGGGATTGATGATAGTCATTACGACAGGATTCTTTCTTCTCTCACATCTGACCGTTGACTCGATGATAATAATGTGTAAAAGCAACCAGTTCCTTGGGAAGAATACACAAACTGTCCGAAGTGCCCGTTAGGAATACTCCATGAAGGCAAGGCAGGTGCACTAGCCGCGGCGACATAAGGATCGAAAACGACCCGCGACTTTCAGACTAGAATAGAATAGAATGTGTCGGGATAAAGCTAGTACTGCAGGTCCACTGAGTGGCATACTGAAATGGTTTCAGTGTGAAAACAACTGAGCCATGCTCTGTGTATGTGAAAAGGGGGCTTAATGCATCTGCAAAAAGTATCGACCCAGGTCAGCCTGCGCAGTTTGCGCAGGCTGACCTTAGCCGAAACTTTTTGCTATCGGTCAATTTTCTGCAGATAAAAAGACCAGTGTACCTAATAATTCAGTCAGCTGTTATACAAAAAGGTTGACTGATTGATTGATTGTATAGTGTTTAACGCCGTTTTCAACATTATTTCAGTTATATCGCGGCATCCAGTGCACCTATCCATGCTTTCCTGGAGTCTCTTTTACCAGTACTCCGCACAATTTTCTTTCCAGACCACTATCCCACGTAACCATCATCGAAACAATGGTCAGCGGTGAGAGAGAAAAGAATCCTGTTGCAATGACTATCTCGGAAAGAAATTAGCCGAGCCAGGGATCGAACCCACGATCCCCTGTTCTCAAGTCCCGCACTCTACCGGCTGAGCTACCGGGGCTCGGCTATACAAAACGGATTTAATGGATCAGTAATACAGTAATGACTTTGTTTCGTATCATGCACCACGGAGATGCATTATGCCTCCTTTTGCGACAACATGGCTCAAATTTATTGAACTCTTACCACACGACAACATCTCACACTAATCAAAATTCAAAAAATTAGCAGACGACAAATTGAATGTGGCTAAATTGACGGGCTTTATCTTTGGAAGAGTACAGAAAAGTGTTTAAAAGAGAGAAAATGCTTGTTACATGTTCTCCTTTTCCCATAATATTTTCAAAATTCTTGAAACATGGGATTATTTGGTATAGAGTAAAAGTTACCACAGTTCGACATGTTGACCGGCTAAAAAAAGTGCAAAATAATAAATTTGTTTAACCCTTTACCAAACGACAAAAATTTTAGACTCGTCTATATTGAAAGCGTATGCAGACGACAATTGAAATAGGTTCAAATAAATGGGTTAAAAACATTGTAGGAAAGAAAAAAAAAATGCTGGTTTCTGTTTTTTTCCTCCAACCACAATGGCTTAATCCTTTACCACAAAATCACGAGTTATAACGACCCTGGGAAGAGGCCTTTTAAAAACAATGAGGAAAAAGCAGAAAATGCTGGTAACCAGCATTTTCTACTTTTCCCTCAATATTGTTTTACCCTATCAAAGATGTAGTTCATCATTTCAGCAACATTTAAAATGTCGTGTGCAAATACTATGAATTTGGACTAGTCTATATTTTTTACGTGAGTTAAAAAGAGTTAGAATGGATATCTTCGCCAAAGTCATGAAAGCACCGAATTGTTCAGGGTACAAGGTAAAACGCAACAGCTTTGACTTTGTGACATGCTGACATGGTTGCATAATACTAAACCTGTTTTTTTCTTTACTTTGAACAATCCCATGTTTTAAAGACGTTGGGGAGGAAGGCTTTTGAAAACATTGTGGAAAAAAAGGACAAAATGCTGGTAACAGCATTTTCTGCTTTTCCCACAATGTTTTCTTCCCTTTCTTTGGACAAATGCTATCATTTGAGACACACTTATCTCTTCATCTAGTTATTAGTGCTTTCGAAATAAGCTAGTCTAGAATTATATCGTAAGATAAAGAAGGTGGAAATTTTATAGGCTTTCTCGAATGAACGTATCTCTTCACAGACTATCCCAGAATACTTCATGTGGCCACATTATACACACTGGATTGACACAAATAACAATTTATAGGAGCTTACACCGAGAAACACAGATATGTTAAAGCCAGTGCGGTAAGCGATTGGAAAAAAAGGTAGAAATATCTTTTACTGTGGTACAGTGAAAGGGCAATGAGGCTCTAGCTAGCCTGGCATTTCAGGCCCTACATTTGAGTCATTCTAATAAACAAGGTACACAACTATTGTAAAACTACAGAAATATATCTTGTTATTTGCCCTTTATTTAAAATCAGAAATGGGAACATTATAGTCAAAGTATATATATATTGTTTTGCAGTTTTATTTTAATATTTTTTTTATGAAAATGCTCTATTTAACGGACTGATACCAGTCTAAGGTTCCACCCTAAGTTCCAGTCTGATCATTCAGTTCTTTTATAATATATTATTTGACGTTAATTTGTCAAAATGACATAAGGAACATACGAAAAGTTTATTGCTAAAGACCTGTGGAGTGATTAAGAAATTATAGGTGTTTGGACCAAGGCCAAAGGGGCTTATATTCACCCACCAAGCTTTATTGAATTCTTAGTCCACTATGTAAGAATTTTCTAAATTTTAATGTAACGCAATTCCTGATTGGCTAAAACAAATGAGCTGCGCTCGGGAAAAGTGGGTTTTAATGCAAGAAATTAATTATATCAAGTAAGTTTCACATAATTATGTATCCATAAAATTCATTTAGTCTAAAAACCGACTGAATGATCCTTTGATATGCAGGAAATTGATCAATAGCAAAAAGTTTCGACCCAGGTCAGCCTGCGCAGACTGCGCAGGCTGACCTGGATCGCTACTTATTGAAGATACATTGAACCCCCTTTTTACAGAACATTTAGCCGATCAGAAATCGTGTTACATTCTAGGTTTAGACAAAGACTAAAAATGCTATTTTGAATGGTAAGTGAATAACAGATATGGTTTCAACTTATACATGCAGTCAAATATGTATGAGTGGAAGGTAAGCAAATACACCGACAAGGGCAGGCATGTTTACGGGCAAGTTGACACCCTATGTAGAGGAATAGAGGTCATACAACATAAAAAGGTGACAGCAGCGTCAGTATTTTCAGAAATTTTGCCTTATATTCTTGTCATTGACCGGAGGAATTTTGCCTTCTTTTTTTGTCTTTGTATATAGTAAGGAAGTCTCTCCTCTTTTCTTGTCATTGACTTGAGTTCTCCTTTCTTTTCATGTCATTGACTTGTGGAGTTCTCACTTCTATTCTTGTCAATGACTTGAGGAGTTCTCCCTTCTTTTCTTATGATTGACTTGAGCAATTCTCCTTTCTTTCTTTTCATTAAATCGAGGATTCTCCCTTATTTTCTTTTCACTGAATTAGGAGTTCTCCCTTGTTTTCCTGTCATTGACTTGTGGAGTTCTCCCTTATTTTGTTGTCATTGACTTCAAGACTTCTCCCTTCTTTTCTTGTCATTGACTCGTGAAGTTCTTCCGTCTTTTCCTGTGATTGACTTAAGGAGTTCTCCCTTCTTTTCTTGTTATCGACTTTAGCAGTTTTCCGTTCTTTTCTTTTCATTGACTGGAGGAATTCTCCTTTCTTTTCCTGTCATAGACTGGAAGAATTCTGCCTTTTTTTTCCCTTGTCCTTGTATTGAGGAAGTCTCCCTTCTTCTCTTGTTATTGACCGGAAGATTACTCCCTTCTTTTCTTGTCATTGACAGAAGGAATTCTGCCTTTTTTTTTTTCATTGACTGAAAGAACCAAAACCTTTGCCCATATGATATTCGAATACCTGTTCACATCGATTTACCTTCCAGTGCGCCGTGCACAACTTATTTTGCTTTGCGGACAGTGTTTATCAACACCAGACTGCACAGTGCGTGTTGTCTGAACTTGTACCTACACTGTCTGGTTCTGGCCAAAATAATCTTCAATCTTGAAGTATATTATGCAAAATTTCCGTTTTTCTATCCCTTCTGGAATAGGCCCGCTTCATCATTTAAGTGTTGTAAATGTCATAAAGAGGTATTCTCGCGTCTTTAGCGAACCTTCCGTCACTTTTTAACTCTTTACAAGGCATCAAATTTTTAATCTTACACATACTCCACGAATTTCCATTGGGCATATTATCTGTGGCTCACATCACTGTATTTTCCTTTGCAATGTTCGACAACATTGTGGGAAAAAAAAAAGAATGCTGGTAGGTTGCATTTCTCCCCATCCCAACAATGTTTTCGAACGCCTTTATCCTCGAGGCCGTTAAAATAAGGGACTTTTTTTTATCTTGCTAAATAAGTTAAGTGGAACTTTCAAACCGTTAGTAAAAATTCGACTATTGCTATTTCAGACTTATGCTTTGGACAACTATATGTCCTTATCGGACAGTGTAGATCCAAGATCAGACTGCACCTTCTGTGCAGTCTGATCTTGATCTACACTGTCTGCAAAGTGTCAGTGAGTCGCGCTTAGTAGCCTCAGGGTTGAATAAGGGACGGATTAACCCCACAGTTCAGACATCTTCAAAACAACAGAGAGCCTGAGAGTCCAAAAATTACCACGCATCAACAACACTCTCCAGCCATAGAAGTCCGTAATAACCATAGTTATTGCAAGTATCACGTGTAGTTATGAATAGAGTTTTTCTGATCAACAGCTACTGGGGACTTTCTTTTCCAGTTTGTTAATTGGACCCTTTACCAAACCCTTATTTTAACAACTAAGGAGAAGAAGGCATTGGAAAACAATATGGGAAAAGGGAAAAAAAATGATGACCAGCCTTTTCTCCTTTTCGAACAATCTTTTTTTTCCCTTTCAAAGACATTGTAACCACTTGAACCACAAGCAAATTACGTGCAAAGTACTTTAATTTCGACACAGTAGTCTGATACAAAGTTATGTAACGTTACATAGCTCAATATTTTTTTTTTTGACTGTGTGCGCGTCTTTTTCCGTCCCCATTGCGGCTTTCAAGTAAAATTCAACAGTTCAAAACTCGAACTTCGACAGTCTGAGTATCATTGGACTGCAACAAACTGTCTGAACTCATTAATTACTCCAGCCGACCTTTTTTTAAAAGTTTAATATAGCAGCTAGCCACTTTTTAAAATATTGTGACAAAGAAGACATTACTCATAACAAGTAATTTCTCCTTTTGCAACCAACATTTTTATTAACAACAATTTAAAGCCAAATAGTCACCCATCCATTCTAACCATATAAATTGTGCAGGATGTCTCAGAAGTCGAGCACCATCATTTTTCATTAATTTTCTTTTTCTATGTTTCAGTTTGATACTGATTTTTCTTCTCTCTCCTTCGAGTTTTACTATGGCATTTATAAATTAACAAAACAAGAAAGAGTTGAAATGTTTTTTATTATGATTATGATGAATGAAGGTGTTTTTGAAATAAAAAGGTGTTTTTGATGGAAACATCGATGGTGCGCGACTTCTTTGATACCCTGTATGATTATCATGTAATTAAATATGGTAGGGGGCATAAGTGCTATAGTGAAGAAATTTGAAATTGAAAACTGGTTTTTTTCTAATGTTTTCACGTATATGCATTCATTTACAATTATTATCCAAATATATTTCCATTTCACCAGCTACTGCACAGGCTGACCTGGGTCGATACTTTTTGCAGATGCAATAAGCCCTCTTTTCACAGAGCATGGTTCATATCATAATGATTTTTATGCTCTAACGAGTCGATAATTTTCGTATTTCTCACATTACGCACTTGGATACTGTGTGTCCAGGATGTCACGGCTATGCATGACACCAATGGGCCATTTATCTGATTTGATTTGATTTTGGCGAAGGCCCTAGAAGACTGTTAATTATGTTATGGAGGATAGTGCAAGATACAGAACGAAACCCATTCTAACGGAAGTCCAGTTCTTTAATGTGCTTGGTGTGTTCCACCGTCACACGGAATCTTGGTTTTAAAGTTCCACCCAAAAGACTACTCGTGTGTCTGTGCTGGCTAGCCGTCGGAATCGAACCCACATCCTCAAGTATTCCGAGAATACAGATCTCGTGCTCTACCACTAGAGCTAAACCGGCTGACCACCATTGCTCTTACAAACAAACGGAACACTAATAAATGATACTAAACCGTGTGGTTTAAGCATTTTAATCGAAATTTATCTATCACCAACTCTCAAATCTTAATTCTTTACCAGGCGACAAAATTTTAGACTCTTCTAAATTGAAAGCATTCGTAGACGACAAAATATACGATTATGTAGTTAAAATAATAAGATTCGTCTTTGAAAGAGGGGAAAATATTGTGGGATTAAAGGAAAATGCTGGATACCAGCATTTTCTCCTTTTCCTACTATGCTTTTCAGAGTTTTCTTTCTCAGAAAAGAGGCACAAAAAGGAAGTAAAGAGTAAAACGAGTCAAAAAGTCACAAAGGTGGTGTTGAGCAATGAGAGCAGGACGGACAAAGTTAAAACCTTTACAAATATGGCCCCGAAAAAATAGTGCGCGGGAGATTCATATGTACAGGCAGATAACTATGTGTAATTGACGAACAAAGTTATAACCGTTACAAATACGGCCCCGAAAAAATAATGCGCGGGAGTTTCATATATATAGGGAGATAACTAAGTGTAATTCTTTTCGGAACACAGTGCGATTGATTGCGCTTTTCACGGGTGATCCGGTGATCAAGTCACTCGGCTGTATTACGAAATGTGATATATTAACATGCGTTCTACATTTCTACGCCTAAAATAGACTACTTTACCTCTCTTGAAATCATAAGAGTCCACTTGAAAAATACATGTGTCACAGTTCACGCTGATAGACAGACAAATCTCAATATTTTCGTTGTAGCTGTTGTCGTAGATACCAATAATTTCGTAGGCGTCTCCATATCTTAGATCACGTGAATGACAGTGGTATTAGTGGAAACCTCCTTGATACGGAAAAGATAAGATGTAGATACAGAATCAGCCAAGTTATGACGAGTGAACGCATTGGCATTTTCACTAGCCAAGGGTGACGATCACTACGTTGCTCTATTTACCCTTGACTGATCAAGTCGAAATTCAAATCCCCCAGATGCGCGTGATCATTGGTTGCATTCTTTTCTTAAATCACCTGACAAATGGCGTGTTACAGTTGCTATCCATCATCAGCAACACGTAAACGAATATGGCGACCAGGGTTTGTTGGATATGCTGGGCATCATAACCAAAAAATAAGGATGAGCAATATTTACTTCAACATCCACTGTAACAAATCAGTAAAATGAAGTTTTTAGATACATTTCAACGCTAGGTGATGTATTGTCAAAACAAGTGTCTCGTTTTTTATGAAATGGTTATGTCACGAGACGTTTGGTTGGTTTTTGGTGATGTAATTTTAGGGGCGATAACTATCAAAATCCAGTAGGAGGCGTATCGCAGGGATTAACTAAATTTCGACTCGATCAGCCAAGGGTGGATAGAGCAAGGTAGTGATCGTCACCCTTGGCCAGCAAAGGTGGCGCATTGATGAGTTGTACTCATAGTGACTCCTTTTGGTGTGACAACCTATTGGTCCTTAGAATCAAAGCGTTGAGAACCCTGAAGTGGTATTTGTCAAGGAAGCCATTGTGGGGAATTAATAATTTGAAAAAAAAAAAAGAAAAATATTATTCAAATATTGGCTTGAAAGTCAACCTACTAAGCAAATGAATACCTTTTTTTGATTGAAGGGAGAGTACTCATGACAAAGTTAGGATTATTTGTGTATTGGTGGTCTCCCTTTGATCATTCAGGAGGAGTCAGGAGTAACGTCCCTTGACAGTAGGATGCATGATGGATAGAGAGAGAAACCATGTGAATATATCGAATAAAATTAAGTTTGTACCTGAAAACTATGATTTTGAAATATCTTTGGCCATCAATATTTAATTCCCAACATTACAGTCAATTATTTTGATCTATAAATATTCATGCCCAATCAAATGGAGTAGTGCGCAATCATTGGATGAACAAGCCATGGGGCGAACTGTTTTTGGAACGAAAAAGCCCAGGACCAAGTGATCGGTAGACAAATTTTGTATCATTGCGCCAATAGAAGGCTATGAGCGAGTGAAGCTATTTCAATCAAAAATTAGTATTTCCACGATCGATTGCCTCACCTAGTGTATTTTAACATGCCATTTCCAATTACATATCTGAGTGCTACCGAAAAACTCATTTGCCTAAGAAAAATTGAGTTTAATTGGGTTTATTTCCTTCGGCTTTGCACAAAATACGATACATGGTCTTCAAAATTCAATATTGAACTCATAGTGGTATTGTCTTCGACAAATACCACAAAAAAGAAAACAATGAAAGTCACCCTCTTTGACTCTTTCCAACACTTTCCCTGACAAAGATGGAGTTTTGCTGTTCCAATAGATTTGATTTTTGCCTTCCTTCCCCCCCCCCCCCACCTTCCTTCCCCCCCCCCTCCATCTGTACATCTGTATTTAAAGGAAGTGCCACAATGAGCATTTTCTTTTTTCATTATTGGATCATCATTTGATCTGTTTAAATCATGGTTTTTTTTTTTGGTTTTTGTTTTTGTTTTTTTTTTTTTTCTTTTTAAAATCAGTATTTGTAACACCATTTTTTTAATGTCGATTTTCAGTGCAAATTACGAAAAAGGACACATACAACTTTAAAGGTCCTTATGCACTCTCTACATTATGAAAGCATGTACGAGTATCTTTTATCCAGAGAAGTTAGTTGATTGAAGTGTTGGTTATGCAGACTTTAAACGTATAAAGGGTTAAAAATAAGTTGAAATATTATCATTTTAAGTTTTGGAAAATACATGTATTCTTAATAATCACCGTCACCATAAAGGTTTCTGGGAATTTAACAGGATCCTACGGTGGCACAAAAGTGACATGGAAGATATATTTTATACTACGTGCGCACGCAGTAGCTAATACGTGCGCACGTAATAACTAATACGTGCGCACGCAGTAGTATTACGTGCGCACGTATTAGCTACTGCCATGTCACATATCTTCCATGTCACTTTTGTGCCACCGTAGGATCCACTACCAAGGCTCCGGTTTGTTTCATTATACTATAACCCCATGATCCTTAGTTTTTTTACGACTCTGAAGGAGAGGGCTTTTGAAAACACAGTGGAAAAAAGGAGAAAATGCTGGTATCCAGCATTTTCTCCTTTTTCCCACAGTGTTTTCAACCTTGTCAGAGAACTTTGGGTCATTTAAATCGCTTCCGAATTTGTCGTCTGCAGACGCTTTCAATTTGGACAAGTCTAGATTTTAGTTGTTTTGTAAAGAGTTATACCATCAGCAATATCTCTAACCCTTTTAGGTAAAAGGTGAGACATCAAACCGAGAGACAATTTTTTTTTTTACTTTTCAGTCAAAAGAGACAAAACTCATCAAATGAGCCAAATTAAACTTGTCGTCTGCTAATACTTTGAATTTGGACTAACCTAAAATTTTGTCGTCAGGTGAAGGGACAAGGGCTAAGGTCTGGTTTTGCGAACAAAAAAAAAACTTATTCAACAAACAAAAGGACTTAACTCAGTTAGCAAGTTTAAGTCAAGTTTTTGCTGAATTGAGTCTGGAACGTATAATTGTATCAGCTTAGGATTCGAGAACATATCAACTTAAGTATGCTATATATAAGTAAAATACGGCTCAAATAACGAACTCACACTAAGTCGGAAAGTGAGCTCTTCAGCGGATTTGAGCAAAATAAGAGACTAACGTTTTCTTTTCGGAAAAACCGGGCCGTAGATCAAACATTGTTCCATTATAAGTCACAGTTACGCTCTGTCTTTCTTCTTGTACTAGTAAAATGAAGAAATTTGCAGAATGCGATAATTGGCTTATTTAGATCTCTATCCTCTTGCTTAATTTCATAGATCAGTCCCATTAATCTTTAAGTTATTGCATATTCTTTCAAAACAGTAACCTTGACCACTGCGTATGACTGAGCATATGCGCATTATCTGCATAATTATTGTCATCTATCCCCTTTCAAAGTTAAGTGAAGTTGACAATCCGTTATAAAAGGTTGAGGGGAAAAAAAGTTCGTAAACATAATTTCCTCAGTTGTTTTCCAATACATGTTTTGGTAGAGAGAGAGAGACAGACAGACAGACAGACAGACAGAGTTGAGAAAGAGACTTTGTTCTCTGAAAACAGAAGGGGAACCCCAATTTACCTCCTTGAAAACAATAACTGGAAATGCTTGACTTCTCGTTAAAGTATTCTCATTAAGCCGTTTTTTTTCCCCGCTGCAATGAACGGACACAATTATGTAGCTTAGCATTTGTAGTCGGTAGCGTCAGAGTCAGACTGCACAAAATGTGCAGTTTGATCTTGAATCTATTCTGTTTCTACATCGTTCTAACTCTCTCATTAATGTGCAGAATAATGGAATTTCAAGACCTTCATGCAACTCGTATCTATCCTAGTTGACAACGAAAGAGTGAAGATACATACTTAAAACAATAAAAGCTACAGCACTTGTATCCCCACTTGTATCTTTTGTCAGTGTTTACAATGTTTTTCGTTTCCCTCCTGAGAAAATAAATGAGCCGTGCTATGTGAAAAGGGGGCATAATGCATCTGCAAAAAGTATCGACTCATGTCAGCCTGCGCGGATTGCGCAGGCTGACATGAGTCGATACTTTTTGCTATTTGTAAATTTTCTGCGTGTCCAAGGACCATTCAACCTCATAATTCAGTTGTTTGTTAGAATGGATTTTGTGGATCCATAATTATGTGATGAGTTGTTTGGTATAATGCATCATGGAGATCCATCAAACCCCTTTTCTAAGACCATGGCTCATATTTAAGTTTGGTATTTGATAGCACTTATTACTTTAGTGGAGTTCACAATCCAAGTCTTCACAATCGAATCCAGAGCTGAAACTAGTATCTTATGAACACTATCGAAACGGACATAGATAAAATGTCTCTTTTATTCGTGTTTTGTATTTACTTTGGTATTTTGGGATGCTTCTCCTCCGAACCACATTGTTCGAAATTTTCTTACGACGAACAATTACTGGAGAAACTGGTACGAATGGAATTCCAAATGGAAAAGTATGAGGAGAGCAACAGACTTGTGGTCGAAGCTTTAAAAGCAGACATTGTCAAGCTACAAACGCTAAATGCAGAAAATGTCAAGCTTCAAGCTTTCAATGCGGAATATGTTAAGCTTCAAGCTTTACAGGCAGATATTGTCAGGCTTCAAGCTTTAAAAGCAGATGTTGTCAAGCTTCAAGCCAACAGAGACGACATGGCGGACGAACTGACAAAGTTAAGAAAAGACGTAAACACGACTGCTGATGAGACAAGTAACCAGATTCGATCTTTAATCGAACAAAAACATGCAAGTTAGTATTTGCTTTGTCTTATATTAAATATCTAAAAATGATTCTTTGTTGCGTTTTTGGATGGCATGGCAATAACAAAGCCACCTGAAGCATGGCATGTATTTTAAGCCTTTTATACTGACCCTGAAAAAAATACCTATGAAAACATTGTATGGAAAAGATAAAATGCTGGTAACTAGCATTTTCTCATTTTCAACACTTTTTCCTACCGTTTCAATTACCATTTTTAGAGTCACATTTAATTTGTCGTCTGCGAATGCTCACAATTTGAACGTGTCAAGAATTGCCTCGCCTGGTAAGGAGTTAGAGTAAAGTAGGAGCCTGTACAAAGGAGCGGGTACTCTTGAGATAATTTGTGGACAACACGGGTCAGAGTGCATGAAGTGTCAGGTCTTCAGAGCTTCGATAAGAAAGTCCTCCCGCAGCTGCCTTATTTAATTTTCTTTTACGAAATGAATTATCTGTCTCATTTACAGTTCTGCTGTTTAAATGGCACTTTATGTTGCAGTGACCACAGAATTTAAAAAACGTAACACAAAGACAATGAGCCATCATTACCCCCGCCCCCGGGGAATTTTGTCTCCTGAGCAATTTATCAAAGTCTGCCAACTGGCGAGTGGGGCTTTTGAGAGTTATAGAGGTCAAAGGTCATCAAGTGCACTTTTGCATACAAGGTATTAACGAATCACCATTTAAGTTATTTTTCATTTCATTTTCTACATTCAGTATGTCAGAAATATTTTCAGATGGGGAATACACTCATATCTATAGTCACAACAAATGTTTTACAGAAACAACTCTGCTTGAATCAAAGTACTGAAAGAACTGCACTTGGTCATGTAAGCGAGGCTAAAACAGCTGGTACCCTAAAATGTATCCATAGTATACAACATCATCATTTATGATCTTGGTGATACAGAATAGATGTTATGAAAAACATTGTGCCTTTTCATTATAATCTAGCCTATCTGTAAGCTGTTTCAGCCAAGGAAATCGGGGTATTAACAGTGACAAATGTTGAACTTTTTTGGAAATCGTATGATATTTGCGGCAATCAAAAATATTTTTGCATTTTGACCCAAGATAATTCGTTGTCGTCCGGATTGTATTTATCACTTCTATGTTCAACAGTAAGTTACCGCATATGTAGATTGGTATTATATTAAACCCAGTGAATGAAGTTATTTAGATCTTTACTCTTTATCATTTTATACATGTATTGTATGTATATGGTATGAGGAAGTTTCCAGTATATATTCTTAAAAAAATTAATAAAGTTTTTGTTCTTTTCATAATGACCTTTTTTTAATTATAATTAAAATCTATCAAAATGTACACAAAGAGGGCTTGCGTAAACCATTTTCGAAACACTGTCGGTTTGTTATTCTCTCAATGATTCCAAGGTAGTATTTTGCAAAACAGGATTTACTTTTGTCGAACTACCGAGGCTTCCTTCCGAGCATAGAGTTTGCGAATGAGAAAGCAGGTTATAAAAGGAGGAACTGTACTCCATCAGATCCCTGATCATTTCCTCATACAGATGGGTAATTATTGGTGCATCACTCATATGGAATAGCACAGTAAAATGCAACTTTTTATTTGTAATATGGGAAACAATATCCTGGAAACAACGATAAGCACACGATCTTGATACCAAATGCAGAATAAGATTAGGTGGACCTAAGCACAGTCAAAGCATAGTGCAGCAGGCATTTCTTCGAAGAAATATGACAGGTACCTTCATATGCATGTACATGTACGATAGAAAGAAAGAAAGACAAAAACCCATGCACAGGCCTTTTGCCCATGGTAAAATTAAGGAAAGTCGTTAATTATCTATCAAAAAAAGGTAAATAATGACTGGCCAGCGTCAACGTGACATAATTAAAAAGTGTAGCTTAGCACAAAATTAACTAGGAATAATACATCTTTCGGTTTGGGCAGTTATGGACACATGTATCATGTATTTAGCTAAAAGGTGCGTATGGCTGTAGGTCATACCTTTCGTGGCAAGTTCAACGATTAGTACTTTGAAATCATTGACTGAGAGAACTGAATTGATAACTTAACAAAAGAATGCACTGTAGATAGCATATGCAATGTCTTCCTAGTATTTTGTCCGTTTTTTAGATGCAAGAGTTTCACGGTACATAACGTATCAGTAACTTCAGTACTTTGATTTAAAATAAAAGTTTCTGTTTACTGTACTGAATATATATAGACTATGGAAATAGGCATACCAATAAATCTTAGAAAAGAATCTGCAACCGGAACACAGTCAGTACACTGTATGGCCACCATTAGCACGAATATAAGCTTCTTCTGGGCATCGGCTAGATCTAACCGTCCAGCTGTTGTTATGGAATATCCTGCCATTCCTGACTCAAAAGTTGCTCAAGGTGTTGGAGGTTCTGAGGCCTGACATTTCCATCATTGACGCGCCTACCGAGAATGTCCCACGCATGCTCAATCGGATTGAGACCTGGAGATCTTGTTGGCCACTCAAATTGCCCAGAAGAGTTCAAGCTTGTATTCGTGCTAATGGTGGCCATACCGTGTACTAAATGTGTTCCGCTTGCAGGTTGAACGAATTTTAGAGATTTTGAAACATCTGGGTAGTATAACACTTTTTTGCATGTGGATTTAGACAGTGCCTTACTTCAAAAGCCTGTAAGTGAGAGACATTATATCATCTGGGTAGTAAAACACTTTTTTTCATGTGGATTTAGACAGTGCCTTACTTCAAAAGCCTGTAAGTGAGAGACATTATATGATAGAAGTACAGAATTGCTTGGACTGGTTTGTAACTCAATACTCATTGCATTTATACAATGAAATTGTCTATATGTGTAATAATAAAATTCTGGTGCAGCGGTAATTCATTGTTGCTTAACTTTTTGTGAGGAGTATAGTTAGTATCTGCTCTACATCTCCTTCGTCTTTATAACTAGAATTACTTTCCTTAGTCCTTCAGTCAGTGTGCCTACTCCATTTTTTTCCTCCGGATTCACTTCTATTATTTACTAGTTTTCTGTACAAATGCAGTTTCGACGTGTTGTGAAAAATGGGGGATCTCACTACTCCTAAATTGACTAACTTGTATGACGCAAGCCTTGGCGAGCGTCAATTACATTTTAGTAAACGAGTTTTAAAAAAATGATGTTGCATAAACACGAATGTGAGATTCTGTTTATCAGATTAAACGAATGACTGACAAAATTTTCTGTATAAGGGTCCATGTGTACAGTTGTAGTTCGGTTCCAAATATATTCATTCACAAGTAGATAGCTCTTTGATATGTACACTGAAAGTAGAATAAAACAGTTTCAAGAAGGGGGAAGTCTACCTATGTCTGCCATTTATTTATTTTGAAACACTTTCGCTGCATTTCTTGGTTTTATTAAACATGAAAATGAAAGACTTTCCACGCGTATACGTCTGGCAACCCTGGCGTCATTTTTCCGCGAAGTGGCAAAGTAGTACAATTTCTGGCACGTGCTAAGTTGGTTTATCAGTCTTCAAATGCTCATGACTAAAAAATAACCAGAACCGGGACACCCTTCCCCCCCCCCCCACCCAAAAAAAACGATAGTACACTAACGTATTATCAAAAATAAGTCAGAGATTTAGTACACTGCCGGAGGAGGTTTTAGGTGATAAAATTTGTTAAGTGTCAAAAATACTTCGGGAAGAGCAGCAATCGGGTCAACACATCTACTGCTAACGCGTCCCATTCGTTGAGTTGTACTAGTTTTACAGGGGTATGCAGTTTAGTTTGATAAGTATAGTTATTGTGCGCTTCCATAAATGGATAAGAAATAGACAATTATTTTCTTGCATATTTTCAGTTGTTGCCTTTAGTGCCAAGAAGGTAAGCAACACCGATCCTTCGAATGGAGAAACGCTTGTCTTTGCTTCCGTGACCACAAATAAAGGGAATGGTTACAGCGGCGTCCTTGGGAAGTTCACTGTGCCCCTAGATGGCGTCTACCTGTTTCACGACCAGATGTGCGTTGTGGCGAACAAAGATTTCTATCATGCAATCTTCGTCGATAACGATCCAGCCACAACGGAGAGATTCTTTGCAAATTCTGAATACCCTGTCTGTTTCACCACTGTCATGACGCGACAACTTCAGAAAGGGCAAAAAGTTCACGTAAAATGTAATGGTCACAACAAAGACGGTAAGAGACTCGTTGATGACGATAATCGGTGGAACATGTTCTCCGGGGTTCTTCTGAGGGAAACATAATCCTTCAGAATTTCAAATTGAGATGATTTGCTTATCATGTACTTTAACTCTTTACTAAACATTCCCGTCTTTTAACGACCTTAAGTACCAAAACAATAGATTCAAGACAGAGAGAAGTGTTCCCAGAGCAGAGACTAGCTAGAGGAGCAATATTCTAGGATTTACACGGATTATCCAACATATTTTTATTGGAGAGGTCATCAGACAGAATTTACTGTCTAAATCAATTGTTCTTGCGAAATTGTTCTGACAAACAGTCTGTTTCGTCACAGTTTTGTAAATAAAGCGAAATCAAAAAACCGAAACAGGAAATAGACGTCGTTTATTTTTATATGACGAATTTCAGAAAAGATTTGTTATATTAATTTGCCATGGTTGCAAATGACCTCTCAAATAATTGTAATTTTTCATTAAGCAAATAAATCGAAGCAGAAGAAAAAATAAGAAGAATTTCGTTAAAAAAGAGAGAGAAGACCGCTGGACAAGATCATGCGACTTGAAAACGAGGGAAGAAGGTCAAATGACTGTCATGTAAAGCATAAGAGGTTTCTACGCGGCGGCTTTTCCACTTGTTTGTTTACATGTAACAAAATATATTGAAATTAAAAGCCAATAAACTATTTGAAAACATTGATGCTGACCTCTCCCGGCTTCTTTTGTAAAGAAGCCAACTTGTCTGTACATGGTTTCCAAATATATGTAGACCCACGTAGTCATTATCATATACTGTACCCTTAATTTTTCCACAGCGGTTTAACAACTGCCTCACATTCTGTGAAATAAATAATTTGGCCCATTACCAACAATCCTGTGTTTCAAAGACCGCGAAGTAAACGGTTTGTTGAAAATATGGTGACCAGCATTTTCCCCCTTTTCCACCATGTTTTCTCCTCTTACAAAGACAAATCTAAGCATTTGATCCCCTGTAAATTTGTCGTCTGCTTTGATTTGAACAACTCTAAAACTACACTGCGTAGTACAAAGTTAACGCAGACGCAGAAGATGAGCAGTCTAAAATACAGAAAGTACGGTCGGATCTCGGATCTGAACCACCCGCTTGATGACTCTTATCTTTGACAAAAGATTGTCATTATTTCCCGTGAAATGGTATTCACAGACTTGGAAAATAGACTAAACTATGTAGCGTTCAGATCTTAAAAAACACCGAATTTTTTGGAATTGTGTCAAATCCTTTTTTTCTTTTTTTTTTTTTCGATGTTCAGTTTTGCATTGCATTTAGTTTTTTATTTTTTTTTTTACCGCTAAAGAGCTACCATTTTTGTCTACATTTTGCCGTCAATTCTATCTCAGTCCCTCTGCCAAACATATTAGTGTCGTCGCCTAAATAAGTATGTCTTTGCTATAGAAAACGTATTGTCGTTAACCATGTACAATGAAGATCTAAACAAATACGCAAGAAAAACATAAAATAAAAGAATATAATTATACAAGCTACTTCGTTACATAGAGCATCATATCCATATGGTGTAGGCTTAACTTTTAACGAAATTTGTACCAAATTTGAAAGATTCTTGTGAAATATGCTTTATCGACATGTTTAACATATTAATCCTTTTATTCAACAACCCCATAATTTTACGACCCTGAGGATAAGGCTTTTGAAAATACTGTCGAAAAATGAGACAATGCTTGTAGCCTGCGTTACCAGCATTGTTTCCTGTTCTCATTTAATTTGTTGTGTATAAATGCTTTCTTTTTGTCATTTAGTCTAAAAGTTTTATGTCTGATACTGGATAGATACATAAATTGGCTTTAAAAATGTAGCAAGAGAAGAAATCGCTCTTATCGAACAATTATCTCAGACCGCATCGTTTTCAGGGTCCGTATTCGCTAAACAGTCTGAAGAACATTCTTAGTCTTATTCATATGAATTTTCTAAATTTGAAAGTAACGCAACTTCTGATTGGCTACACCAAAAAGTTCAGCCAATCAAAAGTTGTATTACTTTCCATATCTATAATTATACAAAGAATATTGTTAGGTATTGTTGGTGAATACGGATCCAATAGTATAGCTGCGAAAGATAAACCGTAAATGAAAATCGATGAAAAGTTGATTAGGTTGATGAGCCCAAACCTACCTTCTGTCTAATGTTCACCTACTTCAATGGTTTATTAGAATAGCGATGAAAAAAAGTTTGATCCAATTATATGCATAAAAAGGCTATGAGTACATAACTAGGTGTTCAGGCGTTCGTGCAAACATAGAGTACTGCTCCGAACTGATAGCCAAAGCAGAAAACCATTTCTTCGATGTTTGCCTGTTCACACAACACATTTGAAAAAAAAATAAAGTCTGAAATGGGACGTAACGCTGGTTGATAGAATCCAATTGAAACGATACTACTTTAAATGCTTTACGTTCTTCTTGAGTTCCGTGTACGATAATGATGAACATGTTGCTCTCAGCTGGGTTGAAAACAGCGCTTCAAGTGAATACTAGCATTTTCTCCCCCTCCCATCACGTTTTCAACCCTTTCAAAGACTAATAACATCATGTTGGCCATATTAGATTTATTGCTTTCAAATGCTTTTAACTTAGATTAGTCTAAAATGTTGTTGCCTGTTACATACGGAATATATAGAGGATATTTGTTCATTTCGGTGAAAGATCGACATTTATTTTATCGAGTGAACATCATCGGTTATATTTTCACGAGTGGCGCAGGGTTAAGACATATAACGAGCACTTAGTGGCAAAAAATATATATGAGCCGTGCTCTGTGAAAAGGGAGCTTAATGCATCTGCGAAAAGTATTGGCTCAGGTCAGCCTGCGCAGTCCGCGCAGGCTAACCTGGGCCGAAACTTTTCGCTATTTGTCAATTTTCTGTATATCCAGAGGCCAGTCGGCTGTTAAATTTAGTGACTGTTATGGATCCATAAGTATGTGATGGCTTGCTTGGTATGATGTATTACGGATATGCATTAAGCCCCCTTTTGCCAGAGCGTGATTCCTATCATTGTGTGAAAAATGATTCGCTACCAGTTGAGCCATGCTCTGTGAAAAGCGGATTAGGTAGAATCGCAACAGCTATCGAGCCAGGTCAACCTGCACAGTCCGCGCAGGCTGTCCTGGATCGAAGCTTTTTGCTTTTGGGTCAATTGTCTGCATGTCCAAGAACCATTTTATCACATGATCCATTAAGTCGTCAGACAAAATGAATTTTATAGATGCATAATTATATAACGACATTCTTGGTATATTACATCACGGAGATGTATTAACTCCCACCCCCCTTTCGCCAGAGCGCCTTTCAGTTACTTTTTTAAACTAACATACGTAACACCATTTTGTTGCTGAAAATAGTATTAGTTGTTATTTGTGACGATGCAGATCAAGATCAGACCGAACTTAAAGTGCGTCGTGATTTTTGGATTGCACTGTTTGTTACTTTGTAACATTCTGCTCCTTTTTAAGCCCGGTACACACATTAAGATTTGTCTCATAAAATTAATCTCAGAGATTTTTCTACAATAATACACTCCTTATACACATTGATACAAATCTTATGATACTCTTCTTACCTGTCGGGTTTTCCCGCCAGAATTATGCTGATGTGTAGATCTAGTGTGCAAGTGGTGCTTACAAAGCAAGATGAAGTGATCATGGCATTATGCATGATAATTATTGCTATTGCATTGGAAAACTTGGACGGACCATTCCTGGTGCTAAGATGTTGGACGTCGAAAATACATTGTCTGCCATTTTTGTGTATCAGGAAGTGGCTTACTCAGGTAGCAGAACACAGTTTGCAGCTAAACTCGTCTCGGCCGACAATAGGCCAAACACAGACTCCTCGAATAAAGGTCTATATAATCAGCCTGAAATTACAAGGAGCACTTAAATGCAACAGCACAATCCTAATTCTTTAGATTTTATCAATAAATCATGTTCAATTTGTGAAATAGTGATATTAATGATCAATATAGGCAAGTGGCATGGTCGGAAAAAAACTGACAAAATATGCCATTTTAGCCTATATTCCAAAATTCACAAAATGCAAACCCAGGAAGCTAGCCTGAAAATGCCTAGCTAAATTGAAACTCAAAACAACACATAATCTGGGGATAAAATCCAAAATAGCACATTACCATGCCGTTTTTTCGCAATCTTTCGTGCCCTGACTCTACCCTTGTTTTCGCGGCTAAAAGCAGCCGCTAGCTCCATGACCTCTCACTTTCGCATTTGGGGTCAAAACTATAGAACAAAGAAGGAAAGGTCATGACCTCCTGTTTCACAGACAAACCAAATCCTTCTTTTCCTTAATCTAACACTATTCATGAGTGTAATAACTACTCTTCTTATCAAAATTGCATTAAAAACCTACCTTACTCAACTATTTCTAATTTTCACATGGCCAATTCGAAGCAAACTGTTTACATGTGCCTTAATCAGTGTGTATACACTTTACAGCATTAACAAATCTACAGGTAACCCACCTTCAAGGAAATGCTAAGCTGTGATTGGTTAATACTCTAATACAAGTCTTAAGAAATAGAGCATTGCTCTAAACCCAATACAGTTTCATGAAACTCCAGAAAATCGTAGAATATACGTATTAGGAATGTACAGATAGTAAGATTTGTCTCAGATTCACAAATCTCTGAGATTTATCTTACTGTGTGTACCGAGCTTTAGTACGATTTCAAGTCTGACACAATTAACCAAGATCACATATCTCGTCGTGGGATTAACTGGTTACCAGATTGGTTACCTCCCCTAGTACAGCAAAAGTATAGGGTTGTACGAGTGTATATATGTACAACAGGGATCAGTTTTACTGATTAAACCTTAAGGTGCTAAGCGCGACTTACTGACCTTTTGCGGACAGTGTAGATCAAAGATCAGACTGCACAGAACGTGCAGTCTGATCTTTGATCTACACCGTCCGGCCCGGCCGGGTAGCTCAGTGGTTAGCGTATCTGACTCGTGATCTGGAGGTTGCGGGTTCGATACCCGGTTGCGGCGAACTTTCTTTCCGGCGATTTTTCGCCTCTCACCTCTGATGCATGTGAGAAAAGTAGTCAGTGGCTTTGGAAAGAAAGTTGTGTCAGTACTGGTGTGAGAAAGCCAGGAAACACATGAGTACGTCAATGACTGCCATGATATGACCTAACCTGTTAAAATGGCGTTTAACTCCAATACAAACAAAATACACTGTCCGACAAGGGGAAATTTTTGTCCAGAAAGGAAGTTCAACATAGTATTATTCGGATTTTTTTTTTTTTTCCGGCTTGAAAGTTTCATTTCACTTACTTATCAGGATAAGGGTTAACAGATTACAAAGTGTTGGATTCATCCAATCAGACGATAAATTCGATTTGGCTCAGACAGTTTTGCCTTTAAAAGGGCACAAAAATATTTAAGGGAAAAAGAGAAAACACCGATTAACATTATTTTCTCCTTTTCCTGGATATTTTTCAAAATCCCTTTTCCTACTAGTCAATAAAACGTGGAAATGTTTGGTTTGAAGGGTTTTCTGTGTATACAGTCTGCAAATTTCTAGCCGACTACTTTTGTTGTCATTTGAAATTTAACCAAGTAATTGACAGATAGATAAAAACATTTAGCACCATCATATCGCACATTAACTATGGTATTTTAAGAAATATTTTCGATTCTGCCATTGGATGACAAGTAACTTAAACAAGAGGGCTATTGGCCCTAAAGCTCACCTAAGAAAAGTGATCCAGGATTCATAAAGCTGAAGAGATCCTTTTGATGATCTAAATCACGTACAAAATGTTTTCAGAGTGCAAAATGGGAACTAAGTTTTTGTAAATATAACACAGTATGTTCAACATTAATTTACACGATTGCAGCCCCAACTTTCATGAGAATTTGACTGAAAATGTGCCTTCTACAGTGCCTTCCAGATTTGTTCCAGTGACGTAGTTTTTGACCCATTTTCATACTAGTTTGATCAGCAGTCACGAGAAGTATCATTTAAATCATTAAGTCAAACATTCTGACTAACCTTCCTTGGTACTGAACCGAAAATGTGGTGTCTAGCGGACACAGGAGGTTATTCTAAGACTTGTCCCTGTGACTTACTTTTTGGCCCGATGTGACACATTTCAATTCAATTCGACATGTTATCAAGACAAACATTTTGGTGGACTTTCGTAAGTATTTGCCTGAAAAATACGGCCTCTAGTTTGCACTCTTGGTTTTTCTAAGACTTTCCCATTTTCCTACTTCTGATCCGATATAACCCACTTTCAAACTTGTCCGAGAGATCACTATCAAGACAAACATTCTACCACTTTTCATGAGAATCAGACATAAAACATGGCCTCTAGGGTGCACACAAGATTTTCCAAGATTTATCCACAAGAACTAATGTCTGACTCGACGTGACCCAACTAAAATCTCGCTCGAGATATTATCAAAACAAACAATCTAAGTTTCATGAATATAGAATTAGATATTGTGGCCTCACGCAAGGTTGTTCTGGGAATTGTCCCAATAACTTACTTTTTGACCCAGCATGACATATATTCTCAAGTGTCTGAGACATTATGAAGACAAAAATTCTGACCAACTTTCTCGAGAATCACACAGGAAATACAGTCTCTAGAATGAACATAACGTTCTACTTTTTGACCCGACATGACCCAGTTTTAAGTGGTCAAAGATACAATCAAGAAAAATATTCTGACCAACTTTTATGGGAATCGGACTAAAAACATGGCCTCTAGAGTGCACACAAGTTTTTTTTTTTTATGATTTGGCTCACTTACCTATATTTAACTCGACTTGACCCATCTACGACCTTGTCTCAGATATAACCTAGAAAATTATTCTGACCAACTTTTATAAGTATCGAACTAAAAAAAGTGTCATAAATAGAATGCACACACAGTTTCTGTAAGATTTGTTTCAGTGACCTAATTGTATGAAAAGCTTTGTCCCTTACCTCGATGGTAATCATGCTACAGAGTTTTCTGTGTTATTAAAAAAATAATCTTCGGAATACCTGAAATACTTGACAAAACTGTACTAGATAATTTTTAGTGTATTTCTTAACAAAGTGAGCCCCATATCAAACGTATACCAGACAATCTCGTAAGCTCTCATAAGTTTTCTCCCTTTGAAAAACTTTTGTTCCTTACCGTGATGGCGACCTTGTCATACAGATAACACTCAACTCAATCATACACTATATATTTTGTAATATTATATTTCATGTGTCTATTTTTAGAAATGTTATGGGTAAAGAAATGTCGTAATTTAAGCTTGGGGAATTATTTCCCCGTCACAGTGAATATTTTCCTCCTGCCGAAAATCTGGAACTACTTTTTTAAGTTTTTTAAGTTTTTAAGTTTTAAAAGTGGCATTCGTTGACAAAATGATCAGAGGAAATATAAGATATAATTTATTTCATCAGCTTGTGGTTAATATGGGGAAATATTTGCCTCAAAAGGGAAAGGTCCGCGAAAATAACTCGTGCCTTACGGCACTCGTTATTTTCGCATACCTTTCCCTTTTTCGGCAAATATTTCCCCATATTAACCACAAGCTGATGAAATAAACTCTATATATTACATATATGAGCATTACTCTGAGAAAAGGGTGTTTAATGCATCTGCAAAAAGTATCGATTCACCTCAGACTACGCAGGCAGTGCTGCCTTACCTGAATCGAAACTTTCAGTTTGTTTAGACCCGTCGTGACCCAGTTTCAAACTAATCTGAGATATTGTCAAGACAAAATTTTTGTCCACTTTCATGGGTATCAGACTGAAAATGTAGTATCTAGCGTGCACAAAAAGGTTTCTCCTAGATTTGACCTGATGACCTACTTTTTGACCCAACGTAACCCAGTTTCAGACTTGTCAAAGATTTCATCAAGACAAACATTCTAAACAATTTTAAAGAGTAATGAATGGTAAATGTGACCCCCAGAGTGTTTCTAAGGTGTGTCGTACCGACCTACTTTTTGACAAGACATGGCTTATTTTCGAATTTGTCGAAGACTTCGTTAAAAATACACGGTTCAAAAATTTCAATCCAAATCGGTTTGATTTTAAGTTACAATTAGCTCGTTATTTCAATTTTTGCGTCATTTAATGAATTTCTACCTATCTATACGTGTTCTAACGAGGTTGGGAGGCTTAATAGAGGAGACAATTATCAATTCTCACAACCGAGTAAGATATTTTTGATATATACAGCACTTTGTACGTATTCTTTTTCTCTTTTAACGTCTGATTTTTTGCTGGTTGTTATTTCCAACGATGAAAAACCTGATTTTAATGATACTTGCAGATGAAATGGATATGGAAGAGCTGTAGTAATGATGTCACGAATTATGTAGACTACGCCATTAAACGTGAAGTTTACCCGCAGAAAATTCATTTATGTTCTATAAATATCCGTTGTATATCAAAAATGTGCTATAAATATTCGTGACATATAAAAAAAAATATCGCACAGGTGTTTTGCTTGGATATTAGTTCAGCTGAAAGATAAATATTCATCAACGCCTACATGTAATCATGTGACCGGAAATAGTTTCAATGGAAAGCTCCTTGATACGGACGAGGTTAGGTGTAGTAACGGAATCAGTCGATTTCGCATTGGCAAATTGCAATCCGAAAGACTCCATTGGTTTCACACTGGAAACTTACTGGTATGTAAAAATAAATTGAAATCACTGTCTTTGACCCCGTGCAGCAATTTCGCTGACAACGCGAAAGGATTTTGTGCGCAACACATAATTTACATGTGGTTAACAATTCTGCAAAGTTTTTTTTTCTGAAACTCACCCATTTTTTTTTTTAAGTAAAAGGCCGGACACAAGCACTACCAACGACAATTATATTTGACCTTGCAGTGACCTTGGCGTTTAACCTTTGACATGACTCGCACATGACACATTATCTTCTTGTGGTTAACATCTGTGCAAAGTGACTTTGATAAGTCATGGGGAAAAGAGTCATGGTCCGGACACGAAAACGGACATTTAACCTACAGACATGGTTCTTGCACGCAACATAATTATTGTCTTTATGTGGTTGACCAATCTGTACAGTTATATTGAAATTCACTTTTGATTAAAAAAAAGTAATTGGTCCACCACAAACATATTTCTCTTTTTAAAGATATTTGACCTTGACGTGACCTTGACCTTTGATCTACTGTCATGGTTTTTAGGCACCACACATCGTTTATGATTGGTTGACAGTTCTACGAAGTTACACAAAAATTCATTCATGATTAAAAAAGGTAAAGGTCGGACACAAACACTAACCCCCTTTAAATCTTTACCGGATGACAAAATTCCATACTTAAATTAAATACTGAAAGCATTTGCAGATGAAAAATCTAATGTGGTTCAAGTATTGGAATTTGTCCTGAAAACATTGAAAGGAAAGGAGAAAATGTTGGTTACTGGCTATTTCTCCTCTTCTCTTCTCTTCTCTTCTCTTCTCTTCTCTTCTCTTCTCTTCTCTTCCTGTGATGTTTTCAAGGGCTTTTATCCAAGGAGTCAATATAACACGGGATGAATTGATACAGGGATAACTTTTGACCTGGCAACTGGTTCAAATAACAAGAGGGCCATGATGACCTTGTATCGCTCCACTGGCTAATAAGTAAAAACATTACAAGCCAAACGTTACAATACTTGGCTAATTGGTTTCAAACTAGAAGACATACAAAATTTTTTCTATAAAATCCTACGAGAAAGTTATGACCCCAGGGCAAAGCCATTTTTGACCACAAAGCTATAATTACTTGAATCCTAGTGGAGGTCCACAAGATAAAACCCCATACCAATTAATACAGGTCTAGAATATGTGGTTATAAACAAAAAGATTTTCAAAGTTTCCTCAATAAAGGCCCTGTAAAATATGAGACTCCTGAGACAGGGCTAAATTTAGTAGCCCTAGGTCTTATGGTTAGTAACAAGAAGATTTAAAAAGTTTTCACTATAAAAGCCCATGTAAAACTTGTGACCCCTGGGGTGGGGACAAACTTGACCCCAAGGCTATAATTTTAGCCCTCTTAGAAGAGGCCCACTAGATAAAGCTACATGCAAAATTTGGTAGCCCTAGGCCTTATGGCTAGGTAAGAGTAGAATTTTAAAGTTTTCCCTCTGTATGCCCATGTAAAAATTGTGACCCCCAGGGCGGGACCAAATTTGACCCCAGGGCAATAATTCGGGCACCCTTGGTAGACACCCACTAGATAAAGCTGCATGTCAAATTTAATAGCCCTAGGCCCTATGGCAAGGTACCAGAAGAATTTTAAATTTTTCCCTATATAAGCTCATATAAAACTTGTGACCCCCGGGGCGGGGCCAAATTTGACCCCGGGGCTATAATTTAAAGAAACTTTGTACAGGTCGATTAGATAAAGCTACATGCCAAATTTGGTAGCCCTAAGCCTTATGGCTAGGTACCATAAGAATTTTGAAGTTTTCCCTATATAAGCCCATATAAAACTTGTGACCCCCGGGGCGGGACCAAATGTGACCCCAGGGCTATAATTTGAAGACAGTTGGTAGAGGTACACTAGATTCAGCTACATGCCAAATTTGGTAGCCCTAGTCCTCATGGTTTCAGACTAGAAGATTTTCAAAGATTTTCAATATTTTTCAGTTTTGTTGCCATGACAACCAGAGTTTTTGAAGGAATCAAATTCTTTTAAGAAATTCTAAAGAGGACTATGGCAGGATCATTTCTGTGAAGTTTCCTCAAAATTGGATGGGTAGTTTCAGAAAAGAAGATGTTTAAAATAAAAGTTAACGCACGCACGAACGCACGAACGCACGCACGCACGACGGACACCGGGCTATGGCATAAGCCCGCTGGCCTTGGGCCAGTGGAACTAAAAACCATTTGCAGGCGACTAATTCATGGGATTCGTCTTTAGAAGGTTATAGAAACATTATGGAGAAGGGGAAAAATGTTCTTTGTCCAAGATGTTTTCAAGAGCTTTATTCTTCATGGACGTTATACAACATGGGTTTGTTTGGTAAGGGATTAAAGTGCATGATCAGCAAATCCTCTTAGTTTGAAATTCAAAACAATTATGCCTCCCTCAGAAGAACACCAGAGAACATGTTCCATCGATAATCGTCATCAGCAAGTCTCTTCCCGGATTCGTTGACATGGAAACATTTAACAGAAACCTTTTGACCTTTCCGCAGTTGCCGCGTCATGACAGTGGTGAAACAGACAGGAAATTCAGAATTTGCATGGAATCTCTCCGTTGTGGCTGGATTGTCATCGATGGAGATTGCATGATAGAAATCTTTTTTCTCCACGACGCACGTCTGGTCGTGAAACAGGTACAGGCCATCTACAGGCACAGTGAACTCGCCAGTGACATTGCTGTAACCATTCCCTTCATTTGTGACTACAGAAGTGAAGACAAGTGTTTCCCCCTTCTCAGGCTCAGTGTCGCTTACCTTCTTGGCACTAAAGGCAACAACTGTAAGTATACAGGATAGTTTTTTTAATTTTTGGATTTTCATACGGATTTTCATAACCCAAAATAAATGAGCGGATTTTCGGACTGGATATAAGAAATCAGACAGAAAAACATTGTGGAATCTCGTATACATGTTTGTTTACATTAGTTTGACTGCAAAAGTAGTTCCGGCACCGCTTAATTTTTTTTTCATGGAGCTATGAAAAAATTTTTTCAGCCAATCAGAACTCGCCAGTGCTCATGAAAAAAACTAATATTGAATTATAAGTCAATACAATAGGATGTGTAAGCAGTAATAAAGTTAAGAAATGCAGCGAAAGCTTTATAAAAGCAATAAAATTACTGAATTAGTTGCATTTACCCTGTCTAGAAACTGTTTTATTCTACTTTCGGTGTAAATGTGATGGAGCTATCTATACTTGTGTATATACACATTTATACCGAACTTCAACTGTAAACATGGAACCGTGAACAGTATATAGGCAAAAGGTGATGATGCAAGATATTTTTTGTATGTCACTCGTTTTATGTGATAAATAGAATCTCACGTTCGTGATTATGAATTATCATTTTTATCAAACTCGTTGAATAAATTGAATTTGACGCTCGCCAAGGCTCGCGTCATTTAATTTAAATATCAGTTGTGGATATTGGTATCACAAAACTTGATAAAGGGGAGCAACTCTGAAGAAAAAATCAATCTAGTAAATATATGTTTTCTTACGACCACTTCTCAGTCAACATGTCATACAATCTCTACAATTTACATTCTATGATCATAACAACACAGTCTGCCATTTAAACCCTTTATCCATGATTCAGTGAGACAGATATTTTATGTCAAACACTTGAGCCATGCTCTTTGAAAAGGGGGCTTAATGCATCTGCGAAAAGTATCGACCCAGGTCAGCCTGCGCGGACCGCGAAGGCTGATCTGGGTCGATACTTTTCGCTATTGGTCAATATTGTGTATTTCAAAGGACCGGTGTACCTAATTATTATGTTGATTTTTAAAAAAAAAAGTGGCTATTATTGATCCATAATCATGTGGTGGCTTGCTTGGTACTCAGTTTCAGGGAGATGCATTAAGCCCCCTCTTGCCAGAGCATGACTCAGTCTTATTGATTACAAACAAGGCAGCTTTCGGTAGATATTCTTACTAAATTTCTAACGACCTCAGGGGTCCTGTGTACCTCAGTGGTTAAATGTAGGACTCGTGACCTGGAGGCCCTGGGTTCGAGCCTCACTGGCTCCACTGGGTTTTTCACAGGAGTGTCCTTGGGCAAGACACTTCAGAGCCCTAGCCTAGTACTGGTGAAACCCAGGAAATACATGAATATGTGAGCTGTCGCCGTGATATAACTGAAATAATGTTGAAAACGGCGTAAAACACCATTCAAACAACCAAACAAATCTAACGACTTTCCGCTTTATGCTTTCTGATCTATGGTGTCCACAGTGCATCTATAATCGAATCCATACAAGGTCCATTCTGGTATGAACAGGTTCTTTAAAATACATGTTATTCTTGGCTTTGGCAGTACGATGCACATCTGGAATCGAGACAAAGAATCATTTTAGATATTCTAGATAAAACTAAACAACTACAAACCTGCACCTTGTTGTTTGACAAAATTTCGTGAACGGCCACCAGACACATCAGGAAACGTTTTCATATTCTGTCTTAACTTGGTCACTTCGTCAGCGATGTCATCTCTGTTGGTTTGAAGCTTGGCGATTTCAGACTTTAAAGCTTCGACCACAAGTCTGTTGGCTTCCTCAAACTTTTCCATCTGGAATTCCATTCTCACCATTTTCTCCAATAACTGTTCGTCGTAAGAAAATTTTGAACATTGTGGTTCGGAAGAAACACATCCCAAAGTACCCAAATAAATACAAAAGATGTATAAGAGAAACATTTTACTAATTTAAATACGTAAAAATCAATGCTTCATAAAATGTTTACGGTAGGACCGGATTTTAATTGTACAGACTTCAGAGATTTTACTCCACTAACTAACAGGGGCTGATTGCTAAGTTCTCAGCCTCATATGGGAAGGTTTGACTGTTGGCAGACATATTGAAAAAATTTTACACTATAATCTTCTTCACTATCTATACACTTTTGCTAGCGATGTTTTAGGGCCTAAATGCCACTTGTTAACGGGTCCTTTTCTTGACCGTTCAGAAAGTCCTCTGGTGCATGTATGACGTCACCATCTGATCGCTAGTGGCTACCGGATATGACCATTTTCATATTTTAAAAAATGACGAAAGTCTGATGGAGCGAGATCAGGCGAATAAGGCTGATGCTGATGCCACAGTCGTTAATGGCAGCCATGGTAATGACAGACTTTTGAACAGGGGCACGGTGGAACAACAAACATTTACCGAATGTTCCGCTTTAATTTCTCGTAACTGCCTAAGAAGAGATGCATGATATGTTTTGTTGATTGTTTGTCCCTTTTATAGGTAATCTACCTTCAGAATACCATCAGCATCCCAGGAAACTGAGATCATAACCTTTCCAGCTGATGGAATAATTTTTGCTTTCTTTGGCGGGGTAACACCAAGGTGCTTCCACTGTTTAGACTGTTGTTTGCCTAGTGTTGCTACCATACCAGTACGGAAATTCTTAGGTGCTAGACCTTTGTTTATCAGATAATGAATCAGAGCTCTTTCAGCGATTTTGTCCATGTTGTAAAAGTCATTTGCCTTGTATGCTTTAGAGCGCTACTTCTTCGACATAAACTGACCAAATAACACTAGTCTTCGAGTACACAGTCTTAAGGTCTACGGCCCCTAACTCATCGGTAAACATCGACGTTTTCGTAAAGGCTATCCGGCCAATCTCGGCAGCTTCCGTCTTTTAATATGAGAGTAAGGGGTCGTAGACTCACTAACTCATCGGTAAATATCGTGTAACATCGATGTTTTCGTAAAGGCTATTCTGTCAACCTCGGCAGCTCCCGTCTTTTGATATGAGAGTCAGGGGCCGTGGACCTTAAATAATCAGGGCATAGAAGGGCTAAAAAAGGACATCCCTGCTTAACCCTTACCACACATTCCCGAGTTTTAACGACCCTGAGAAAGAAGCCTTTTGAAAACTTTGTGGGAAAAGGAGAAAATGCTGGTAACCAGCATTTTCTCCTTTTCCCTCAATGTTTTTTACCCTATCAAAGAAAAATTGAGCCATTTGAGCCATATTGGAATAGTCGCATGCAAATGCTTTCAATTTGGACAAGGCTAAAATTTTGTCGTCTAGTAAATGGTTAACTTCTTCAATTCACGGCTCACAACTTATCAATCAGCCCTCGTCTAAATGTCTTCACAAAAGAAATGTAAAACTATATCAAACAAGTGTGGCGGCATTCAATGTACGGAGAACGGTACATTATTCTTTCTCTGTAAACTTAATAAATTCAATTTGTGGATTCAGTATCAGACTGTGCATTTTGTGCAGTCTGATCTTGATCTACACCGATCGCAAAAGCTAGCTGTGTCATCATGGCAGCGAAAGGTTTAATGAAATAATTATAACGAAAAGTCTACAACAGGTCAAGTATTTCCGGTAACAATGTAAAAATTTAGTTTCTAATGAAGTTAATTAGGTTTCATCTTTCTGTGAAAGAACACGCTCCCTCTCTCTCTCTCTCTCTCTCTTTCTCTCTCTCTCTCTCTCCCCTCCCTCTCTCTGTGTGTGTCTGTGTCTGTGTGTGTGTGTGTGTGTCTCTCTCTCTCTCTCTCTCTCGCTGTCCCTTTCTCCCCCCTCTCTCTGTCTCTGTCTCTGTCTGTCTGTCTCTCTCTCCTAAAGACCTGTATTGAGAGACATCAAAGGAGTTCTAGTTCTTGAAACGTTGATTTAGGATTTTTTTTTTTTCTGAACCCTGTCCTGGAGAAAACGACATAATACTGTAAAAGTGGATATTATTGCGGGTCTAAAATTTCGCGAATCACCAAATACTGACCTTACGCGTGTTTTAATTTCAGCGAGAGCTAAAGAAAGAATTCTCAAATTTATACTTTAACTGTGTACTGTAAAACTAACTTATTATTTAATTCAATAAATCTAACTTTTGCTTCGATGAAACTTTTGTAATTGGCAGTATTAACCCCCGCAAGACTGGTATTCTGGTCGAATTTGATGAAAAAGGGCACTCACTGATGTTGACAAGGTCGCCAGTCAAGCGTTCCCACATGATCCAGTGTCTAGATAACATATACTTTAATCAAGCCTAAATTGACGCTAGCGGATATCTTCGCGACTTTTATCAATACGCGAAAATCGCGAAGGTTTCCACGACGCGAACATTTCCGGTTTTACAGTAGTCTGTTACGAGAAATTTAGTCTCCTAATGAAATAATCGCCTTACCCTCCATTTGCAGGTATTAACGGTTTATCCGTGCGTCTTGCCGTCCGTCTGTCTGTTTGCTACCAGTCCATATCCTGCTATAACTCAAAATCTAAAAGTACAGACTTTATGAATTTTCAAAATGCACTTAAATCTCTTCGAAAAATCTTATGTCGCCATAAAAGTATGTTTTTTTTTTTTTTAAATAAAATATTTGCTTACTTGCAGCAACAATAGAGCTAGAATAACGTTGAGAACGGTGTTAAACATCAACCAATTATTCAAATGAGTCCTGCTCTGTAAAAATGTAATTCAATACGCCTAAAAGAAGTATCGACTCAAGTCAGCCTGCGCAATCCGCGTAGCCACGGTGTATGTGAAATGGTGTTAACACTTAGGCTGGTAAGCGCGATTCACTGACCTTTTGCGGACAGTGTAGATCAAGATCAGACTGCACAGAACGTGCAGTCTGATCTTGGATCTGCACTGTCCGATAAAGAGATATTTTTCTCCGAAACAAGAGGGCCAAGATGGCCCTAGATCGTTCACCTGAATATTTGAGTAGACCATAGCCAGGTTTTTTATTTTGTTGTTCCAAAACTTTTTCTTCAATAACTTCAATAAAGAGAACAAGAGCACCGCATACGGGTGCCAACAATTGGCTGTTTGGTGCTGGATATTAAGTTAAAATTGTTATTCAAAAAAGGGGCATAATTTGGCACCAAAGGATCATTTCTGTGAAATTATTTCAAAATCTGACAAGTGGTTTCATAGAAGAAGGATTTCTAAGAATTTCTTCATGTCCGTATAGTGCAAATAGCCCCCCACCACCACAGCCTTGTTTCTTGACGGATCAAAATTTCTCTAACACTTTTTCAAAAGGGGCACCTAAGGGACATTTCTGTGAAATTATTTCAAAATCTGACGAATGGTTTAAGAGAAAAAGAATTTCAAAGAATTTTTTTAAGTCAACACAGTGCAAGGAGCCCCCCCCCCTCCACCATGGCCATGTTTTTCGACGGATCAAAATTTTGCGAACACTTTTTCAAAAGGGTCACCCATGGAACATTTCTGTGAAATGATTTCAAAATCTGACCTGCGGTTTCAGAGGAGAAGATTTTTAAAACATTTCTTAGAAAATTCCATTTGGTTGCCATGGCAACCAGAGTTTTTGATAGAATCAAATTCTGTGAACAGTTTTTTAAAGAGCACCTCCCAAGGAACATTCCAGCAATGTTTGGTTCTAATTGGCCCAGCGGTTTAGGAGAAGAAGTTGTTTAAAGAATTGTTGACACCGCACGATGCAAAGAGCCCCCCCCCCACCACCACCACCACCACAGCCATGTTTTTTGACAGATAAAAATTTCATCAACATTTTTTGAAAAGGGTTACCCAAGGAACATAGGAACATTACTGTGAAATTCTTTCAAAATCTGACCAGCAGTTTCAGAGGAGAAGATTTTTAAAGAATGCAAACAGCCCCCCTCCACCGCGGCCATGTTTTTCGACGGATCAAAATTTCACGAACACTTTTTGAATCGGGTCACCCAAAGAACATTTCTGTGAAATTATTTCAAAATCTGACAAGCGGTTTCAGAGGGGAAGATTTTTAAAAAAAATTTTTTAAAAATTCCATTTGGTTGCCATGGCAACCAGAGTTTTTGATGGAATCAAATTCTGTGAACATTTTTTAAAGAGGACCTCCCAAGGAACATTCCAGCCAAGTTTAGTCCAAATTGGCCCAGCGGTTTAGGAGGAGAAGATGTTTAAAGAATTGGTGACACCACTTGACGCAAGGAGCCCCCCCTCCCCCCCACCCCTGCCACGGCCATGTTTTTCGACAGATCAAAATTTCGCGAACAAGTTTTGAGAAGGGTCACCCAAGGAACTTTTCTGTGAAATTATTTCAAAATCTGACCATCGGTTTCAGAGGAGAAGATTTTTAAAGAATTTCTTAAAAAAAATCTATTTGGTTGCCATGACAACCAGAGTTTTTGATGGAATCTAATTCTGTGAGCAATTTTTAAAGAGAACCTCCCAAGGAACATTCCAGCAAAGTTTGGTCCAAATTGGCCCAGCTGCTTAGGAGGAGAAGATGTTTAAAGAATTGTTGACACCACTTGAAGCAAGGAGCCCCCCCCCCCCCCTGCCACGGCCATGTTTTTTGCGAACAATTTTTGAAAAGGGTCACCCAAGGAACATTTCTGTGAAATTATTTCAAAATCTGACAAGCGGTTTCAGAGGAGAAGATTTTTAAAGAATTTCTTAGAAAATTCCATTTGGTTGCCATGGCAACCAGAGTTTTTGATGGAATCAAATTCTGTGAACAATTTTTAAAGAGGACCTCACAAGGAACATTCCAGCCAAGTTTGGTCCAAATCGGCTCAGTGGTTTAGGAGGAGAAGATGTTTAAAGAAATTGTTGACGACGGACGACGAACGGCGGACGAAGCACGACGCACGACGCACACAGGGTGATCCTAAAAGCTCCCCTTGAGCACGTTGTGCTCAGGTGAGCTAAAAATAAATGTGAAGCAGTATTATTCGGGTTTTGACTATCGGCCTGTAAGTTTTATTTAAGTTATTTAGCAGGATAAAGGTCGAAAACAGCGTCACGCACCATACAAGCAAAAAACTTAAATCAAAAGAGTTAAAAAACGGTACTGTTACAGCAATGGGTATACTTGTATTACCACCGATTTCACAAGATCCGAAATCTGATCATCGCTCATCTTTTACCATCTAGCAGTTTTAAGACCCCAAATGAGAAGATCTTTGTAAAACATTGTGAGAAATAGGGGAAAATAAGTAGATACATTCCCCCCCCCCCTTTTACAAACTGCTTTTTTGCTCTATTGTCATTTAATCTTCAATGAATTTTACATCTGCAAATGGAGTCTTGAAATTTTGTAGTCTATTATACAGTTACAAACATGTTCAAGCGAAAGATTGGACAACTTTCGTAAAAGGGAGAATGAAAAAAAAATTTTTAAATCGTGTAGGTGCTAAAATGTATCTTACCCACTTCCCCTCTCCTCCACGTCCACCGCCTACATCAAAATTGGGCGCGTCACTCCTGACCCAGCTGCCCTCTTCTTGCTCCTCGCGCTTATGCTCAAGTGTGTGAAAAAGTTTAACTAAACTATGTACGTAAATGGGTATTTTATGACAAAATTCACCTGATCCGGAACTTGATCTAGGGTATTGGGGACATTTATCCTTTTTTTAACTCGTTGCCTCACGGCGAGATTCAGCACTTGTCCAAAATGAAAGCATTTGCAGACGACAAAATAAATGTTTCTCAAAAAATGAAATTTGTTCTTAGAAGGGTAGAAAACATTGTGAAAAAAGAAGAAACAGTTGGTTATCACCTCGAGATTTTTTAGTATAAGGTTAAACCTTTTAGTTATCGCCCCCATGTCATAATGACCAGTATGAAGAAGGCTTTTGAAAACATTTTGAATAAAAGAAGAAAATGTTTATAACTAACATATTCGCCTTTTCCCACTGTTACGGGAGATCACTCCTTCCTTACTGTATAGCTTCTTCCCGTATAAAATCAATACCTAACAACTGCGTTTGGGAGAATGCTCTTTAACTCAGTGGTTAAGGTGTTGGTCTTTTAAACTTCAATAAAAGGAGGATCCTTTCTGTATTGGTTCGAATCCCGCCAGGTGCGGTGTGTATTTCAGCTATGCATTTGTTGCGAACTTTTATGTTCGTAAGATGGGGGCTCGTCCGGAATTGGCCATTGAGCCATTTGTTGTCAAAACAAAAAAAAGGGGGGAAACTTCTGCCTACTGCATAGCTTCTTCCCGTATGCAATCAATACCTGGGAGAATCTCTATAGCTCTTTGATTAAGGTGTTGGTCTTTTAAACCCCAATAAATGAGGATCTCTTCCGCACGGGTTCGAATCCCGCCAGGTGCGGTTTGTATTTCCTCTATAACATTTGTTGCGAACTTTCATGTTCGTATGACCACGTTTTTCTATCCTTTCATAACAAATTCGATACGATATGTGCCACATTTAATTTGTTTTCTGGAAAGGCTTTTAAAATAGGCGGATCTAAAATTCTTTCATTGGGGTCAATATTCATCAATCATTCTTTAGAACATTCTGCATCTTGTTTTCAGGAATTTTCTGCCGAGCCCCGGTAGCTCAGTTGGTAGCATACAGGGAGTCGCTGGTTTCGATCCCTGGCTCGGCCAATTTCTTTCCGAGGATTGATGAAGTCATTGCGACAGGATTCATTCCTCTCTCACCGCTGACCATTGTTTCGACGATGGTTATGTGGCAAAGCAGCCAGTGGCTTGGAAGGAAAATCGTGCGGAGTACTGGTAAAAGAGACTCCAGGAAAACATGGATAGGTGTACTGGCCGCCTCGATATAGCTGAAATAATCTTGAAAACGGCGTTAAACACCATACAATCAATCAATCAATCAAGAATTTTCTAAATTCTGAGAAGTTGTGTTACTTTCTAATTCTAGAATTTGACTTAGAATGAAATTGAGATTGGTTGGGGAATACGGAAAAGGATAAAGCGTTTTAACTCTTTACCGCACAATGCCGATTTTTTAACGACCCTGGGAAAGAAGCCATTTGAAAACATTGTGAGAAAAGGAGAAAATGCTGGTTACCAGCATTTTCTCCTTTTCCCACAATGTTTTCAGCCCTATCAAAGAGAAATTGCATTATTTGAACCACATTGAAAGTGTCGTCTGCAAATGCTTTCAATTTGGACAAGGCTAAAATTTTGTCGTCAGGTAAAGCGTTTTAAATAGCATGTTGCGGTTTCTAGTTGTGTAAAAATAGAGTCGAATATCGTGATACGAACCCCCCTGTCATTGGTTTATTTTTTTCAAATACTGGTGTCAAAATCTCCATAGCCTGTTATTTGATACTATACGTTTTAAATCAGAAACGTTGCATGACTCTTTACAAGGACAACAAAAAGCAAAGATTTTGCACTCATCCTCATTGAAAGTATTTACAGATGACAAATCCAATGTGGCACAAATATTGAGCTTGCCTTTGGTTGAATACAAAACACTTTGGGAAAAGGAGAACATTCAGGCTACCAGCAAAATGCCCTTGTACCAAAATGCTTTATCAACCCGTTTTCTAAAGAGTCATTATGACTAAATGGTTGATTGGTGTTTTACGCCGCTTTCAACATTATTTCAGTCATATCACAGCCACAGCTCAGATATTCATGTATTCCCTGGGTTTTACCAGTACAGGGCTAGGGCTCTGAGGTGTCTTGCCCAAGGACAATCCTACGAAAGGCCCAGTGGATCCAGTACGGCTCGAGCCGGGTCCTCCAAGTTACGAGTCCAACACTTTACCACTAAGCCACGCAGGACCCAAAAGAGTCATTAGAAATAGGGATTAAGTTTAACAAAATTCACTACTTATTTACTTAAACAGAGGACTGCCCGTGTCTTGCCACAATCAATCATTGTGACGAAGGGAGAAATCTATCATAACGAGTAATCTCAGCTCTCGCCAAAATGCTTCGGTGTGCGTTAATGTTTATGGGCCATACTCTGGGAAAAGGGGTTTTGTTTTTTATGCATTGTACCAAGCAAGTCATCACATAGTTTTTGATCCATAAAAACGAGTTTGTTTTACAAACGATTTGATCATGCAAAAAAAAAATACAAAAAGCAAAAAGCTTCGACCCATGTCAGCCTGCGCGGACTGCGCAGGCTGATATGGGTCGATGCTTTTTGAAAATGCAATAAGTAGGTTTTTAACTGAGCATGATTCATCCGTGTGCTTGATTACCGGCATTTTCTCTGCATCCAACAATGTTTTTAAATGCACTTTTCAGAGGGACCGTTAAAACCCCGTACTGTATGGCACGGGTTAAATAATAAAAGTAGAAATTTTCGGAATAAAAAAAAATAAGAAATATTGCCACAGTAACAAAGGTTGGTCTGGTGTAAAAGACGATTTCTCATTTTGCAATGTTTTTTTTTTCAAAAACAAAAACACGAACTTCTAATCTACATCAAAGTCGACCATGAAAATGGAACATGAGACAAAAAACTGTAATGCAGTCAGCTATACTTCACAAAACAAAAAAGCAAAAAAGATGTGGGCATTTAAAAAGAAACGCAATAAGGCTTGCAACACGCGAAAAGGGGCATTCAGACACATGCGTAAAGTGTCGTCTCGGATCAGCCTGCGCAGTCTACGCAGGCTAATCCGAAACGACACTTTCCGTTTTTATGTAATTTTCTGTTTTGCGCAAGTGTACTGTCGCACAAAGTCTAATGTAGTCGTAAAGTGCCCTCTCGGATTAGCCTGCGCGGACTGCGCAGGCTGATCCGAGACGACACTTTACGCAAATGTTCGAATGCCACTTTTCGCGTGTTTTGCGAGCTATAACATATTATACAAATTTCTAAAAAAAAAACAGAAAGAGATACTAACTGATAGGCTTAGAAATACGTCTAACCGAAAAAAGGTAAGTACCCTGCTAAATACTTCTAATGCGGATGACTTTTTCATCATGAAGCGGGCAAGTTTAGAAAACATTCTGGTAATAGGAGAAATTTCTCCTTTTGCCACAATGTTTTCACTTAAACATTATTGATAAATCAAAGGTTATCCATGTCTTACAATGACGTTTTCAAAGTCCTCTGCTGTAAATCCGTTTCCGGCAACGAGTTTGATCTAGATCACACGGTAAATTCTTACACTTATCCAAATTGAAAGCATTTGCAGACGATACGTATGATATTGCTCACATGATAAGATTCCGCTAAGATAGGGTAGAAACAGTAAAAAAAAATGCTAGTTACAAAGATGGATTTTCCCTTTTCTCGCAAATGGTTTCTTAAAGCCGTGGTCACACCTTACGTAGTTGACCGTAGTGGGAAATGACCGTAGTTGGCCGTAGTTGAACGTATTAAACGTGGTTGAACATTTTTACAGGTAGATAACCTTTGTTCAACTTAGTAATGAACGAGGTTTGAACTTACGATTTGCCTGTTGTAAGTACATAATATTTGAACATGTTCAAAAATTTGTTACGGTTAACTACGATGTTGTGGCTCTACTGTGACCGTCGTTTGAACGTAGTTGACCTTAGTTAACCGTAATTGACCCTACTTAAACGTAGTGTGTACTGTAGTTGACCATAGTTTTGGAAGAACATCTTTTCTTCCAAGACGGCATCGCAGAATAAGCGATCAACAATTTCTGGCTCAACAACTTCGAAAAGCACAATGACTGTAGCTTTCCCTTACTGCTGCAGGTGCAGCCACAACGTTTTACCGTAGCTAAACGCAGTTGACACTAACTAACCGTAGTTGCGCGTACTTAGGTTTATACGTAGTGTAAAGTAGTTACCCGTTGTGAGACGTAGAGATACCCTAGTTAACCCTAGCCACTGTGCTGGCAATTGAATGTATTTGACCGTACTTACACGTAGTTCAACCTACTTAGACTTTCTATGTTTCCCCTTTTTGCCAATTTTGAACCTACTTCGAGCGTACTTCAACCTAGTTGACCGTAGTAACACTACGACAGACTACGTTTGAAATGAACTACGGACAGCTACATGCATGACCGAAAATGTGACCATGGCTTAAGACTGCCACTTAGGTTTAAAAAAATAATGTTTTTGTTTAATAAAGGGTAAACAGCTTTGTCATTCGCTTGAACATACGGAAAAATACGAGGAAAAATATGTGAAGAGAAAAGAAAGGTTTCTTCAGATGTACATAAAGAAAATGAGCCATGCTCTGTGAAAAGGGGGCTTAATGCATCTGCGAAAAGTATCGACCCAGGTCAGCCTGTGCAGTCCGCGCAGGCTGACCTGGGCCAAAAC
Source organism: Hippopus hippopus (assembly GCA_946811185.2). Lineage (NCBI taxonomy): Eukaryota > Metazoa > Mollusca > Bivalvia > Cardiida > Cardiidae > Hippopus > Hippopus hippopus. Next base: position 20,156,423 of record OX328101.1, read on the forward strand.
TTTTAGCTATCGTTCATTTTTCCGTATATCCAAGGACCAGTCTACCTCGTGATTAAGTCGTTTGTTAAAAAAAGTGGCTATTATGGATCCATAACTATGTGATGGATTGCTTGGTATAATGCATCACCGGGAGATGTATGAAGCTCCCTTTTGCCAGAGCGTGGCTCAAATAGAATTTAGTGCTTCATGCATGTGTTACCATTATTTACAAGGGGTCCTGTGTGGCTCAGTGGTAAAGTCTGTGACTCTTAACCTGGAGACCCCTGATTCGAGCCCCACTTGAAGCATTGGGTTTTTCATTAGAGTGTCCTTGGACAAAGCACTTCAGAGTCTTAGCCTAGTACTGGTGAACCCCAAAATTAACATGAGTGAACACCAGAATAAATATGAGTATGCGGCTGTAGCCGTGATATGACTGATATAATGTTGAGAGCACCATTCAATCAATCAACTTCTATGTACATGGACAAATACAACAAAAAATGCTTACTTGTTTATTAAAGGATCCTGCATTTAAAGGACCCCTGAAAAAAAAAAACAGCTTTTGAAAACTTTGTTGGAAAAGGAGAAAATGCTGATAACCATCATTTTCTCCTTTTCGCACAATATTTTCTACTCTTTCATAGAAAAATATCGTCATTTCAGACACATTTAATTAAAATTTTGTGGTCTGCACAGGCTTTGAATTTGGACGAGCCTAAAATTTTGTCGTCTAGCCTCGACTTAACAGAAAGTTTTCAATTTCTAATTACAAGCACTGGCAACAGCTTGAAAAGTATCAAGATTCTGTTTGACTCTTCAACAGAGGACAAAATTTTAGACACCCCCTTACCGCTTCACCGAACAATGCCGACTTTTAACGACCCTGAGAAGTAAAGTTTTTGAAAACATTGTGGGAAAAGGAGAAAATGCTGGTAAGCAGCATTTTCTCCTTTTCCCACAAATGTTTTCAAACACCTTTCTCAAATCAAATTTCAATTTTAGAGACATAGTTATTTTGTCGTCTGCAAATGCTTTCAATTTGGACAAGTCTAAAAATAGTTTCGTTTGGTATAGAGTTACTGAAAGCATTGGCAGACGAAAAATTCAATGTGTCTCTTGTGACAAAACTTGATTTTCAAATGGTAGAAAGCATTGTGTTAAAAGAAGAACATGCTGGTCACCAGCATTTTCTCCTTTTCTAACAATGTTTTCAAACACATTTCTTTTCACGGTTGTTTAAAACACGGGGTTGATTGGTGAAGAGTGAAAGACTGGCCCTGTTTTACAAAAGAATTGCGACATAACGGAAGTCGTTATTTCGTCTGCTTTACAATTAACTATGTACCAAACGACAAAAGTTTAGTGTCTGTTATTAAGATCAAAGTAAGTGTGGTTAAAATTATTCAGTTTAACTTTCAAAGGATAGAAAAAATTATGGTGCGAGGATGAAGTGTTGATTACCAGATTTTCTCGTTTGCCATCTATGTTTTCTAAAACATTCTTCTCGAGGGTTTGTACAAAACACGGTTGTATTTGGTGAAGGGTTCAGTCTGTTTTAAATACGGGTATTTCCCAAACAAACCTTTTCAATTTTGCGAAGTGTACATGAAAACGAATACCCGGAGAATGTGTACGGTGTAAATATTTTCGGTTAGCTTTTCAAAGCATCACCTGCCTTTGCATTGGAAAGTAGTGCGTGCCGGTATCTATTTCTTTTAAAGTTAACACAGAATTATTTTCGATTCAGTTCTTTTGTTTTTAAAGTGTCTCAGTTTTTAAGTAAGACTTGTGAAAATCGTATTATAGGAGTTTACTGATAAAAAGGTAAGAATAATTTATATATTTTGTTTTATTTCCATCTTAACTCTTTACAAGAGTGCAAAATTAAACTCTAGTTACACACTTGTCCATAGGCACTTGGTTTCCATGACTTTAAGTTTCACAAGTTACATTTATTTCTATATATAATATATACAAGTATTTATAATATATTTCAGAAATATGTGTAAGTTGTGAAACTTTGCCATGGAAACCGAGGTAGCTCAGTCGGTAGTGAGCAGGACTTGAGAACAGGGGTCGTAAATCCGATCCCTGGGTCGGCCAATTTCTTTCCGAGGACTGATGATAGTCATTGCGACAGGATTCATTCCTCTCTCACCGGTGACCATTGTCTCGATGATGGTTATGTGGGAAAGCAACGAGTGGCTTGGAATGAATATTGTGCGAAGTACTGGTAAAAGAGACTCCAGGAAAGCATGCACAGGTGCACTGGCCGCCGCGATGTAACTGAAATGATGTTGAAAATGGCGTTAAACACCATACAATCAATCAATCAACGTGGAAACCGAGTGCATATGGACTTGTCCAATTGGAAGGCACTTTGCAGGTGAAAAATTAAATGTGTCACAACTGATGGAATTTCTCTATGAAAACGGGTAGAAAACGTTGCGGGAAAAGGAGAAAATGCTGGTTACCAGCATTTTCTCCTTTTCCCACAACATATTTAATAGCCTTCCTCCTCTGGGTTTTTAACACTCGGGATGGTTCGGTAAGGGGATAATTGTATTTTGTTCGGTCTTTTAAGTTTGTGCGGAGGGCCATGTCACAGGCGATCACTTTGTGTAAACTAAATTGGGTGATCTTTTACGGGTTATATAAAATTTGATTTAGTTTGTTATCGTTGTGGATGACTAGGTACATTAATTTGAGCCATGCTCTGTGAAAAAGGGGGCTTAATGCATCTGCAAAAAGCATCGACCCATGTCAGCCTGCGCAGTCCGCGCAGGCTGACCTGGGCCGAAGCTTTTTGCTAATCGGTCAGTTTTCTGCATGTCAAACAACAAGTGTACCTCGTGATTCAATCGGTTGTTAGACAAAGAGGAGTTTAAGGATTCCTAATTTTGTGATGTCTTGCTCGGTACAATGCATCATGGAGATGCATTAAGCCCCCTTTTCACAGAGTATGGCTCATTTGTATGTAATCAAATACGGCCTGCATCACGCGAAAAGGAGCATTCGGACATTTGCGAAAAGTGTCGTTCCGGATTAGCCTGCGCAGTTCGCGCAGACTAATCCGAAACGACACTTTCTGTGTTTATGTAATTTTCTGTTTTGCGCAAGTCTACTTTAGGATAAAATCTAATAATGTCGTAGAGTGCCGTCTAGAATTAGCCTGCACGGACTACGTAGGCTGATCCGAGACGAGACTTTACGCAAATATCCGAATGCCCCTTTTCGCGTATTGCAGGCCATATAATATATGGAAAAAATAGTAGAACATCGTTTGTACAAAGCAGAACAGGGTTTGTATTCCCACACCATTCTTAAGAACGTTCTTTGTCTTATTCTCCAAGATTTTCTGAATTTGAAGGTAATACAACTTCTGACTATACGAAATGGTTTGGTCTTATTCTCCAAGATTTTCTGAATTTGAAGGTAACACAACTTCTGACTATACGAAATGGTTTGGTCTTATTCTCCAAGATTTTCTAAATTTGAAGGTAACACAACTTCTGATTGGCTAAACCAAGTGGTTTGGACTTATTCTCCAAGATTTCCTACATTTGAAGGTAACACAATTTCTGACTATACCAAACGGTTTGGCCTTATTCTCCAAGATTTTCTGAATTTGAAGGTAACACAACTTCTGATTGGCTAAACCAATGGTTTAGCCAATCAGAAGTTGTGTTACTTTCTGGCTCTAGAATAAGACTTGAATTGAAATTAAGAATGACTGGTGAATACAGTCCTACAGTCCCAGATCAAATATGTTATTTAACATTTACAGAAAAACGAAGCTTAGAGAGATTGAGAGAGAGAGAGAGAGAGAGAGAGAGTGGGGGTGAGGGAGAGACAAACAGACAGACAGACAAACATAAGAGGATTTCTTTTGAGAAAAAAATAATAAGAATAAAATCTAGTCTAGGGAGAGACGTTTTCTATCCAAAAAAAGAAAGCCCAAAAAGAAAGCCCAAGATCGACTTTCTATCCGATAGGTTTCGCACCCCGACCCCTCCCCACCCACCCACGGCTACCCCTCCCCACCCACCCACGGCTATCCCTCCTACCCCCATAAAGGACTATGCAACCTTAAAACCCGATTTGGAAGAATCTTTTGGGCCCTGTTTTTTCAGGGCGTGTCTTAAATTTCACAGGAGGAATGTCCCCTGTAATCAAGTCCTATAAAACCAATCAATCTCTGTGAGAAAACCAATGATGTATAATTGAGCCTTGCTCTGGCAAAAGGGGGCTTAATTCATCTCCGTGATGCATGATACCATGCAAGCCACCACATACTTATTGATCCATAGTAGGGTTGACTATTGAGGCCAAAATCTACTATTGCGATAGTATTGACATTGGAAAAAATACTATTGCAATAGTATTGATATTGCCTATTACTATTGCAATACTATTGCAATACTATTGGATGAATTGCAAGAGATGAATTTCACCAAATTACATCTTGAAACCATGTTTTAGACTAATACTTTCTCCGAGTAGTTTAAATTCTACTTGAGTATAGTTTTGAATAGCAAATAAAGGGAAAAATAGAGTTAAATGCAAGATGCTCAATAAATTTCAATGACAATTTTTTTCTAAATGCAGATGGCTCACAAAAATTTTAACATACCTAATTACTCTGAACTTTTGAAGTCAACTTTCAAGTCTGATTGATATACAACAGCATGCAAAGCACAAAATGCTGACAAATGCTGGTGGTTCATAAACACACCTAATTAAAAAGTAATTATAAAGCAACTTTAAACTTTTAAAGAAATCACCTTTTAAATGTGAGCCCTTAAGGTTTTTTTGAGTTGATAGAATTTATCTAATTTTACCCATAATTGGCCAATATATTCAGACAGAAAAAATAATTACTTTTGTTTAGTCTCCAAATCTTTAGGAAATTATCATTCTGAAAAAAAGGGGATGGCCGAAATAATAGGTTTTACCTTGTTGTATGTGTATCCAAAAAGTGTGTTATATTAAGATATTTGTATATATTTACTGCTTATAGTCATTAAAAAGCTGAAAAGACGATCTGAAGTGACTCTGATCGGACAATGTCAAAGAGACATTTTGTTGTGTCATGGGTTTCCGTGTTTTTTACTCCGATCAGTTTTTTATGTCTGTTAATTTCTGGCTAGGTATTTCCACATGATTTGTCAAAAAGATTGTCAATGAGGGTAACAAGTAACTTCAAAACCTGTCATTTTTCACAAGAAAAGCGTATAATGGCATTTTTTGTCCATGCATTTTCTTACGCGAAGTCTCGGGTGTAATCAGAATTTGTTACGTGAATTTCAATTCTATAACGTGATTTACGCAATAATTTGCGCGAGTGGGAACACTATTAAACATTATCTTACCTTTTTTAACCCGAGAAAGAAGTAGCTTTCTAATACGAGTTAAGTCATAGTACAGAAGTGGATGGTATAGATCCAAGATCAGACAGCGTGTTCTGTTTAGTCTGATGTCTATCTACACCATCCGCCAACTTTGAAAATCGCCATCTTGCCATCAGCAGAGTAAATCAGAACGACCATAATGTAGATCTATATTAAAAACCATCTGTCTACAAGATGCCTGTCGGCCTGTCGTGGGTACACAAATGTTTGCAGTAAAATTTGGATAAGGGGTATGACGTAACACGCAAATCATTCGAAGCGACTGAGTTGTAACGCACCTGTTTAATTTACACACTTAAACTGGTCTGCTCGAAGAAACTTGTATCTAGCTGCAGGTCAACCTCCAATCAATTCGAAGTGATCATGCAATAAGCCTATTTCATGCACGATTTACATGTACACCAGCTGATAAAGCCTTTTTGCATTTAGTAATATAGCTGTTTCAAGAACACGCCAGTCGTGTCACGTTTTGTGTAGTCAGCATAAAAAAGTGCGGCTGTTTTCTAAAAATTAATCTAATTCCTTGCAGCCGAAATAAAAGGAATGCATTTGAAATGGATTACTGATAAATAAAGAAAAGAAAGAACGAGGTTTAGTATTCATTTTTCATAGTAGATTTATTTATTGCTTATGGAGGGACAACACGCATGGTTATGGTTTTGGCGGCCTGTGTAGATTAAGATTAGACTGTAGGCAGACTGTTTGGTCTGATCTTTGATCTAAATCCACACTTTTCGCTTTGGTGAGAAGTTTTTAACAAAAACACCCTTAGTGTTGCAATTATTTTGGTCTAATTTCATGACTTAAAATTACCGCTGAGTTAATCAGCTCTCGAAGGATTCGTTTTCGTAACGATGAACATTGCTATGCAGAAATGAATATTATGCAGCCGATCATTATTGAAAACATATTCCAAAAAATTACCCGTCAAATATTTTGGGAAATTAACGTTACGGAATGTCCGAATATTTAAGAAAACTTGCTTTTGGAAGTGTTCAGAGAAAGAATTAAAAAATAAATTATTTTTGTAAATAATTAAACCTGTCCGAACTTTTAGGGCTTCCGAATACATTAGCGAATTGCAGTATTTTCGCCCTCTTTCTTGTCAGTGAAACTATCGAAACTATCGATATTTGAGGTAACTATCGGCGATAGTTATCGATTTTCAACATAACAATCGATGCAGTAGCATCGACTCGCTCACCATCGCGATCCATCGATAGTCCGATGTATCGTTACACCCCTAATCCATAGTAGCCACCTTTTTCAATAACTGACTTAATCATGAGGTAGACTGGGTCTTGGATATATAGAAAATTGACCGATAGCGAAAAGTTTCGGCCCAGATCAATCTGTGCGGATTGCGCAGGCTGACCTGAGTCGATACTTTTCGCAGGTGCATTAAGCCCCCTTTTCACAGAGCATGGTTCATATACAATGAAATGAGCCTTGCTTTGGCAAAAAGTGTTTGATTCGTTTTCATGATGCATTATAACAAGAGTAAATCATCATATAATTATCATGGGTACATAAAACTTAGTTTGTCTAATAAACGATTGAATCTGAAAGTGGAAGGTCCTTTGACATGAAGAAAATTCATCGATAGCAAAAAGTTTCTGCCCAGTCCATGCAGCCTGACATGAGTCGATACTTTCTGCAGATGCCTTAAGACCCCTTTTTCACAGAGCATGTCCCATACATATAAACTGTAAATATACTAGAGGTCATAACTATTCAGAAATTTATTGTGGTTATATTGTGGACTTCACTGTGAGTTAATGGTTGTGACAATTCAAGTACCGATTGGTACCATCTTTATCAAATCTCCAAAATCATGAAAGTTAAACGTCAAAGTTTATCTGATTTAGCACTATGTAATATAAACATTCGTCTTTTAAAAAATCAGGATAAAGGATTTCACATGCGAAAACAGGGAGCTTCGAACAAGACTGCATGGATCAAGATCAGACTGCACAGAATATTCAGCCTGTTATTTGATCTTTACTACCCGCTCGTTTAGACAAGCCCATGAAAGAAGTTAAAAAAAACACACACATCTCTTTTGGTTTCAGCCGAGCCACGGTAGCACAGTCTGTAGCGTGCAGAACTTGATAACAGGGGGGTCGCTGGTTCGAATCCTAAATTAGGCCAAATTTTCTCTGAATATTGATGATAGTCATTGCGGCAGGATTCATTCCTCTCTCACCGCTGATGATTGTAACGATGATGGTTATGTGGGAAAGTAGCCAATTGGTTTGGTAGCATATTGTGCGAAGTGATGGTATAAGAAACTCCGGGAAAACATGTATAAGTGCACTGACCACCTCAATATGACTGAAATAATATGGAAACGTTGTAAAACATCATACAATTAATCAGTGTATTCGTTTTAGGAAACTGTTAAATGTACATGTATTTTCAGAGATCCAAAGCGGTCTGGTTATATATCTGTAATAACTGAGCCGTGCTTTGTGAAAAGGGGGCTTAATGCATCTGCGAAAAGTTTCGACCCAGGTCAGCCTGCGCAGTCTGCGCAGGCTAACCTGGGTTGAAACTTTTCGCTATTGGTCAATTGTATGCATGCCTAAGAATCAGTCTATTTCATGATTAAGTTGGTTGTTAAAAAAAAGTGGATAGTATATGGATCCACATGTATGTGATGGCTTGCTTGGTACCATGGATCACGGAGATGAAGTAAGCCCCTTTTTGTCGAAGCATGGCCTATATATTTTGACTATTGTAAATACATGCCATGGTTTTCAAATTTCAAACTTCACCAATATATGCTGTATTTGAAAACAATTAGGACACAATGTTTACACACTCCACTATTTATTTCCTTTCGCTCTTATATGGCCTATTAACACTTTTTCTTAAACCAGCTGCATTCGGTGTTTCGACGACCCCGAGGAATGAGGATTTTGATATTGTTGTAGGAAAAGGAGATTATGCCGGTAACCAGTCTTTTTCTCTTTCCCCCCCCCCCCCCCAATGTTTTCTACTCTTTCAAAGACAAGTCCCATCATTTGACTCACATTTAACTCGTCGTCTGAAAAAGCTTTCAATTTGAACATGACTAAAATTTTGTCTTATGGTAAAGAGTTATGCCTAGATGGCCAATTGACAGAACAAAACCTCTACTTTATTCCAACTTGCTTTACTAGGTGAAGGTCAAAAACGTGTAATGTATCGGGTAATGTTATTGACAGCCAGTCTTTCTTACAGTTGTAGCTGTGCTTGTGTCTCAAGTTCGTAATGTAACGTCGTTACCGCAGTTTTTGGTATTCTGTGGACAATGCAACGCAGTGCGGGCAATTGTCTACTAAGACTTTTGCCGCACAGGACTATTGTCTCTTGGACTATTGCCGTCTAGTCCGATGTCACTTGGACTATTGCCGTCTAGACAATATGTCTCTCGGCGATTGATTGGTTGGTTGGTTGATTGGTTGGTTGGTTGCTTGGTTGCTTGATTGGTTACATTATTTAGTTCTCTCTAAATGATGTTTTTAAAACTCTTTACTAAGGGACAAAATTTCAAATTAGTCCAAATTAAAGGCATCCGCAGACAAGTTTAAGGTTGCTTTAATAAAGTGATTTGTCTGTGAAAGGATAGAAAACAGATTTTTGGGGAAAAAGCGAAAATGTTAGTAACCATTTTTTCCCCTTTTCTCTTAATGATTTCAAAATGTTCTCTTTCTCAAGGTCTTAAAACACAGGCTTGTTTTGTAAATCGAAAGCATAAGGCACTATCTATTTGATACTGTTTCTGAAGTGACACAACACGCAAACAAGTGCATACGTGTGCATGTAAACGGGACAGCTAAACGGGACAGCTAAAAAGATACAATTATTATGAATCGTGAAATGTCAGACAACTTTAGAAAAGAACAACAATGCAATCTATCCAACGTTCAAGAAGAATCAAGTTCTGTACAGTAGACTGAACAACTTTGGACCGTCCACATTGTAACAATTAAAGTCATCTGTAGTGACCTCTGTAAACAATGAACCATGTTTTTGTACAATTAGGGGCTTAATGCATCTCCGTGATGCATTAAACCGAGCAAGTCATCACATAGTTATAGATCTATGGAATCCATTTTGTCTAACAATCGGCCGAATCCTAAGGTAAAATGGTCTTTGGAGTCCAAGGACCAGGATTCAGCCATTTGCAGAAAATTTAGAAAAAAAAGCACAAAGTTTCGACACAGGACACGCACCGCGCAGGCTGACCTGGGTCGATACTTGTTGCAGATGCATTAAACCCCCTTTTCACAGAACATGGCTTAGTTGATAATTCTATAGATAGTAAAATCGTCCAAGCAACGAATCATTACATCAAGTTAATTTTTCCTTGTACGTATCTTAGCGCCTAAACTATTCTGAGCGCATTATGACTTCAGGAGGCTTTGAGATACTCGTTTTAAAGCTGTATCATTTTATGGGACACGAAAAGACAAAAAATAAAACTTCTACACTTGTCGTACGGTCAATTTAATGCATTACCAGACGCCAAAGTTTAAGACCTGTCCAATCTGAAAGTTGTCGCAGACGACAAATAGGTGTGGCTGAAACGGTGGGATTCATCTTTAAATTTAAAGAAAATTGTCGGGATGTTATCATATCAGCATTTGCTCCCTTTCCCACAATATTTCAAAAAGTCGTTATTAATCAGGATCGCTTAAACAGTCATTATTTGGTTAAGGGAATGAATATATAACCTGCCTGAGGGCAAATCATGACAAAAATCAGATGTTCAATATTTGGACAGTATGTGTATTTCTGATTTAAGATTTCGTATTGAGTAAGAATTCCTTTTGTTTGCAGATGACTTTCACCTGACCTTGATGAAATTATTGATAAATCAATTAGCATTGATGTTTGATATTTACCACTTTAAAGACTATACTTAGGCGATATTACATAACGTGAATGTAAACAAAGGTTCAGTGTACGTACAGGGTGTCAGAGAATTCGGAATATTTGTATATAAATATTTGGGAATACAAAATTCTCTTTATAAGGTTTATTTAATTGTTTTATTGAAAGTAACTGTATACTGCTATATATTTCTACCGAAAATCCGCTCGTTTTATCCAGAAAACCTAGTCACACTTCTGGCTAGAACAAGCTACCAGCATATCAATGTAATACCGGTCCGACACAGTACGAACTTGCACGAAGTAGAAGGAACGTAAAGACTTGATGCGTTCTGTATACCGGGTAGTCTTGGCTGGCATAGGTTAACTTTAGTTTAGTTTAAACATATTTATTTTTACATCGATTGAGAAACAAGTTCTTACAACTTATACCAATCTCTCTCGATTCTGCTCCCTAGAAACTACACCAGTACTCGCGCCGAACATGTGGGCAAATGAAAAATCCCAAAGTTGACACCCGCTTCCGGGTATCGAACTCAGGACCTTATGGTTACGAGGCCGACTCTCTATTTCACAAGTACCGGCACCACACAATAGGTTAACTTTGAACAAGTAAAAAAATCGTTGCGAGGAAGTTATCGAGGAAGGATAAAGTGACTCAATAAGGGCGTGGGACAAAGTCCAATAGAAAAAGACGGAACTGTGGTTAAAAGATTTGGAATAGTAGGGTTAATGGTTGACATAGAGGATATTTGTTTTTCACGGTGAGGATCGAAATTTATTTCATCGAGTGAACATCATCGGTAATATTTAATATCCACCAGTAATCACCAGTATTATTTAAAATATTACCGATGATGTTCACGAGATGAAATAAATTTCGATCTTTCACCGAAAAAAACAAATATTCTATTTATTTCATGCTTTTAACCCTTTCTGGGAGAACTTAATCAAAATCCAGTACAGTTCTTTTCGGTTATACCCCGTGGCGTACCCCGTCCGCATAGCAACGCATTACAATATTACGTCAAACGCGAGAAATGTAAGGTAAATTACGTCATATTTCCATCTGGTTGAGAGGCACGTGCATTTTACCTGGGTAACTAGTGCGCGGGAACAACTGTTTCCGCCTTCAATTGAAGAGTTAGAATATAAAAAATCGGTATTTTCACTGGTCGTAACCATGAAATATCGAAAAATATTTCACCAATATTTCCCGATAACCTACCGGAAAGCATGAAATAATGAATGGTATTTTACGCTACTTTTATCATTATTTCTGTCGTATCACAACGACAGTTCGCATATTCATGTATGCCCTGGGTTTCACCAGTACTAGGCAGGTACATTCTCACGAAAGGACTGGTGTTTTCAGTGAGGCTCGAACCCGTGGCCTCCAGGTTAAGAGTCCTATACTTTACCACGCAGATTCCCATTTGTGTTTTATTATTTAAATCTATTATAAATTCTTCGAAAGATTTATGGCTTTTTTTTTTTTATTTATTTATTTAATAACATAGAACGGCTATGAACAGTGGATTGGGTTTGTTGAAATTTTATAAAAAAAAAAAACAACAAATTCTGTCTTTATTCTTTTTTACCAAAAATACACTCGGTGTATTCCTCACGCTTTATCGCCATTATACTATACCTGCTCTATTTGAAGTCAAAATATTACTACAAAAGAATCTTATGGAATTATGTTTTCAACTTGTGGGGAAAACCGAAATAGTGGTTTTGTCATTAATCTGAAATCATATTGTTGAGTTTTATGAAGTTCCTTATATTTTTATACCTATAAAACAATTACTTAAAACAACATCACAGCTTAAATATTACTCGAACAAATTGACCTGAAATTGACCTCTATGCAAAGAATAATTAGTGAATATTTGTATCATCGGGTATAATCGGACCGTAGGGAAATTCTAGTAACGGTAAATGTCGGGTTTGACCCTGTCAGTGCCATAGTCAAAATAAATAGCTTTTTGCGGATGACATGGATCAAGATTAGACTGCACAGAAAGTGCATCTTAGATCTATGTCACCCGCCACGTATTACCAATTTTAACGAACAAAATCATGTTTATTTCAGGTATTTTAATTATTCTTTAAAGACACGATAAAATATTAACCGCATAAAGGGTTCAAAATTGTTCACATAGTTCCGTATGCAGCCGACAACAGCCGAAGGTAAGTTTGGACAATAATTCAAGCATGTAATGTATGGTAATAGAGGTCATTTATTTCATGTCAATTTGTTCGAGTAATACAAACGAATAAATAGCCATCTCCTGGCTCGAAATAGTGCTTAAAGTCGACACCCGGCATACGATAGGGATTTTGTGACGAAAAAAAATCGTCTCCCGACATGAGGGAGAATAAGTATCAGAGCAAATTAACAGTACACAGAAGCCGAAATAAATGTGTGGGTCACACTTCCTACGTCACATCCGGTTTATCGAAGACTTCACAAACTCGCACAGGTGTGCAAACCACATTTTCGCTTTTAACTCTCTTTTTACGAAAGACATTGAAATATGGTTTTCAATTTTAAGATTGTTTTCATTTAAGGATTCTTATATCCAAAAATAGCTTTGGGCTGTAGCTGCCTTTTAATGAATATGTAAGCAGAATACCTATTATCTGATTGTTGCATACCTATAGTTTAAACCTGCTGGGGGACATAATATATTATCGTGGTTACGCTATAGTAGAGCTTTTATTGGCGTTTTATTGACATACGAGTACATGGTCATAAATAAAGTCAAGAAATTCAATATCAGATGTTGATTATAAGGTTTTTAAATAGATTTAAGAGGTAAGAAGAAAAATTAATTTTCAATCTGAATTCCTATTTAAATTAAAGTACCAACCATTTAAATTGCATTCTTAGGCTGTTTCTAAATTTAGAAAGAAATCCAATTTTTGATTTGCTAAACTATATCTGATTAGCTTAATCATTTAGTTTAGCCAATCAGAAATTTTATTTCTTTGAAATTTCGAAAATTTTTGAAAATCAGAGTTAGACTGTTACTCAGAATAGTTGGTCAATATGGGTCCTGGGTCCGTATTTACCACCTGCCGAGCCCCCAACTCAGTCGGTAGAGCACAGGACTTGAGGACAGGAGGTCGCTGGTTCGATCCCCGGCTCGGTCCATTTCTTTCCGAGGACTAATGATAGTCATTGCGACAGGATTCATTCCTCTCTGACCGCTGACCATTTTTTAGAGGATGGTTATGTGGGAAAGCAGCCAGTGGCTTGGAAAGAATATTGTACGGAGCACCGGTAACAGAAACTCCAGGAAAACATGGATAGGTGCACTGGCCGCCGCGATATATCTGAAATAATGCTGAAAACGGCGTTAAACGCCATACAGTCAATCAATCAATCCGTATTCACCTACCATTCTTAAGAATACATGTATTCTCACTCTTGAAGGATTTCTAAATTTGAAAGTAACACAACTTCTGACTGGCTCAGAAATCATGTTACTTTCAAATTTAGAAAAATGCTGGAGAATAAGACGAAGAACGCCTTTAAGAAAGGTTTGTTAATACGAACCCTAATCTTGTATCTACGTTATCCATTAATGTATATTTATATGAGCCATGCTCTGGCGAAAGGGGGCTTAATGCATCTCCGTGATGCATGATACCAAGCAAGTCATCACGTAACTATGGATCTATAATGTCCATTTTGTTTAACACCGGCTGAATCATGAGGTACACTGATCCTTTGACATGCAGAAAATTGACCAAAATCAAAAAGTGTCGGCCCAGGTCAGCCTGCGCGGATTGCGCAGGCTGACCTGGGTCGATAGTTTTTGCAGATGCATTAAGCCCCCTTTTCACAGAGCACGGCCCTTATGTATAAATTAGGGTCCGCTTCTATAACAGGAAAAGTTCTACTTACTGAACCCTTCACCGAAAGGTTCCCTATTGTACACTTTAGAAAAAAGGGGCGTTTTAAAAACATTCTGAAAAAAACGGAGAAAAACACTGGTCACCAGCATTTATCTTTTTCCCACTGTGTTTTCTATCCTTTTTAAAAACGAATCCCATTATTTTTACCATATTTACTTTGTCGCCAGCATATATTTTAAATATGGATTAATCCAAAATTTTCCTGCGCGGTACAGAGTTAATTAGCACTTTCAAAAAGAGTGCGTTTCTCCCTTTTTTTTCAAACCATGCCCTTCGGATACTTTTAAGGTTAGAGTTGTATTACTAGACCCTGGTCCGTCAATGTACGAGCCTAAACTGATCTTAAATACTGGAACACTGGTACTTGCATGTTTTAACAGACACCAGAGAGAGAGAGAGAGAGAGAGAGAGAGAGAGAGAGAGAGAGAGAGAGAGAGAGAGAGAGAGAGAGACATGCATGCAGGCAGGCAGAGAGATGGTCAGACTCGGAGACAGAGAGAGAGACACAAAGACCAAAGACAGAGATAAGGAGGAGGAAGGGGGGGGAGGAAAGAAAGACAAGGGGAGGGGACAAGGAAACAGAGAGAAACAGAGACAGCAGAAAGAGAGGGACACATATATCCTCTTGCTACAATGTTTAAAACATTGGTCTGCTGCAAAGCACAAAGCTAGTCTATGGGAAGGAATGACTTAAAAACCACATCTTCGATATAAATACCACAACAGCTATATAATTTCTTTACTTCCGGGTGTCTCACTATTGAATGCTTATAGATGGACGGTAATTTCATATTTTTTTTTTTGTGCGGTTGTGCGAAACTGCAAACACGCCTAGAACCTAAACTACGTAACACGTACAAAAAAAAAAAAAACACGAGAAGGTGGAGAATTCTCAAGTTCCCTTGCGGATACGGTCGCGCTTTCAGCCCTAGATTTAGTTCTTAGAAATATATATATTATTCCTCCACGATGTACTTGTCGGGTCATGGTGGTCGAAGTTGTGTTGTATGTTGAGGAGTGAACATGTTTAGTGAACAATCAGCAAACATGTTCTGGTTGTTTATTCGAAGGCCAAAGATGCGGACCCCTTGAACAACCTTTTGAGCCTCTTGAAGAACGGCTAAAAATTCTGAGGAAGGTCAATCCTCATTCCCCGACAGAAATGACGAGAGAGTGGCGTCTGCCTTCCTCGCGAGGATGCGTCTATCACTTTCTTATCACCTACCGGTTTAACTCTTATCCTGCTAAATTAGTTAACATGAAACTTTCAAGCCGATAGTAAAAACCCGAATTTAGCTATTTCAAAGGTATTTTTTAGAGTTTTAGAGACAGATATCTCATTATCGAACAGAGTAGATCCAAGATCAGACTGCACATTCTGTGCAGTCTAATCTTGATCTACACTGTTCGCAAGTGGTCAGTAAGTAGCACTTAGCAGCCTAAGGGTGGAGTTCCAGTCCAACGACCGGATAAGCAGCAAGAAAATGCTCCTCTTCATATGACAGACGTGAACGGCGAGGACCTTCATGTTGTTTCTGCTTTTTGACTGGTAGTGGTGGTACAGGACGGTCCTCCATAAAACTTCACTTCTTTGCTGGCCTTCCGTCTTCAAACCTCGATTTTCTATCTCCGTATTGTTAACCCTTTATCCGACACAAAATTGTTGAGGACTTCTCAAGATCCAAAGAATAAGCAAAAGACGAATTAGATGTGGCTCAAATTGAAGAATTTGTCTTTGAAAGGGAAGAAACTATTGAGGGAAAAGCCGAAAATGCTGGTTACCAGTGCAGCAAAGGATAAATGCAAGAATTAATGCGTCCTCCATGGATTAGACTTAAGTTATACATCCAGTTCCGACTTTTCTTCATCCTCTCCAAAGTTACAGTGCCACGTCAGACTATACAAGAATAACGAATGCTGATATTTAATGCACTTATGCATGTGATGAGAACCGTAACGTAATACGGGACTACTCGCACGAATCATGAAGCAACAATGACAAAACGCGCAATGAACGCGGTAGTACGTGACAAAAACTTGAAAGGAACGCCAGTTGTCGAAAAAAAAAACCTAGGGCATACTTCCTGTTGAACTTTGGACTGTCTCAAACTTCTGTTACAACACCCTGCATACCAATGACTGTCTTGTCATTTCGCTTTTTCTTTGTTTGAGTTCGATATTCTGGCCAGGTATCGATGGGAATCATGGCTTCATGGTCATGTTTGCCAACCTCGTCACCCAGTTGTCTCACGCCGTTCTCGTCTTAAAAACATTTACCGGAACGTTGATTTATTCGGTTTATTCAGTGATTCAAGGGTTAAAAAAATACTTTCATGGTGTATGTGGTCTCGACTTTGCTTTACAGAGAAATTCGGCTCAAAATCCATAAAGCATGTGTAAGACTATACTACAATTGCAACACATGTTATCAATTTAAGAATGCTTTGTGGCCAGCTCCTGACACGATTACTGTGATCTGAAACCTTAAAAACTTTTTTGTTGCTTGTGTAGCTCTTAATTAAGTGCCATTGTAAGATTGCCATAAAAAGCTAAAAAACTTACGTTGAATCACAC
The DNA here is from genome assembly GCA_946811185.2 of Hippopus hippopus. NCBI lineage: Eukaryota > Metazoa > Mollusca > Bivalvia > Cardiida > Cardiidae > Hippopus > Hippopus hippopus. Next base: position 20,173,197 of record OX328101.1, read on the forward strand.
TCACACTATAATTGGCCTGCAACCCGCGAAAAGGGACAGTCGGACATTTGCGTAAAGTGTCATTCCGGATCAGCCTGCGCAGTCCGCGCGGGCTAATCCGAGAAGACACTTTCCGTTCTTATGCAATTTTCTCTTTCGCGCATGTCTACTGTAGTACAAAATCGAATGTAGTCGTAAAGTGTCGTCTCGGATCAGTCTGCGCGGACTGCGCCGGCTGATCCGGGACGACACTTTACGCAAATGTCCGAATGCCCTTTTTGCAGGCCATATAAGGATGTTAACATGGTTGATATTGGAAACCTGTTACCATAGAACTAGCTCCTATATGAAAAGGTCTAAAAACATGTGGCATGCAGCCATCTGGTTGGTCCTGATTTTCAACAGAAAAAATATTACTGCTTAGATATTTTAGAATTATTTTTGGTTCAAATCCTTTTTGAAAACACGATAGAAACAATTTCGTCAATATTATAACTACTGGTATATAGGTCTACTTGATTAGTCATGAAATTGATTAATAAATTGTGAAAGATTATACATTGTCCGAGGACTGTTTGATATGATGTGAATCTCATATATAAGGTTCTGACTTTTAGCGGACAAATTGCATTATTTTTCAATATAATCCATTCAGTATCTGTACACTTTTGCCAGCAATGTTTAAACATACATCTGTACTCGTTTTCATCCAGTTTTTTAACCGTTTTTGTTTTTCTTCTTTATTAAATGAAACTATAATCACTCTTGTATCTTCATGCCAAATATTGCCCCTGATTGTTACAAGGTTGCACAGATTACGGCAGATAGAAAATGCATTTCATTCTATTGCGGCTAGCCATAGACATAACAACCACAGTTTCCGGTTTAAATCGAAGACAAATCCCTACAGCTTCTTTGCCCCATACACCTTATATTGATTTTTTATCTACGTTTACACAGCTAACTATATTACAACACCGTCAAGTTTTAACAGTGTTTGTTTACTCTCTGGCTGTAAAGATGTCTCTTTAAAAGGCTCAATGCCACTTTTAAAGAAGTCCTTTTCTTGACCGTTCAGGAAGTCCTCCACTGCATATTTGAGATCGTCACTAACGTGAGTACCGGAAATGGTCTTTTTCAATATCGAAAATAGATGCAATAGAGGAAATCTGTTTTTTACAGTGAAAGATCGAAATTTATTTCTGATGATGTGCACGAGATGAAATAAATTTCGATCTTTCACCGAAAAAAAAAACAAATATTCTATTTATTTCATGCTTTTAACCCTTTCTGGCGAGAACTTAATCAAAATCCAGTAGAGTTCTTTTCGGTTATTCCCCGTGGCGTACCCGCTCCGCATAGCAACGCATTACAATATTACGGTCAAGCGCGAGAAATGCAAGGTAAATTACGTCATATTTCCATCTGGTTGAGAGGGATGCGCATTTTACCTAGGTAACTAGTGCGCGGGAACAACTGTTTCCACCTTCAATTGAAGAATTAGAATATAAAATCGGTATTTTTCACTGGTCGTAACCATGAAATATCGAAAAATAGTTCACCGTCTTTTCTCGATAACCTACCGGAAAGCATGAAATAAGGTCTGATATATAGCGTGATCAGGCGAATAAGGCGGATGCCCAATCAATTCAAAGCCACAATCCTTATTTGCAGAAATGGCCATGACAGACTTTTGAACAGGGGATTGTCCTAGTGGAACAACACACCTTGATAACTGTAGAATGCTACCTCTCAGACCTAAACTGACAGAATGACGCCAGTTTTCGGGTACACAGTCAGGGTACAGAAGGACTGAAAAAGGACATTCCTACATTACTCCTTCAATACAAGGCTCACAACTTATCAATCATCCCTCATATACATGTAGAGCCGTCTTGATAGTTCGGAGAGAGCAATGGCCCACGAGGACAAAGCGGTTGCCTTTATTTCCCTCTATACTGCTTATTATGAATTTACCCTTATCCTTTCTATCAGGGATTGAAAAACAACAAATATTTTTTAACACGAGAGACGGCGTAAATTTGCCAGCAAATATGCAGGGGCCCTTAAAATAAACAAGTTTTCGTTTTTGACCAATTACAAATTTCAATTTATTCATTTCTTATCAATACCAAACAGTAGGTCAAAAGTCCAGTACATTTAGCTACGCCGAAAAAAAATTCTAGTTTTATCGTTTGACAAATTTCTGCGATATATGAGCACAAAATAAGTTCAATGGATATATTACGTCAGTTCTAAAAAGAAATAAAAAGAAAACGAATTTTTCTTTATAGTGCAATTGACACATCTTTTACTGATTAAAGGATGTAATTTATGCACTTTTATGAATATGGGATGTAATTTGAAATTCATGTAGGGTTCCTTGTTAGAACCACTTTTATAATAAAATGGGCTGTCTTTTGTAATAAAAAGCCGTTTTATTACAAAGGTGGTTCTAACAGTGTCTCCCGAAGCTGATAATGTTAGTTCCACCAATTTCAGGACGTTTTTGGTAGTTAAAATATGCGACAAAATATGTAGCAGTGTCGGTAAAGACAAGCATTTTTCTCCTTTTGACACAATGTTTTCTACCCTTTAAATGACCAATCCAATTAATGGAGCTATATATATTTTGTCGTCGGCAAATGCTTTCAATTCGAATAAGTCTATTTTTTTTTTTTTTTTGTAAATGCTTAATACTGTACTTTTATTAGGCAAGAACGCTTTTCTTTTCTTAACTCGATCAAGAACAATGGGCATTCACCTTAGCAGGTGTCGTATGCAGACACAATCGTGTCCTTGGCCCGGGGACACATAACAAAGCGCAATATAACCTCTTGGCTTGTGTCGAAATTATTTCATTATGTATTATCTCTTTTCCAAACAACAAAGTTTTAGAGTAGTCCAAATTGAAAGCATTTGCAGACAACAAAATAAACGTGACTTCAGAATCCTAATTTCTTTGGTAGAAAACTTTGTGGGAAATGGAGAAAATGCTGGTTACCAGCATTTTCTCCATTTCCCATGAAGTTTTCAAAGGTTTCTGTTTTAGGGTCGTTAAAAGTGGGAATTGTGTGATAAAGGGATACGACGTATTTTTTCTTAACCCTTTACCAAACAACCCATTTATTTTAACATGAAAAATGGTAGACCCTTGACAACATGATCGGGAAAAATAGAAAATGCTGGTGATCAGCCTTTTCTCACAATCTTTTATAATCATTTAAAGACATCATTCCATAATTTGAGCCACATTGTATTTGCCATTTGCAGATTGTGTGGCCATATACAGGCATGTAGTATTTAAACTCTTTGAGACAGCAAATTTTCAAGACTTGTCCAATTTGACAGCCGTCGCAGATGACAAATCAACTGAAGCTCAAATCATGGGGTCTCTCTCAGAAATTCTTGATAACAAAGTGGGACAAAAAGAATATAGTTACCGGTATTTTCTTCTTTTCCTACGATGTTTACAAAAACCGTAGATAACAAAGTGGGAGAAAGAGAAATAGTTACCAGCATTTTCTTCTTTTCTCACGTTGTTTTCAAAAGCCTACTATTACAGGATCATGGAATTATGGGATTGGTCGGTAGAATGTTGAATGAATGTGTCCCAGCTGATGGAATGTTTGCCGAGCCCGATAGCTCAGTCGATCACTCACAAGGCTTGAAACCAAGGGGTCCTTGGTTTGATTTTCGGTCGCTCGGTCACCTTCTTTTCGAGGACTGAAGACAGTCATAGCATTTACATATTTCTCTCTCACCGCTGAAAACTGTTTTGACGATGTTTTGTGGGAAAGCAGCCAGTGGCTTGTGGAGAATATTGTGCAACCATGTCTGTGTGGGAAAGCAGCCTTTGGCTTTGAAACGGTATTGAGGGAAATACTGGTAGCAAAGAACTCTGATACAAATAGGTACACAAGCCTTCGCGATATAACGGACTGAAAAACGGTGAAAGATCGAAATTTATTTCATCGAGTGAACATAATCGGTAATATTTTCACGAGTGGCGCATCAAACAAATATTCTATTTATTTCATGCTTTTAACCCTTTCTGGGGGGAAGTTAACCAAAATCCAGCACAGTTCTTTTCGGTATTCCCCATGGCGTACCCCCTCCGCATAGCAACGCATTACAATATTACGTCAAACGCGAGAAATGTAAGGTAAATTACGTCATATTTCCATCTGGTTGAGAGGGATGCGCATTTTACCTAGGTAACTAGTGCGCGGGAACAACTGTTTCCGCCTTCAATTAAAGAGTTAGAATATAAAAATCGGTATTTTCACTGGTCGTAACCATGAAATATCGAAAACTATTTCACCGATATTTCTCGATAAACTATCGAAAAGCATGAAATAATAAACCTGTAGTCGCTGGTTCGATTTCCCAGTCGGGCTGAATTCTTTCCGAAGGTTGGTGATAGTGATTGCGACATAATTCAGTTCCCTCACACCATTGTTTGTTGTTTCGACGATAATTTTGTGACAAACAGCCAGTGGTATGGGGAGAAAATCGCGAAGTACTGGAATTAAGAAACCCCCAAGATAGCATGGATAGGTGCACTGGTCACCGAGATAAATAACACAAAAAAAAAAAACCGTTTATAAACGGCGTTAAATAACCTGCAGTTTATCAACCACTGTTTTGATATATGCAATTTTACAATACAATACAATACAAAGTGTTTATTGCCTGAAACATTGTTACAGTGTTTATAGCAAGAAGAAAACATAAGTAAGAAAACAGAAAAGCATGGTTTTGCTGAAGAACATAGCATTACGTGAACATACATGGATAGGTATCAAATATATATCAAATTCTACGAAGAAAAGGAAAATATATAAATTTTGACAAATTACTGATAATCAATTTTGAGTTTTTTGACATGAGGTTTATGAATTTTTGAATTGTTGGCCAAGTAAAGTAGTATGGTTTTATGAATTTTTTTCTTAGATCTGTATATTTTGGACATATTAATAAGAAGTGGTATTCGTTTTCAATCATATTTGAATTACAATTTCTACAAATTATTTCATTTCTTGGGATATTTAAATGTCTTCCTCTTTCGATTCGTAATTTATGTGATGAAACTCTGAAACTTGTTAATGCTGAACGATATCAGTTATCGTTAATAAAATCTAAGTCATTTTCAAATTTGAATTCATGTTTAAAAAGTGAACAATTACGCGTTGCTTTGCAACGTTATTAGATTGTATCTCTAAGGAGCCTAGCCCGGTAGTTCCGTCGTTTACGTTTAGGGCTTGAAATCTGTTGGTCGCTCGTTCGATTCCCCAACCCGGCCAAATTTGTTCCAAAGATCGAGGATAGTGATTGCGACAGGCTTCATCCATCACTCACCGCTGAACACTGTTTGCAGGACGTTTACGTAGGAAAGCAGCTAGAGCTTGTTACCTACATGTATTGTATTTTTATAGGCCTACATGTACATATATTTCTATTTCACTGAAATAATTTATCGCGATATTTATTGGCAACTTCTTTTCGGATAAAGTTTGGATGAAAGGAAGTGAATTTTGATGTATATTAACGCAATTTTATTGACCCATTGCAGTTGAAAAAATTTGAACAACAACAACAAAAAAAAATAAAGTATTTTATGGCTGAAGGCAAGATTGTTCTCGATAAGTAGCTAGTATCGTCTTGATTAACCCTTATCCTGCTAAATAATTAAATTGAAAATTTTCAATTCGATAGTAAAAACCCAAACACTGCCATTTCAAAGTATTGTTTTTTGGAAATAGTATGTCCTTATCGGACAGTGTAGATCCAAGATCAGACTGCAGGTTCTGTGCAGTCTGATCTTGATCTACACTGTTCGCTAAAGGTCAGTGAGTCCCGCTTAGCAGCCTAAGGGTTAAAACTTATTGCTGAAAGATTTGCATTTTTTCCCCCGACTGGCATCCGTGCTTCTGATTGCCTGTCTGGTTTGAGACATTTTTTCTTGATTGTCAAACAATAAACATTTTCGCACCTACATATTTGATCAAAAAAATATAAACCAGTGTAAAGCCGGGTGGCGTTTTATTTGTCACATACAATCTATTGTTAAAATCATATAAACGGATATTTTGATAGGTTCCAACGCCTGGACGTATTCTCTTTAGAAAAAAGAACCAACAGCATTTTTCAGTCAGAATCTCTCTCGTGTACTACGGATAACTTCATATATTTAACATCGAATCAAAAAAAGGGGAAACATCGTGCATTCTTGCTCACTCTAGGTAAGAAATTTATTTCAACAGTTGCAGCGCCTTTTACAACTACTGTTGCCTTTGCAGCCGGTGTAGATCGTGATCAGACGGCACAAAACTTACAGTCTGATTTTTGATTAACAATGTCCGGTTTGCTGAGACATTAAAAAAAATTTCTAGGAGATTGTAATTGTTGGCGTCTTCTATCTAGATAAAAAGTGTAGATCAAGATCAGACTGCACATGCATCTTGATCTACACTTCCGCAAAAGGTCAGTGATTGCCGGTCAGCAGCCTAAAGCTTAAGGTTAATTTTGTTTGTATCTTGTCAACTATGTCATTGATTTGTATTCTTCTTTTTGGTGTAATTTTGTATTATAAAACTTGAATTGTAAAGTGAAAATTTCTTCCTCGGTTTGATCATGTAGGAGCTTTACTTGTATTGTTACGCTTCGCTGAAAATGTTATAAACGCCAATGTAAAAGCGCATTTGACAAATCTTATACAGATGTAATATCAAAAAACATACATATATGGAGTATTATGTAACAGTGTGCATACCATCTGCATGGTCGGATCATGTCGAGTTGCGTGTGTAAAGAGGTGCGTATCAGATGAAACCGAAGTTGCGTGTGTAAAGGGGTGCGCATCGGATTCGACCTTTGGTCTCATCCGAAACGCACCTTCTTACACACGCAACTCGACATGATCCGACCACTCAGAAATGCAGACTGTTGTAATACTCATTTATATGTAGTTCTTTTTGAATACTGTATACATAGGCTTGCTGGTTACTCGCATTTTCTCCTTTTTCCACAAGGTTATTACAGATATTCAAGTATTAAATTTTTAACAAACTACCCAACCAACCCCGAGGAAAAGTGACTTTACGAAACCGGCGTTTTTCTCCTTCTTCTATTATGTTTTGCACTTACTTAAAGTTCCACCATTTTATTAGCTAACCTGAGCACGAAGTGCTAAGGTGAGGTATTGTGATCGGTCGTTGTCCGGCGTCCGTCTGTCCACAATTCCTTTAAACATCTTCTCCTCCTAAACCGCTGGGCCAATCTTGGTGAAACTTGGCAGGGATGTTCCTTGGGTGAAGCTCTACCAAAGTTGTTCAAGAGATTGAATTTCACCCATAACTCTGGTTGCCATGGCAACAAAAAGGAAAAAAATAGCAAAATCTTTGAAAATCTTCTTCTCTGAAACTAGAAGGCGTAGAACTTTGATATTTGGTATGTAGGATCTCCTAGTGGACCTCTACCAAGTTTGTTCATATGATGCCCCTGGGGTCAAAACTGGCCCCGCCCCGGGGGTCACAAGTTCGAGCATAGGAACAAAGAAGGAAAACTTTAAAATTCTTCTCTGAAACTTGAAGGCGTAGAGCTTTGATATTTGTATGTAGCATCTCCTAGTGGACCTCTACCAAGTTTGTTCATATGATGCCCCTGGGGGCAAAACTGGCCCCGCCCGGGGGTTACAACTTTGAACATAGGAACAGAGAAGGAAAACTTTAAAATTCTTCTTTTCTGAAACTGGAAGGCTTAGAGCTTTGATATTTGGTATGTAGCATCTCCTAGTGGACCTCTGCCAAGTTTGTTCTTACGATGCCCCTGGGGTCAAAAATGGCCCCGCCCCGGGGGTCACAAGATTGAACATGGGAACAAAGAAGGAAAACTTTAAAATTCTTCTTCTCTTAAACTGGAAGGTGTAGAGCTTTGATGTTTGGTATGTAGCATCTCCTAGTGGACCTCTACCAAGTTTGTTCAAATGACGCCGCTGGGGTTAAAACTGGTCCCGCCCCGGGGGTCACAAGTTCGAACATAGGAACAGAGAAGGAAAACTTTAAAATTCTTTTTTTTCTAAAACTGGAAGGCATAGAGCTTTGTTATTTGGTGTGTAGTGAACCTGTTCTAACTTTGTTAGCCAACCTGAGCATAACTTGTTCAGTCAGTTCGAAATTGGGTCACCTGGGGTCATAAACTAGGTCACAAGGTCAAATTAAAGTAATACCTTGTGGGCACTCTAGAGGCCACATTTATTGCTCAAATAACCTGAAATTTGGTCAGAATGTTTGTTTTGATAGAATCTCGGATGAGTTTGGATTTGGGTCACCTGGGGCCATAATCTAGGTCACTAGGTCAAATTAAAGTAATACCTTGTGGGCACTCTAGAGGCCACATTTTTTGCTCAATTGTCTTGAAATTTGGTCAGAATGTTTGTCTTTATAAAATCTCACATGAATCTGAATTTGGGTCATGTGGGATCTTAAATTAGGTTACTAGGTCAGATTAAAGAAATACCTTGTGGGCACTCTAGAGGCCACATTTATTGTTCAATTGATTTGAAAATTGGTAAAAATATTTGTCTTGATGAAATCTAGGATGAGTTAAAAATTGGATCACCAGGGGTCATAATCTAGGTCACTAGGTCAAATTAAAGTAATACCTTGTGGGCACTCTACAGGCCACATTTATTGCTCAAATGACCTGAAATTTGGTCAGAATGTTTGTCTTGATAAAATCTCGGATGAGTTTGGATTTGCGTTACCTGGGATCATAAACTAGGTCAGTAAGTCAATTTAAAGAAATACCTTTAGGACACTCTAGAGGCCACATTTTTTGCTCAGTTGACTTGAAAATTGGTCAGAATGTTTGTCTTGATAAAATCTCACATGAGTCTGAATTTGGGTCATGTGGGGTCTTAAATTAGGTCACTAGGTCAAATTAAAGAAATACCTTGTGGGCACTCTAGAGGCCACATTTATTGTTCAATTGATTTGAAAATTGTTTAAATGTTTGTCTTGATGAAATCTAGGATTAGTTCAAAATTGGGTCATCTGGGGTCATAATCTAGGTCACTAGGTCAAATTAAAGAAATACCTTTAGGGCACCCTAGAGGCCACATTTCTTGCTCAGTTGACTTGAAAATTGGTCAGAATGTTTGTCTTGATGAAATATCGGATAAGTTTGAAATTCGGTCACCTGGGGTCATAAACTAGGTCACGTGGTCAAATTAAAGAAATACCTTGTGGGCACTCTAGAGGCCACATTGATTGCTCAAATGACTTGAGAATTATTCAGAATGTTTGTCTTGATAAACTTTCAGATAAGTTCTAAATTGGGTCAACTGAGGTCATAAACTAGGTCACTAGGTCAAATTAAAGAAATACCTTTAGTGCTCCAGCCAGGGTAAAAAAAGGGCAGGGTGCTGGTGCTGAGAAGGGCACTTTGGGGCGTAAAGCGCCATGGGGGGAGGCCATAAGAGTGGGAGGGGGTGTCTCCCTCTCACGGGGGAAAGGGGGAGGGGGTAAGGAAACTTTTTTTCAATTTAGACCCTATTGACAGTTTCTTATACAATTTCTTACCTAAAATTAGGGATTTTCACAACAGAAATGATTCTATTACATTGGCTTATATGGATCTTCCAGCTTCAACTTAACAAGAAAACTATTTTTCATTCTGAGTAGTTTGGCTAAGTCCAGGAGCAATGCAAGCAGTTCATATAATAACCCTCATTAACTCTTTACCAGATAAGAGACTTGCCAAATTTCAAAGCCATTGCTGAACACAAGGAGTTACCAGCATCTTCTCCTTTTCACACAATGTTTCCTAAAGCCTCATTTCATTCATCTACAGACTTGATACCAATACATGCCTTCATTTTTATCAGTGCTTTGCAAGACAAGCAAACTTCAGAAACTAATACAAACTTTCAACCTTTTATTTCTTTCTTTTATTGCAATGTAAGTGTGTCTTTCATTTTTCTGAAACTTACCTATTCAATTTACAGGGTTTCAAATCTATAGAGTTGGTGAAATGAGGCAAAAAACAGGTCTTTATTGAGTAACTTATTACTTTGCATGTCATTTAACATCATGGATAAATGTTAAATGTTACATAAATGTTGCATACTTCCTTTCATTACTCTTTTTTCTACATACCCGAGTGATGAGGCAAGGACCCCCCCCCCCCATGTAATTTTGCCAAATATTTTTCATTGTAAAAAAACAAAGGGGACATTTTAGCTTCTTCTTTATGTTTAATGCAGTGAGTAAGCAAATCTCCTCTTTAAATTCATTATTCAAGCTGGAAAGACAGTTTTAAATGTCTGTGATCGCGTTGATGTGAAGGTGATATTTGTTCTGTCATGGGTTTCCGTGTTTTTTGCATCGGTCCTTTTTCCATGTATTTTAATTTTTGGAAAGTCATTTCTGGACATTTTGACATAAATCCTGCAAAATGGAAGTCAGGAACATGCTGTGGTATTATTATCTGTCTGTTTAATGAATCCACCATTTTCTGACTTACGACAGTTTAATTTGCTGACTCATCAATTCTACCCGAG